>JAJMGK010000002.1:0-703268 GCA_030575035.1 Suhomyces vadensis | reverse complement strand
AGTGGTAAAATCCAACGTTGCCATCGTTGGGCCCCCGGTTCGATTCCGGGTTTGCGCATTTCTTTTTACTTCTTTAAACCTAGTCAGTCTCTATAACAGTCCGTTCCAAGTTGGCATTATCCAAAAGAATTACACGATCGAATATATTTTTGAAGTCTTGACCAAAATTGTTCCTTAAAATCGTGATAATATTTGTAACTTGATGTATAATGAAGTTATCCCTTGAAATATTTTCAAAAGTTTGAATTGGATGGATCCATATAGATATTATAGAATAAGAACCCACCTGCTTGATAGTAAGGCCACATATTGAAACTAGTTATTAGTAATTTATTCTGCAACAATCTCATTTTGTACTCACTCAAAATGTGCTCCAATTGACTATAAATATTATTTGAAAGGGTCCGAAAGGCTAACCCTCTGAAAGCCCAGATTTCCACATTTCTGTCTACTTTGAGTTCGATGGTATATCCGCCTGTGAGGGTTTTCTTATTTGGGCTTATACCCATTCTAAGAAGGAATAGTTTTTGCTCTTTCTTAAGAAAGGTGCTAAGCTCGTTTTTAAGAAAAGTGTCTAGGTCTTGATTCGTTTCCAATATACTGTGAAGTGCTATTTCTCTACCCAGACTGCTTTTGTATTTCCAAATATTCCACTTGAAATAAAAATTCTGATCGTAGATCAGAGCATTATTTGCAGTCAATAGTAAGAATTTGAATGCAAGCTTTTGAATGTGTGTCATGAGGGCTATTCGGCTAGCTGGTATACCAGAGAAATATACCTGGGTAGTTAAAGGAGTTGAATCAACAATGGACGCGGCTGTAGCAGAAGAAATAGGTTCTGTATCCCAAAGTCCATCCGCCCTAGGGGTGGCTGTGGAAGGTGTGTCGGCAATTGCAGAATTTTTATATAAGTTATCTGCTTGTGTGTCAGAATTTCCTGAAATGCTAGAAGATTCATTAAAGGATTGCTTTGCTGATGCCGGAACGCTTGTTTGTGAACTAGGAGGGAAAGTGCGATTCACATTGTCGTCTTTTGCCCACCGTTTCCAGCTGTCTCTTATCCAACTCTTCTTTTTCACCACCTGCTTCATGATGGAGATAAAAAATACAGATCAGGGAGTGGAATTTTAAGATTGGTTGCGACGAAGCTGTTAGAACTTGAAGCCGATTAAGATGTTATACGGGAAACAGGATAAGAAGAGGTTGCAAAAATTTCCAGAAACGGCACATCCACAAACATGAACTATGTGCGTAGTCACGTGCACATTATGAGATTTAAGATGAGCCAGAAAGATACAGCAGAGCACACAACAGGAACATTGGAATGGGGTCTGTGTTCTTGCCACATTTAAAAACAGGATGGCACGTTGACCAAGCCATACTTTCAGAAGATGACAGATTAGTTGTTGTGCGGTTTGGGCTCGAACAAGATGCAGGGTGTATGATGATAGATGAGATACTTTATCAAATCCTGGAAAAGGTGAAGAATTTTGCATCTATATATTTGTGCAATATTGACCAAGTGAAAGATTTCAACCAAATGTACGAATTGGATGAAGATGCATTTACAGTTATGTTTTTTTACAGAAATAAACACATGATGTGCGATTTTGGCACAGGAAATAACAACAAGCTTAATTTCACAATCGGCAACAAGCAGGAAATGATAGATATTATCGAGACAATATATCGGGGTGCGCACAAGGGAAAGGGTCTTGTAATCAGTCCGCGAGATTACAGCTCCTTAAGAAACAGGTAAGTACATGTAAGTCAATGATTGTATAGTAATGAATGTATATTAAGTCAAAAAGGTAGGTTGAAGAGGACAGACAAGGCACGACTAACGATCGTTTTCAGGGTTTTCAGCAAGGAAGAAGTTAACTGCCAAAAGCTTCAGTCCAGGCGCATTCTTAGCGATCCAGTCTCTGGCACCTGAGCTGGGCACACCGGTTCCCCAGTTTGGTCTGTCAGAGGGAGTCGAAATGGACTTGGCCTGCGCGTCTTGCTTGTACAATAAAAACACATAACGGTGTTTGCTGGTGTCCTTCGGAGGTGCAGGTCCGACATATGGCAACAACGATTTGCCCTGGGCCGAGTCTACAAGATAGCTTACACCATCGTCGTTGGACTTGATGGACAAGTCGGAAACCAACCAATGGCCAAACTCAGACCACTTCTTATCGGATCTGGATGGTGCGTCGGGGTCTGTAAGCACCAAAATAAATTTGTCGTCCTTGGCAATTGTCTCGATCTTGCCGTCTTCGTGGGGCAGATTGGGAGTGTATTGGATCCTTGGAACATCCTGAGTTTCAGCCACTTTCAATTCATTGCCCAAGCTAACTTGGGCACTATTCGGATACTCAATGGTCAACAAGCCTTGGGTTTCAAACTTGTCAACGACATCTGGAACTACTCCATGCTTGGTGTAGGCTTGATCTAAAGACTGTGCAATTGTTATGAGAGGCATTCTGGGAATTCTAACGCTTAATGGTCTGGGAGCAAATCGAATTGAGTTCTTCCAAATGCTTTGACGGAACATCCCTTATATATAATTGAGCGGGCTATGGGAATTTTAGGGTGAAGGGGAAGGCAAACTTACCAATGTGAACAAGGTGTGTATAGGCGAATTCTCGATTCTTCCAGCAATGTAGAGACAAATTACTTTCTTGCGATAGGGAGTGGCACTAAAAGATCAAGTACAAGCACTATTGGATACATTGTGGAGGGATACATGCGGGAAACTCGTGTGGCACCCGTGTGACACCTGTGTGACACCTGTGTGACACCTGTGGATCGGCGTGAATCACTGAGAACTGTGGGGACTGCAAAATGAGTGTGGTTGCTATCCCTTGAACCGGGTATGTACGGGCCTTGGGGTACGCTGGGGCACGTGATGGTATAGGACGGTCTGGCGGGGACGATTATAGGCGATATAGTACATGTATTAGGACGTAAAAAGACAGAGTGTCGATCGAGCTAAACGGTGTGGCCCTACAGGTGGCTGGGAAGAAACCATTTTTTCCGGCGAGACTGGATGGGGAGGGGCCGATGCGGATATACTGGGGGATTTTGGGGGACATCATATGCACCACACACGTTCGGGTAAGACATTTTGATTAGGCAGCCATTGATATTGACTATAGAAGCAATGAGTGAGTCTACCAGTTGACTATTCATATGAAGTGATCTTTCTTGTGCTCGAGTGCTCGGAAGTCCATATCAATGTAATGAAGTAGTGAATGGTTTTGTAGAACTAGTAGTTGCCCTGGTAGCCCTGGGGATAATTGGGGTACTGGTAGTTTTGGGTGGGGAGACTGGTGATGTTGGAAGTCAAGTTGTTGTTGTTACTGTTGTTATTGTTGTTGTTGTTATTATTATTATTGCTGTTAGTGTTGATAGCAATGTTTTCCTGTATACCTTCACCCTTCTGTAACAACTGCTGTTGCAACAACTGTTGTTCCATTAGCTGCTGCTGCAACAATTCCTCACTGTCCTGCTTGATTTCCAAATCGCCTTCTTCTTTCACCTGCTGATCAAGTCTATCGTGCGAGTTGGCAAGTACCTGCTGCGTCGACACCTGCTGGCTGGGCTGTGTATCCATGTTTGGATCTTGCTGCTGGGGATGCGTAGGCTGCAGCTGGTGTGAAGGAAGCTGCAGAGGCTGCGGTACGTGTACAGGTTGTCCCATGTAACCTCTTGTCAGCGAATATTTCTTGGGCTTTTCCTCTTCGCGGGGTACCACGTCGATCAAAAAGTCAAACATGTCACTTTTGGTAAGAGCTGCTGCGATGTCGGACTTCTGAAGGGTTCTACGTTTATTTTCTTCGGCATGAATCCATGCCCGCATGGTTAACTCGGTGATAAACACATCGCAACCTTTGGCAAACAAAATGGGTGCCTCGGCACTAATCATCCTCACGTCTTCGTCGGTTTTCATTACTTTTTTGATTCTGGCTAATGGAAGTTGATGGTTTTTGAAGTCATGGTCGTCATGTTCTATCAGGTTGATGGTTTCTTGCCAGTATTGCATCATCATATCGCGAAACTTACCAGTAAGACCTTGGCCGACATTGTTGAACGCACCCCCTGGCTGCAGCTGTTGCTGGGCGGCAGCTGCTTCAGCGGCAGCCTGTGCTGCTAGTAACTCTGCTTCATCCACCACATTTTGTGTAGGAGCTGAGGTGCCTGGTTGCAAATGCAACTCGTCGTTCAAGTATGGGTTTTCGTATCTATCCATGGTTGGGTTGGCGGAAAAGGTCCAAACTACCGGCTTGCAGTTTATATATGGGACTATTGCACTGTATCTAATAAACAGACAGTATTAAAACTAGTGATTGATTCTCGGCTTTACCTGTTAATGGTGCACTTTCGCTTTGTATACTTATGATGGTTCAAGCTGTGAAAAATTTCGCAGGTTCAATTTTTACTCCGGTTCGGAAAGGCACGAAGTCCCGTTCGGGATGTTGCAAAGATGCAGGAGATTGACTGCCAAATAGACTCTTAACTGTCGATACACAGGAAAGATAGGCGAAGGAGGAAAACGTGGTTCTTGACAATGTCAATAGGACACTGGCGGGATACCCGTAGCAGAAACGTCGTGGCCGAGTTTCTGGTTAGCGTTAATTTTGTGAAGATGCGGCCGCCGAGCATACTACAATACAGTACAACACAGTACGTGTCCGTCGATATTATTATTATTTTTAGTCTAGTTTATAAAACCTTAAGCCTCTTCAACAGAGAGGACATGCTCATCAAACCTCACCGATTTTCTTCTTTCGCTTGTAGGCCCAGATTGTCCGAGGTCAATGGACTTCTCACCCAATTCCTTGCCGGTATCAGCAAGCAATTTTCTTACGTCTGAAGCAGTGTTAGAAGATGAGGATTTACGGCGGTGCTGCGTCTTCAAGTCATCCTTGCACTTGTTGCAGGCACAGTTGAATCCCCAGTTGACACGAAGTTCTCGCTGACGCTGCTGAACCGTATGCGCGGGGTTGACGTAAGTGGTGGTGAGCTCCTCGCCTGAACGAATGTCGCGGCTGGCATACACCTTCAAACCCGCCAGTCTCAATGGTTGCGTCTCCACAGAAGTAATAGGATCACAATTGTGGTTCAAGTGCGACTGCGTTAAAAATATACACGAGTCCAAGTTGTTAATATTGTAGGTACCCATCATGTACAAGAATTCACGGTAGTCAATGGTGGTATTGGCACCGGGGAACACTCTGAGGAAGTACTCGTAGCCCTCCTTCCACAATGTCTCCTGCTGCTCCTGGACGAAAAGCGCACCACCCTGAAGACTATCGAAGGCCCCCGCTGATGAGTTCAATGCCTTGTACCTTATATCCTGCGACACACGCGCCATGGACTGAAACTGTTTACCTTTGACTCCTGTTTTGTCCAATATTATGTTGGCGTAGATCACCGTGATGGCGTAGAGTGCATTCCACTGCTCTTTCAAGCAGTAGTCCTGGAGTGCCAAGAACGCGTTGGCGTCGATGGCCTTGGAACTCTTCTTACCTGGGTTGTAGACATTATGCTTGAGGTGTCCATGCAATACCAGATCGGTCTTCTTGCATACTTGCGAACACCAAATCTCAGGGCATACATTACAATCGAGTCCCTTCAACAATGAATGAGGGTTCTGTAAGGATAATCCACAGTATGAACATGCCTTACCCAATTTTATTAAATTGACATTTTCCAAGGGCGGAATAAAGAAAAGTTGCGTTTCGTCCCAGATCAATTCTCCCTTGGCAATATCTTTTTTAGCATATAATCCTTTCCCCCTCTTGGATGTCATGACGATCTGGACCTTTTCTGGTAGTTTGATGTCGGGGGTCATTTCTGATTTGATTTCATTGGCGTATGTGAACTGCTCATTACTGGTTAGTAAACCAAATTTTTTCAACAGTTGTTTTACTCTCTTTTCTGAAATAGACCAGTTGGGATGTTTCTTCTTGACTAGTCCGTGTAATTTCCCCATACCCAACGATTCGTTGGCAGGATCTTCTTTCCATATGGCGATGATTGAGTCGACTAGTTGTCTTTCGTGGGGAACAACAGGTCCTTCCTCAGGTCCCTCTTCCTTATCGTTGATGTTGATCACTTCAACCTTCTTTCCCAACTCTTCCATTATGGATTTTATGGGAAGAGTTTGTCTTGGTCGATAAATATAATTTTTTTTTCAATCAGTGAGCGAAGATGGGACGGACTCAGAGAGCGAAGAATGGATCCCAAACTGATGAGATTAGGTAGTGGCACAGATTATACATATAACGGGAAATTATAATCATACAAAGAACGCATAAGCCATCGCTTTGGGGACAAAGCAGAAACGTTGGGACTAGAGTTTCTTCCTACTTAACAGCACACGAGCCTAACTTAGTTGTCGACAACTTGGCAAAAGCTCAACCCAGGTAGTTCAAAAACCCCCAAAATTAGTGAAAGAACATCGGCACAACATTGAAGCATTCCAAGTATTAAAATATTTCAATAAGACGTTCCCTGTCGCTCAGAATTTAACAAAATATTGTCCTTTTTCGTTGATATGATACATAAACTACTCCTCGAAGGCTACACATCGAAAAGCGCAAATGGTTTAGTGGTAAAATCCAACGTTGCCATCGTTGGGCCCCCGGTTCGATTCCGGGTTTGCGCATTTATTTTTAATTTTGTAAATTTTTTATCTTAAGGAAGACGAACTTGAAGTTTGAACCTCACCAGTCATCATGCCTTTAGGAATTAGAAGTGCCAAGTCTCAATTGAGGAAGACTGTGAAGAACAGTCTCAAGAGTATCCCTCAGGAGTCTATAGTGGCTCAATCTGCTGAAATCAGCGCTCTTCTTATGTCCCACCATCGGTTTAAACTGGCCAAATCGGTCGCCGTCTACATGAACATGCCGAATCTGGAGGTTCAAACAGACGCTATTATACGCATGTGTTACGAATTGGGCAAATACGTCTATCTTCCAAAGTGCAATGTTACTCCCAAAGAGGGCAGAAAGCCCAATTATTTATCAATGCTTCAAGTCCAATCTTATGACGAGGTGAAAAACCTCGAGCCTCAAGGCAAGTACAAGTTACTAGAACCTATAGACGGTAATGACGCCATGGAAACCGGCGAACTTGATTTGATAATTCTTCCGGGGGTAGCATTCACCACATCCAAGCTCAGAATAGGACACGGTGCTGGGTTTTACGACGAATTCTTGTCAGTGTACCATGCCAAGCACAACAAACTTCCGTACCTTATTGGTGTGGGATTGCGTGAACAGGTGGTGCGTGACATACCCCATGAAGACCACGATTGGGCTTTGGATAACCTCCTTATCGGGAATACTATATATTAGTTGGAACTATATGCGGGGTCATTTCTACTATGATACATTTCAGCCTTTACTTATTCCTATCATGCAGTTTTCAAGCATTCTGTCTGCATTGACCCAACTGTGGTACTTGTTAAATAATGCAGTGCCGTCTCTTCCAGCACACTTCATAATTTCCGACACACCTCCGGGGTGGAATTTGATATACGGTGTGATGTTAAATACTTTGCCGTTGATACTAGTCCAGCAATCCTGCTGCGTCTTGTGGTTTTTGAGTTCTTCCTGGGAGATCCTGACGTAGTGCGGCGGTGGAGTATTGGGGGGCACCCCTCTTAAGACGTGACTAGGGGTGGTTTTATTGAGTTGAGCCCAGTCTAATGGCGAATGTCCCGGCTCTAGTGCCACTTTACGTCTACTTGCAGCTCCTGGAACCTGTAGTCCTCCCACAGATGGTGCAGCTCTCTGTGCTGAGTTGGGTGCCGGAAATATTCCAGTAGGGACCGCCAAACTAGACCTGCTTCGTCTTGATCCGGGGGGCAGTATAGGCTTGGTGCTCAGAGTAACACTCGCTATTCGTATACTATCTGTGTCTGTCAGGATCTTGGAACCGCTTTCTTTATCCATGATGATCTTAATCTACTTGTACACCGTCGGTGTTTTAGTAAATAGCTCGTCATAGAAAAATGATCTAGTACCATGGCATTACGTAAGCTGGATTACCGAATTGGGCCGGCTGCAACTATACTCTGCACCATAGCCGTAGCAGAATGAAAATGTGTCAAATAGTTAGCATAGCATATGCTGGAGAAAGCAAGTAGTATATATTGTAGCAAATAGGTGCGATAAACTCATTTAAGAAATTAAATTGATGAAACCTCACATTGTTCTTTGGTTGCTAGAATTAGCTCCTTTGGCAGCTAGTCTTCCTACCTTAATACAGTCTAGTAATTCCACCTCCATAGATTTAGATAATTATACACTTTCACGAAATGGTGAGTTTGATACTCAGGTAGACAACCACTACAATGCTCTTAAGGGCAACTTTAGGGCAATGTCACAGTTGGCTGCGAAGAAAACCGAGACTCCTCTATATACCTACACCCTCTCCCGAAGAGATGATTTGGACGAACAACGAATGGACTTCATATTGAAGAAGTCACCCAAAGCAATTATTAAGTTTAAGGATTCAAACTCAATTTTGGTTCCCGATACTCCAAGCATTATTGAAGTGTCTGACAAGAAGCTCAAGAAACGAGTCAAGAGTAAGAAAAGCGAGTTCGTTTATTACGAGGTTGAGTTTTCAGAAGACGAGCCTGCCGTCGAAGAATTTTTGATTCCCGCCAGTCCATGTTTGACTTTTCAGGACAAATATGAAGACGGAACTGGAAAAGTTTCCATAGAGTACCAAATAGCAGTTGATTCCTCTCTAGATGGAAATGCTGGTGCATCTCTTGGAAATGACAACAGTGTTTCTTTGGCCTTGAAGTACGACTTTGATCTTTTAGGTTCGTCTTCGACTACATTCTCAGGAAGCTATTCGTGTTCTACTGTCAATAGCACTGCCGTCCGACTTTTCTACAGTCCCAGTACTGTCAAAATTAAGCCGTACAAAAGGAAAATTGTCTACAACAAGAAGGAGTCTAAGTTCGAAGTTGGCAAATGGAAAGCTTCTAAAATCTTAAAATTGCTAACCGGATCTACTCCTAAGTACTACTGTGCATATGAACAGAGTTTTGATCTTCAATGCGAGTTACCTGAATCGAGTTACAGCAAATTTTCTACCTTCAATCTCGCTCATTTTCCGGTTTAGTTTTCATTTATTCTCTATCTATCTATTTGCACTCATATATGCATTTAATGTTTAACATATAACTGGTATATAACAATAACTGTACGAATATCTACTGGCTCTTGATTTGTTTCTGGTCTACTCTTTCGTAGTACAACATGTACACACTGGTGGTCTCACACAATACTGATGATTTGGAAACTTCAGATACCTGAGCATCACTAATTCTCCAGTATGGATTTTTTATAAGTGACGGAATCTTTTTCATTTTGACCCTCTTCTGTTTTTCGTTCGGTTTTTTCTCCTCTGCTAATCCGTTAGCTAACGATGCCGAGAAGTAATCGTTCGAAGGCTGAAAGTCGCCAACCAATACTTCAGAAGGGGTTTGTAAGCCTGAACTTATAATCTCTTGGATATCGGATTCTTGGGTGTGTCCTTGAATAATTGAAGGACGGCGTCCCATCATGTTGGAGAACTTGCGACGGAATCCAGAATCATCTGCTCCCAAGTCTTGTTGTGATGGAGGAACTGCACTGGAAGGTGCTCTACTTCTCATAGGATCTCCTTCGTTTCTGGAACTACGCTTTATACTGCTAGAATGCGACAATGAGAACCCACGACGTCTACCAGTAGGTGCTTCTTTGACAGGTTCTGGAGCTACAGGTTCACTGGCAGCACTGACAGATTCAGCTTCTTTCTTGGTGACCGGTTCGACATTATAAACCACTTGTTCGTTGATTTCGTCAATTACTTCCGGAGCCAACTTGAAAATAATTCCATCTTTGTCTTTGACAAATAATGGCTTGCGCTTGTAACATTCGTAATGTCCTTGAGTATGTGAACCCTGGTGCCTGATCATGGCCTTAAGACGGTACTTGTAAATATCATTTTCATTGAACTTGAACGACTTGAAATGCGCTTTTAAATCATCAGTTTGATCGTCGGTAATTGGCGCATTATTAAGTGTTTCGGGTACTTTTACTGAGTCATCAGGTTGTTCTGATTTGTTTTTCGTAGAGCCGTCCTTTAATGTTACCGAGGTGTTGATGGATTGCTGCGCAGTAGAAATGACATCGTCATTATCCTCTCCAAAGTCGTCGTCATCGTCACCTTCCGTACTCAAGCCATTTTCCGATTCGTTTACAGTGCTATCATCAGTAGTGGTGATGGCATCGTCGTTATCATCATCATCTTCGTCTTCTGGACCTTTTTCGTCTACATCCTCTCGTTGAAGCTCTTCTTCTTCCATGTCGTTCACATCTCTGGTCAACACGTTAGTGGCAAGATGGTCGCTAGAGCTTCCGCTTTCGGAGTTGTCAGTTTCAGCTTCAGCCTCAGCTGCGGCTGCAGCTTGGAACTGTTGAAGTTCCTCATGATAATCCTTGCCAATCGACAAGATCAACTGATCCTTAAAGGCGACTCTGCAAGGGTTTCTAGTGAAATCTACACCGTTAAACGACGATCTCGAAAGATGAAGTCCAAAGATCTTTGGTGGTTTGAGGATTTGGTTCTTTCTCAAGACCGTGGAAGTAATCAGCGAAGCATCAGTGGCATCTTTCTTGTACGATTTGATATACTCCTCGATTTCAGGGGACAAATCATCATTGATACAGAATGCCTGGTCATTTCTAAGCTTCTTCACAACTGCAACTAATTCCTGCTCTGGTGACGATTCATCAGTGGGTGTCAATTGTTCTTGGGCTACGATAGCGTTGATCCTACACCTGACACATTGGTAGCCTTCGATGCTTTCAGACTCATTTTCTTCCAATAAACTCTCGATATCTGTAGACAATTTTTCAGGAGCATGAAGGGTAAGCATCAAAAACGGCGAGAAGTTGGGTTTTGAAACTCCATGGCACGCCAAGCACTGCATTTGGGTCAAGATCAAGCCGGAAAATGGAAATTCCGGAACTTCGATCTGTTCCAAAATCTCATAGTCGTGGGGGGAAGGCACATTGTTCAAGCCGTGGAAGGTGGCCAATTTAAGTTTCAACTGTTTGAGAAAACCTTTGATCTTGACGTTCTCAAATTCCAAGGTCTCGTTGATAAGCTGGGTCAATTCTTGCGCATCATGTTGAGATCGAGATATTTTGGCACTGAAGATTTTTTCAAGGCAATGAAGAAAAGTCCAGACAGAAATGGTTCTACTGGTGAGTTGTGTATCTTGCAACTTTTTGAGGATCTGGCCAAGGGCAATGTGGAGAGGTATATCAAAATTGTTGGAGTTTTTGAACTTGGTGTTGCTTTTGATTTTTGGCAACTTTTCAGGGTCGATATTTCGGGACTTCATGAAATCTTTCAACTTTTTAAACGTAACGTAAAATTCGTTGATATACTCGGACAATCCAGGCAATGAAGAGTATGCTTGAATGGAAGAGTTGGCGAAACAGTCATTTCTCATGTTGATAAACCCAGTGGTATGTTTGTCGGGACGCTTACTAAACATAATTGGCAGTGGATTTAATGTAGGTGCGAGAATATAACAAGCTAGACCGCTTAATGAAATGAGGGATATTACCTTAGATGGATTTGTTCGACTTTGATGTTTCAAGTAGTGTGCTACTAACTGAAGGTGATTGAGTATTGTCCAACCAAATTTGAAAAAGTGATAATATATGGTGCTATATCCAAAAGACGAAGTTGGCAACAGCAAATGTAATGAATTTGAACTGGATCTATCTATAGTGAAGTGTAGATACCAAAGGCTCATTATATTCAAATGACTTCATACTTCGGAGAACGCCTCTATATATTTTCCCGGGACAAATTTCGCGGGGGAAAAACACGTTCCGTTACGGCCGGTGAGAGAGGCAGGCAGAGGTTAGACGGAGAAACAACCAGAGGGATTAAATTGATGGGTCGGTTTGGAGGGCCAAGCCAAGCCAGTCGCTACGCCAACACCATGCATGAATGTTTGTAAGTGCTCGTCGATACTACTGTCAGGAAGCAGCCAGTCACAGACCCGAAATGTTGGGAGCATCGGGGCATTACGGAAAGGCTAGTCGTGCGAAGCTGTACAAACTACTGTTGCTGCGTCTGACTGTCAAAGCGACCCCGCGCTATAAAAGGGGAAACTTTATAAGGTGATGGGTGTAGGTGCCAAGGCCCTGACGACGGATAATCATCAATATGCTTACCAGTCCATCAGGTACCATTGGTGCCTTAGCCACCACCACCCCGGGCATCAAAGAGGCACTGGGCTAGCACAACCAAAGCATTGGCTTGCGCTACTTTAGGTCAGGTGACGCATTCGCCCCCACAACTCCTGCAGATCCTGCGCACGGGGGGTTCTTCGGGTGAAGCGAAGGATGTCTTTCCGGTAAAGGCGCCGTGGTTTCCCCATACATTCCTCTCGCTTCCCCTTAGTTCTTCCGATTGCCTTTGTAACCGAAGATATGCAAGAGAGACTGGGAGTACCGATAGCTTGCGTTCGGTTGCATATCCGTCTATTGTGGTACGAAGCTAATTATGGTAGTGTGATGCTTATCTGTTCTTTGTTCCACAGCAGAGAAGCTGTGTAGGTAGGGGATGTATGAACATGCTCACGAATGTAGGCGCAATTCCACATCCGTTATTGAAGGTACGCGAACTGTTGGCGGTTCTTGGAGACTATTTTTGGAGCCCAATGCTCACAAGTACAATTATACAACCCTCTAGTAGTAATACGATGCTTTCCGAAAGGAGGATTCACTTATTGTATCTAGGTTGCTATCTATCTTAGGTGGGGTGTCTATATACTAAAAGTTAATGGAGCGCATAGTAACGTATCCAACTGATACAATAATGACGTACGCAATCACAGAAGACGGTACTCCTCTTGTAATAAATGTACCCACTGTCAAGTACGGCTTTCCGAATTCGTCGGTCATGCAAATGGCGGTCACGTTAGGAAAGCCAGATGTAGGCAATCCCATGGCTGCTGAGCACAACAATGCACTGGCCATGATCAATAAACGAGGATGAGGATCGGGCATATGATTACCTATTTCGGAAACCAATGGAATGATGATAAGTGCCGCTACGGTATGAGAAACAAACGTGGCCATGGTCAAAATCAATAGTCCAAATGTAAGTGTAACTCCAAACAACGAATAGTCTTCAACTTGGGCTTGGATAGTAGTCGCAATTGTAGCCAACAAGCCCAGCAGCGCCACGGCTTTACCTAAAGCAGTGCCTCCCATTGCCAATACAACTATGTTCCAGGGATAATTATTGAAATCTTCAGTGGTTAACAAGCCAGGACCGAAGAACAAAATGATAGGAAGCAATGCTATTATACCCATTTCACCAAAGATTCCCTCCAATCTCGAAGCTATACACCACAAAAAAATCGTGGACCCCGAAACAGCCACAATATACCATTGAATGCCCGAAAACTTATCGTCTATCGTCCGGATTGGCACAAGCTGAGTGTTCAGTGTGCGGAACGTCAACAACAAGAACAACCAGATAAGGACCAACAGCAATACACAGACTGGTAAAGCTATAACAAACCATTCACCCCAAGAAGGTTGAGGTTCCATTGCACCTATGGCAATCATGTTCTGAGGCAGTGCTATAGGAGAAGCCATACCTCCGACATTGGAAGCCAATGCAATACCCAAGATAAGTGCATTGATAAACTGGGAACCCTTTGGCAAGGTCCGTAACAAAGGTTGGATTATGGAGAAACAAAGCACAGGAGCAGCGACGTTGGAAACCCACATCGAAGCAAAAAGCGCAACCGACATTACCGTAAGCAAAACCACCAGCGGATTGGTACCAGCCTTGGATAAGATCCAGGTGGATATCAACTTGGCAATGTGGTATTTCGACAAAGCCGCAGCCAACGTAAACCCTCCCAACAAGAGAAGAATCACCGAGTTCCACATGGTGGAAAGGATGTACTTCGAAGCGTCGTCTGCCTTCATGATAGAGCCATCACTATTCTTTAACATACCAAGACCTACGATGAGTAGCGGAATAAGCAACGACGTCACGAACAACGGAATGGTTTCGGTGGCCCACAACAACGAAGCGCAGATCAAAAGTGCAAAGCAGTGCAGTTGGGCCACATCGTCAAATGGCGAGAAATTGAGCAATAAGATGGTGACGGTGGAGATAAATATAACCTTGAGGATGGTTGGGTTGCGCAACGACAAGTTGAATTTGGACATCACTTTGCCGTCCCTCGAAGCATCCTTCTTTTCGTTGGCTAGTCTGTCACCCCCGCTCATCAACTTGGAATTGGCAGCGTAGGTTTTACGCTCCAAGCCAATCATGTCTCTCCAGACAGTGTTTCTTTCCCACACCACATGTTCTCTCAAGTGGATGGACAACTCGGAACGGGCTGTATCCAAATCGTCACCGTGGTTACAGATCAAAGCGTACAAGCGAATAAGCGATTCTATATGGTCCTTCACTACAGCCATGGTCGATTCCCGGAAGGTGTACGTCTCCATGGGTAGCTTGCTCAAGTAGTCGTCTTTCAAGTTGGTGTTGAGCGACTTGTCGAACTTCTTCAACGCCTTTTTGAACCCGGTCTGGTTCAATTCGATAAACGACTTGAGTTCAGAAATAGTGGTGAACAACCCAATTACTCTTTTACGTAGAATCACTCTGTTTTCTGACAAAAGGATCAATTGAGGGGGCATATTATCGGTGCCAGATGCGTTGTTCAAATTGTTCCACACAGACGGTGATTTCGGGGACTTGAGGTACTCGTCAATCGACTTGCGGCGGGTCAACTCCAAGCCTTTTCCACGGCCACGGCTGGCTTGGTCTGCGTGGAAGTCGTCCTCGTCCTCTTCATCATCGTAGAAATCTTCTGCTTGCGTGTCGGCGTCGGTGGTATTGGAGACGTATCCGGTAGTTGCAGTGGTGTTGGCATTGGAACCACCTTCGTTGTCCAAGGAAAACTGGTTCAAATCGGACGTTTTGCGGCCACTAAGATAGACCGAACCATCGAGCTCTTTTTCAAAGTTTTCGATATCAATAATCAAGTCGTCCATGGTCTTGTACACGTAGGTTTCTTGCAGCTTGTAGAAGTCGTCGATTTTGTTTAATTCAGCGTCCAACGCAGCAAGAAACACCACCGACGGCGATGTTCCCAGGCCCAAGATGTCGGACGTAGATGAATAGTCGTTGGATATAAGATGGGCAGCTTCCAAGTCTTCATCGTCGGTTCTTCTGCCGTGCAGCTGTTGTCTTAGATTTTCACGTTGAAGTGAATATATCAACTTCTTGAGTGTGGTATAAGCAATGTACTTGGATGTCCATTCGGGAACAGCATTGAATTGCAACGAGTGGGAGAATTTCATGGTGCTGGTGGTTTATGTAAATGGGGGCCAGAAACTCCGAGTTCTTGGATTTATTACTGTTTAATAACAAGTTCACAAACAGTGGATCTGTCAGAAGCGACACAATCTAGTAGTGTGCTAGGTTCGTGTGGTACAGGGTCTGGCTGGCACCTAGCAGTTGCAGAAGTAGTGGAGCTGGTGTGTGCGGAGGTCTCCAGTAGGGACGGTTGGAGTCAGCAGGTTCTTTCTTTTTTTTTGGTGATTGTTCAGAGGCTTTGATTTGCACTCTACACTCTTACGGATGTCTAGCTCTTTGCTGTTACACGTGAATCCAACTATAGCAAGTGGCTTTCACCTCCGGATGAAAATTAATTAACCACTGCACGCGCACGACCCTGCTTATCATGACACGAGTTCTGCAGCGAATATCACGTGTGCGCTAACCACTGTGGTGTTGGGCAACGACGGCAGAACGGGGCATATATAGATGGAAAGTCCCGGCAGCGAGCAGGGGTCGCGAGGTAGGTCATGTCGACGAGCACAGAGTCTCACGGCTTTAGACGTGCCGTCGGGTGGATATATTAACTACACACCAATTGGAAGCTGCGCGGGGCCAGGGCAACAATAAGAAATAGGCTAGCAGGTATAAACGTACAATTAGGCGGTCATACACCAGCCCGATTAGACACAAACAGCTTGGTGGCACCATACAACTTGTGAGCCATGGTCGTCAACCCGCTCAGCTGATTGTTCGTTCATGGATGATTACAATACGAAACCAGTAGCTGACCCAGATACCTGGATCCCTGTGGGTGGTATCCAAAGCCACCATGCCCCTCCCAAACCCAGTAGCCCTCACAAACTCGTTTCACTCAGATTGACAGATGCATCTACTTTGTTCGCAGCATCTGGCAATTTAGCCAGCATACTACTTAGCCAACAGCAAATGTTTTGAAGAGCTACACGACAGTGCGAGCAAGTAATTTCACAGACACCAGCTTGGGCAACCAAATTTGATACAGGAAGTAATTAGTTTCTAGCACTTCAACCCGGCAGGTATCGTCACCACACTTCTCCCTACACCCAACCAGTTTCAGCCATGGAATTCATGTTCTTCTTGATTGGACGTAAGTACAAATGAGCCATCGCAGCCCGTCTTGACATCGTTACCAACAAAGTAATACGTTCCAAGCCCGACGCCCACACGGAAACACACCGAGCGAGGATAGAGAACTGGTAACGGTGAGCATGGGTGTGGAGCACCGGATGCGTATCCAATACTAACCCCACAGTCAAAGAGTTCAATAAGCCATTAAAAGAGATTGGCCAAATTGCATGTTACTGTGGTCACTGCCATAATCAAGCAGCTTACGCTATGCGCTCGATCAACTGTGTGACCCTTTTTTTTATTCCAGTGCTTCCTTTCTACTTCACCAAAAGATTAAAATGCTCCATATGTGGTACGACAGGCAACATAGACAATACTGTGATCGAAAGGATGAAAGCAGGACAGCCGATAGCTATTGGCTGATGCTCTCACTGTCCATCACCGACGGAGAGTAACTGTCACGGTCCGACTAGACACACTGGAGTTGGAGCGCGTCATTCATTGACGCGTGTTGTATCTGCAGAATCTTTCCCCCACAAATTACTCGTCTCATTAACTCTGTAAACGTCAACTATAATGTCGTGAAACAGCGAGATCAATTGCAGAAAACCACCTGTAAACTAAACTATAAGCCCACTTCCCCCTGCACGCCCTCGTTGCTTGCCTATTTAGATACGAAATACACACTATTCTGATCCGTGGAGTCCGTACTGTCTTCTATACGTCACTTTGTGTCACGCAATTCGTGGCACAAAGTACAGCCGCGACAAAATTAACATCTAGCCGGTTCAGCCGTGCAGTAGTCACTCCACCGCATTTGTTCTATGTGTTCTCCATCCCCTACCTACCCCTCTCCAACTCTCTCCTTCTCACGTACCCTATTGTTTTAGCGTGCATTTGGCATGACCAGAACAATTAGCTGTCACATGTGGGTTATCAATCTTAGTTGGCAGTCGTTAATTAATAATTGTATTTTTACCACGCTGCATGTCTACATCTTTGCGTTACAACGCTTGTTATTGTTTCTTTTCGAATTATGGTCTATTTTTTTTGCAACTTATGGCTCCACAATTCTGGCCACGATCAAAGTGTCCTAAACCAGAAATTCTAGAATTAAGCTCCATCCATCCATCCATCTCCACCGATGTATTACCACATCCATTGACGGTCTCGACTTGATCATTTGTGGTTGGGGGTTGCGCGGCGAAAACTCCGTTTCGATATTGCAGCATACGGCAAACTAAACTTCACCTTGAAACAATAGAAACGGTATATTTTTCTAGGATTTGCTATAATAACTGTGGCCACATGTACAAAATTAGCCGTATTAAGGGATTACAAGCAAGCCAATTCCAACCAATAGACATTTTTTTTTTTCGAAATAGCCCCGTAATACTTCTATTCTTCTATAGGTTCCACACCACAAAATTCTGTTTAATATCTGTTTTGGTATAAACCGGTCTATCCGGCGTGCTTTTATCATATCAGAATTCCGTAAATTAAGCTTTGTATAACTAAGGTCGGTCATTTGAATTTTTGCCGATTCGGTATATTTAGTTTTTTTACTTTTACGTTCATTATAATTGTGATATTATGCATTCTTTTCAGATTAACACATCATGTATTCAACTAATTAAATTTGTCATGGGGTTGATTTTTCGATTTAATTATATAAAAATTTCTATATAAAGACGTATTTCTAGCCTTGTAATGATACCTTTTTTTTAACTATTATAGTAAAATCTAATTAGAAAAAATGTCCTTCTCATCCATAGTAGCTCGTGGTGGAAACGACGTGTTAAGTATCAACACCCCAGGTCCAGAAATTGATATCCATTTAACAAACCATGGTTCGGATTGGTTATGGGCAGTCTTTTCGATCTTTGCTTTTTTTACAATTGTCAATGCAGTGATTTACGGATTTACTGATGCCAAGACTAACGGATTGAAGAAGACTCTTTTCATCTACCCTCTTTTCATCAGTGCTGTCTTGTCTTATACTTATTTCACCTACGCTTCGAACTTAGGTTACGCTTACGTTCCTGTTGAGTTTCATCATGTCACAACAAGTGAAGACCTTGGTCACAGACAAGTATTCTACGTTAAATACATTGGCTGGTTCTTAAGTTGGCCATTTGTTTTAACTATCTTTGAAATCTCAACTCACACTTTAGAATACACTAGCCAATCATCTGATTTTATCACCAAGGTGATCAATCTATTCCAAGGTTTGATTATTAAGTTATTGTTTACTGAAGTATTTGTCTTGGGATTATTGGTCGGTATCTTGATCAAGTCAACTTACAAGTGGGGTTATTTCACCTTCGCCGTTGTTGGGCAGTTATTTGCTATTTATTTGATCGCTACCAACATTTCTGCTTCATCCAAGCACAGAAAAGTTGGTACCTTGAGCCACCTTCTTATTATTTTCCAATTTGTGGTTTGGATCTTGTACCCGGTTGCCTGGGGCTTATCAGAAGGTGGTAACGTTATCCAACCAGATAGTGAAGCTGTTTTCTACGGAGTTTTGGATTTGATCACTTTTGCTGTCATTCCAACTGCTTTAACGTGGTTGAATGTCCAATCAGTCGATGAAGACTTTTTCCATAAGTTAACCAACTTCAACTTGAACAGCGGATCTACCGCAGTCGGACCAGCTGCCACCGAACCAGTGGACGCTGAAAAGTCTATTGGTGAAACACCAAGAAACAGTGGTGATACTGCAGTTCATGGCAATAGTAACACCGAAACCGAAGCAGCATTATAAACCTGCTAGGATGTTTTGTCCAACAATTCGGTTTTCACCGCAACGGTAGCCTCCGATTATATACTTCTTGCTTCTTTTGCTCCTAATTAGTCGTTTTCTTTTTTTATATACCCGCACAGCTCGGTGTGCTCCTAATAATGTAATCCTTTGTTTTCTATGCCTTTGTAACATCCCACTTCCAAACAATAACATGGGTGCAAAAAATCTGCCAACCGTCGGACACAAAATCATCATGTTATCGCAAACGCGCATCATCCGGATGCTCGCGCACGTGACACATCCCCTTTTTTTCCATCGAAGCCTCACAAAATGGCCACCAAAAGGCGCCAAAACTGGCGGCAAGCGTAGAGTCTTTTCTTGGATTGTGGTATAAAAACGGCGTATATTTAAGCTATGGCACCTTCAGAAAACTTCAGACCTCAACCAGTGACCCAGCAAGTGCTCAGATTGGCAAAAACCCAACAGTTCTACTGGTTTTTGGGACATGTGTTTGCATTTCTTAGTTTTGTATTACAATCGTTCACGCTGTTCTTTAGACCTTCATCGGCGTTGAAATACTATAGATTGGCGATCTTGTCTATTCTTGTCACCTACATTATTGTCATCAAACAAATCTACTTTAGAAAACCAACTTTTGCCAATGTTTCGGTGGCCAAGTTGGCCAGAGATGAAAATGTCCAGTACTTTCTTTTGGCTCTGACTTTGTATTTGGCAAGTTTCAAGATTGGATCTGTGGCAGGAAGTCTTTATTCATTCATTATCTTTGCCATTTTCCATATTTTGACCTATTTCCAGAACAACTTGTTGTCGGTGTTTGTTCCAAGTTTGGCTACCCAACAGCATCTCAACGGCGTAATCAACCAATTCACCCTAACTTACAACCAACAAGCATTGATTCTTGCTGCCAACTCCGAGGTGATTCTTTTGGGCTTATCAACCATCCAGTTGGTACCTTCTTTCTTGCTAGAGTTGTTGTGGGGAAGACAAATCGGGGTGTTTTTAACCAAAGTCTTCGTGTTTGCTGCTATTCTTGTATTCGTCAAGTTGAGATACGACTCGAACCAATACACCAAGGCAGTCATTGAACAATTCGACGCCAAAATCAACCAGTTCTTGTACCGTCTCAACAACCCAAGATTGACCGATGGCTACACACACCTCAAAGGTACGCTGAACAGTTATTTATCGGCAATCCATTTACCTAAGGAAGATCTCAAGAAGAACTAACAGTGAAACAAAACAAATTGGAGCTGGGGCTAGATGCTGAACACACGACACTAATAGACAGACGGGCATCACTATAACCGACTGCTCCACTCGCTCGCCGCCTTTACAGTTTCGAGCCACGTGAATACATTGTACTACTAATATCTCTGTATGTACCAATAGAATACACTAATAACTGCAAAACAGGCGCTACCACATGTAGTGTAGGGGCAGGACTGCAATTGGACCGGGTGTCACGTGCCCCAACACGCTGGTGTCGGCGAAACGAATTGAACGCTTTTCAGGCAGAACAGAGCACGGAGTAGCTCCAGACTAAAATGGCGTCCCAGAGTACAAAAAAATTGGCCAACTCCAATGCCGAAGCGCTTAAGCAGCTCCACATAATATCGTTGGCAGTAAATGCACTTGTGTTGGCAGTTTTGTTCGTTTTCAGAAGACCAAGCAACTTCAAGCCATACATAATTTTCTCGATTCCAGCATTTATCTTGCAGTATTCCATGGAGAAAAGCGGCAGACCAGTCTACACGGCGGAGCCATCCAATCCCAAGGCTGTCAAATTGGTCCGTTCCGGAGACGACATCACCCGTGCCGGACTCTACGAGTACTTCTTTGATACTATCTACATCACGTGGATCCTCGACGTCTTGATGGTAATACTTGGCAGTAATAAAGTGTGGTATATCTACGTTATTATTCCGGCCTATGCAGGTTACAAAGTATTTGGCATTGCAGCACCATTCTTGAAGAAATCTGGTACTCCAGCTGCGACCTCTGAGAAGGAAGCTGCGCCGACCAAGAGTAAACGTCAAACCAAGTTGGAGGCCAGGAAGGAAAAGGGCCCTCAAATGAAGTACAAGTAGATCTTTGGGATTTGGCCTCTTTGTCATGGCAACCTGCTGTATATATGTCGACATATATTAAATCTGCAGGCCCCCTAAACTCGAATATCTTATTACCTGTACATGCATCATGGCGGTTTTATACTCAAGTACGCGATAGTAACAAGATGAATTGGTTCAACAACAGGTATGTGGCTGCTGAGAGGCACTGTAACCGTAGGGTCAACCAGACGATGCATCATTATATTTTGAAGACGTATGTATATAAATATTAAAAATCCTAATACTTCCAATCGTAGTGTACTGAGCAGGCTTGCTCCCTTGACATTAGGCTCGTGTTGCCAGTTGTAGCGGGAGAATTATATTTGCAACAACATAGTGGTGCAACCTGTAAATGGATGTGGTGATATCAACCTGCAAAGGCTCCCGAACAAAATTTTCCAAATCGGAGCGCTCTGGGGAACAAAATCAAAGCGATAAATCAGTTGAGGGTCGATCGTTATCCCATTCATAGCACCAATATCTCATAAAACAACTCGATAATGCCCAAAATTAAAGATATCGATTCATTTATTGATTCTGCATTGAGCTTACTCAATGCATACCCTACAACTACTACCTTATCTATAACATATTCCAATGTCGAGAAGAAACACACCAAGACCGGAAAGGTATCCAAAAACACCAAATCCAATCGTGCTACACATTCCGTAAGTACCAAGTTGTATGAACCGGCTTCAGGCAAGTGTATCAAGTACAATACATTTAAAATCAAAGAATTATCCAAGATTCTCACATTTATTGGACCAAAGGGTGTTAATGTTGTAACTAAAACTAAGAATAAGGATGAAGATGGCGATGAAGAATCAGTTCATAAAACCGGATTGGCTAGTATCATGAGCAACTGTAAATTTGAACAAAAGGAAGAAGAAGAAGTGATTAAGGAAGAAATCGTTGAGAAGACCACTGCCACCGAAACACCAGCACCATCTAAAAGCAAAAAGAATAAGAAGAAGAACAAAAAGAAGAATTAAATTAACAAACCAGAAAAATAAAAATGGAGCAAGGTAATTTTTGATTTGGAATAATCCAAGTTTTTTTTGGAACAATCCAGCGGGAACGATGACCAAACTTATAATATACGCAGTTATGTAAATTGGTGTAGACTGCTAATTTCGTCTATTGACGATTGGCAAGGATTTAGATTTAAACGACTTCAGTTGGTTGAGAAGTTGACAAATCGTCAGCTATTAGTAGAATTGAATATGGCCAAGATGCCTTTACAAACAAATAGATATAGTAGTTATGAAAAGAATTGGAATAGTCTTCATAGATTTCACTCACGGCTGTTAATACCTGAACAAGCCTTTGAATTTAGATACGAGATTATCTCTCCTTCCAGGAGACTGAACTTCTCTTGTTGGGGCTGAATAATTGGAGGAGGTTGCTTCAGTACCTGAATTCGAACTGGATGGATACCCACCGGGTGCATTTAATATCGCAACTATTTCGTCTGATTTCTTAGGAATAGTTGCAGCCGAGTCATGAGACTGAAGAGTGGGTTTATTGTGGAACGAGTTATTTCTCGATCCCGCTAATGAAGTATCAGGTGTAGACTTCTGCAACGAAGGCGAGCCAGTCACTGAACCTCTCGATTCGGAATGCTCATTTTTGGCTGGTAAGACGGTAGAGTTAAACAAAGAATTGGTTGGAGTATCAAACTGGTCATCATCTATGGCAGTGACTTGTTCTTCATTGTCATCAATGTTGTGATAATCATCGGTTGAACTAGGGAGTGAAACTGCCGCAAAAGATGAAGATGGTGTAAGAATGTGTGTGAGGCTATCCTTTGTACCTTGGTCTGGATCCTCGGGTGACTTGGAGTAACCGTAGTCCTTGGACGAAGCAGAGACCAACGATTCGTCAAAATCAGAGAGAATGTCATCATCAGGAGTTGCCTCTTTAATTTCTTCTTTTCTTCCAGCTACAGGTGACGAAGAGTCTGTATTAGGAATTGAGGACGAGTCCAGTTCGTCCTGTTTGAGGATGATTTTTTGGCTAGAAAGCAGTTGATCTGAAATATGGCCTGCAGCATCTTGCTCTTTTGTTTCATCAGAAACATTCTTTGACTCTGGGTTCTGCGCTGGGGCCTCTATCTTGGTAAAGGGAACAGAAACTACGCCAGGAACTGGTTGAGTAGGAGTACTCTGAAACGTACTGGCTTCTTTGATCGAAGGATCGGCAGCCTTGACAGAATCATTGTTAGCAGTCTTGCTAACCTTCGGGGCCTTTCTTCTTGTAAATGGTACCGAAACCACGCCAGGAACTGGTTGGGTGGATGTACTGCCAAAAGTACTGGCTTGGCTACTTTTTGAAGATTCGGCAGCCTCGGCAGAATCGCCATCGTTAGGAGTCTTGTCAAACTTGGGGGCTTCTCTTCTGGTAAATGGAACAACTACAACTCCTGGAACAGGCTGAGCAGGTGTGCTTTGAAAGGCCTCACCAGATTTACCGGCAGACTCAGAAACATCCAGTTCCTTGGGGTCAACTCCACCAGATTCGTTCACTTCAATCAATTGATCAGCATGAATCACGTTGTTTTCTACGCCGTCATCCCACTCAGTGGCATAATTCTGATTCAATTTCCATTCTCCATCAACCACAAACTTAAATACTAGTTTCTGTTTTGTTTCAACAGTCACCTGTTGTTCAAATCCCTGTGATCCCACGGGAGTAGCAACCACAGATTTAGTCCAATTATCAAAGTTTCCAGTAACGAACACTTCGGATGCCTGTGCTGGCCTGTTTACTAGTTAGTATAATGTTGGCAACCAATTGTGGCAAGGGTCCATCAAATTAACCCAAACAAATCCACACATCACTCGTTACTCACCACCTGATCGTATATGTATAAGTCATCGGCTGTAATACAAATATTCAGTTCTTTGTGTATACAGATCAAAATCTTTTTAGAGCAAACTCAATTCGGGATCGATCACTCAATATATACACATTCGGAGTTGGATCAAAGTTTTTTTCTACCGTAGATAAGACACTTTAAAATAGTAATCGGTAGGGGGCAAAGAAAACAGGCACAATAGAGAGAGAATTTAAGGGGGGAATGCTACGATTTTGTTGCAAGAAAATGTGTTGGCGTGTGGATTGCGTTGTAGGCAAGATGTGGGAGAAAGTGATCCGTAAAGGTCCGTCGGTGTCCGCAGTGGAGAGATTTGGGGGTAGACGCGGCAGGGAGGTAGGGAGGTAGGGGATATAAAATAGGCCATGCACGTGATGCAGCATACTGCAGACAGAAAGCATTGTTGTCGGTGGGGAGCCAGTGTGGTGGGGGTGGTGGAGGGGTGGTGAGGCTTTGTTGATGTCATCAAGTGCGAGATCGTACAGATCTGCTGATGTATGGCGACCGAAGGTGATTGCATGATTACTGATAGAGGGGAAAACGTGCGTGTCGGGAGGTGTAGCTAGCCGTGGCTAATTAGTCCGCCCCGAAGTTCAATGTCAACTGCAGCCATTTCCAGGGTTAGCTCGCGGATTTTAGTGCCAGCAAGACGCATGGCGCAGCCCGTGCAGGAAGCCTGCGGGTGCCCTTTTTTTTCAATAGCTGCAAATAAAACCGTTGTTCTCAATTAGGACTAGTCAGTCGGCTCATTGAAGCAAGTAGGCGAATATCATACATTACTAGCTGGTTGAAACAAACACTATGAAGATTCAATACTAATTCTTTTACTAAACTATATACATTTAAATTAGTTGAAATGCTTAACTCTGACCCAGACGCTAAGAACTGCAAGCGCTCTATATATTACCAAACACGCAAACAATCCACCAAAATAAGCACCCAAGTTGATATCTAAGTTATAATTCTCCAATACAGCCTTACCGGTGTCCAAGGCACATTCTTCTAAACCACAATCAAATCTCTGGTTAGCAAATCCAAGCTTTGCACATATTCCAACACCATACTTCATAGGACTGATATAATTGATTCCCTTGAAAAATGGAGGCATGTTGATAGACATGGTTCCACCCATAAAAATAGCAAGAATAACCACATTGGTCAAGATATTAGTGGCCACTCCTAAATGATTGAAACAACTATTCACCATAATTCCCAAACATTCGCCACAAGATATTGATACGAAACAAGTAGAAAACATTCCGAAAAACATACCAGCATTTCTAGGGAGCCCCACTCCAAAGACAATCAAGATACTAAAGAGAAAGGATGGAATAACTTCGGTGGGAAGTTCATTTGCCAAGTATGTGCTACTGAACTCAAACACTCCATATATACCATCCTTGTGCTCTTGGTAAAATATATCTCTTTCGAACGGGTAAATCGTCACATTGTTGATCAAACCGACGTAATACAAGTTCAAAGCTTCTTGAATTAGCCCCAATCTGTTGTCGATACCATCCTTGTTATTACGCAATGGAGCGAAAAACAACGTATGGACAATAGTCAAGAATATGGTTTGCCCTGCTCTCGAGATAATAACGTCTTTGGATCTGTAAGCATTGATGAATTGCCTTTTAAAAATTGTAGGAAAAGTCACAAAGAGAGGTTGTTTGACAAACTTATGCTTTTCTATATCAATGGTAGTTCCGGCCTTACCGTTAGGCGTAGAAGAGAACGGGTTTTCCGATGACTTGGAAGCCACTTCTTTCCAATTAGCTATCAACAGCAGAATTCGAAAAGCGCTTACCTCAGGATCTTCATCCGTCTTACTGGAGATTAAGTCCAACATGTGGTCAGCTATGTTGATGTACGGAGGGACTTCATAACCTATACTTTTAAAATAGCGAGGGACTTCATCAGTGTCACCATTGAACACAACATGGCCACCTTTAGCCAATAGCAACAACGAGCCAAACTTGTAGAACATCTCTTCGTGAGGCTGGTGAATTGTCAATATAACAGTAGTCATATTGGAACTACTTAAATCAGCAAGTAACTTTAAGATTTTAATGGCATTCGTGGAATCCAAACCAGAAGTAGGTTCGTCAAGAAACAAGATTTTTGGCATACTTAGCAATTGTATAGCAATGGAAACACGACGCTTTTCTCCACCACTGATACCCTTGAGAAACTCCGATCCAACTACGGTATCTGCACAGTCGTTAAGACCTATCTGGCGAATCAACTGGGCAACAATCAGAGGAATTTCTCGATGATCGTATTGAGGAGGAAGACGAAGCTTGGCCTGATAGTACAAAGTTTCTCTGACCGTTAAATTGGCAATTAGCGAATTGTCGTGTTGGGTAACGTAACCCGAAATCTTACTGAGCTGCTGGCGTGAGATGGTTTGTGAGCCGTTGAAGTCAATTGTTCCTGTAGATTTGAAGGTCGACGAGCGAGATAAACGGTTGGAAATGTAATTGAGCAACGTTGTTTTTCCACTTCCGGATGGTCCCATGATAACGTTGACTCTGTTGGGTGCAAAAGATGCAGATATGTCGTTGAGAAGGGTTTTGCCGCCGACTTTTCTACCCCATTTAGTAAGTGCTACATCGAGACTGAGAGAATTAAGGTTAATTTCGATGTGGTCTTCCAATAGCAGTTCCAGAACATTTGATTCAGGCGATTTGATCCCATTTACCAGTGTGCGATGGATTTCTGCATTAGCCGTAGTACTGACAGAGAGAGTTTGGTTTGGTTTATTGTCTTGTTTTTCATTTACTGGTTGATCCAACTCTTTCTTTTCAGCTTCTTCTTCTTCTATTTCTTTGTCATTTTCTTCCTTCTCCCATCTGTTTTTGATGACTTTTCCAACAGATACATCGAAGCGCAAGTATTTTAATGCTATGGCTGTCATAAGATAGAAACCCGCGAGCCAGCACACTAATATACCTATAGGTTCACCAACCCAACCATGAGGAAATCCCAACACATCTAAATTGTAATCTCCTGAGTATTCTTGACAACGGCTCTCGTCATCATAAGGACAAGCACCAGCCCAACCCGAGAATTGATTAGCCGACAAAGCACCAAACGAATACCAGAAGTATGTTATGTACTTGGTCCAACGAACGTATACCGGCATAGTAGAAGCGTTAACGAAATAACCACATGCACTATTCTGAAGTTGGTAAAATCCATTGAATACCAAAGCACTAATGGAAAAATCGCTTGAAATTGCAAATACAAAGATTGCTGAGCCCATTCCAATAAAGTTGATTAAAATGGTGAGAGCAACGTAGATCCCGAAGTACGACAAGTCTCGTTCACCATCGGAGTTCTCTAATCGAAGACCCCACATAAAGTAGGTGATACAGGCATAAACGACAGGTACTGGTAAGTCTTCCAAGAACAACTTGCCTAATCTTCTAGAGATAAGCCAGCCAGGAATACTGACGAAATTTTCCAGGTACTCACGATAGAAAAACATTCCATCCACTGACCATAAACGTTCGAGCTCAAAGAACATGGGACAGAAACCAATTACCTCCATCATCACATAAAGTGTTGATGTAAGGGATCTGATTCCGGCCAAGTCTGGCTTGGGCTTGAAGAACATCCACCCCGTAGCTACTGCCAACAACGCAGAACCGATATTAAGTGCGAGCACGGAAGATGTATCTCTGTAAGTTAATTTAAATGTTCGCTTGGTGAGCACCACGACTTCTGTCCATAATGAAATACGGTCTGCTGGTTCGAATAACTTGAGATTTTGTTGGAATGCGCGCATTTGATCTTTTGGCAGCAATTGCGTAGGTTGTTGATGCGAGTGTATTTTCCATTGACTTACCAAGCGATCTATACGCGCGTTGGTAGCAGCTTCAGATGCACGAGAACTGGAATCCTTGATGGATAAATCTATGATGTATTCTATAAATGATGCTGACGATGCTTGATTTTGTACTGGGTCTAGAAACTGGAGTCCATTGAAGTATGCACCAGTATCAACTAAATTGCCGTAGTATACCATACGACCACCTCTTGTAAGCAAACAAAACTTGTCAAAAAGGACCGATATTTCTGGCCTAGGCTGGTGGATAGACAACACTACCGTGATACCAAATGCAGGTGACGCAAGTTTTTTGAGAACCCGCACTAGCTTGAGGGATGTGGAAGTGTCGAGACCCGTGGTGGGCTCATCTAAAAAGAGTATAGACGGCTTCGAAAGAAGCTGAATCGCCATGGATACTCTCCGCTGTTCTCCGCCTGAAAGGTTTGTGCTGTGGGTTGAAAATGAGCAGATTCGCTCGTCCCTGATGTTTTCGAGTTCCAACACTGCCAAGAGCGAGTCTACAAGTTCTCGTTTTGCTGTAGGTGTTGCAGATGGAGGTAAGCGCAAGTCAGCTTGGGTCTGTAATGTTTCTAGCACGGAAAGACCTGGAAGAAATACATCTGTTTGAAGGAGGTATGCATTGCTAATTTTGTGGGACGACGAGCCTACCTGACCTGGAAGATCTGAGCCATGTCCTCGAGTATATTCAACTTGTCCTTCAAACAGGAGCTTTTTATTCGTAACGTTTACTCTCTGCGAAAGCGTATTCAAGAGAGTGGTTTTTCCGCTACCGGATCCCCCCATTATAGCCAACATCTGACCACTTCCAAGCTCAAATGATACATCATCAAGAATGGTCTTCAGAGTCGAGGAGTATGCCTTTTCTGAATCATTTTTAGGTCTACCTCCTACACGGATAGTCAAGTTTCGAACGTTAAGTCCAACTCTATCTTGAGGTTGTATCTGAAGGGTGCTTGACTCCATGATAATTATTGAGCAAGTTGTTACAAATCAATAACGGATAAGAATCACAATATGAATGTAACAAGCACCAAATTTAATAGAATTAGCAGCTAATCGATTGAAATGCGAATATGACTTTAATACAGACTTTGAAGGTAAGGATAGAATTAGATATGCTTTTATATGATGCCGATATCAGTTTGCAAATGTAACTGATGGAGCGCAAGTGGCCTAAAACGGATGCGCAGGCCATGTATGACAAAAAGAGCCGTAAACGAATCCGGTAGCAGAATACGAGCCCGGGAAGTGGATCGGATAGTTTGTTAGAGGCTGTGACTGACAGGAGGCGGGGCTTAGGACTTATTAACGTCGAAGACAGCCACTGCAAACGACTAGTTATGATTGGGCGTGGGGGAGAAAGAAGAGGGGTGCAAGAAAGCGTATAATTAATT
This sequence comes from Suhomyces vadensis, assembly GCA_030575035.1. Taxonomy (NCBI): domain Eukaryota; kingdom Fungi; phylum Ascomycota; class Pichiomycetes; order Serinales; family Debaryomycetaceae; genus Suhomyces; species Suhomyces vadensis. The sequence goes on along the minus strand of JAJMGK010000002.1, from coordinate 673,768 downwards.
AGTGATTGAATGTTTAATTAGTATGTTAGATAGTTGCGCGATTACGTAAGTCACAAATAATATTATCCTAAATTGGTATGCGTAGCCTACAGTCAACGGTCTTTCTGCGTGGAGGTAAATTCTTGGCACGGATTTCAGACTTTTCGGCGAATATTGCAATTAGAAGGGTCTGTAAGCGTAGGGGGCTGACGAATCATGCGCGCAATAAATTGGAAAAGTATCGGAAAACCATACTCAATAGAGTAAAGATGCCAACAAAAGTTGCGTTTAGTTTTGCGTCTTGGTTTTAATTGCGCCAGTACGACAAGTGGCGTGAGAAGTGTTGTTGGAACAAAAGAATAATAAAGTAGTTCGGAAAAGCATACCCAATCAAGCAAAGTTGCCAATGAAATTGCGTTTACATTTGCGCTTGCGTTACCCTGGAACGGAAATTTAAGTTCTAGATATTGAAACAAGTCAGTCTAGTAATGACTTATTGGAGCTTTTTTCTGCCCACAAAGACACTTTATCGAGTATAATAGTATGTTTAGGAGCAATTGGCACCGATTACCGAATAGTACCGGCCAAGCGCAAAAAAATGTGAATAGTAAATGCTGGGCATTATCGGTGGACAAGCGGAAATTTTCGGAAAAAAGCGGAAAAGACGCGACTTTAATGCAGCAGCAAGGGAGTAGTAGCAGAATTTCCGAGCGACGGACATTTGCGCAAAGTTTTCAAAAGATGGTTTGACAAAAAAGGATGGGCCAGTTTTCCTAAGTATTAAAAGAAATGTTTTTAGTCAATTAACGAAATGTATTGACGAGGTGAGTCTTAAAAGACAGCTTCACAAAAGAGATGAGCTACTAGATTGGTTCAAAGTGAATTTGTTCGCTAGATATGACTCCAGGGCACACTAATAAGAAAATCCAACCAATTGAAATTCAACTTCAAAAGGAAGAAGCGCTAAGAGTAACCCGGCAACGCCAAGTGCCTAAAAGAATCGCGAACACATACACAGTGCCCACTTGTCGCTTCAGAGTTGAGGGAGCCGTAGGAATATGGATTACGTAATCATGCCACCACGCACCGAACCCTTCGACGCGTCAGCAGAACTAGTGGATGTAAAACATGGGATAATCCACAGAGTTCAGGCATACTACAGCGTTACAAAGTGTTTTGTAAATGAGACAATTAAATTCGACAACTCGAACTAGCAGCTACCATAGTAGTGATAATCTGAAATCCCTGGCAACTACACCTGGCTAACAAGTACTGTATATACGGATATTGACAAGCATAGCGCAGGCTATTTCTGGCAGCAAGCAGATTGATTCTCTGTCACATCAGAAATATCAATTGATCCGCCAAATATTGCCTTTAGATATAAGTAATGTATATAAGTAAACAATTTGGTAATACCTAAAGTATTGCCTCACTAAGCATCCCCAAGTGTGCCAAAAGGTTCCACAAGTATTGCCTAATAAAATATTGCCTAACTTTTAAGTTACTAAAAAGTCCCACTAAAAAGTCCCACTAAAAAGTCCCACTAAAGTCACATCAAGCAGTCCACTAAAAGTCACATCAAGCAGTCCACTAAAACACACCAAACAGTCACAATGGCACCTTCTAGTAGACTGCTTGGAGTCAACTACAGTCTCTTTCCAACTTTACTGTGGCTGCCGACTACACTCTGGTACAAGGCATCCTAGCCTACTCACACCCTGCAACCACCCACGCGCTTCTACTAAGCCAACCGACCACCGCATTCTTCAGATCTTCAATGTGTCGATCTTCGCGCACCACTTGCTCAGACTCTGCTCCACAACTAAACTCACCTCCACTACTAATACTACTACCACTACTACCACTACCACACTACTACACACTGCACTAAGCTCTAATGTACCCACACCACACTGCTTCTACCAGCCCTCCGCCCCATCCTACACCACCTCCTACACCACCTCTGCTCCTGCCCACCTCTACACCTCCTCACTGCTCTTCCCTTTGTGCGCTACGCGTTAATTAACACCCTGGCACTCGTCCACACACGCAACTTTTCATCAACACTGATCGCTACTTCCGCATCGGATCTACTTCCTTCTTCCACTACGCAGATCGCTTCTTTAGCTCTTTGGTTCTTTAGTTCTTAGTCAATCAGGTCCGTACCTTATTCTACTACTACATCATGGCTAAAAAGGCTAGTGGCTCCGCAGCTGCCGCCAAGGCGGCCGCCATAAAAGCAAATAAACCAGCGTCCATTTTCAACGTGGATCCCGTGGCCAGCCCAGTCTACTCCAAGGGCCCCGTCAGATCGTATCTCGTGTCCACACCTACCCCTGCAGTGATCAAGAGAAGACTGGTGTTGGATCTCAAAGAATACTACTTGATTGCCACGTTGTTGATCACGTCGTTTTACACCCGTCTTTACAACTTGGCTGCCCCAAACTCGGTCGTTTTTGATGAAGTCCACTTCGGTGGCTTTGCCAGAAAGTACATTCTCGGCAAGTTCTTCATGGATGTCCATCCTCCTTTGGCAAAAATGCTCTATGCTGGTGTTGGTCTTCTTGGTGGCTTCAAAGGCGACTTTGAATTCAAAAACATTGGTGATGCTTACGCCGACACTTCGGTTCCATACGTGTTGATGAGACAATTCCCTGCTCTCTTGGGTATTGGTACCATCATCTTCTGCTACTTGACCTTGAGAAACTCGGGTGTAAGACCCTTGGTTTCCTTTGCTACGACTCTCTTGTTCATCATTGAAAACTCAAACATCACCATTTCCAGATACATCTTGCTTGATTCCCCATTGATCTTCTTCATTGCTGCTTCTGTCTACTCGTGGAAGAAGTTCGAAATCCAGGTTCCGTTCACCGCCAATTGGTTTAGAGCTTTGTTTGCTACCGGTATTGCCCTTGGGTTGGCTGTCAGCTCGAAATGGGTCGGCTTGTTCACCATTGCCTGGGTCGGTTTCTTGTGTCTTTACCAGTTGTGGTTTATTGTCGGTGATTTGTCGGTTTCTACCAAGAAAATAGCAGGCCACTTCTTCTCCAGAGGTGTCATTTTGTTGGGGGTCCCGGCTTTCTTGTACGTAACTTTCTTTGCTATCCACTTCCAATTGTTAACCAAGGAAGGTGATGGCTCGGCCTTCATGTCTTCGGCCTTCAGAGCAGGGTTACAAGGCAACACCATTCCTCGTGACATCAACTCCAAGGTTGGTTTAGGCTCAGTGGTTTCCATCCGTCATCTTGACACTCTTGGTGGCTATTTGCATTCACACCCTCACTTCTACCCTGCCGGCTCCAAGCAACAGCAAATCACTTTGTATCCTCACTTGGACAGCAACAACGACTGGCTTATTGAGTCCTACAACGAAACCACTCCTGTCGACTCCTTTGTTCCTTTGATCAACGGCATGAAAATCAGATTGAAGCACGTCAGTACTGGAAGAAGATTGCACTCTCACGACGAAAAGCCCCCTGTAAGTGAAAGAGACTGGCAAAAGGAAGTCTCATGTTATGGTTACGAAGGTTTCGAAGGTGATGCCAACGATGATTTCGTGGTCGAAATCGTTGACTACAGAACCAAGGAAGGCGATGCCCAGGCAATGGTCAGGGCTATCGACACCGTGTTCAGATTGAAGCATGCCATGTCTGGTCACTACTTGTTCTCCAGTGAAGTCAAATTACCTGACTGGGGATTCCAGCAACAAGAAGTCAGCGCTGCTTCCCAGGGTTTGAGACCGCTTTCTCACTGGTACATCGAAACCAACAACAACCAGTTCCTCTCTGAATCCGAAAAGGAATATGTCAACTACCCTAAGCTTTCGTTGTTCGACAAGATTGTGGAATCCCACAAGAGAATGTGGAAGATTAACCAAGGCTTGACCGACCACCACAACTGGCAATCTTCGCCATACTCGTGGCCATTGTTGTTGAGAGGAATCAACTACTGGGTTAAAGAAAACACCCAGGTGTATTTCCTTGGTAACGCTGTTGTTTGGTGGTCTGTTTCTGTGTCCATTGTAGCATTTGGTATCCACGCCTTGATCTCGGTCCTTAGATGGCACTTGGGCCAATCTGTCGCTGACAACAAAGATGTGTTTAACTTCAACCAGCAAGCGTTCTCCTACGTAGTTGGTTGGGCTTTACATTACGTCCCATTCTTCATAATGGGAAGACAATTGTTCTTGCACCATTACCTTCCATCCCTTTACTTTGGTATTTTGGTCTTAGGCCACACATTGGAAGTATTCACTGGCTACTTGATGGCACGTTCTAAAGTGTTGCACAAATTGAGTTTTGTTATTGTGACCGCCTTGCTTGCATTAAGTGCAGTCTTTTACGTCCAATTCTCTCCGTTGATTTATGGTACGCCTTGGACCAAAGGCCAGTGTCTCAAGTCCAAGGCCCTTGGTGGTTGGGACTTTGACTGTAATACTTTCCACGATACTCTTGCTGATTACTCGGTTTCCGCAAGCGCAACACCTGTTGACCCTACAGCTGTAGCAGAACCATTCGAAAGTCCTGTTGAACCAAATGCAGCCAAAGAAACTCCATTTGTACAAAATGAAATTGCTCAAGAAGATCAATTTTCTTCTTCAGAAGCCGAAGATACGGCGGAAATCGTGGCTGCTAAAGAGGAACCAGTTGTGCCTCCATTTGAAGAAGACGGCACTTCCAAGGGTAAGGAAAACGCTCCAAAAGAAGTTCCACAATCAGAATAAATCAGGCGATTTATTGTACATAAAAGGTGATAAATTTTACATTTAGATTTGATCTAATCATATGGATTCTCTCATTATGGTAATTTCAATCAAACCATTTTATTCTCTATATACCATTCTCTAAGTTCACATATACCATTAATACGATTTGGTTTTATTAAGGCAATGTAATTATTAAAAAACTTGGTTTGGATGCAAGGGCCCCAATGTAAATTGACATTTTGATTCAAATCACTGCTTGATGTGTTGGTGTTATCACGTTTAGAATGCAAATGTACTCGCTGCTTTCAATAATCTTTATGTTACAAACAAACATATTAAATCAAATCTCAATGACACTTGCAGCGTATCACAACATGTAGTAGTCATGTGCAATTTAACTAAATCTCTTCGACATTGGACAGACGATATCATCCTACGTATTAGATATTCACGTTTCTTCCTAAGTGATTTTGGTTTGTTATACAATTGAGAAATTTAATCAGGGTGATTTTTCAATACAGCATTGCACAGTCCTTCTCTATTAGGAAATACGGTTGCTTTTTGCACCCACTTGAAATAAAATAATGCATTTCTATAATACTATGTACTTAGCTACCCACATTTTCAATGACTTTACCCCTGACATATTTCTCATTCTTCACCATGTCTTGTATGGTAGAATAAACATGGGAAATACCTATGACGGATTTAATTAACGTATAAACGGCAAAAACGACCAGCGAAGTGTAGATTCTCCACGAAAAGTCGTATTGAGCCCATGCCAAGAATAAGGAGATCACAATGATCGGTGTAAATAACAATGCAGCGTTGGATAAGCTTGACCGAAAGCTTTTGCGTGCTTGAATCATTCTCTCCTCATACGTAAGACTAATAGAGACCACCGAGTTTTTGAGGTAGGAATTAAATGACCATACTGCAACTATGATATGAATAGGAATTGAGTACCTGTTCAACAAATACGGACTTCCTGGCACATAAGCCTTGTCTGCCGTAATTGCACCGTAGTAGAATTTGAATGGGATATCGATACAGTAGGTATGGATTACACCCTGGAAGAAAAAAAGAGGAACTATGAAGAAGTAACAACTAATAGTTTCTCTGATAATATTCACAATGAAGTTCTGCCTTGGGGCTGCGTCATCATCCACTCTAGCCGGTTGCGGTCTCTCGAACGCATCACCAAGATGAGCGCCAGGCACACCGTCACCGACAGGATGAGCAGCCGCGTCTTGGACTTCATTCTTTCCGCCGTCGGTCCATTCTTTCCATTTTCGGTTAAAAGCATTCAATGCAAACACTACAAGTCGGGCACCGACGGACAACGAGAACAACTCGGTGTTCCAGTTCAACGGCAAGGTATTTTTCAACTCGTGGCTCGATCCAGTAACAATAATCACCGCTCTGACCACGGGTCTACCGACTATTAAGCAAACAAAGAACACCGACAAGATCAACAAAATGGCAAACATCCACAACATGCAGAACAAACCACAGCACCGAAGCTTGAAATTGGGAGGTCTATAGACGATGTTGTACGCATTTTCTGTGCCGGTTTCTTCTTCCTCGTCGGAAGTGGGAGTGTCATAGCCGCTGGTGACCGGTGTATGGGGCAGAGCCTTCAACAACTTGTCGTCTTTTGTCACTTGTACAAAGAGCTTCTTGACGAATTTCCTCGAAACCGTGTCGTTATCAGGGACTCTGATAAATGAGCCGTCGGGAACAAAACAGGCCTTTATGTCTGTGTTCTGCTCAAAAATAGCCAAGGCCTCACGATATGTGGCTGGCTTTGCGTAGTCGGGTTGACTAGATCCCAACAACAGCTGGAACAAGTCACGATACACCACGTAGCCTCTTTCCTGCGAAACTGGCTTGCCCAAGATGAAATGGGATAATCTCAACTTGTGGGTTGAAATTTCAAACACCCTCTTCCAATACTTGAAACAGTATTCTTTGATGACAGAGCTAGATGACTCGAAAGTGTGACTTACTCCGCTAACTATTACAGCAGCCAATACTACCAAAGATCTGGCCGAGTAGAGGGGATTGCCATGGCCGTCAGTAAACACATCGATGGGCTTAGGCATCGAACTATCAGACAAGTTTGAAGTGGACGAAGGAGCCAACCAGAGTCTAAGGCCCCAAGTTACTCCGCCTATACCAAAGAGAATAAAACCGGTGTAAACTTTTGCACTGAGGTATATCCTGGAGATTTGAAGCATAAGGGGTTTGACCAAAGCATCGTGGATAAGTCTGGCATTGGGGTCTTCAGGAGATCTCAAGAAGAAGAGAACACCCGGTCTCAAGATCTTGCCCCGGACCATTCCCACAAACAAGGCAAACCAAACCATGTACATGGTTCCCACGGTCCAGTAAGTGGACAAACGGATATAGGGGACCTGGCAGTTTTCGGCGATACTAGTGAAGAGCAATAACACTGACTTGGAACCGTCAGAACCCACGTTTAAGAACGAAGGAAGAATCAAAGGAGCACCGCAGAAATCTAACAACCACCCACAGTAGACAGGGAAGAAGAACACTTCAATGGAAAAGATCAAGAACACCTTGATGGTGGCCGTCACTTCGTACAACACCTTGTAGACTTTTCTAGCAGTGCCCACAACAGGCTTGGGACCTGAGGAAAGCGACTTCATGAGGACATAGATTGAGTATGCTACGAGCGAGTAGCCGAGACCGATCATTAGCAACCTCTCCATGAGCGACACCGAGTGGCCAGGAGTCGGCTCGGCAAATACCATCGACAATGCAGCCACAAAGGGATCTACAAAGTACTGTTTGGCAGAAAGATAGGCGAATTCACACCCTGGGCGGGCCGCTACGAAGGCTTGGAGTTGCAAAAGCGGCTTCTGTATCCATTCCATCGCCGTGGGACCGCACCAGTGGGCCAAACGAGTACCAAGCACTCTTAAAACCACTGTATAAACTGATCTTATCAATGCAGAAAACGCATTGCCCAACATGTTTGGTATAAAGTAAAACACGAACAAGTAGGAGGTGATGACTAGATCAGCAACAAGGATGAGAATGACGGGGGTTTTGAGGTTCAACACAAGGCCGAAGACTTCTAGAATATCTCCACCACCACCACCTTCGACCTGTGCAGCCTCGAAGGCCTCGGCTTCTGCTTGGGCCTCGGCCACGGCCCGCGCTTCTTCCTGGGCTCTGGCATCAACTTCTGCCTGTGCCTGTGCCTGTGCCTGTGCAAGCAACTGGGCTCTGACACGTTCCCGTGCTTCTGCAGCAGCCTGCTCGTCAACCTCTGTTCGTTCTACTCTCTCGGTAGGCTGGTACTCCGGAAGAGACTCCTCGTCAGAGAAGTTGAGGTTGCGGCTGTTCAAGGCATGGTCCAAAGCGTGATCCAAAGCGTTATCCAAAGTATTACCTTCTTCGTTATCAGCAGCTTCGTCGACTCTATTTTCATCGACTCTATTACCTTCTTCGTTATCAGCAGCTTCGTCGAATCTATTTGCATGTTCGCCGTCAATGGCACGACGCAAAACCTCTTCGGCTCGGTCGCCAGCCTCTTCATTATTCACACCGACGTCCTGCAAGTCTCCGATGGCTCGTGCAAGCATCTCCAAATGCTGAAGGTCTGCAGCGGCGTCCTGGTTGCCGTTCTGACCATCGTTCCGGAGTCCTGTCAATGCTTGTTGGAACATATCCACCAACTTGGTACGTGGTTCCTTGCCTATACGCTTCAATAACGCCTTGGTATACCCCTCGTCTCTTACCACCCATTCGTGCTCCACAAAGAGGGCAACATGGACCACGGCAAACACTATAATATGGCGAAGTCCAGCATAATAGGTGTTTTCGAGGATCTGATGGGCATACACCATGAAAAGTTCCATTACCGACGGATTTTCAAACGATTCTAGGTGCTTCAATATGTCATACTTGCCAAATAGCAACGCATGGACCATTTTGGGGTTGGTGGCTGGCAAGGTGCCGTCTATGGCCCATGTATAGACTCGGCCGGAAAACTTCCAGAACAATGGCAATTGAACCACCAACAACACATAAAGCACCATGGAAGTTGATTTGACTGTTGCTTTCACTGTTAGGTCTATTGTTTTGGACCAGATCATGCCGAAGGGTATCCGTTTGGGCATAAGAGGATCGTAGGTGGTTCGGAACTTGTACTCCAAGTTACAGATGTCACATTTCTTAGTGGATTTGTTGGAGTGTTTCAACCATTCAAAAAGACAGTCCTGGTGAATATATTTGATTGAACCACGGCAATTGCAGGGGTGATAAAGTGGCTGGGATGCCGTGGCTTCACCTCGACAGATACGGCATGTCTGTTCTTCACTCATGATGAGCTTGGCCAAGAAACGTCTAGTTTTTTTGGCGAGAGTCTTTGACCTATAGCTGTGAAGAAATAGATACTGATATAGGGATTAATAGGTTTGTAATGATATATCCTTGGATGGTGATTCCAGATGGATGACAACTGGAAAAATTTTGAAGTAGTGAGCAAAATGGATCAGTGAGAAATAGAAAATGTTAGGGAGGAATACAAATTGTTAGGGAGGAAAAGAAATAGAATAGTGAGAAATGGCGAAAAAATAGCGAAATCTAGCAAAAAAGAAGCCTACAGTGCGAGGATCTAGGGAGAGATGAGTGAAGATTATGGCCCAGTGACGTCGAGTAAATGGTAGAAGGCATGGGAGACGATGATGAAGAAAAGTGCACGAAGCAAAAGAAATTCACTAGTCTGACCATTGCTGACATTTTCTAGAGATGCCCTGATTTGCTACGCTAATGAAGTTGCTATTGCTATAAGCTGGACCAGACCTATCTCAAAATATAAATGGCGACTGATAGTCAGGCGACTGCAAGTCAGGCGACTCAATGATCGATTCTAGAACTTGAGATAATTTGCTGTGTATACTGTGCAATTATTTTATAATGTATTCTATAAAAGCTTGGAAACTGCAGAAACAGGCTAAATTGCACCATTGCTCGGCTGGCACGGAGACTGGTGCCTAATAAGGCGAATGTTGCACCCTTGGATGTGATGTGATCTTTACCATATATCTACCGAACAAAGCTGGTACATTCAAAGCTCCAGCACGCCCTTCAGTGTGTAAGCTCAGCACTAAATGGACCTCTCATTTTATTTTTTGCACCTAAACCAGAAGCCCAAAAAGGATTGTCCTCATTGCGAGGCAAGTAACAAGCATGGTTGAACCAAGTAAAGTGCCAAATATTTGTGTTCATCGTACCTGTGATACACGAATAGCTCGTTTACATACCTTGGGCTTGGGCTGCTCATGGGCCCCAGGCGTATTGTCAACTTCAAGGTTAGTCTCTATTTAAAGACTAACTACTGGCTAAGTTAAAGGGGAGAGAACAGTGCTTGGATCCCGAATCTTGTATTCAACGAATCTTGTATTCAACCAACAATTATAACCTTTGTTCATTCGAAATGAGCGCAGCAAATGAAACCCAAACATTCCCACTCGATATCAAGTATTTGCCCTTTTGGAAGAATTGGCCAGTCTGAATACTATACCTCCTACTACCCTTCTGATTGCACATACATACTATCTCACGGCAGGTGTAATCTCACACTTATGTCTTGAACATAACGTTTCCCGTCACCTTCTTTTTCTTTTTCTTGGTATCTTCAGGCTTGGCTGCCTCTTCATCGTCTTCGTCATCTTCGTCTGAATTGTCATCAGCCATATTTCCACCACCAGCACCACCATTTTCCTCGTTGAAATTACCGGTTTTCTCTTCAAACATCTTCTTAACCCTCTGGATTCTGTAATTCTGTTGATTGATGTATTGGAAACGGGCCAATTTGAGGGGATCGTTGCGGAAAGCATACACCAAATCGTTCATTTTCACTCTAGTTCTTCTCTGGGATCTTGAATACGATACTAATTCATGAGAGAGATCCACGAGAAACTCCGCTAATATATCATCAAGACAATTAACGGTAGCATCCGACGACACGGGCCTGTCACCAAGCGCAAACAACAAGTTTTCAATGTCTTTAGTGAAAAGTCCTTGCGTTTTTTTCCTTCTTTTAGGCGTGGTTATTTGGGGCAACATCGTTTGGTACGGATTGTATCGCCTTACAAAGCTAGAAGTGCCTAGTGGTCCGCCAGTATTGGAATAATTTCCACTTCCAGAGAAGCCACTCGTGCCTGAATATCCTCCAGTACCCGAGTATCCTCCAGTACCCGAGTATCCAGTGCTGGAGTATCCTCCTGGAACACTTCCGTACGTGCTGGCGCCAGTTTGGCCGGGGCCCAATGACCCAACTCCAGGCGTAGTGCTTGCTGATCCTGCCACCCCGGTATTATACAGGGAAGACGTTATTCCATATGGGTATGCGCCATTAGATGAATTGTTTCCTGGTGGACCAGAGGAGTTGTAACTTGGATATTCGCTCATGTCTTGCAGTGTGAAGTTCAAGCTGCTTTGGTATGGTGCTTTGGAACTGGTTTGATGGTTCGCTAAATGGCGGTACGCGCACGCCCCAGTATAGGATGGACGTAGCAAGTGGGCAGGGGACGATAGTAGGGACGATAGTAGGGACGATAGTGACGCAGTATTGCGGGAGCGGCTGCTCCCGGCTCCAAGAACGATCGCTGTTGTGCATTTTGGTCTGCACGCTCTCTTCTACAAGCACTCTCCAATACATGAATTATATTAAACTACAGATAAAGTCTAGACTGTGGTAGGATCTCTTGGATGCCATTCCATAATCAAGTCATCTTTGGGGAAAATGGTGGCAAACACCTTGATTTCCTCAGACAACTTGGTCTTGTGATGAACCAATTCAGCGTTCATCAAGTACTTACCCAACAACCCAGTGAACGTCATAAGAACATAGTTCTTACCAAGACATTTGTGGGAACCAGTACCAAAAGGTAACCAGTTTCTGTTTTCCATCTCAACGGTTGGGTTTTCCCATCTTTCAGGAATAAACGAGTCTGGTTCGGCATATACCTCTGGATCGTGCAATGCTGGATAAAGAGTAGGAACCACCATGGCCCCCTTTGGAACAGTGTAGTTTTCGGTGATTGGGAACGCCTGCTTGACAACGTAAGGAACCATCAAGACTGGTGGACGGTAACGCAAGGTTTCTCTGACTACGTTGTTGGTGTAAGTCATCTTGGCGATAAGATCCAAACTCAAAGGAACCGAAGGGTCGTTGTTTCTAACGTCCAATTGTTCTTGTCTAACCTTGGCAGCAACATCTGGTCTGTCAGCCACAATTTGGAACAACCAACACGCCAACGAAGACGAAGCGTCTTGCGAAGCAAACAAAAAGGTAAAGATGACTTCGGAAATCTCCTTGTTGGAGAACTCTCTGACCAACAAGTTTCTATCTTCTTGGGAAACCGAATCGTCCAATTTCGACTCTCTGGCTTGTTTCATCAAATAGATCCACTCGTCAATAACACACTTGGGTTCTTCACCTCTGACATTGATACGCTCCTTGGACATTTCGGCGATTTTCTCGAAAAGCAACATGGTTTCGTTGGCAAGCACTTTACCGTACCAGGTCTTGGTGTATGGAATAATTATCGGGAAGTTGACAAGCTCCAAAGCAGCGGTAATTCTATAGTAGTTGTCGGCAATTCCTGCAATTTGGCCTTCCTCAATGTGGTCACCACAGAACGTTCTTAACGAAATAGCACATAACAATTCTCTGAATAATGGAAAGAATTCAGTGGGTCCCTCAATCTTTAAGAATCTGTCAAGATAAATGTCCATGTACTGTTCTTGAACTTTAATGTAGATTTCCAAGGCCTTGGAGCTGAATAAACCATTCAAGGACTTTCTGTAGTCACTATGAGCCTTACCATCCAAGAAAACCCAGTTGGTAGGCCTTAAGATCTTGTATGCTGCGTCTACCACACAAGGCTTGACGTACTTGGAGGAAGTCAACACCTTTCTGGCCAAGTCTCTCGAAGATGCGATAACCACGAATTTATGGAATATAGACACACAGGATAACGATCCCGAGTTCCATTTGTCCTTATATTCCTCAAACTTGGGGTCCAATGACTCCAAAAACGGTCCTATGATGGGCCAGATTTTATATTTAGGACCGGCAATTGATCCCTTTCTGATTTGATACATGACTTGATCGTAAGTTAAGGCACCAACAATAGCGGTCAAAGTCCATTGCCACCACGTAATTTGCTGGTAAAACGCAGTGGTTGTAGCAATGAAGTCTCCATCCAATTTCAGACGAAGACTCAGAAGGCCCTGACTCAACGGCGAAGTGATATTTGCGTTCATCTCCTTCTATAACTTTACGGCACAATACAAATTTTACGCTTCGCAGGAACGAGGAAATTTGAACTTTTTATAAGCAAAAAAAATCAAGCCAGAATAAAAAACAATAAAAAAATCTTTCGGGTACGACGAAGGAATGTGGAACGAACGGAAAAACGTACCTGGTTCTACTGTAGCGCGCACCATGGCCGAATACCTTGGTGCTAGATCTGGTGTTTATCCGGCGGGGTCAGAGGCCGCTTACCAATAGCAAGCCGGGTCTTGGCTAGGTATACGATCGTACAGGCCGGGCACGTGACCGACACCCGCCATCGTTTATTATGACAACACGGGCACGAACAATAGCGTGAAGCAGATCGGGCGAGATCAGAACCAGCACGCAGTGTTTTGTGCTGCAACGTGTGGGATAGGTGGGCGAAGCCACGCTGCTGTTGCTCGAAGGTCTCTGGCAATGCTTTGCACCGCTGCGCTGCACCAGGCCCAGCAATAGCGGCCGGTGCACGACTCGTAACTACACTTCGAGCCGGGCCACGCGCTACCAAACGTCTCATCTGATCACGTGACGCGAAAACCATCTCTTCATTTTTCACCTACGAGATGACATCGCTAGTCACAAGATAAAGGACGTACTGCAGCATGGGTAAGAGAAAGAACGACGCCAGAGAGCAAGAGAAACGGAAGAAGGCCAAACAAGAGCAGGATGCCGAGCTTACCTCCGGATTTTTTACCACCGTTGACAAGAAATCCAACTCCGATGACTGGGAAAATGAAGAACAAGACTATGAATTGAAACCAAGATCCGCAAAATCCGTCGATACCATGGAAGGATTACCTATCAAGAGATCAGATGGTAAAATTGAACGTGTCGTAATAGAACGTGCCGAAAAGGCAGAAGAAATAGATGCACAGGCCGAACAGGAACCCGAGGAGTCAATTCCCGAAATCCCTGAAGAGGAAGAACAAGAAGAAGAAGACCCCGACGCTCATCTCAGTCCTCAAGAACGTCTTGTAAAAATCAAAGAAGAGGTAGCAGACCTTGCATCTAAGCTTATTGAAGACCCCGAAGAAAACTACCAATGTCTTACTAGATTAAGAAAAATGTCCGAATCCAAAAACATTGTCACCAGTCAATTGGCAATCATGGCTCTTATTCCAGTATTCAAGTCCTTGGCCCCAACCTACAAGATCAGACCATTATCTGATGCCGAAAAGAGAGAAAAAGTAACCAGAGAAGTCAGTAGAATTAGAGCCATGGAACTGGCCTTGGTGACTAACTACACCAGCTATGTCGACAACTTGGCCAAACTAGCCAAGGTCTCGCACTCCAATTCCCAAAACAGCAAAAAGATCACTCCCGATCAAGTCAAAAAAGGATTGTTGGCTACAAAGGCCGCCTGTGAGTTGTGTCTCTCGTCGTTACGTCATTTCAACCATCGCACTGAAGTGTTTTCCATAGTCATTCGTCGTCTTAACCGTAAACCTACAAATCCTGAAGACCAGGACGCATTCACTCGTTGTCTCAGAGTATTGGAAACTCTTTTGAAAGATGATGAAGAAAATGGTGACATCACCCATGATATCGTAAGGTTATTAAGTAAATCCATCATAGACAAGAAGTTTAGAGTGGATGAATCGGTTATAAACGTATTCCTTTCGCTTTCATTATTGGAAGATTACGATCCTAACAACAACAGGGATGATGTCAAGCCTAAATTGAAAAAGAAAGACAGAGTTCATTTGTCCAAGAAAGAAAGAAAGGCCCGTAAAGAACGTAAAGAAATTGACGAGGAAATGAGAAAGGCCGAGCAGGCCATTACAGTTGAAGAAAGAGAGAGATACCAAGCACAGGTGTTGAAGACCATTTTGTCGCTCTATCTCCATATTCTCAAAGCCGGAACCCATACCGTAGATGCCAGCAAAAATGATGCCAGTCAGTTAATGGCTGCTGTGTTGGAAGGTTTATCAAGATTCGGTCAAATGGCCAATTTTGACTTGCTTGGAGACTTCCTAGAAGTTTTGAGAGAAATCATGTCTGATATAATAGCCGAGCACTCGATGAACCGAGAATTCGACGAGGACGAGGACGACGAGGATTTGGGAGGTCTCTATTCGGGAAAACAACTCAGAACAGTATTGCTTTGTATTGCTACTTCGTTTACGCTTATCTTAAACCATGGTTCTACCGGAAAGTTACCGATGTCTATTGATCTTTCCAAGTTCATCTCGTCCCTCTACATTCTCTTGAGTGACTTGTCGCTCGACGCAGACTTGGAGTTCAGTCATAAATCGCTTCGTTTGGCTGATCCATTGTCGCAGAGTGAGTTGAACAAACCTTCAGTCAATGTTTCTACCAAGTCCGAGCTTTTGCTCAGGTGTCTCGACTACATCTTTTTCAGATCGAAAAATGGTACTGTTCCTAGGGCCACTGCGTTTACTAAAAGATTATACATGAGTATTTTAAACACTCCCGAAAAGACTTCGTTAGCAACACTCAAGTTTGTTGGTAAGATCACTGCAAGATACGATGAAGCCATCAAGGGATTGTGGAACACTGAGGAAAGAATCAGTGGTGAAGGCACCTACGTTCTTGGAATCGAGAGATTAGATAGAGAAATCGAGTTGGAGCGAAGTAACAGTGGTGCTGCTACTTTGTGGGAAAATGTGTTATTAGACAAACACTACTGCCCTATGGTCCGTGACGGTGCCAGAAGCTTGATGAAGAACAGTAAGCATGGCGACAGGCGGTGATACCGGGCACTATATAGCTCCCTAATATACTATAGATAGTTGCAAAAACTTAATTTTCTTTCTTTTTCCGCACTTGCCTGATTCGGCGAAGTCTGCTGCCGTCACATCGCCAGAAAGCACGTGACACGTCTATAGATATCGAGGGCAATGAAGGCTAAGGTGTTGCCACCATAAGTTCATTTGTCAGCCAACTGGAAGCATTGAAATTGTTGGTGAATACCTAGCAAGTATTTATGGGTTTCAGAGACATGTTTTCGCAATTTTCAATACAATATTCAGACAAACTTCCGTCTTACTCCGACAAGGCCATTTTTCCACAGTCTGTCTTGTCACGAATAGTTGATGAGATACCCGAAACTGATCTTCCCCATCCCTTGATCTTTAAGATATCTACCGCTAATGGCTACAGCTATGTTGGAGTGAAAGAATTTTCTAGTCCTGAAGAAGATACTATCATATTACCTGCCAATATTAGTAAGGTTTTGGGCCAAGACCAGGCATCAATTGAGCTTATCAAGGACATCCCTAAAGCCACCTCATTGACACTCAAACCTACACAGCTATACAACATCCAGAACTGGAAATTCTTTTTGGAAAACAAATTAACCAAGTTTTATACGACTTTGACCAGTGCCACCAATTTGATCATAGAAGACGAAGCATTGCGATACGAGCTTATTGTCGATAAAATAAACGATAGTACGAGCCCCACTACCGCTTGCATTATTGACACGGATATAGTATTGGATGTTGTCCCGTTGAACGATCAATTGGCCAACGAACAGATGCTTGAATTCACCAGCAATCCCCACAATAATATTGTTGAAATAGAAAATAGTGTGTGTATAGACGGGCTCCGAGCCTTTTCACACCCTAAGTTTGTTCCTACAATATACAAAGTCGATCTTACAAGATGGCCAGGGCCCGAAATTTCCATCACCTTGACCCTGACTGATTTCAGCAGCGACATCATAGTTGGCTTGGATCGGTTTATCAACCTTGAAAACTTCAGAAACTCCACAATGGACCTAAAGGAAGTGACTAAATCAGTAACCATCCGTTTGGCCGACGACGATATTGCAAATAAATTGTACAGAGTACGAGAACAACAGCAATTGGGCGATTCGTACGACGAAATTGACAAATGGGCGTATGTGATTGTATTTTCGTGGCTGGGAGGATCGGTAGCTACTGTTGAAGTTGGTCAGACACAGCACGAGAAATCAGATATAAAGAGCGAAGAAGCCCAAGGTCTCAGCGTATGTTCAAACTGCGGCCAGAGGTTTTCTTCGAGTAAAATTATCCTTCACGAAGCATTCTGCTTGAGAAATAACGTCAGATGTTCTTGTGGAACCGTGTTTTTGAAGAAAATTCCAGAGTCCCATTGGCACTGCGAGAAATGTGATTTTGCGAGCGATGTTCCTATATTGCAAGCCAAGCATAGCAAGCTTTTGCATTCCAATCCTTACCAGTGTACTAACTGCCCAGATAAAGCCTTCGAGACCTTTTTCGATTTAGCTCATCACAAGTCCACACTATGTCCTGCTAAGCTTCATGAGTGTCGCTTTTGTCATTTAGTGGTGCCTCAAGAAGAATATACCTACCAGGACCGGTTCGAAAACCTTACCCACCACGAAAACTACTGTGGAAATAGAACCACTGAATGCTACAGATGCAACAAAATACAGCGCATTAAGGATATCAAGAAGCACATGAAGTTGCACGAGCTCGACAAGGTATCGTTTAACCAGGAAGCGAAAACACTTTTTCACAAATGCAGCAATGAAAATTGCGTACAGCTACTCAATGCAGGAGGAGCTTCCAACGAACTAGAGCTCTGTGATCTTTGCTATGGTCCACTCTACGTAGCACAGCTCGATCCAAGCAATACTAAACTCCAATCCAGAGTGGAGAGAAAGTACATGATACAACTTAGCAAAGGGTGTGGCAACTCTTGGTGTACCAATACATACTGCGGAACCAGTAACTCTAGTGTTAGATCCAAATCCATGAAGGAACACTTGGAAACCATAAACCAGGTATTTTTCGCCAATATTGCCAAACCGCAGCTTCCTGCCAATACCAAACGAACTGTGGCAGGCCAAAACAAGCTCTGGTTCTGTGTAAACGAGTCAATTTCACAGAAGAAAGCGATTCTTGCACAGATCGAAGCAGAGGGAGAGTATGAGCGTGAAATAATATACAGGGCCGTTAATAGCAGCAGCGATGCTCGACAGTGGCTTCGGGAAAATGGGGTGAGGACCAATTAGTATAGGGATAGTAGTGCAGTATAAATAAGTATAGAAGAAATAAAAACGAGACCTCAAGGTCCGAACTCCAACTTGATTTATATTGCTTTTCACCAGTTTAAACGAGTATCAATCGAAAGACCCAGGAAGTCGGCTCAATACTTAGAGATATATAATAGTGGGATTGGTGAGTCGGAATTTATAGCATAGAGTTAGCGTTTTAGAAGGTTTAAAAATAACCACTAATGCGGCAAACAGGGCTTCGGGGAATTTCTTTTGGAATACCCCATATACCAAGCGTGCTTGGGTACAATCAAGGCTGACTCACTTCAAGACTCCGATTCGACAGCAAAGTCAAGGCACATATTGGACAGCAAAGTCAAGGCACATATTCGACAGCAAAGTCATGTATTTGGCGCGACCATCCCGTCCGGTAATTTTGCACCCAATAACAGCATGACTCACACGCACGACGATGCACCACCACAAGACCAGTTTCTCACCAAGTAGATCGGTTCTGCAGGACCTGTCTAGCCCCACAAATGGATATCGGACTGAGTCGTGGCTCCAGTCGTTCCATCTCCCCCCGACTTCCCGATCAACTATAAATAGGTCGCACTGATAAGATAAGCAATTACATCATTGCTCGCGCGATGCCCTGCCGAGCGTCCAGCCGGGTAGCCTGCACAAGACATTGGATTTGCGCCTGGCGCCTACACCACAGCCAGTAAAACAACAGCATGAAACGCGTGAGGGCTGGCTTCCACCCTTCCTCTGTCCTCCTAGCACAATTCAATTCTACCAATACCCCGAACCATGGCTACGTCCCCACCACCACACCTTGGCCACCCCAATACTCCCATCCTCCCATCGCCTTCCTTCCCCGAGATCCTTTCCCTTCCCGACCTCGGGTCTCCTCCCCCTCGAGTCCCACACGACAACCACAAAAGTTTGGTCGTGTGCTGCACTGTGGAAGCGTCACTCCTTATCGCCCCCCAAAAATGGCCTTAGCATTAAGCAGCCATATATAAAGCCAGCAGCATAACCACTTTTTGCTACCTGGTCTTTCTTCTTCATTAACTCAATGTTGTTATCAAAATCTGTTGCACTCTCTATCTTGGCCACATTAGGTGTTCAAGGACTCCTTATCCCATCAATCGATGTGATTGAAGTCTTTAAGAACACCAAAGACGTTGGCGCCCCCGTCGAACCCTCGACCGACGACGTGGTAAATGCTTATATTCCAGCCACCACCTTGAACGTCCAATTGGGAGAGCCTGCTCCAAAGCTTATGGAAGCCCGTGAAATCATTCCTCACAAGTACATAATTGTGTTCAAGAAGGGCACAGACGCCAACGCTGCTTCGTTCCATCGTGAATGGGTTGCGTTGCAACACGCCAACTCGGTGGCTCAAATCGACGAATTCCATCCGTTCTTTGAATCTACGCATGAACACGACACCGTAGGAGGTATCGTTGACTTCTTCGACATTGAAAACGTGTTGTCGGGTTATGCTGGTTATTTCTTGGACTCTACTATTGAGTTGATCAGAAGGCACCCATTAGTTGAGTTTGTCGAACACGACTCTGTGGTTCATGCCTCCGAATTCGAGGTCCAAAAGGGCGCTCCTTGGGGTTTGGCCAGAGTCTCGCACAGACAGCCTTTAAGTTTGAACTCGTTCAACCAGTACTTGCACGAATCCACCGGTGGTAAGGGTGTGACCGCATATGTCATTGACACTGGTGTCAATGTCGACCACGTTGAGTTCAATGGTAGAGCCACTTGGGGTTCCACTGTTCCTTACGGCGACGCCGATGTCGACGGTAACGGTCACGGTACCCACTGTGCTGGTACCATCGGTTCCGAGTCCTATGGTGTTGCCAAGGAAGTCGACATTGTCGCCGTCAAGGTGTTGAGATCTAACGGTTCCGGTTCCATGTCGGATGTCGTCAAGGGTGTTGAGTTTGCCGCAAAGTCCCATCAAGCCGCTGTCAAAGCTGGAAAGAAGGGATTCAAGGGTTCTACCGCTAACATGTCCTTGGGTGGTGGTAAGTCCGCTGCCTTGGACTTGGCCGTCAATGCCGCCGTCGGTGTTGGTATCAACTTTGCCGTTGCTGCCGGTAACGAAAATCAAGACGCCTGCAACTCATCTCCAGCCTCTGCCGAAAAGGCCATCACTGTCGGGGCCTCCACTATTTCAGACGCTAGAGCTTACTTTTCCAATTACGGGAAGTGTGTGGACATATTTGGCCCGGGCTTGAACATTTTGTCCACTTACATTGGTTCTGACACTGCCACTGCTACTTTATCAGGTACCTCGATGGCTTCCCCACACATTGCTGGTTTGTTATCCTACTACCTTTCTTTACAACCAGGTGCTGAATCCGAGTTCTTTGTCTCTTCCAAGGGTGTCACTCCTGCTCAACTCAAAAAGAACTTGATTTCTTTTGGTACCGATGGTGTCTTGACCGACATTCCGGAAGACACTCCAAATATCTTGGCTTTCAATGGTGCTGGTCACAATTTGACAGACTTTTGGGGTGAATCCACCACCGAACTTTCCCAACAATCCACTTCAAATGAAGACCAGATTAGCAAGAAGGTTCAAGCCTTAGTTCACAAGATTGCTTCCGATGAATTCTTCGACGACATCAAAGAAATCGTCGATGATGTGTACCACGACTTAATCAACTAGAGTTTATTTCTTTCTTCTTGTTAGACTCCTTTCAATAAATATCATAAAGTTACAACCATGTAGGTTATGCGCCGATACAAATGACTACAGACACTAGATAGTTGAGCTTAAGTAAAGCGTTCAGTGTAGCCAATCTGTGGCTAAAACCATTGCGGCTAGAGTCTCGCTAAATGGCGTTTTTCTCTCGCTAAATCGCATTCCGCGCTCGCTAAGCCAGTAATCTTTCGCTACACAAGGCGTACAACCCTTGCTGCATTTCATTAGAAGACATGCAAGGAAACCTACGAATCGCTCCACCGAGTCGAATTCGACCCCAAATCCTCCTTCTATACGCTCTCTGTAGTTTTCTAATGTCGCCGCCTCTCCCGGTATCTATATAGTGGGGCCCGAGTTTTTCGCAGCCGCGATGCAGCCAGCAGCCCCTGCCCAATATCTGGTGGTGTATCCATCCCATATATGCCTTGTCTAGGGCTTGGCCTCATCAGCCGTAAGTACAACCATCGCTACACTTCCCAGACATGCCGCCTGCCGTCCAGATTTGCCACCACCAGTCACCCGCTGCACATCGTCTTCCTCGCCACTACCTTCGCCATCACGCTGTCAGCACCGCGCTGTGTTACGTAAGCCGACCACCGATGTTATAATCAAAAGCCCCAACTGATACATAAGAAGAAGCATAGTTCCACCCAGCATAGACCTATCATAAAGTATAGTAATAGAAACCAGAATGTCTACGCCTGCCAAAAGAAGACTTATGCGTGATTTCAAAGTAAGTTCGCCCGATTCTGCTCGTTCCGTCCCGTCGTGCCGAATGAAAAGGATTCAAGATCTGGTGAGTTGAAATGAGCTGTCAGGACGCCAATACCGTGGCTGCGACAGAACCTTTTCAATCCACTAGTGTACGAGAGAAGCTGGTTTCAATGAGCGAGAAACGTCAGCTTTTCGATGCCCGTCGTAATACTAACTATTAGCGTATGCAACAAGATGCCCCCAGTGGAGTTTCAGCTTCTCCACTACCAGACAATGTCATGTCATGGTACGTATGAACCGATTAGTGATGGCTGTTTGTAGCCACTTGAACTTGTCAAATACTAACAATTAGGAATGCTGTCATCATAGGCCCTTCGGACACTCCTTTCGAAGATGGAACCTTCCGTCTCGCAATGCAATTTGACGAACAATATCCCAGCAAACCTCCCACAGTCAAGTTTGTCAGCGAGATGTTTCATCCAAATGTGTACGCATCAGGAGAATTGTGCTTGGATATTTTACAAAACAGATGGTCGCCTACGTACGACGTTTCGTCCATTCTTACATCGATCCAGTCGTTGTTGAACGACCCCAACATCAGTTCGCCTGCAAATGTCGAAGCCGCCAACCTTTACAAGGACCACAGATCACAATACGTTAAAAGAGTAAGAGAAACGGTGGAAAATAGCTGGAACGAGGACGATATAGATGACGACGACGACGAAGACGAAGACGACGACTGATAGAACCCAACTCCCGGCAGTGCGCTTGCGCATCTTTCATAATAATATTGATCTATACATGTATGCTATAGGGCCTAAATGCGGTTGTTACAGCGCAGGTGGTTCTTTATACAGTTACTACCAGAGTGGAGGATAGGACATCATTTGAGCCAAAGATAATACCATTTTCTAGCTTTGGCATCGGCTGCTGCGGCAATTTCGGCCTCGTGTTGTCGTTGTTGCTCCTGGTCTTGTTGTTCCAACTTTCTCTGTCTTTCTAATTCATACTTGTCTTCAATGACAATTTCTACGGGCTTACCTTCTTCCCCAATTCTCTTGTCTCTGGCAATAGCAAACACCGCAATAAATATCGTCAAGTAAATAAAGAATTTGGTTACTGCGTCCATCTTCTTCACGTCAAACTGTTTCATTCTAACAGGAGTTTCACTAAGAATCACCGATTCAATAGGTAAGATTTTGGTGGAGTTAGTTGGCGTGGTGGTTTTGATATATGATGGAATTTTGAATGATAAATCCAATGGCGGCTCCATAGTTTTCCAGTTCTTGAAATCCTCACGTACTCCCCAGTCTCCATATGCTATATAGTATCCAAGATACTTATCTTCATTGGTAAGCTTCGTCCACTTCTTGTCATATTTGTCTTGTAACTCCTTCAATATTTGACCTTGGTGTAAAAGGCTCAAAGTCCCGAATATTTTGGGGTCTTTGAATATAGGTCTGGAGTCAATTGGCTGGGTTTCATCTTCTGAAGATGACGAGAAAAGTGACCCAATGTCCTTGACCGAATCAAGTGCAAGCTGCGCAGCTTGTTGCCGGGCTTTCTCGGGATCCTGTTCAGTTTTTTCGCTGTTTTTTTGGACTTTCTGCTGGGTGCTGTACCATCTAGCAGGATCTGTCCTTCTAGGAACCTTGATTGCCCTGGTTAACCCTATATTGCGACCGTACATCCCGTGGCCATCAAATTTTCACTCTCCAGATTTTTTAGCGTCCATCGAGCGCTTACGTAAGCTTTAATCGTGCTGGCGAAGGGTTGGAGGGGAGGTGACTACAGAAAGGAGGCTTGTAGCGTGGCAGCGAGTAGCGACAGGCGCGCTGGTGTTCTACGTGGTACTCCAGTCGTTCTCAAACCACGTTACGGGAAACCAATCCCTCCAACACACCCATCGAGTGAGCTAGGGGCTATTTTCTTGTCCTTGCTACATAGTATCATCCGACACAAGCTACTTTTTTGTCAGCTTAACTCGGAATAAGCAGAAGCAATACGGCTATTTATGCTGTAACTAGCGATATACAGTACTTCTACGTAGTTTTCAAATAGCCGATGTGTGTACAGGATCTGTAACACTAAGATGCGGTGGAGATGGGGGTGGAGATGAAACAAGATGATGATTCTCGGAGTACATATTGGCAATGGTCCCTGAAATTATAGTCTTGAAGCCTCTCGGTTAAAAATGCTTAGTATGTATTGTTGCAAGCATCGAAGGTAACAAGCGAAAGGGTAGTTGTAATCAGGAAGGTATAAGCTAGTTGATCATCTTATTACCAACCCCAATAACTTTTAGCGAGGAGTGCGGCATGTCACAAACTCTACAACTAAGTAGACCTTGGTACATTTTTGGTCACAGTAGTAAAAAAATTCGATTAGCCTAAAAAGTATAAATTTAGAAATCACGAGAGCGAGTGAATCAAAAGCATATCGACTGATTGTTTTATATGACAAAGTAATCCTCAATAAAGCCAGTTTGAAATTCACTGGGTTATGAGATGAATCTCACTCAAAGATATGTAATATGTCCACAAAACCACATCCCACCTATTTCCACTCCAACGACAAAGAAAATTACCGGAAGGAATAACTTTGTGATTGCGTATAAAAAAAAACTTTTAAGTTAGTAACCACAATCAATCGCATATGACTCGAGATTTCAACCCTATAATCTAGCTGGTCTTTATCATAAGGTTACATGGGGTAGGAGAGGCTCCTAAAAACGTACCGCACCAGGGTAATGTATTAAATAAAATGCGTCAATGAAACGCATTAGAAACGCACCCTGTCACCGAACAAGTAATGGGGCGCCCCAATTGGTGCTAGAGTGTTTTTCTTTTGGTTAATTCAGTGGTGGACTCAAGAAATTATTAACTCTAGTCAACTTCAAATAAATGTCAGGAGCGAAACACAATCTAACTGGTTCGGCTATTCTTTGGGAGTTTTCCGGAACAGGTAATGGACCACCTTCACTATGCTAGTAAAAATCGAAATATTAGTTGCCCTGTGCTTCCGCTTCTTTGTGTGGAATTATGTATGCGTTGATAATAACCTCTTATTGGCTTAGCCACACAATAATTCAAATAAATTCTCACTAAGCCGGTGGCTCACTACGCTTTTCAATTCCTTCTCTAGGGTTATAGTTTACTAATCAAAGTACAGCCAGCTACATTAAGGAGGATATCAAACACTTTTTAGATGCCTTTATACATGTACTGTAAAAAATAAAATATCTCAAGTTAAAATCCTTATTTTACCATCGGTTCTTCCGCCTAATTTTAATAGCTGTTCTCTTTCTTACTTCCTCTCCCCTTCTATTGTCTCACTCCCCCTAAACTTTTCGATAAAAATACTGAAAAAAAAAAAACATTTAAATTGAAAAAAAAAAAATATTTTAAAACATTAAAAAAATTAATGCCTTCTTTCACATCAATGTATTTGTATAGTGCCGGCTATTCAGGTTAACACCAAAGTCCGTACCCATCGCTTTTACATCTTTTATCTTTAATCTCGTAACCTCTTATTTCATCATTCCTAAACCACACATTCTTAACCCTACGGCATCCTTTGTTCGTGCCTCGTTTCCGCCCGAAACTAATGTCCCGTGTCAATCCTACACCTCTTCTTGCTCCCAAAATTCACTTGTTTAGTTCGTCTGCTATACTAAAAAATAAAATACAAACTTAATTAATTGAAAACAAAAAAAAAAAACTCTCTCTACCGACAGGTTGTGCCAAAATCATTATCACCAAAGTTTTTCCAAGCTAAAAAGTTTCATTGGTGTTTGAATTAGTCTTTTCAATACAGAAAAGTAATACAAATCCACCCATTAAACCATTCATAACAACTAACTAGGTATAACCTATAATCTTGCCAAACTATTTTGAATCAACTTGAAAAAGGAAATCTTTTATAGAACTTTCTTATTAGAATCTTAGTATTTGACGTCTGCGCGATAGTCCCGCTTATACATACCTTTTCCCTTTGCAACAAACGGGTTCCCCCAAAGTGTTCCGTAAATCATTTTGAGTACACCTAGAAGAACATTAGCAAGGAACCATTGAATCCACAACTCTATACTAAAGATACCTTGAAGTGGGGACTTTGTTTTATCACTGCTTTAAGGGTGGTTTTTTTTTTTGGTAGCTCTTTAAAAGGGCGGGAAACACCAAAAAAGGCCCATAAGGTCAAATTACAATCTTGTTGGCCCTATTAGACTTCAAAAAGCTCACAAATCCTTGTTTGCTTCGGTATTTTATCAAACCAGTCTTGTCATAGTATGTCAACTCCAACTTTGCGGCCTCGTAAAGTACAATTACTCGACAAATTATTCAATCTTTTAAAGAAACTCTTCTCTCATCTATTGCAATGTCTGGAACTATTAGCAAGCAATGAATTATCATGTTTCAACTTTCCTGTTGATCTGATAATACCTCAAACCACCCGAGAACTCGAAACTCGATACAATTTGATTCTGCAATACACCAAAGAAGTACAAGCTTTGCAAGACTTTGATGACATTCGTAAGGTGTATGAGACTATACTTGAATTCATTCTACCCGATTTAAACAGATTGAGAGACATCTTTGTCACCATTCCATCCAAATACAATACCAGCGAATTAGAACACTTGGATTGTATCTTTATTGGTCAACATTACTTCTTCGATTTCTTTGTTGACTATCTATTCCCCGACAGTCAAATATTGAAGGTCCTTGACTATCTCAAGGATAGTCTTGACTTGGTCGACGCCATTTCGAATGCCAGCGAATCTGAAACACCAGCTCTCGATCCACAGTCCAGTGAGTCTCTTTCTTCAATTGAAAATTCCGTGCTAGATATTTTTGAGGAATTGGTGTTTGAAACCGACGTTGCGGTCATATCCGAAGATATTGACACTTATTCCAAATCCTTATATCCAGAATACCAGTCCAATGTGCGACAAAGCGAACTATTTAAACTTTCAATCCTTAAAGAATTATCCTTTAGTCCCAAAAATAATGAAAAGTTTGAACTAAACTATGAGAATTCCATACTTCGAAGGATCTTGAACACAGAACTTAATTCAAGTCCTCACACATTTGACGAAAGACAACAAAAGATGTTGGATGTGATGGAGATCTTGACGTTTCATATCGAAATTCTTCCCACCATATCCCTTCTCATTTTCCAATTCTGTGACATAGCGGGATTCAAGGATATCCCAGGAACCCCCAAAAATCGAAACGAAGTAGCATTGAATCAGGATACCAGTCAGTATAACTATTTCAGAGGATACATTTTCAAGATATTAAATGGAAGCGTGACGCAAACCATATCGTTTTGTATTACAAACGGCACAGAAGGATTGAGCCGTGAGTATACGTTTAAAATAGTGTGTGAAAGCTTACGAGAATTCTCGAAAATACTAGAGGTACTATTCTGGATAGACTACGTACCCAAGCATCCGGTGCTCTTCTATAAAGACGAGTTGCACTTCCTCGATACCCTAATGCATTATAGCAAGTGTTTGAGCGAATTGGTAAGCTTGCTCTTTGATATTTGCCGTGTTGATCCTTACTTCTTACGAGAATCGTTCTTTGGAGAGTTTGAAAGTAAAGATGCCGACATTAAAGACTTGTTTTTCAACTTGCATCATTTCGAACAGCGGTTCAAGTACGAAGTGGAAATTGCTCGGTTATCTGGTGGAGAGCCGGGTCTATGACACGGATTCTTGTACTAATTCATGCGGAACGGCAGACGAAAACCTGGTCCTGTACTTCCTAGCCGATTTCTTTGAAACAAAGTATGTTTCATGACATCCAACGAAACCAGAAATTCGGCGTATACGTGAACCCGTGCCAGGGTATTTCTCGCCGGGCTTGGCTGCTGCCGTTGAGTGGAATAGATCTTCACGCAGGCTCTAACAGACAAAGCGTGGCCCCCTAGTGTCCTCCTTGCCAGTACCAACCCCCGGCCAGCCAACCCCACTCTTTGACCGCCATCTTATCTTATCAGCCATCTTTTTGCAACTTGTGACACGTGACCACTCTCTTCTTCGGCATGGCGGGTATCAGATCCGCGCTGGTAGCAGAACCCGCCAAAGCCAGTGTAGGGTTAATCAGCCGGTAGGCGCTAGCTAGCTACAATACATAGAATCACCTAGAAACTGACTCGTAAGTGCACGTAAATGACTCACACCGTAATTTACAAAGCTATAACCAATACTAAGAGAACACACAACGCCACTGCGAGTATGCCTATACACCAGTCACTACCAGTTTCGCGATTTCGTTCTATGATGGCATTGACTCGTTTCATGCCTCGCAGAAGTCGGTTGTCTACACTATCTAGTTCGTTGTCTAGTTCGTCCAACATGAATGCTTGGTCCTCTAATTCGTTCCCCATAAGCGATGCCTGTTGATTGAGATTTCGCATTGTTTCGTGGATGGTATCAAGTTGGGTATCTTGCTGGTGGATTTGTTCCTGTGATTGGAGTGAAAACGGGTTTTCGTCCTGACTTATACGGTTGGCCATGGTGGTAATCTCCCGAGGGACATGGCGACGATTGGCTGCAGGTGGAGATGGTTTTTTCCCACTAAATTGAAGCTGAAGGTCGCGGCCTCGCCTGGCCAAATCCTCAAGTTCTTTTCTTCTTGCTTGGACCACTGATTTTCCTCCGTATCGTTCAGGATTGCCTTCACTGACTTCCACTGCCTGTTGAAGATCCTGCTGGATCTCTTCAAACTCTTCGTAGTTATTGGCGAACTCGGCGGCATCACCGTGGTCCCGGACCAATTGCTCTAGCACTGCGATCGTGGCCCATGCATCTTCTTTTACTTCATTGTACGGATCCATTCTGGTGGTCTTGCTGTTACTGCCTCAGTCAACATGGCTGTTTAGGCGAGGGTGTTGGTGCGCGCACGCCCGTGCAACGGTACTGAACCGATGGTGGTGCCACGACAGGCGTACGACTGCTCTATAACCATGGACGGACACACAGACGAACTGCAAGTGAAGCACGAACCGGTAGAAGTAAAGGTAGAAAAGTCGGTCGAGCCTCCGGTGCACGAAGTTGTGGGGGGCTCGTCGGTCAGACAGTACTTGAACCAGCACATGACGCGAGACTTGCTTGAGGGACTACAGGAAGTGGGCCGGGTCAAGCCCGAAAACCCGTTGGTATATTTGGGTGAATTCTTGATTAAACGAGGCACCAGGTCCGAGTAGCCGCCCCCTACGCCGCCACACCCACGTAGTTCCCAACGCTCCCGCCCCATCACCGTCCCTCTAACCTCGCTGCCCACCATCACCACCAGAACTGTTTATAGAAATACACGTGACCGCCTCCTCAAAACAATTTGTAGCAATCCGAAGGCAACAAATACCCACCACAACCATGAACGGCACCGTGAGTCTGAGGCCATACTATGACCACAACACATTCAATGCAGGCTACTCTGTAATATACAAGCCTGGAGTGGGACTTATTGATCCTGCAGGCGGCAAACGCTTGACGGCCACGATGTTTGAAGGCGGCCTGGGCCCAGGCAAAGGGTTAGGGATCAAAGCAGGTTCCACCATCAAAAATGGCACCAACACTTCCAATATACCCAGCACAGCCAGTGCTGGCGGAAAAAACTACGTTTACGACTTGGAATTCCAAGAATACTTTGACATGAGCAATCTTACCGAGCTTCTCAAGAACCTTGTGTGGAGCTTTATACGCAATTATTCCAAAGTACTTATGAGTCAGCCGCTTGAAATAGTCCGTTTGGTGTTACAAATAGGTCAATTTGGCACTTCTGCGAGCACAAACGACGAACAGCTGAGTCATGCCCATGCACTGGAAGATTCTGACTCTGAGTACGAGATCAACTACTTCCAGACCGCCGGTGAGTCCAGCGAGTGGTCAGGATCACAAGCGTTGCTGCAATCGGCACTGCACTCGGCACCGCAGCAGTCCAACCGGCCGGTAAGCCGTCGCAAGCCCAAAGCCTCCAAACAGATCAAACCTTCTCTGACCCACACGCTTGATGTCTTGGGGTCGTTAATGGCTGCAGAGGGCCCCATGGCGTTGTTTCGGGGTGTCAATGCCACGTTCATCTACCAGACCCTTTCCCATACCATCGAAGCCTGGATCACTGGCCTAGTATCGCCATTCCTCGGGATCCCCGACCCGTTCTTCCTCGATCTTACCCACCTGCCTGACCCATGGAGGCTGTTGTTATTACTGATAGGAGCGTGTGTGGCCACTGGACTCATATTGATGCCCATAGACGTCATACGCGTCAAGCTCATGGCGACACACTTTGGAAGCTCCAGTACCCGGTCAGTGCGGGAACTGCTTCGAAACTTCCCCCGCGTGCCTCCTCCTCCTCTGGTGGTGATTCTAACCACATTACATCAATTACTGGCCAGTGTGTTCCGCAGAACAGCTCCCTATGTCCTCTTTATTCGCTACAACATGGATGTTTACAATGCACCTGGATTATACACAGTGGTCAACTTGGCAGCGCTGCTACTTGAATTCTTCTTCAAGTTGCCGGTTGAAAACGTGTTGCGTAAGGAACAAGTCCGGTGGTTGTTAGCTTCCAAGCCCGATGAGCGAGGTGTCATGACTATTACTGAAGATGATCTTGTGGTGGGACCGGCACAGGATGTTGTGGGAAACTACGGAACTGAAGGAGTGGCAGTGACCGTAGGACTGCTCTATAATGGGTGGAGAGTGGGATTACTTAATCTTATAGGAGTCTGGGGTTACTCACTTATAAGAACTCATACCAATGATCCGGAACGATTATAATGTACATAATAAAGTAAATATACCAGTAATTAACCACTAGACAACAACCAGACGGAGCATTGCTGAAGCATAAGACTCGGAGTCACTGTGAAAAAGAGCGACAGAAAACAGATAATGCATGAATTACAAACAAACTCCGTCAATGGTAAATAAACACCCTAAATAGCATTAGCAACCAGCATTCTAAATATACACCAAATATGGAACCCCCCGGCAATATAGTTAGCAACTGGTAGTAGTGGCTCCACGTTGTGCGGCCATTTCACCATTTCTGAAAGGTTCCATCACTTCCATCACCCATTATTTCAATTTCACTAATACCAATAATATCTCAGTTGCTCCAAATCAGGAAAAATAGCATGGCATTCATAATTCTAGATCGTTGAAATTCACCCTGCTGGGCTTGCAGCCATCCTCCTCCAAGGGCCCGTCTACAACTGTCTACAGATACATATACGCGCCTTTCCAGCCAGTCCTGCAATTACTACCCGCTAATCAAAGCCAAGAGCTTTTAGCTTAACTGACTCTCTCGGGCTGCTCTTAACCGCACTGCTCTAGTTAAACCTCACTGTCTGACGTACTGTTTTTTCGTACACGTCTTCGATGCCCTCATCAAGCGAGCTGAGATCAATGTAGCGGAATGGACCGCCCGCTGCCGATCTAGACCGTATTTTTTTCCGGGCTCGCACTGGTCAACACCTCCAAGAGCCCAGACCGCCTCGCTCAGACGATCCCAATGGGCAATCATTAAGGCAGCAACGTAACTACGCCGCCAATATGGTTAGCAATACACCCAATACAGTATGCCGTTAACTCCTGCAACCGCTTATTTTTAGCCCTGTTGTGTTTCTTTACATTTGTTGAAGTTCAGGCTCAAGAATTTCCCCAACTTCCCATGTACCGCCAGTTCATCACCCCCAGGTTATACCCCAACTCCCCCCCCCCCTTCCCCGTACTCGTTCAACCTCCAGGTCGCCCATCCCTCGCCATTACCCATCCACCCCTGCCCCGTCCCCGCCATCCCCTTCCCTTCTTTACCAGTTACCGCGCGCGAAACACCCGCCTCCCCGCCGCTGCACCTGCAAAGCCTCCCTAACGCTTGTCTATCGTATTACCACACCTCGAGCCTAAATTCCCCGGTATCGTAAATTTACTATTTATAAGAATAAAAGTGTTCGTAAATCCTCCCCTTTGTATAGCCATTCAGCGGCTCCTTTGGAACTTTTGTCACTGTTTCTTCTGTTACAGCTCTGCAAGTTCCACGTCTCACTATATTCTATCTAGGATATCCTTCTCACTCCTAGTCTGCCCAGTCTTGGCCTCGGTACCGCTTTCTCAGTCCCCGTCCCAGCCTCAGCCTCAGCCTCAGCTTCCAATCTCCGGTTGGTCTCTCGCCCTGACGCTCATCAACTTCTTGATCAAATTTATCAAAACTACAGGCCCCAACAATTCACATCTTCACACCGTTCATGATCGGCCGAAGCAAATACTTCTACAAGTCCTTAAGAAAAGCTGTGGTTGTAATAGCCATCTTCTCCACCATATATACTGTGCTTCAATCCTATAGCAGGGAACCCTTGCTCGATCTTGCTGACTTTGACTACGTGCTGTATGCAGATGTTATAGATATGGGTGTGGTGGATCTATCTATCATCAAATGCTGGAGATCTTCTTGCTTAGCTCCTGCTGGCTACACCAAAATATACCCAGCTTTGGACCATAATTCCCATTCCATTTTCCACTACTTCCTCGTCTCCAAGCTGCTTCCTGTTGATACAGCCACAAGAGTGTTGGTGGACTTGGACTTTGGCCCTCCTCGCAAGCCAGAATCGTCTCCCTCGCCAACCCCAAACCCCAACCAAGAAACTCAAACTGTAGGTCCTTATCGTATCACCAAGACCTATGTTCCAACAACTCCTTTGGAAGGAAAGTTGGCTCCTAATATCCCGGCTATCCGCAATCTCGAAGTATTGTTTGGTTCGTCGGACTTGACAGACTCTCGTTCCTACTACTCATCTTTGCATTACTCCACTGATGATACCATTCATCCCGTGGTATCCATCCTTCGCATCTCCACCGATGATGGCCAAGCCCTTCGCCAGACTCTCGATGAGTTTGAAACTCTTCGTAATGACATGATTCTTCCAATTACAGACTCAAAGTTTAAAGTGCTACAACTAAGTGATCTTCATTTTGGTCAAGCTGTGGGTAGAATCCAGTCGGACGGCGGGCTCTCTTCCGATCTTAAAACAATAAGGTTCGTGGAAGACTCTTTAGACAAAGAATTCCCCGACTTGGTGGTCATCACTGGAGATTTGGCCGATTTTGATCGCTCGGTTGACTTTAAATCGGTCCTCTTGAAAGCATTACATCCTATCTTGAGTCGTAACATAAAATTCATTTTTACCTTTGGTGATGAATTACTGAACTCTCCTCATAAAGGCTCTTCCAGCAACTCCGAAACCGCGGCTCGAATCATTACTTTCTTAAGTACGTTGCCTAATTGTTATAATACCAATAGAGACTCGGGTTCTCATTCACATGGCTCTGCCAATTACAATTTAAAAGTTATCCGAAACGGTCAGGTAGCAGCTCATGTTACACTTTTGGATTCAGAGCTGCAAAAATTAGATGATTCTCAACTGAGATATCTTTATAGAATAAACTCTTCCCCTGAAGTTCGAGATGCCTACAAATTACTATTCTTCCATTATCCTTTACCCCAGTTCCGTCCGGTTGGAAAGTTTCAGATTGTGGGTGATTATAACGAGAAGCACATCCTTAATTCAAAAACAGACGAAAAGTTTCTTGAAGATATAATTACCTGTGGTTATCAAGTGGTTGGAGTTGGTCATGAACACGAAAATGACGCTTGTATCCTAAGTGAACCAACACCCGGCAAAAAAATCTGGTTGTGCTACAACAGTGCCACTGGCGATTCGGCTCATACCCGCTTGGACTCACAATACATACGTAAGCTTCGCTTCTATGAAATCAATTTTGAACAGTCTGTTTTGTTGAGTTGGAAACGTGGTGAGACCCACAAAGAAGCCTTTGATTACCAGGCCATTCATCCAATTGCTTAAATTGGTTATAACTTTCATATCACGTATTCTTAATTATGGTGCAAATTGATGCAACAAAAACAGAATGCTTCCAGTATTTATTAATTCACTTCTCCTCGGTCCTTTTCTTGGTATACTTTAATATAATTCTTTACCACAAGTTTGTAGCCTTGGGCAATTATACGGCCCTTTACGAACTGGGCTCGTTCGCACCATCTCGTAACCAAGCATGCTGCTCCCGCCTCTAAGTCTTGCTTGGTGACCGATGTCTTGGCTGCTTAACCGCGCGTCTCAGGTACTCATCTCCGGAATCATGTGTTGTTGCACGTGTGAATGTGTTACGTAACCCTTTTTTTTCGAACCGGCAGATCTTCGATTACATAACATATTACCACGCATAAATTTTTATCCTCATCGCAAATATATAGCCATCACCTAACATATACTCTTTAACAGCATACACTATGGGTAAAGCAAAGAAGACGAGAAAATTTGCATCTATGAAAAGGACCTTGAGTCTGAAAGACTCTCGCTTGAGCAATAACAAAGAAAAATCAAAAAAGGCCGATGATCCTGAACTTACGAAGCATGTGCCTCAAGTGTCTTCAGCACTTTTTTTCAAATTCAATCAAGCAATCAAACCTCCATATCAAGTACTTATAGATACAAATTTCATTAATTTTTCTATTCAAAAGAAAATAGATATAGTCAGAGGACTTATGGATTGTTTAATGGCTAAATGTATTCCAATTATTACTGATTGCGTAATGGCTGAATTGGAAAAGTTGGGACCAAAATATAGAATCGCCCTTAAACTTGCAAAGGATCCAAGAATTCAAAGACTTAGTTGTTCTCATGGTGGTACTTATGCAGATGACTGTTTGGTGAACCGTGTTATACAACACAAATGTTATATAGTCGCTACCAATGATGCCGATTTGAAACGTAGAATCAGAAAGGTTCCTGGTATTCCATTACTTAGCGTCGGGGGTCATGCATATGTGGTGGAAAGATTACCTGATGTATTTTAGGTTTTTTTTCCTAGCTGCTGTTGCTCCACCTTTTCATTTCCCTGGTTGGATATTTGTACATTAAGCATACTATTATAGAAAATATATTATAGCAATCCAGTAACTTTTAACTGATTTGTTTTTATTGACTTGATTCCGGACTTTATTCACTTGTGTTCAATTTGATACAAAAATGCGTAGTGTTCTCGAGACCCTCAATTATTTTTGCCAATTGCCGCAAAAACACAGAACGAGTTAATATTTAGGCCACTATTTTTATTTAAAAGTCTAAACCGGAGCTTAAAAACTACAAAATACAGCTTAGTGGCCTACAAAGCGCTGTTGATTCTTCTCTCCACCTTATCTTTATCGTCCTCCTACTGCATTTCTTCTAGTGTTCGTCACTATTGTGATCCGAATAAAAAAAAAATTATCACAAAGATAAAAAATTATCTAGACAGGGTATTGTCCCTTTTGAGCCATCATATTTTGCCTTGTTCGTGATGGTTGATTTCTTTGTTGGTGATGTGCATAACAAGAGCGTGCCTTTAAAACATGAATTAAGCCTACCAAAAGACCCTCAACAAACCGCGCCTCCGCCTAATAATCACCATCAGAGTTTGAATACAGCCCAGATCAATTTGATACTAACTTTAAGGAACTTACGCGTACCCGAAATAAATGTTCCCCAGTTATCGCTAAGAAGTGACGCAAAAGACAATTTAAACTATTTAAGACTTTTGTTGGCCTATAATGAACTAGTGAAAATAATTTTCGCCCAAAACCAAAAATTGAGGGTACTCGATAAGCATCACAAAAGCTTGATTGAACAGTTATGTGACAAACGATTAACTTCGCGGAAATTTATCAGTACCCAAAAGTTGAATTCTTTTAATAGCTCCACTCTCTTTGGTGAATCTGACCCCTTACTGGACTTACAGTTTCTTGCCAATATTGACGAAACCCCAAAGGATACTCAGCCAGGGTCTGAAGATGAAGATTTCGATACTACTGTAAGTTTCTATTAGTCTACATACACGTTACTCAGTATAGTTTATATTTGGTATTAGATATATAGGCTCTAGGTCCCTACTTTAAATAGTACCTACCCACCTTCTTACAGCCCTAGTAAGAAGTTAAAAACAAAATTGTACAGTCATGGTCGTTACCTTGAAGCTACGCTATTTTAAAGATTTAAATCTTTAAAATAACAAAGCAATAGCACCTGCAGCGACAGCACCTGCACTAGCAGCAAGGGCCGAGTTTCCGAACCCTCCTGGAGCACCACCTCTAGAAGATCCAGACGAGGAGGATGAGTGATGACTGCTACTTGATGAGTTAGAAGCTTGAACAGCTAAAGCACAGACGGAGGCGACTAATAATTGAGAAAATTGCATTTTTGAATTGGTGTGATTTTAATAGTTTGAAAGTTGTTTGATACTATGAAGAAATAATTCTGTATTTATGGCTACCATGGAACGATATTTATAATTTTCAAGATTTAAACTTATCGATACTATATCATAGTAGATGTTGCAGCAAGAGTCAAGCAATATGAAACACCATACGAAATTAATTAAATACATAGAAGAAAAAGAAAGCCTGATTGTTAATCTTGCTTCGCTTCAGCCCAAAAGGATTCCTATCGTTCTCTATATGGATTTGAATATTTCTGGTGAAACAAGGCTTATGAAATTCTTTCTGCCTCCCATCGGAGAAAGGGGTTTAATTGTTCTACCAGAGGCACTATTGTCCGCACATTAAGATCGTCGCGCGACACTAGCCTCCCAGTTTGACATCCATCTGAGTCGAATGATATCTCCAGTACGAGTAGAGCTTCTTCTAGGTAATAATAAGCATTTTTAATGAAGCTGTAACAGAACTAGCCTAGGTAGTGTGACTGAGCAAGTAACTTTATCTGGTACCTAAAGATAGTCCAATAGACAGTCGTTTCATGCAGGGGAATATCATGTGGTTATGAGAAGCGCGTCCGGTATATGACAGCAAACTTCTCAGTCGCGTAAAGGGTTTATGTCAAGTGTGCCTAAAAAATATTACTGATGTGGGCGATTAGAAAAAGGATGAAATTGGCGTAAGCGAGGCCATGGACTTATGTAATTACATAACACAACTTCTAAATATTCTAAGACATTTATAAATCCGGTAAACGTTTGCTGCACTTTTAACCGTCTGCGCCAATATTGAGACTCTACAGATTTGTTTGACTATTAAGAAAAGTGAGATTGAGTAAGTAAGTGGATTTTCATTTTACAAATTGCAAGCTCTTTCGCTAGGAAATCCCGGACATTTGATGCAACTACATGCAATAATAATGCATGCATAACGTATATTTTCGTAGTCAGTTGTAAATTTTAAGATATGTATTGTTCGTAAAGCCTACTGGTCGCGTTTGAATTCGGTACGTGGTTCTTAACAAATTTTCGGTCAAGTGAAAAGATTCGCCCGTAAGACTTAATTCGATAGAGGCGAGCATAAAATGAGCGTCACGCTGCGGGCACGAACTGTGTAACTTTCTTTCGATTCTACAACTTTTTAAAGAATGTAGCAACTTACCCGAACAATAAACTAGTTTACTGATGAAATGAAGTGCTAAGCACAATTCGTGATGATAATAAGTGGCTTTGAAAGCGTTGCTTCAATCTTCTGAGCGTTCACAACAAATTTGATCAGTGGTGAATTTGAACTTTGTCATATCATTTTTTATTTTTCGGGACGGCATTTTTGAACAATGCAAACAATTTTTGACTAGGCGGCCTGACTGAAACTAGCTCGCCCAATTAGTCACAGACGCAACCCATAAGAACTTTTTGCTGAAAAACTTGTAGCTATTTCAGCTTTTGCTTCGCTTGAATGTGGTTTTTCCCCTTGAAAACTCTTGTGCCATCTAGATCAAGAAGGTGAAATCGCAGACTGTCTCAAATAGTAGACTGATTAGAAAGAATAGAACTAATGTTGCTACTAATTTTGTAGAACCGAGCCTCAAAATAGTTCAGTTTGATTTGAAGGATCTTGAATCAGCTGTATGAGTGCAAATTATGTCGAACAAATTATGCGAAACAAATTTAATCTAGCATTACTTGACTTCAACCTGCGTAAGTTTATAAGTACCACACCTGCCTGTACTCAATATGTATGTTTGATCTAACTATTTATTCGGGCAAATATAGGTTTGACAGATTTGGACTCTGGTCTAGATGTATGAATAGAGTTCTGTGCAGTCGTTCAAAATGCTGCAAAAGTAGGATAGTAATGTAGTTATGGCTTGGGAAAAAAGTAGATGCTTTCCGACGGTACGAATATACTGGGAAAGCATGAATAGAATAGTTTCCGAGGTCTAGGTTTTGCGATATCACCTGGTAGCCATTACTAACCATCCCTTTTTCTGTATGACTCGTAGTATCTGGACATGTCAATTATTGAATCAAGTCGCATTCTGAACCAGAATAAAATGTGTTACATGGCAGTAAAAAGTAGGGAATTGGTACTACAGTAATGCCACAATCTTCCAGTAGACCTTCGTTCAAGAGGACTTTCAGCAATTTTTCGAATTCATCTTTACTCTCATTAACTGATGTTCGAGGTTTAACCAAGCGGCCAAAAACCAAAAACAACTTGACTAGTCTTCATGTAAACCTGGAGCCAACAAGTAATCAATTGCAAGCAGATCATATATATGAGCCTTATAAAACCGAGAATATAAACGAGATCAAATTTTACGAAGAAGTCGCGAAAGGATTACAGAAGCTAACTCCAAAAAGATCAAATAAGGAATATTCTGTCGTTCAATCCTGTAAAATCAATTTCAAAAAACTTTGGAATGAAGGAGTTACTGCCAATGACTCCAGTGAGTATGGTGTTACTGAGCATGTAATCAAAGAAGCAAAATCATCGATTTTTAGTGTGGATTTATCAAGAAGAAGCATATTCATTCCTATTTCGAGTCCACCGCTGATTCCCAAGGAACCTTTGGATAATTGGGACGAGATTAGAGAATATTTGGCTTGGCTAGATCAACCTGATGAACAGTCATCTTCTTCTCCTTCTATTAGTTCGTTAAGCCGATTGAGGCCAAAATTCAAGAAGCTTTTGGTCAGCAGTAGACGTAAATTAGAAAAGTCGCTACATCGAAGAATAATTCTGGCGAAGTTCAGTAAGTGAATTTGTAATATGATTTATTGACCCATGTTTTAAACAATAGTCCCTGTCATATTTAAATGGTCGGATATTTCGGGATCTCGATAATTTAAACCATAATAGCAATTTTTCTGTATTCTATTTTAATTGATATCGAGAATTTGCATCCAAATCATAAAATGTTACATGCAATACACAGAACGCGCTATCAATAATAGAGAGAAATAATAGTAATCTCTATAGTTTAATTTTATATTCTAAATTAACAATCCATGTGGCTTAGTTTTTTTTTTGTATCAAATTAAAACAAAGAAAGTAATTGAAGCTTAATGTCAAGCCTGCAAGTATTTGGACACACGGGTTGCGATTTAGTTATCCACTTATCAGTATCTACAAACTAAGCGATTCCTCTAAAATTTAGTAGTTGCAAAGTGAAGAGTACTAGAATTTTCCAAATTTTCTGAAAATTTCGCTAAAAACAAAAGAACCTTTAACAACCTCGACCTGACTTCCTCCTTCCTTTGATTTGGAGCAAAGTACTTAAACGTGTAAAGATTAAAACTAAGTAGAAGTTCGGAATTTACTTGTCCTATACAGGAAAGAATACGGGTTGAATTTACTACTTAACATAAGGGTGAATTACTTTGGGAATAGGAAAATAGGCGGATAGATAATCTATAGATCATGTGACACTTAAATCTACCTATACTTGATAGTATTTCGCAGAAATAAGATAACAACAAAAAGGTTGTATAGTGTAGTGGTTATCACGCTCGGTTTTGATCCGGACAACCCCGGTTCGAATCCGGGTACGACCTATTATAATTTTATTTTTACTTCGTTCAATCTACACTGGTCGGATTTGGTTCTGCCCCCACTATCGGGAAAACTCTCGCTGTGGCACTTGCATGGTATCTCCTGGAACCATTGACTGTCGTTGGTAAATCATATTTTTGAATTTAGCGATTTTCACGTGACCTTAGACGCGTTATGTTTTTAGGCCCGTCAAGTTCTTTTGCAGGAAGGAGATACCGTCATACGAGTTGTGAGAGGTGACTCAAGTGCTATTAGTCTTTGGTTGCAGAAAAAGCTCATGTCAACATGGAAAAACAAAATCCACTTCTTCCCTTTGCATATTCGAGCTTGTCATACAATGATAACTCACCCTTGAACACATCTCCGAGAGATCGGACTACTATTGATGAAAATGCCAGCAGTCAATACCATACTCGTACACCGCAGAATAGAAAGAGACCAGTACTAAAATTCATACCAACCTTGAAAAGAAAAATGGGCGAAAGTTTTAACGAAAATGATGATATAAAGAGGAGAGACAAGATATTTGGAAGTGATCTACTTGGAAGCGACCCAACGTTAATAGACGATGATGAGACTGAAGACGCAGATTATAACCAAATAGGACCAATAAAGTATCCAACTGGTCAAAGATTAGAAAATATGGTAGCTGACGACAAACCACTGGCTCGATCTATCAAGCACTCAATGCTTCCTCCTAGTAGTCCAGTGGGTGAACCAAATATGATGTCCGAATATGACTTCACCACAGATAATACTCAGACATTCACCATACCAGATTCTCCTAAAAGAAGATTTAATAATAGCAAATACGAAGTAGAAGATGCGGCCGAGGAATATTCTAGTGAAGCTGATTTCTTAAAGCCAGAGGGTACATTGTCATTTTCACAGACATATTCACCACAAAAGGCATCCGGTAAGCATTTTAGTTCCGATGCAGACTTTGGTATAGACCATTTCAATCGGTTCAAGAACCCCAGCGTAAGCGAATGTCCTTCTTCATCCACCGACCGTGAGTTTGAGGAAACCAAGACAATGTCATTTAACAAGGCGAGAGATTATATTATAGAAGCATTTGAAGAAATAAAAACTACCATTAACTTGGAGAATATGAGCTTACAAGATGTGCCGGACGAAATAAAAGATCTCAACAACTTGGTGATATTCGGCAATGAATTAGATCCAATATCATACCAATTATACCTTACAAGCAACAAACTTCGCGAGTTGCCTCCATCATTATTTAAATTTACCAAGCTAAATGTTTTGGGCTTGCGGCAAAATAAAATAACCAAGATTCCACCTATAGTGGGTCAATTGGTCAACTTGACCGATTTGTCATTGGGCTCAAACAGACTTGAATACTTTCCGTACCAGATATTGAATTTACCAAAATTGCAGACATTCCGTGCCGGCCCTAATCCATTTTTACTTATTCCTGAGGATGCCATATTTTCGTCTGACAATGAATCCACCACGATTGTTACAAGGAAAAAAATATGCATGTCGCCGATCAAGTATTTAGCGGCGGAATCGAAGCGCACGACGCTAGTTCCATCTCTCAAGTGTTTCTGTTTAAACCAGATAGCCGGATACGATGTGTCGTACCAAGAGACAAAAAATTGGAAGAAGCATACTCCCAAAATATACCATAATTTGATAATAAGAGCAATCACGACTGGAAACTACAAAGACACTTGTAGCGAGTGCAACAAATACTTGGTTGAGCCATTTGCAGAAGTAGTCGAGTGGTGGGATATCCTACAGAACAGAAATGTTCCCTTTAAGAGACAATTCTGTAGTGGAGGTTGCGTCAACCAATACTTACGTAAGTAATTTAAAGAAGAATACATTAATAACTAAATTCTCTAGCAAATTTGTATCTGAAGCCAAGAGTCATGCCATCGACCTACTAGAATCGAAGGGTGAATGGATGGGACTGCGATTGTCCCAAATTCCTAACAAGTATCTCCATTGAAGGGATCTGAAAAGATCGATAATATAATCCGGTTATTGGTAAAATTTACTGGATACAGTACCTATTCTATAGAATTTATTATAATTGAGCTATGTGAATATTAAGACGATATGAATGACAAGTCAATATCTTGGATTTTGGGAGCAAATATTTCTCCTACAAATATCTTGGATAGATCGTCACTCGTCATTTTGTAAGAAGCCATCCATTGGGCGCAAAAAATAATTGGTTCCAAATCTCGAACAATCTGACAAGCATTATATATAAGAATGGGAAGTTCTGTCACTAATTCCTCATTGGATACATTGTACTTATTTAGCCGACCGGCCAATCTCCTTTCTGTGTTGTGAAACTGAAGTATTTCTTTTTCTGTTAATTTTCTGGTGGTCTGTACAATGATAAATGCCTCATATGAACTATAAAGTTGATCGTAATCTAATAGAGCAAGCTTTCTCGCCTTAATACGTTTTTTGACTCTATCCCATACTTCTATAATATCAAGAACCTTAGCTAGAACCGTGTTGGAGATGAAGTCATATTCGACTTTAAAATTGGGGTACATTAATCCAAGTACATCGTGATAAAACTGGGAATTTTGCCAAGTATCAAAATGTTGTTCAAAATGTTCAAAGTCGGGCTCTAACAACTTCGTAAATAAAGTAGCCACCAATTTACTGGATTCGAAGACTTGAGTCGTTGAAGATCTCAAATTTTCACAAATTACGATAAGCCGCTGGAGCTTGGCTTCTATCTCGTCAAACTTGGTATGGAGGTTGTCGAAATTCTCATCGACAGTGTTGGTGCCTAATTTCGCCTTTTGTCGGATACATTGGGGAGCCCGTTTTAACGAGTCCCAGTCGAAGGATCTCAAGCAATTATCTGCCGCTTTTATCTGCTTACCCACTTGTTGCGTCACTTGTTTAATTGTACCCATTCTCTGCACTGTCATGAGTACAAACCGGTTTCGCAGCCATAATTTTCGCATTCTAATAAAATGGGAGGAAATATCAAAATGTGGCACGTCAGGTAGCCCAAGTCAGAAAGTCCACTAACGCTATATATGTGACATGATCATGCGAGCTCTCTGGTTAGATCTACATATTACCAGGATCTGTTTTATTTAGTACTATACTTTAATTTTTGGACGATGGGGCTATTCTTTGACAAGCTCTTGAGTAGTACACACGACCAGAACGAGGCATCTGGCAGACAAAGGTTTATGCGATGAGTAAGTTCCAATACAGCTGAGTGTCCACACTATGTTTATAAAACATCTTTTTAATTCTTACTACACTCCAGTACGACCGTTGGCGTCGGTATCCAATCGCACACTATTTGTGGCGTCCATTGGCAATCCTGAGCCCGATTACAGCAACACGCGGCATAGTGTTGGCCACAAATTCTTCGACTACGTAACGCAAAAATGGGCAGACCACCTCACCAAGAAGGGTCCATACTTCACATCTTCCAAGTACCCCCAGATTGTGCTATTCAAGTCGTCCAAGGCGTATATGAACCTTCAAGGCAGACCAGTGGCAGCCCACTACAAACTGTACGCACGTGACGCGCTAGTGATTATCCACGATGAGTTGCAAGTGGATCTAGGCAAGGTCCAGATAAGACCGCCAGGAACCAGTGCCCGGGGTCACCGTGGACTCAAGTCGATCAATTCTTGTCTACCTAACAACTACACCAAGATAGCGATAGGCATAGGCCGCCCCAGTGACAAGTCCCAGGTCGCTGAGTACGTAGTGGAGAAGTTCAGCCGCGACGACGAGGCGGCGCTCGTGCCAGCGTTCTCGCGAGCCCTCCTGGAGCTCGAAAAGCTCGCGCAGAGCCACGCCGATAGCACCGCCAGTAGACCCAACAGTAAATAGACTTGCTAGCACGTGATCCATCACGCGACCTCGCATCAATAATGTACAGACAGTAGCAGTAAGTAGATAAGAAAGGGAGAGTACGGGCAAGACAGTATTGGCGATGGAGTATAGTCTATGTGTGACAGCCGAGCGGTCAGTCGTAAGAGAATCACTAAAAGGTAAGTGTGGGCAAAAAAAGCCACGGATAGTTTGCATACTAACGAACAGGTATAATATGGAGTATCTTCTTCCATCGATTATTTGGGCCTATAACACCAGCCACCAATGAGTTTTTAAGCGTGACGTATAGCATGGCCGACAATCTACCTGAACTCGATACACTAATCGATGAAAAAGTCAACCAATTGATCAAAATGCAGTTTGACACTGCCAACAATTACCAAGCGACCACAGTCAAGCAAGGTCATATAATAGTACAGTTTCTTGATAAGAAAGTAGGTAAGAGCAAGAAAAGTGGGTGGTTTGGTAAGAGCGAAAGCTTTGATAATTCCAAGCTATGGGAATCGTGGATTGTGACTGTAAACTGTGTGCCTATTGAAGACAAGTATAACTGTGGGAGCGAGGAAGTCAACCCCAATATTGAAGCATCGATTGAGAGTTTTGAACAGAACTTGTATAAAATCATCGAAATAGCGGATACACACAAGGATCACATACCACCGATCACGTCCTTGGAAAGTCTGCCGTTTCCGTACACTATAGAAGTGCAGAGAGAAGTCAAGGTTAACTACGAAACCGAGGGAGCAGACGACTCGTGGGGGAGGTATATAAAGAATATACTTGAGTAGATACCAGGATGTATATAGATTAGGAAGGTAATAAATCTACGGTAAAACTGAGTAGGAACAGACAAACCAGAAGCAGAAGACAGGCTAGTATTTTAAAGAACGAGCATAAGTATGTAGTACGTTCACATTACTTCTATACCCTATGCTTCTGGATAAAAACGGGTAATTAACCATCACC
This sequence comes from Suhomyces vadensis, assembly GCA_030575035.1. Taxonomy (NCBI): domain Eukaryota; kingdom Fungi; phylum Ascomycota; class Pichiomycetes; order Serinales; family Debaryomycetaceae; genus Suhomyces; species Suhomyces vadensis. The sequence continues at coordinate 629,674 of JAJMGK010000002.1, read as the reverse complement.
ATAATATTCTAAATGTTACGGTGAAATGCAGAATGTATTCATTGTCAAGTAGCAGATTCAATAAACCACTTCCAGTAAGATGGGCACTACGGTCTTTTTTGGCTTATAATCCTAACATTTTATATAACCCTATAGTCACAATAACAATAGTGACAACCCCATTAAGTTACCTTCTACTTGGAATATATACACTAAAATAGTACAATGGAAAATTCAGTATCTTTATTAGCTATTGCCTGTACTCATCTAATTAGAGCTTAGATGGTATCATAACTATTTATTCATATGTTGGTACAAAAAGTCTACAAATTGGCACTGTACATACCCTCTTCTCCACGGACTAGAATGCACTCGTCTTCGTGGATTACAACCTGTTCCAAGCCGATTTTGGTCACTAAATCCAAAACCGCTTCATCATAGCTTCCTGGCTGTAACCATAAACCTCTAACAAGCTCTTTGTAGCGTGGAATCGTGGCAATCTCCTGCAACGTAGTGAGTGTTATCTGTGGGGGAGTCAAGAACGAGACACTGACACCGTCCACTTCAGATAGACGGTACAAACCCAAATCAGCACCATTACCTACAGAATTCAACACTTGTCTTATAGAAGAAACTACTGGTTGGCCCAAAATCTCCGTTTCTTTGGGATTCACGGGAATCACAGTCAAGCCGTGGCTCACATACCACAGCAAAATCTTGAACCCAAACTTGCTGGGGTTGTTGGAGGCTCCCGCAACCACATATTGGCGCTTGGTGCCAAAAAAACTTTTTATTCTTGGTTTCATCGACATTGCTACACTTCTCTTGGTGATGGTGGCCGTAGTTATACTCTACTGAAGTGTAATCGTGGGTTATTATATTAGCTTTGGCTCTGATCACTAATCCGGGGCAAACCTGCAAACACGTGAAATTGCAGGTTGGGCCATCAGCTGAAAAAACGCTCTGGCCCGCCAGATAGCTCACCAGGCAGGTTTAGATCTAGTACCAGGTGTTGCCAGAGGCTGTACCGGTGAAATAGTACGATTTGAAATCTGATTCGTCTACTATGGCCAAAGAAAAACGTACCAAGCCATGCTCTAACTGCAAAAAGTCTAAAGTCAAGTGTATTTATTCAGCCGGCTTGCCGTGCCAGAGGTGTGTTAAGATTGGCCAGGCCGTTAACTGCCAGTTCGTACCCAAACTACCATCTTTGAAGCTTCCTCTGTTCAACCAGACGTCTCTAGGCTCACAGCATACTTCTTCCCACCATCCTCCACATCATTCGCCCCATAACCCTCCTTCAGTCCTGGTCCACAGTAAGCCATCGGTCCCTGCTGGAGGAGATGCAGAAATCACTTTGCCTCCACTCAATCCCATATCGTCGTCTTTCGTTGTATCTGGAGGCACTTCTGTGCCACCAGTAGTCCCTAGTATCCCACCCATGGCACCCCCGACTCCAAGCGTGCCCACGGGACCACCAGGCTCCCCCAATATCGTCAGAACCAATCCTCAAATGCCCAGTATGATGGTCCCGAAACAGAACCAGGATCCCGAGTCACAGTGGAAATCCCTGATAGAAAACAGAATCAACTCGTTCGACGATAAGCTAAACGACTTGGTTGAAATCATGAAGTCCAACCAGAAAATGCTCATGGACCAACGAACGTATCCTAACTATCCTTATGCCGACCCAAACCCTCCTTACCCGCAAATACTGCCACCTCCTCAGCAGATCCGAAACCAATACCCACAGCCACAGCCACTGCTACCGGCCCAAATACCGTTCCAAAGTAACCAACATCCTCAACACCTACTTCTGCCCAACGCCTACTACCGTGAAGAAACCTCATTCTACCAGAGACCTGCCACGAACTTAAATGTTCCTCATACTCAGCTACGTCAGGACGTTTTGCTGCCACCACAAGTTCCATCCGTGGACTCGTCACCCGCTTTGGCACCCAGTGACTTCAAGAGACTGCGCTCGCCAGAAGATCCCGATGCAAAGCGTCACAAGACTGACGGCAGCACCAGCCCCAAGTTCTCCGAGGACGATTTCCGTGAAACGTTTCTTACCAAAGAACAAGCACAGGAGCTTTTCAATTTCTTCGATGCCAATATATCACAACAGCTCTTTGGTTTTGAAATCTCCCGATTCTCCGTCAATGCACTCTGGGAAAATTCGCCCGTCTTGGTGTGTGCAATATCTACAGTTGCTTCAATACATCATCCTACTTTATCTGGAAAGGCTGAAGGTCTCAAGGCGTACCTCCAGGATCTATGTGGCTCTCTACTCTATAAAGGTAAGCCTAAAAATGAAACCGAGGGATTCAATACTATAGTAGCTTTGATTCTTTGCAGTTTCTGGCTCTCGGACTCTCAAATGTTTACTGGTTTAGCATTGCAACTAGCCAAAGAATACGGCTTAAATGATCCATACACCGATAACAAAGATAAACTCAAACTATGGTACTTGTTGTACGTATTGGACGGCCAACAAAGCTTGACATTCAACAGGCAGCCGTTGGTCAACGCTCGTGAATACTCCTTGGTCCACAGTAAGGACATCTTGCTCAACAACAATACACCGAAAGCAAAAATTGTGTCTGGCGTACATGGCTTGTTAGAGAGCCCCGATGATAATAAAAACGACAAGCAACCGGATGTGGGGGCCTTGGAATCAAGACGGTCGCATCCGCAGGATAGGCTAAATGCTGACATGAGACTAGTGTCACAAGTAGAGTATAATCAAGCCCTTAACGAAGCATTTAAGGGTAATGCATGGGATTTATTGGTACCTTCATCGTTTGGCATTCCTTCAAAGAGTAATTTGGAGCTAGACAAATGGATGGTTTCATGGACAGTATTGTTATCCCCCAATAACAACGGCGCAGTCTGGTCCTCGAAATCGACCTTGATCTACTATAACTTTGCCAAAATGCATATTAATTCCACAGCTGTTCGTAAACTTCAGGTTAACCCTGACTTCATGCTACCCAAGTGGGACGAAGACAAAACAGCTGCGGACGATTCAAAACGAAGTAGAAATGCCTTATCGATCCAAGTTGGCTCCGAGACCAAACGCGATGCTTCCGTTTCCGATTCCGACGATTCGGAAGATTCAGAAGACGAAGACGACAGCAGCAATGAGGACGAATTCGTATCAAATAAAGGATTTCTTTCGGAGGATGAGGCGATTGTCAATGCCAGCATTGCCATGAATGCTGCCCAAACCGTTCTCAATCTTGTAATCAACGACAAGGATATATTGGAGAACCTAAAATACGTTCCAGTCCATATCCACATCATGTTATACTACGCGACATTACTATTACTCAACCCACCAGCCAAATCTAATAACAAATCCATCGAAATCGATTCATTCACGTTTAACCAAAAGCTCATTGGTAACCTAAAAATAGTAAAAACATTACAGAACAAGATATACAACAATCTACCTATAGATACCAAGTTCGGAGACCGATTAATAAAGAGCCTTAATGAGGTGGTGGAAGAAAAAGTTACACAAGTTAAACAAATCATTTCACATTTACCTGAAGGGTTTGAAAAGAATGAATTAAACAAGAACCTTGAAAGTTTGGAAGAATTGTCCAATATGGTCATATCTACCAGGACCAGCAGCCATATAATCGAGTTGTTGGACGATTATTCTTCCGGTAGAACCACTCCACAGGGTCCTGAGAAGATCTCTGCCTGGCCAGGATCCAACCATGGTCACCCCTAATAATTAATTATTAATAATAGATAAATATAGACAAACAGATAGAGCCCCACGGGATTGAGATCAAAAGAAACGTATAATTAGTAGTATAAATAGGTATAGATTCATTAAATAGCCGGTAGATTAATTGGCGATGGTTTTCTTCTTGTGTTGAGCATTAGACACTCTCTGCAATTCAGACAATCTTTCCTTTAAGTTAGGCAAATCTCTTAAACTCTTCTCCAAGTTAAGTCTTTCTTGTTCAAACTTCAATCTTCTCTCGGCATCTAACTTTCCAAAGAAATAACCACCCTTACCATCGAACTTCAATAAATATTTGTGGAAATGCCATAAAGCAGATCTATGTGCCACTGACAATACAGTAATTCCTAAACTTTGAGCATGTTTATACATGAATTGTTCCATATCTGGAGAAACAGCAGAAGTACACTCATCCAAAACAGCAAATTTAGGTTGATGGTAGAATAATCTAGCCATGGCCAATCTCTGCTGGGCCCCAGTGGACAACTCTTCGTCCCAGTTTTTGGTTAAATCCAACATTTCACTATAATCATCAAGTTGTAAGATAGACAAGATTTCTTTAAGATCTTCATCCTTCTTGTCCTGGGAATTGTACTGGTCGATACTGTGAGGGTAAATGATCTGTTCTCTCAATGTACCTTGGCACAAATAAGCTCTTTGAGGTAAATAAAACATATTTTTGGAGTTGGGAATCTTGATATCTCCTTCCTTACAGGGCCAGAGGCCTCCCAAGATTCTGAATAATGAAGACTTACCAGAACCGTTGGGTCCAGCAATCAATAAATGGTCACCGCTAGCAATAGAGAAGTTTAAGTCTTCAATCAAGGTGACATCAGCAGGAGTCTTCAACTTTACATTGGTAAACGAGATTTGGTCGCAGTCACTCCTGATATTTTTACCTTGAGTAGACTTGTTATTTTTGACATTATCAAGAATATCCTTAAAGTCAGAGACTCTGGCGGCATGGCCAATCACTTGCAAAAGGTATCTTCTGGAGTAAATCAATCTGTCCAACGAATCAGATGCACTCATCAACAATCTTCTGTTGGTAATAAAGTCACCCGCGTGTTCAGGATTAGGCTCTTCTCCCATGTACTTGGCAATAAAGACTGGGGCAGAACACAACACCAAACCAGCAGCACCCCATAAATACTTTACAATAAAGGTCTGGGCAATTTCATGAATTGCCCTCTTCCAGTATTCATTCTTCAAGAATCTCTCCAACATGTAGTAACAGTAGTCAACATAATCCAACTCTTTGTTGTGGCCTCTCAACAAAGCAATCTCTTCGCTGTTGCTGACGATCTTGGAATGAGAAGATCTCAACTTACCCTCCAAATTGGCCTTTTCAGAAGCCAACTTGGCGAATGGCGGGGAGAAAAACCTCAAGATCAAGGTAGAAAAATGGGCCAACAAACCCAACGCAAGTGTACCTTCACCATTTCCTACACCACTCTTACTCAACTCCTGAGCACACAATAGCAAGTCAAGAGTAGGCTTCAAAAGTTGGCCCGGTAAGTTACTAAGAGCATAACTCAATCTTGAGATATCGGTGGTGATTCTTTGATTCGGATCTGAGATTTTGTTTCCCGACAAGTGAATCAACGAATAGTAATTGGCATCGAGGTTATCAGGAAGATAGTCGTTCATAATGTTGTTGTTGAGGTTCTTTCTGATGGATCTACTTAACTTCTGTTTCGACCACTCCAAAGATGCATTTACAAAAGAAGCAGGGAAACCAATAAGCATCCAGTAGAGCAATAGTTTGGAAAACTTACGAAGCTTCTTGGACACAAGAGCACCAACCAACTTACCATCCAAACTAGCAACTTTGATAGTAATAAATGCTCTGATCACTAATAGTACAAGATGTGAAGTCAAGTAGAATACGGCCGAGTTGTTGACGGAAGGAATGGTGGACTTCATAAGCTTGATAAACGATTCCCGGCTCAACTTGGGAGACCGGCTGTTTTCAACGTCATCTTTCTTTTCTTTCTTCTTTTTGCCTTTACTGTCATCCTTGGAACCAGTATGGGTAGCACCTGCAAAAGCTGCAGTTAACAATATGATATACGAAGTGTTTAGAAATAGTGACCGGTTGGACTTGTACACGTTGAATAAAGACAACGCAAACCGCTGTTGTGGTTTATTTTCAGACATCTTCACGAAAACAAGAACTCAACACACACTGTCAACAAGTATGATTTCTGACTCTTGGGAACTAATCTACTGGCAGCTAAACTAAACAACTAATGAATAGGAACTGTTTGGAGGTTGGCGATATGGGGCGCAGGATGATTGTGGAGATATTCCCCACCGAGGCACGTGATCTGGGGACAGCCCGATAGTAAGCGAGAGGGGGAGACGGGAAAACGGCAGGGGAGGGAGAGCGGGCGAGAAACGGTATGAGGCTGATAGACGACTGTCACAGAGTCGGCTTTGTTAGGAGTAGAGTACAAGGGTATGGGAAAGGAGGGGGATATTGTGTATTAGTAAGATCCACTTAAGGAGCTATATACGGTTTGTGTTCGCAGTCGCTCGCCTTCGGCATTAAGTCTCGGTAAAAATTTAGGGGAGCAAACACGCCAGGGGGCTTGCTCCACAGGGGTCACGGTCGGAGTAAGAATACTCAGTTCTCAGCACAACCTGGCTTAATGAGCCATGATGAGATTAGCCCAACTGATAGTACATAGTAGAATGCATCTATGCATTATTCCGTTACACATTGAGCCCGATACCGACAATGAACTAGACATATCACCTGTGATCTATATCTTAAACGTCTTATTATCCATGAGTTGATTCTTTTGTCTCAATAACTGTTACCAGATCCACGTCCATCTCTCGCTAGAAAATTCAGCCAAAAATTCACCAGTCTCGCTGGTAAATTTTCGGACGGATCGTATTTTTCTTCCTACTCCTGCAACACTTCTTGGAACTCTCGTTTGTACCCTTCTATGCTATTCTCTAAATCTTGGACGCGGCCAAAGTACGCCAAATTGGCTAGAGCCACTGTATTGTCCACCTGGTACTTTTGTAGAAAATTTTCATAAAGCTGCTCAAGCTGGGCCCGAGTTTCCACCTCGATCTGCTGGTCTTCTAACTTGTAACTGACATGGTTTTTCCAGTCAGAGATGATATCGTTCACTATCTTGTCAGAGATAGACGCCAATTTTTCGGCATTATTGACAGTCTTGCCGTGTAAGAGCTGTGAAAGCACCAATACATCCCGGTTGCTGTAGCCGTCCGCCGCTGTAACGTCCGCCATCGTGTGGTGTTTCCCCAACTCTCGTTCTCCGGTGCCTGAAACATCCACCAACTGCGGCGTGTGCGCCTCAATACGTCAACATCCACTACCACCACTAAATAACAATTTGACAGCTGGAAATCCTCGAAATCCGCCAAGGGGGATGGGTACACCAGAAAACGGATGCTTTGAAGATAAATTCTCAAAGATCAACCTCAGCAAATCGCCCACTCGAAAGAAGAAGGCATATCCGCCTCATCTCTATCCGAAAGGACCAACTTTAGACCCAGCGTCAGTCCCCAGAGCAGGCTTAGGGGAAGGTGAAGAAACTCCCAGAACTCCTTCCAGAATCACATCCAACAAGAAATCGTTTTCAACCGTTAAACTCCCCGTGGAGAAACGCGTGTTGAGTTACCCGATGTCCGAGGTATCTACTCTGAAGCAAGATTACCAGTTCTCATTCATGAAAGAAACCACTTCGTCAATTCAAAAAAAGCAAAACCAGTCCCAGCCCCACATCAAACCTTCACAATCAACTTTCAATTTGGCACCTGCTTCCAGTTCTGCAGCTGCCAACACCAGCACAAAAAAACGCAACGAATACTCCAGGCAGCTTTCACAATCGTTAAGATCTAAAAGGTTGGTTTCCAATGGGCCTCCCTCAGATATCACCAACTTGGCCTACAATTCACCCACCAAACGTGACATGAGTAGTGACCAGACTCTGCCTTTCAAACCTAGTGCTTTTCGCAATTCTTCTCAGCCTCTTCCTGTCAAAAAACCCGATGTCTTCAACAGACTCTACCCTGGGCCCATGAAGGAAGACAGACCTCCACCGGCGCGTCAAACATCCGCTTGCAACGTCAAGCTCTTCCCACCACCCACACAACAAGTTCCACGCGTGCCAGTCCCATCGCCTCACCCAGTCCCGGTCTCCCAATCTTCACCAATGAAACATACTATCGAAAGTCTTGCCATAAAATCAGTACCTGAAGTCTACAAACTCGTACATGAAAAAGATTCGACTTTGTTCAGCCTGGAAGTGTATGACCATCCATTGAATATTAGCTCGCCTCTTCAGCAGGAACACGTCTTGGCATCGTCTTTAAACGTGTATGAACGTGAGGAAATCAGCCGCAAAAAGGAAATCTACTACATTCCAAATCTTCCCAAACCACGCCAAATTGATATCAAAAACTACCAGAACAACTTTGGCTTCGACGATCACCTGGGTAACTACTTGATTGTCCCCAACGACCACATAAATTTCCGCTACGAGATCTTGAGTGTACTTGGTAACGGATCGTTTGGTAACGTAATTAAAGCATTAGACCATAAACTCAACCGAGTCGTGGCCGTCAAAATCATCAAGAACGATCTTAACTGGTCGCTTCAATCCTTAAACGAAATCAAACTATTGAAGATCTTAAATGGTTCTGGTACCTCTGCTCCACCCACAAGGTCTCCCACCAAACCTGCATCAGCATCGTCTATGATAGGCTCAACTGCTCTCGTTCCAACATTTGGTCCAATAATAGCACCTTCTGTCATGCCTGCCCCTTCAATACCGTTATCACCCTCGACTCCCGGCCCGGTTTCTCCCTACATTCTTAAATACTTTGATCATTTCAATTTCAGAAGTCATATTTGTATTGTCACTGAGTTGCTTACGGTCAACTTGTTCAAATTACTCGAACTTACGGACTTCAGGGGTCTATCTCTAGATATTGTTCAGAGTATTGGGCTGCAAATATTACATGGTTTAAAGTTTATACACTCAGCAAACATCATACATTGTGATATCAAGCCAGAAAACATTATGATACGATTTCCATCTGACCCTTCCGGTCCTGATTCAGATAGTCTCCAGGTTAAAATCATTGATTTTGGGTCTTCATGTTTTCAATCTGAAACATCTTTTACATACATTCAATCTCGATACTATAGGTCTCCTGAAATTTTGTTGGGATCAACGAGCTACAATGAAAAAATTGATATCTGGTCATTGGGATGCATATTGGCCGAGTTGGTATCGGGATTTCCGTTATTGCCGGGCCGCAACGAGTTTGACCAAATTGGATGTATTTTAGAACTATTCGGATGCCCTAAATCCAATACTATTTTGAAGCAGAGAAACATATTAAAAAAACAAATGACAAAAAACTTTGATCAACCAAACTTGAACGACCGCACCCTTAAAAAGTTACCATTGTTTAAATTATTTGATATCAATGGTAAGTTAAATTTATCATTGCTCAATTATTACAATTCAAATACAGCAAATGGAGGTTTTGCAGAAAATGGTGGATCCGTTAACTCACCAAACACCAATAAGAAATTTAAATTGAATACTAAAAGTTTGGAAGTTCAGTTAAGACTCAAACCAGAAAATAACTTCGACAATGCGCTTTTGAAAGTGTTAAACCGCATCTTTTTGTGGGATCCAGCTGAGAGATCCAGTGTGGATGACCTTTTAGACGAGGCCTTTTTTAACCCTTTTTAGAACACAAAACAATTAGTCGTGATAGATTGCAAAGCTCCATTAATACACTACAGTCCTTTTGCCCTCTAATACTTTTGTCCTGAAAACGACCTACTATATGAAACTACTGTTTAAAATCATTACGCATTCTGCACTGAGACAACGCTGATTGAGAGTTTTATCCAATCATAAGTAACAAATAAATACAAGAAATGTCTAAGTCTTTATAAAATCTGTCATTTAGTCTAATTTAGATTACCTAATAACTGCTCATCAAACATCAACCAAATGCAGCAAACGCTTTTAACTTCTGTTTCAATTAATCTCTCTATTCACATGATTCTCTATTTATTAATTTCAGCTACATCAAAATCTTCCGCAAGGCAGATAGCCATTGCACTCATCGATAAGCAATAATTAAATAAAGCCCATTATATTGCAACCTAATTTGGTTATTATTTTTTTACCTACCTTCAGGTTTGTTCATTAATTTTCAATTTCTTTTGTATTTTATCCAAAATTTCGCAACCATTCAGTTTGTGCTCTAAATCAACAATTTGCAACAATTCATAATTAAAGAAAGCCAAGATGTTTAAAAGTATTTTCCCTAGGATTCGTAAAAGAGTCAGTGAAACATCGATCAATCTTAGTTCAGGATCTACTTCGACATCAAGTTCGAAACGTGAACTCGCTAATGAAGAAGTGGTACTACTCCTGGAAATTCCAAAATTGAAACGGAGTCAATCATTTACTTCACCAATAGACGCCAAAGCTATAGAAGAGGCATTAAATAGTGAATACGATCCCGACATCAGCTTTGATCCATTTTCATCAATTGAATTAAAAAGAACAAAAAGTTTGCCCTTCAAACTTCATATGAAACCAAGTTTCAAAAGATTAAACACCAAGCGCTCAGTTCAATTTGTGTTACCAGAAGATAGCCCAGACGAGGGGCACCACATGAAAGAACAACAAAGCGATCACTTGGATAGAATTAATAATATTGATTATGACTACACTACTGGTTCAGAGGAGTCTGGGTCATCTGTCTACGAAGAGACTGGTGACGAACACATGACTATTAGATCCCAAGGTAATTCTAGACCAAGCGAATTACAAGAGTTGTTCATTGAATTCTTTGATGAAGAATTGCCAAGGACCAATGAACTATTGGTTGAAGACTCTGGAGCTTCGGAAAGGTCATTGTTCGATAAAGAGTTTGCACCCAATACGAACTCCACTGAGAATATTTTAGCGGACGAGCTGTTTAGAACTGCCAAATGTCAGATTGACAATGAAACAGATGCTGAAAGTGAGAACCCCACCGTAACTCTTTCTAAACTACAACTACAAATTATTGATAAACTTGAGGTGCACTTGAACTGCAGAGGGGGTGGATTAGAGCAAACCCTTGAAAGAGCAGCGTTGGCGTTGGAAAATAATACCAATGAGATCGAAAACTTGCAGGAAGACTTGCACGAAATCAATTTGGGATATACCAGTAAAGTACAGGATTTGACTAATCAGATCTCCTTGCTCACATTAAGCAAACAGGAAGAGGACCCCCAGAACAGAAGAGAGCTGGATGAACAAGGTTTTCAAGATCGGGTAGTAGTATTGGAACGACAGATTACGAAGTGTAATACCAGGGAATTGCAATTAAGAGAGATTATAGGTGCTGACCCTGAACAAGATATAGAAAGTTTGGTAAAATCGATTATGGAGGAGAATGCTAGATTGAAGAGCCAGGCAGACTCCGCAGCGGAGAAAGCAGTTCAGGATTCGGCAACACTTCATGAACTCCAGAAGAAATTCGAACAGAGTAATAGGATGGCACAGGAGCTTGAATCTGAAGTCAAAAAGATCAATACCAGTCTGGACACTAGGATCCAAGAATTGCACGATTTGGCGGTTTCAATGGGTGCAAAAAATGATTTTTTATACAAGACTCTTGAGGAGAAGCAGAGAAAAGTAGACCAAATCGAGCAAGCTGTCACAATCAAGGAGAAATCACTCACTGAGTCAGAAGCGAGAATAGGCGAAGGCGAGAAGTTGTTGGAACAGTTAGCTAACTGTCACCAACGACAGGTCGAGGAGCTAGAGAAGAAACTAGACCAAGCAACACAGAATTTGAGGAGAGCAATTGAAGCCAAAAATCAAGAGATCGAAGAAGAACACAATCATCAACAACTAGCTCTTACTAACCACAATCCCGACGTTATTAGATTAAGCGAACAAGCACTGGATTCGAAGAGAATGCAAGAAGAGCTACAAAAATTACTGGAGGAGATAGACCGAACATGTGAGGAACAACAGCAGCTTCGAAATTACAATTCGGAAGCTACCAAAGTGATTATCTCGTTACAGGACAGAATATTATTTATGCAAGGAACCAAGAATGGTATCCTCGAAAGAATCACAACTTCGAACGAGCAAGTCTACTGTACCCTTGATTTTGTATTTGAGCGAACATTGCGTGCGTTATCGCCGGTATGTTTCGAAGAATCTCTTGGCTTCTATAAGGATCTCTACAGTTTGTTCACGCATAAAAAGATCTTTAGCACTGAAGACCACCTTCTACTCAAGAGACTCAGCAAGTTCTTGGTGTCTGCAGTCGAAGATTTGGTCCAGAATTTCAAGGCCAATCAAGAATTGCTTGAAAAGAAAGCTCAAAATACAGAGGAGAACCAGCTGGAAATGCTAGACGCCTTAACCAAAATCATGGAAGATAAAATATCATCCATGCACCCGTAGAAAACATTGCCGAGGAGCTGCATAAACACCTACTAACCTATTAGATGTCTCTTGGGGAGTCTTAACGTACGCACGGTTCGATTCAACCAATAAGAAACGGCCATAGCCGGTTTCGAGAGTTAAATTCTCTCGCCTTAGGAGGCTTTAAAATGCTAAAATTGTTATTTTTAGCATCTACACAATGTCAGTAATGCCCAAGTAATTCACATTCTTAAGTATATATAGCGAAGCCTAAACATCTGTAGTTATTGTAGAGAATCGTTAAGTTCCTTGGTGAATAGAGTTTCCACAAAGTTACCGGTAGGAAGCAAGATAGTAAGAGTCTGAGCTAAGATGTCCACCTGAAAGGTTTCAAAAGGAAAGCTTTCACCATCAATAGATAGATAATGGTTTTGGGGGTCTTTGGAACGTGGCACGAGTCTATATGAGTGTATTTTATGGTGTCCTATTTTGTCAGCGTTGACGTGTTTTCCTTCTTTGGTGTTTGTTAGCACCGCCAACGTTTCGAAAATGGTGGATTTAGTATCCACCAACACCAAGTCCATGGCACCGTCGGAAGGCAAGCATGCTGGGAAGAATTGTACGTCCGAGGACACATATGGCAACTTACTGGCGTAAACAAGGGATAAACCATTGGTCTGTTCGTCGGGAAGTTTGGTCCAGTCGGCGGGAGGTGGCAGGTCGAGCCTGGGTCCCTTGGCCACCAAGTCGTCGCTGGTTAGCTGGCGCAACTGTGCCTCACCTCCGTGTTGGTAGTGGGTCTCGTAATGCTTTGATATTTGTGACTTGGAGTTGGTGACGTACTTGACGTACAAATCACAAGGGTACTTTTGCCGGATAAGAATCTTGTGGACACATCCAAGCTCAAATCTGATGGGTCCCATCCACCGCAAATGTTCGGTACCTATGTCACTATCTGCAACAGCACCGTAGCATTGAGTCAAGAAGGAAAGTTTGGTTGTTTCTTGTTCATTTGTTCCTTGGGTGACTGCCATTAAGTCAAGTTTGGCGTACTTGGACTTGAGCATCTGCACCGTACATTGAGCCGGGTCGCTGGTGCCGTAAGAGCTCAAGGTAAGAGCATTTCCAGAACCACAGGGCAACTGAGTCACAGCTAGTTTGTTGAATGCAGAAAGACCCTTATCAGGACGCTGGTAAAAGCCGTTGATGACTTCGTGAGGGATACCGTCTCCCGAGCAGCACACAACCACGTCGTACTTGGAAATGTCCAAGTCCCGGGCGATTTCGGTAGCGTGGCCACTGTACTTGGTTTCCACATAGGTGAAGATGGCGTTGGAAGCTTTAAGTATGGGTTCTATACTGGTGTTGAAGATATTTACTGCAGAACCAGTTCCGCCGTGAGGGTTTATAATAATGAGGTATCTTGTTTGCGAGGGAAGCTGATGGAACGAACGGGTCAAAACTGCACGAGATATGGATTCAATGGAGTCCGTAGGTCCTGATTCATCAAACTGAACCAACAATTTGCGATATAACGGGCTGCCAGCCAACTTGGTCCTGGTGGTATATGTAAGTTGGATTTGACGGAAGGACGTCGCATCGGGAGATGAACTTGGTTCACAATTCAAGATATCTTTGAACAAGATAACCGGCGGTATTTCGTCAACTGGAGACGAACGTCCAAAACCGTAACATCCGGTGTGAATTGGTGCATCTTGCTTGTGTCTTTGGTTTTCTAATTCCTGGTCTGACACACTGAGTCCCTCTTCTACCATTTGGACAGATACTCCCAAGTTGGTGTATAGAAGTGGCTCGTTGGACATTATAGATGTTGATTTCACCTTGTTTAAAGAGATAGAGTCCAGCATACAAAATTCGTTGTGGTTCTTTCGATAATCTCTGGTCGCTAGTGATATATTTATTTATGTATATAAATCAGATAAAAAAAATTCGTACCCCCCCAAAGTTTTTGTCTTGGCCAACCCCCTCGCTAAATAGGGAGAAATCACAGGGAGGGTTCTTTATGGGGTATGGGACTGGGGGATCAGGGTATTGTATTGCGATGGGATATAACCACATTCTACTAATTACGGTTGTTTATTGCTTCGAATGGTTGAATTAAGCCGGATATCGCGGTGTTTGTGGGCACTCATCTGTGCCTATTCTGGTTATGTTGTTCTTTCCCTTGATTGTTCCACTAGACGAGGCTTGGGCTACAATAGCGACGGCCCGAAACGAGTGAAATTTGCACTTTTAAGCTGCTTCTGCTAATTCCGTCCTGGGTAACTAACCGTAGTAGTATCGGGAATATAATAAATAGGTACCTGCTACCTGGGGCAAGATTGAGAATCACCCAATGAATGAGGTAATTATGGCTCTATAGCTGAGGAGTGATGTAGTTCACACTGGGTATTGTAAACGTTTCTGGTACACATTCTGGATAGTGGCTCATGTTGGCTTATCGCAGTTTTACGACGGTTGCCACCAACCAATATTTTCTGCTGCAAATTAGCTTTATTGCATTTAACTTTATTAATTTATCCCACCATTTACGTATTTCAAATGCAATTCTTCTTTATAATCATCGTAAGTCTAATTTATCCTTTACTTATCTAAATCAATTACGAAATCTGTCCTCCCCTCCCTTAATCATTTGAAATCAGCTAATGACCTTATTCTTTACACTACTATTCTTTAAACTAATACTGAAACTTTTCTTAAGCTGCTATAGCTTCATCGGTATATTTAAAGGGATACACGTAATTATTTATCTAATATTTTGCACATCTAAGTTATCCAACTTGACTATTATATTCCTTGCCAAATGACTTTTCCTCTCTTTGTCAATTTTAATCCTTCGCTGGAGTTCTACTTTCTCTAATTTAATTTATTATGTTTATTTTATCTACTTACTCGTCGTCTTGCAAATCTTCTTCACTCAAGGTAAATGGTTCAGGAATAGGTGCTTCGGTAGTATTTAATTGTCTGACCGTCTTGATGGTCTCAACCTTTTCTTCAGGTTTCGTATCTTGTAACACAATAATACCACTGGTACCTCTGAACTTTCTCACCGGCACAAAACGATCATCCTTATTAAATGAAATGTAGTTCGATTGTGCAGGAAGTACCCTTGACATATTAGAAATCTTGAATGGAGTCTTAGTGTATCTAATAATAGCAGGTTCATTCTTGTTTTCCTTGCTCTCTTCCTTGGCAGCTGCAACTGCCGATTCTTGTTCTTTTTCTTTCTCCTTCTTATCAGCCTCGGTCTTTTCGGCTTCATCAATTTCCATCTTTCCGTCGTCCTTCTTACTCTGCTTTTTCTTAGCTCTGGTCTTAGCTTTATTGGTAGTAGATAACACAACAGTGGCCAACTTATCAGGCTGCTTTTCTTTGGCCTCTTCAACCTTTGGTGGGTATCGGAACAATTCAGCCTTGGCATGGCAATTGAGATCAAATTGTGGAGCTTTCAAATCCCCTTTGACTCCAATGATTGATGTTGGTGCGAATGACAATGACAAAAAGTGTGCAAATGGGAACCAATACCATGATTGTACAAATACAGCCAAACCAACAATAGCTTTGGTATTCAAAGTGTTGATTTGCGAATTTTCCAAGTTGATAGTCACATTTCTTCCTCCAGCATCAATTATACCTTGGGCCAACGTAGCACCGAACTTAGCCAATGCATCTTCATGCTTATTCTTGATAGTATCGGCATACAGTTTCTTGAAATCTTGAACCTTTGGATATGATGCTTCGTTTTGTTGGATTAAAATCATTGAACTGGCCATTAATGCACCTTGTCTTACAAAGTCAACAGGGTCCTTAGTCAATGGTTCCAAAACTTCAATTGCTGCTGGTAAACTTCTACCTGCACATGAAATACCCAAGGCCATTGCTGTACCGTAACGAACATGTGGATTGTGACTCTGTGATAACAATTGAACAATTTGTGGAGCAGCAGTATAGTTACGGATCAATAAGAATCCTAAACATAATACCGAAGCTCTTCTTACATCATCCGAAGGGTCCGAGACGGCATAGTGTAATAATTTTTTGATAGCCCCATTATTACCAGTACCAGCATAAGCCAAAGCAATGGTGAATGCACCACCATATCTTAAGATTGAGCTTTCTTGATTTAATAATTTTTCAATAACATAGTCGGCCTTCTCTTCTCTTCCATAGTTCAATAATGCAATACCAATGGCTAATCCACGGATAATGTTTTCGTGCTGAGTCTCTTGGGCATAGGTGAGCATGTCGTTTATAGCAGATTCATTACCAGAACCTAACATTACCAAACCCATAGCTAAACCAGCCGCTTGTCCAGAGACTGCGGAATCGGAGTATAAGACAACCTTTAAAGCTTCATAAAGACCTTCACTGTTCGAAGCCATACCTGCAACACCAGCACCCAATGCGGCACCGTGTAATATGACATCAGTTTCACTGCTACCAGCAGAATTTCCGTGTTCATCGATAAACAGCTTCAAGTAATCAATAATTTCTCTTCCATGACCGGCATAAATTAAACCAAGAGCAAATAATGAACCACCCTTAATATGAGGAGTACCAGATGAGCCAGGCAAGTATGGTTTTAAGATGTTTTTACCTTGTGACAAATTTCCTTTATGTATGACACCCAAGGCAGCAGTCGCAGAGAATTTTGACCAGTTGGTTGCTCTTCCTATCCATTCTAAATCTTTTCTGAAAAATGAATCATCAGTGGTACCTGCATGCATGAAAGCATTGGCAAATGTAACAGCCGAGTGGAATACCGACGATCTACCTTCCAACAAACTCTTGGTTTTGTTTAAAATAGTAATATCAGTATTGTTGTTCTTGTATAAGAAAGTGATATCTAAATCACAGGTTGGCACTCCTGACAAGATACTCAATAATTCTCTTTGAACAGGATCTTCTGTATGTACTTCACTCAAATCATTGATTACTGTATCCAATAATTCTTGAGATGCAGTGTTTACTAAATCAAAAGCTCCTTGATAAGCGATTAACTTTTCGTTCTTGTTAATTAATTCCCTAAAGACTTCGGTGGCCAACTTAGAATCATTCAATTGAACAATAATTTTAAAAACGGTAAAGAAATCTTGATTTTGATTTAAACTCAACAATAAGTTAATTAATGATTTCAAAACCTCGCTTCTAAAGTTGGAATTAGTAACAACGGTATTGATACAGGTTAAAACATAGTTTATTAAGTTAAGGGCATTTTCTTCATTTAATTTGATTTGTTCGTGTAAGATCTGTTTAACAATATCCAATCTGAAACTGTCAACTGAGATTCCAATTGCCAATTTCAATTCATTTGCCTTTAAACATTTTTCAATCATGCGTTCAAATATTCCTGATAATCTGGAATCAATATCAACTTTGGATCCTTCAGTATACTTCTTACGAGATAATGTACTGTAAAGATTAATACACTGTGATACGATTGTTTCAATATATTGGGATTGTTCTTCAATGTTGAATTCTTCACCAGCAAACAATGAGTACTTGACCGAAGCATCGAAATCTCCCAAATTGTAGTAGACTTTAGAAATAATCAAGGCTGCCAAAGATCTTTTCTCGAATGATTGATCTTCATAAAGTTCTTCTAAATCGGTGATATTGTTGGCAATTTCGGCCCATAATTGGTCAACAACATCGTTTAATGAGGTCAACGCATAGGACTTTAATGATGAATCTTCTTCACCTAAAAGTGCCAAGTATGGTGCAGCTGATACTAATGCCATGATTGTGGTTACGAATGGTAGTTATAATTTGTCAATTGTGGCCAAAATTATACGAAGTTCCTTTTTGTAGTATTCAGACGCTTATTCAAGTGTACAACAACGTAATTCGATCCTTCAATATATATTTATACCAGTGTATTATGAAAGTACACAAGAAGCCTAAGCGAATGGCGAGTTTGTCTCAGTTGCCACCAGAAGCTTCAACGAAAAGTGCGGGTTACCCGGATTTACACAAAATGTTAGAGGTGTTCTGGAGGAACTGCGTGGAAGAGCTGCTGGGGTGGCAGGGAACTCTAACTAGTTCTATACAACAGCGTGGTAATCCCAGAGGCGAGTTGGGGCTAGAGCAACTTTGCAAGAGACGGCGGGAACACGATATAAGATATGTCGCCAAACCGACCACGCGCACGTGACCGAGAAATATTCAGGGAATGGCAGGCTTTGATTCAACCGTGGTTAGCCTTTGCTAGCCAGTTTCAACCCGAGACAGGGTGTGCTGACTAGAAATTGGCTTAGATATAGTACCCCGGAGTTTAAGAAGTTTTGACTCGAATTTGGTCTTATCATCAGAGGCACCCAAACAGTGAACCAGGTGACCGGAAGTCGTACATTCACGTGCCACAGCACTACATTCAATTCTATTAAGATTACATTAGGACATGGTAGGGAAGTATACAGAGAGCAATTAATATAACAAACGAGTAGCAATCTTGTAAGGGGTCTGTTCTAATTGTTCATATAAGGATTTGATATCCGCTATGTCAACATCAGAAATATCAGCCATCAAATAAGCAACGTCACCACTTGAGTTGGTATATTGTTTTTCAATATTATGATTAGACAAGATATTGTTGACAGTTTTCAAGACACCAGGAACATTTTGATGGATATACAATACTCTGACGGAATTTTGTTGGTCTAAATCTAATCCTCTTAAGGAAACTTCTGGGAAATTAACTGCACCGGTAGTGGTACCTTCATTAATATATTTGGTTAAAGCAGTACCAACCTCAGTACCAATAGCAGATTGTGCTTCTTCAGTAGAACCACCAATGTGAGGAGTCAAAATCACATTTCTCAAAGAACATAATTCCGATGCCCATGGGTTTAAATCATTGCTGAACAAGTTTTCACCATTCTTGGCTGGTTCATGAGGATAAACATCCAAAGCAGCACCGGCAATCTTTCCAGCCTTCATAGCTTGAACTAATGCTGGAATATCTACAACAGTACCTCTTGAAGCATTGATGACAAAAGAACCATCTTTCATGGCGGCGAATTGAGGAGCACTCAATAAGTTCTTGGTTTCATCAGTAGCAGGAACATGACAAGTAACAAAGTCAGCCTTTGATAATAATTCATTAAGGGAATCGACTTGTTTAGAGTTACCCAAAGACATGATCATTTGAACGTCATAGTAGATGATATTCATACCCATGGCTTCAGCCAAAACTGACAACTGGGCACCGATATGTCCATAACCAATGATTCCCAAGGTTTTTCCTCTGATTTCCCAACACTTGGCACTGACTTTATTCCAAGTACCAGTGTGCATTTCGATAGAACGGTCACCCAATTGTCTAGCTAAGGTAATGATTTCAGCAATTACCAATTCAGCCACTGATCTGGAGTTGGAGAATGGAGAGTTAAACACAGCAATACCCGATTTGGCAGCGAACTCCAAGTCCACTTGATTGGTACCAATACAGAAACACCCAACAACCACCAAGTTTCTAGCGTGTTGCAAGACCTTTTCGGTCAACTTTGTCTTTGATCTAATACCGATGGCATGGACATCTTTAATCTTTTCAATCAATTCATCTTCAGGTAAAGAGGATTTATACGATTCAACTTGGTAACCTTGGTTGTGGAAAATACTAATGGCAGTTTGATTGACGTTTTCCAACAATAAGATCTTGATATCACCGGTTGAGAACGGTTTGAGACTCTTGGTAGTCTTTTGGTTTGGAGGAACAAATTGACTCAAGAATGAATGAGTAGGAGAAGTTGAAACGGCATTTGACGAATCTGAAAGATTCAAAGCCTGTTGGAATGTATTTGCTATTTGTTGAGGTGAAGACATTAATGTATTTTATGATTTAATTACCTATAATTTAATCATGCAATTAGAGGCTTGATGATATATATATAGTGGAAAAATTTTAATGAGTAATAATCACCGTGGTAGAACCGAGGACGCATTTCCGGCCCGCCAAACTACGTGGCCCGCGTGACTTCGCCCAATCAACGGCGGTACAGGCCATGGAATTGCGGATGAAATGATTCATTATGCTTGGAAAAATTTTTCTTGTCAGAGATCGTACTATGGGGGTATCGGTCCCGGTTATTCAAAAATTAGCTGGAGAAGTTGTGAAGTAGTTGTAGGGGCCATATACACCTATTCTGATCGGTTGTGACAAGTTTCTGGGGTAATAGATAAGTAGATAAGTCAAGATGACTCGGGTGCTGACTCGTCCACGTCGGCGTCGGAGCTGCCACGTGATGTCACGAAACGAGCGTCGGGCCCCCCAGAGCGCGCATCGCGACCTCATACTAAATATAAGTCTAAATATTGAAAAGCTTAGTTGTATGGATTCAAACGTGACTGAGAGCGTGATCAACTTCTCCCCTACTTGCGCGTGTGATCTTTGTCGCAGGCGCACGCCTTCAAGATCGTTCCTCATCCGTCGGGACCCATTTTGGGCCGAAGACCCGGCCCACGCATGACAGCAGTAGTAGCAGACAAGATCTCAGCGGGGCCGCAACGATGCTGCATTCATTACAGCGACTCCTCGCAGATGTGAAGGATTTCTTACATTGCAACGCATTGCCTGAAACGATTGACGTGGAGGTACATTTTGTCCAAGGGGGTTGGCTAGTTACCGAATCAGCCCCTTACCAACCGAAGGACTCGGCCCATGAAACTGATGAGAATGAAAAATCCTTCAAACGTCTATTTTGTTAGCGATAACCGTCTTATTTTTCAATTGCAATTACAATGCGACTAAGTTTTATAATCAAGGCAACTCCCCTCTTAACGTTCTCCGAAACACGAGCTGTGCTGTCAGTTGCAGCATATGAAGTTTTTTTAGGGAAATGCAATCTCTAATTCTGCAACTTAATCAAGATATCGCCTCAATATTATGCTGCCGTTCTGCTATTGTACCATGTCTTAGGTGGATATGGGCGCGCTTGTGTCATAAAAGTTTGTTTCCGTTCCTCTGCAAGGCGAATAACTTGCAGGCCCGACTATTGTTGTCACGTGGCTCGGTGCGCTAAGATTAACCTAGTCGTCTTGACGGCATCATGATGCAAAGTTTGTGGGAATTGTCCTCGTCTAACTATGACATGACAACATTGGGGTTTTCGGATGGTTCAGCTAGTTACAGTGTATGGTGTTCAATTTCTTGACAATCTACTAAATGGAACAAAACCAATTGCTCTTACATCTCTATTGTATATAGTGGTGATTTCTTCACCAGATTCAAATCTACAATTCTCTTCCCCTATTGATACATACTCCGCATGCAAAATTTGAACAACAAATCCTGACAATTAAAAATGGTGCAACAGAAAAGTTTGCATCGATTGTTCAGATATACAAATCAATATTGCACTTTTGAGAATCCAATTGTGTTTATTTCGTCTATTGTAAATGATTCTACCTTCCTCGCATCTGTCGCCACATGGACTCAATTTTCATTCTCTCAAACCCAATTCACGTCCCTGCTCCCCCCCGTTTCTACTTGGTTGTATATGCAGCTGTACTTTTTTTTTTTAAATTCTCTCTATCCCCCTGCAATAGTATTACGTAAATTAACGGCGCAGTTACGCATCTTGCTCGACTAAATTTGTAATTTGTTGTGAAATCTTTCAAAACCCTCTGTTCAATTTCCAATTGTACTTGGATATTTTCCACCTGACAAACTTATCACTTTAAGGGGAAGTTCAAGGGAGCTTTTAAATTTACCTACTACTTATATTTTTTGGTTTGAATTCACTCCAAATTTATTCACCACCTTTTTTTTTGTACTATCATAGGTTTGTTTATCTCCACTATATTGGTTGATTCTCAATTTGTCATTTGTCATTTGTTGTTATTCCTAAAACAAGGTTCAGGGCATTTGCTTTTACTTCATAACACCTTTCAATAAGGTTCTAATATCATAGTCAGACAACAAAGATAATGTCTGAGTCGGCATCTTCTTCCTTTAGTAAACAAAATGAAGACACTTCCAACACTCTGTTTGGTGATGACGCCACAGAATTCTCCAAGACCATGTTAACGTCTCCATTCAATCCTCCGTTATCCCCTCAAAACAACATTCAAGCTGCCGAGAGCGAATTCGTTCCTCCGTCATCGTCATCGTCCCCAACATCCACCGAAACCATTCCGTCAAACTCTACCAGTACCTCCACCTATATTGCTGCTGACCACCCCGGTCTTCAAACTACGGCTTCCAACAACCATATCAAGGTCATTTGCCGTTTCAGACCCGAGGACGACAACGAAAAGAACCGTGGAAGATCCATCGCCTCGTTCCCGGATACCAAGACCGTGGTAATAGATGGCAAAGATGGCTCCAATACCTTCACTTTTGATCGAGTTTTCCAAGATTCTTCTTCACAAATGGATATCTACAAGTTTTCCATCAACAAAACCGTGGATGATTTGTTCAATGGCTATAATGGCACTGTTTTGGCCTATGGTCAAACAGGTTCGGGTAAGTCTTACACCATGATTGGTTCGTCGATTGACGACTTAAATCTGACAGAAAAAGGTGTAATACCTAGAATATCCGATGAAATATTTAACCGGATCCATCTGGGTTCAACCGAAATCGAATACACCGTCGGTATTTCGTTTATGGAACTTCATTTGGAACAAATTAAGGATTTGATCGACAGTTCCAATAATAACAACCCCGACCAGAAGTTCTCCATACACAGTGACAAGCTTAACGGTATGTATGTTAGGGGGTTATCACAAGCGTTTGTATCGTCAAGCATGGAATTAAACTCAATATTGACCGAAGGTTCCAAGTTACGCACTTCGGTTTCGACCAATATGAACATGGAATCATCCAGATCGCATGCCATCTTCCAGATCAAACTTACTCAAAAGCACATTTCTTCGGGAATTATGAAACGAAGTCACTTGTTCTTGGTTGATTTGGCGGGTAGTGAAAAAGTCGATAAGACTGGCGCCATTGGTCAGACTTTAGAGGAAGCCAAAAAGATCAATAGTTCGCTTAGTACTTTGGGAAATGTTATTAATTCGTTAACTGACGGAAAATCAACTCACATCCCTTACAGAGACTCTAAATTAACTAGAATTCTACAAGAGGCCTTGGGAGGAAACTCCAGAACTTCATTGATTATCAATTGTTCGCCATCTTCCTTCAATGAATCTGAAACGTTGTCTACTCTTAGATTTGGTAGCAGAGCCAAAACTATCAAGAATACGGCCCAGATTAATACTGAATTGAGTGCAAGTACATTGAGACAAAAATTATCTCAATTAGAGAAAATTAACGATAATAACCAGTTATACATCAAGCAATTGGAGTTAGAACTTGGTCAATGGAGAAGTGGTGACAGAAAATCTGTATTTTCTGCTTCTCAGTCAACCACTTCAAACGTAAACTCGTCTCCAAGACAATCTCCAAGAGCTTCATCTATACTCTCCATTCCTGCTGCTGTTGGTTCAAGCATTCCAACCAACATAAGAAATACAATGATATCTCCAAGAACCCCAACCAAAGACTTTCAATCGAAATTACCAGTTCCTTCAACTGGCGCTAATGGATCAAATACAATCACCACAGCTGTCACACCAGGTACCGCAACCAGGATTCCATCAGGAGGCATCCAAGCTTCTTCGTCTCCATTAATAACCAACAAAGCGTCTTTCCAACTTAGTGATGAAATCGAAAGAAGAGACAAAAAGATTGCCGAATTGGAAAACATAGTTCTTGGAGTGAAGATGAACAACCTTAGAAATAGCCTCGCCGAAGAGTCCAAGCTTTTCACCCTTGAGAACTCTTTATACAAGCTCAATAACAAGCTTAATGATGTCGAGAGTATTAATGTCAACTTGCGCAAGCATCTATTGATTACCGAAAAGATCATTGAAAGTCGTGACCTTAAAATCAATAAATTAAAGGGTTCGTTGAAAGACCAACAGGTTTTAATTTCAAGAGAAACTTTGGGATTCCGTCACAAATTGGGTGATATTCAACTGAAATTGGATATTTTGAACAAGGAGAAACAAGAGGAAATTTACAGTCAAGCGAGAGAAAGCATTATGAGAGAAAGTATGTACTCAATCGATAGTAGCAAGGCTAGAGACAGCATGTTTTACTTGGATAACAAAACGAAAGAAACGTTCATAGATATGGATCAGAAATCATTTCTTGAAGAACAAAAGAATGCAAGAAGAGATGCTAGTATGTCTTTAAGACACAATGAAGGAAAGGGTGCCAGTGAGAATAAACTGATAGTTCTGACTTCTAGCGATGCTAGTGAGGTAGAAGATGATGAGAGCAAAAGTGTCAAACAAATCGTTTTACCTAAAGATGCCACCATTTCCAGCGAAATTCCAGTATTACCAAGTCCACTTAGTATTCAAATGCCAGAATTGGAGAAAGTTCCATCGCCAGCTTCTGCGGCGTCTGTAGTTTCCGAGGCAGCTCATCAGCCGGAAGTCCATGCACCAGCAGCGCCAGCAGCACCAGCAGCAATTGCTTCACCTGATTTGTCAATTAATAGACAATCGACTCATTACAAAATGGGCACTATCAATGAAAATCAAATATTCAAAACTCCATCGATAGTTCAAAAAGGAGGATTTGAAAGTTTAGATTCCGCTAGAAATTCGCATAGAATGGGAAGAATAAGTATTCCTATAGTTAAGAATGACATAGATGACGATCTGGATCTTCCTGAATGTGATCTCGAAGACGTTCAACTTGATGAAGATGAAGAAGACCAAGACCCTTTGAATGTTAACGATACCATTTCAAACAATGATGATAAAGGTAGTCTTGCAGAAACTTTAACGAGTGCCGAATCCAAAATGAATTTAAAAAGAATTTCATTAATTGATTCAAAAAAGTTATTTAGAGATTCATCATCCGAATCCAATGATAGAACTATGCGTTCATCCATTGCTGAACAAGATAGTTCAATTCTTAATTTCCATCAGGAATTCCTTTCGATAGGCGAGTTTTTACAGGAAAGTAAAGCCAGATCACTTGATTCTATTAGACATTCATTAGTAGAATTAAAAGAAGTCGAAACGTCAGAG
Organism: Suhomyces vadensis; assembly: GCA_030575035.1. NCBI lineage: Eukaryota > Fungi > Ascomycota > Pichiomycetes > Serinales > Debaryomycetaceae > Suhomyces > Suhomyces vadensis. The sequence continues at coordinate 604,420 of JAJMGK010000002.1, read as the reverse complement.
ACATCTGGTATGTTCGACTCCCCACCGAATTCGCCAAAAGCTGGTCTTAACTTGCGTATTGTCAAGCCTTTACGTGGAGGCGGAAACATCATGCAAAAGATTAATTTATTTCAATAGAGGAGAAATTTAATTCATATATAACATATAAGTCAGAAACAGTCAACATGATTGATATATATTTCGAGGCTTGTGTTGGAGTTACTAATTTTTTTTTTTAACTTTGATAGTGTTCAGAATAAGGTTTGAGACTTCGAAGAAAAAAAAAAGAAACCGAATAACTCCTTCCCCGGTTTAGCTTTTGGGAAGCTAAAAACAAGATTCAGGTCATAAAACAAAAACATCCCATCTCCATGCATTTACTAAAGTTCCAAACAAGCTTATACCCAATTTTCTATTCTTGACATATGAAGTCATAATTTTATTTACCGTTACGTTTATATTTTAATTTTTCTACCTGGCGATATATGCCTTACGTGCCGGATATCCGGAGTTTTGTAATATTGACAATACATGAACCATTCTAGTAAAGCTTGCGTATTGTAGGTCACTAATCGAAAATAAGGAGAATAATAAATGGCTCGAAATCGATTACCACACATATGATTAGCTGATTATCGTACTAGAGGTTTTTTTGTTGCACCAGAAATAAAGGTAACCATCTGCGTGAAGACGTGAGATTCAGTAAGGTACCGGAGGGAAATCCGATGAAAATAAGTTAGAACTAGGACCTTACCAAGGTTGCAAATGCCCGAAGGGTAAACTACCAGCCGTTGGGAACAAATAATTCCGTGATGAATTTGCAGCAACTTTCTCATGGAAGGTGGACAAGAGCTGATGCTAGACAGGGGTGAGTGAATAATTAACTGAAATTTGTAGTTTTGATTATAATAGTGACGTCAGTGCGCATTAGAGGCGAAAGCGCAGGCTAGGTGGATATGTGTCACTTTGAATCTAAAAGGCGCTAAATCTTTTGGTAAGGAGCAACTGTTCCGCGGGAAAGCATTAGCCGCGTTCTAGCAACCTCCATACGCCTAAAATCTTAGTGATGTCACTTTATTGTTTCTATTCCAACTAGTCATGAAGAGCAACATAAGCCTTAAAAGCGTTATAGTTAATCGCGCCGGTGCAGATGTAATAGTGCATGAACAGTCCTGCACGAAGATTACGCGAGCTCATGATCTGCAAAAAAATAGGTTGTCTAAAATGTTTGACGATGGTTTGGCGGTGGTTACGGGCAAATATATATTGACGAGGGTTCGCTGTCGCAGTAACAGATAATGCAATCAGTTTACTTATTCCCAACGTTTCACGTAACCAAACCAAGTAACAATGGACTCATTTTCATCTCGTATATTCAATAAATTTGCGTCCAAGACCCTGGCATCTAATCCTTCCAATCCTTCCAAGACAAACTCAAAAATAGTACAGGGATCACCAGAAGAAATATCCAAGATCGTATATCAAGACATTTTATTGGTAAAAAGTGAAATCAGAAATTACAATGAATTAACTGGATTATTCACCACCTGTAGTTTGTACTATAAGTTGTACAAGCTCTTAGAAGCCGATCATGGGCAAGAGTTGAAAAATTTAAAGAAAAGGTTCGAATATGATACAACCAGTTTGAACTATCAAAAACTGTTACTTGCATTTTATAAAAAACAAGTGTCAGAGTATAGTAATTTTTTGGATATGTTGAAAAACAACTACAATCATGGGATTTACGAGTCCAAGATTGTAAACTACCGTCTTAGTTCTGCTACAGATCTATCAGAAGGTTTAGAGCCTCACTGTGTAAATTCTGAGTTATCTTCAGCATCCGCTAGGTCTTCAGTGGTCGACCCATTAAATAAAGGATTAAGATCACTGACGGAAGTCAATGAAAGAATATCGGAAGATGCGCCAGACTCGCTTCTTGATCCGATTTCATTTAATATGTTCAGCGAACCAGTTATCACTCCCAGTGGTATTACCTACGAAAAGAGGTCGCTATTAGAACATTTGCATAGGAAAGGAAAGTTTGATCCTTTGACACGGGAACCCCTAAGTGAAACTCAATTGTATCCTAATTTATTAATGAAAGATACCGTTGAACAATATATAGTCAGCAAGCAGGATGAATTGTTCCGGATACCACAGGGGGTTCAGCATTAGCATTATATAGATAGTCACTGGATGATTGAATTAATTACATGCAAGTTCCTGGCGTAGGTCTCCGTGTTACACGAATTCCGACCACCTGGTTCAGTAGATTAGAACCCGTAAAATACCCCGAACTAAAAGTGATAGAGGAGATTTGCGAAGAGACGATTTATGAAGAGGCGATCCTGCAAGTAGGTGGCTTTACCTCGTCCACCTCCGAAACCAACGATCATCTAGAAGCCGGGTCGGAGTCGAAAACGGGCGCTACCAAGTTTCAGTGCACGCGATAGATCGATTTCGGAGCTCAGGAACAGGGAGTAGACACCAGTGAGCATGTATGTGTCAGAAGGTCGGCAGACACGGATAAATGAACTTAATCAGCAACTCTGGCAGGCTGGAGTTACCGGTGGGTTAAGAGGTTCACTAATTGCATTAGTTTCCGGTGCATATTTCAGCTACAGGTACAATAGTGGTCACAATGCTCGATTTTTTAAGACTCCATACAAAGTGTGGTGGTTTATAAGTTGGAATGTAGTGGGAATTATATTTACGACCGACGTGGCGAAATTCAAGATATCGCAACAGGTAGCTGTAGAAGACGAGGTGAAGAGAAACGAGTACCTTCAACAGCTTGACCATCGTGATGACAGGCAATAGTTATAAGGATAAACAGTAGTTAATACTATATTAATATATAAATCATACGTTAAATGCTTCTTCATGGAACTTGAGACCATATTCTTTGGCCCATAACTTGACGTTTTTAACCAATCCTTGAGGTCCAGCTGAAATCACCCAGATCTTTTCAGCATCTATATCTTCTTGACGAACCTTGTTCTTGGGTAAATCACGGCAACACACCAAATTGTTGGAGTCATCGTGTACTGGACCGGAACACTGGGTAAATCCTTCGTTGATACACCAGTTGTAGTACTTATAATTCAAAGTAGGCCTTCCTCTATAGATTTTGTGTTTGAGGTTCAAGCTTTGGACACAGCTTAAAAACTGCTGGATATGTTGGTGAACGTTGTCCGAAGCATATGGCCCAGCCACTGGTACAAAGGGTTCGTTGAAAGAAGCAGACTTGTTGGACGGAACTCTGGACAATGGTTCAGTTGGTTCTAAGGGTGCAAATGAAGTAACGGATTCCGGAATAGACTCGGCAACCGAATGAGTGTCACCAATGCTGTGGATTTCTGCTTGTGAATGCTCATGGACAGCACAAGAGTCGTCCTCTATTTCTTCTTCGTCTTCATGGGTCGCGTCCATGGAGATATCGACGTTTTCAGCGTCGTTTTCATTGTTAAGACTATTTGAATCACTACCTAGGGGCAAAAGAGGATCGGATTCGTTGCGCTCTAAATCAACTCTGGACGACGTGCTAAATCGGGTGAATGTCAGGAATATCGAGCTGTAGCTGGTGGCATTTCTGATGGCGCGAGAAGACGAGGAGTAGTCATTGTGTTCGGGGTCGGCGGTGACAAAGATTTCAAAATCGTCTCCGTGGATAAAGCCATCGAAATACTTCAAGATATTGACATCACGATAGTCTTTGATGACCCAAATGATTTTGACGGGAATTCCATGGTAGTTCATGACACGAAGAATAGGCAAAGCGAACGAAATGGCCGAGCCTCCAATGACTATTAACACTCTTTTGGCACCAATGGCAAGTTTACTGATGGAGAAAGAGCTGGAAGCCTTGTTTTTGGAATTAATGAACAAAAGATGAGGATCATATGAGCCACAGATGAGGTAGCGACGATTATTGGTAACCTGGAATGTACTGTTTCTGATTATAAGTTTTTGAAAGTTGTCTTGTGGTAAAGAGGCCAATGTGTAAGGATGGTAATTGGGTATAAGCTGTGAATAAGCACGAAGAATCCACGAAGAGTGATACTCACAGATTCTTATATGTGCACCAGGATTAACCGAACGGTTCGCTACGAGGCTGTTAGGAAATTCAATCAACGACAAGTTTGGCGAAACAACCGTGACCTTGAGGTCCTGAGAAGTTGGAGTGATTCGGGTAATCCATAGTCTGTAGACGATCTGGCCGACAAGAATGGAGATATTGGCGGCAGTATATGCGGAGATTCGGGTAGGTCTGACGTGGAATTGAAGACAAACAACAATAATCCACGAGCAGACATAATGATTGAAGTAAAAGAGTTTATAGCAGCGATTCCGAACTTTCAGCAACGAAGTTATAGCAATTGTGCAGAGTCCGGAGCACGCTACCCAGCCATAAATGTTTTCCGACTTCCAGGCTTTGGACCAAGTATTTTTGACGTTAAAATAACCACAGTAAAGAGCAGCATGGACCAAGACCTGAATAATAATTAGTCTCGACAACCATTTGTGGACGGGTAAAAGACTCAAGTAGAGTGTCCTTGGAAGTGGAGATGGACGGAGTGTTAATAGAAGGATGGTCGGCAAAGTTACGGTGGCAACTTTACCCAATCGTTTGGCCAAATAGATCAAATCACCCTGGTTTATTTTTAGTAATGAGAGACTGGAAAGGACTATGGACCAGAACACGATATGAAAAATTGTATTTGAGTGGTAGGAGACGAAAAATAACCACGATTTGAGCGACGAGGCCAATTTCGTTTGAAAGCGGCGCCACCAATTTGGCCGTGATCGAAGTTGTTGGCCCGGATAGATAAAGGCGTTCAAGTTGCGATTGAATCGTCTTAGATAGGATAGCCGGGCGAGAGGACTCCAGCCATGGAGATGGAGGTAGGCATGAATGGGGATCAGAAGTATGAATAATGCAAGGATGACGGTGGCAATGTTACCGAAATGATCAGTGGTTTGTTGACGGAGTGCTGAAGACTCTTTAGATTTGGACTTGGGGTAGTGGAAATGAGGCTCAAGCCATGCTAGCCACTTTAGCCATTGTGAACTCATTGTAGAAGGTGGATCATCAGACATGATTTAGACCATTACGCACTGATTAAATAGATAAAGAACTGAACGGGGATCAACGTGGCTCACCAGGACGAAGATATCAGTTAGTGTGATTAGCGATGCCTAAATCTCAGCGGCCACAGCCTTTTAGGGCGCGGCACCAGAGTGGCTCGCCAGGGGAATGCGACCCATGGTAGTGGGGACGGAAACTAGGCGTGCGAAGAGAGGGTAGGTAGTGTAGCGATGCAGTGGTAGCGATCGGGCCGGGCACGGCTATGGTCATCTACATTGTTGCTAAAAGCATTTATATTTCTATACAGGTTAGTACAAGTTGCGAATGTTCTTGTGCTTCTTTTTAGCCTTGGAGGATTCTATCATGCCCGAGCGCGACGGTTTGGAAGCCGAGAAGTTTCTGGAGCTGTTATTATAAGAGTTGTTGTTGTTGTTGTTGTTGTACGAGTTGTTGTTGTTGTTGTACGAGTTGTTGTTGTTGTAGTTGCTGTTATAGCTGTTGTTGTTATAGTTGTTGTTGTTACTGTAGCTTTTGTTGTTGTAGCTGTTATTATAGCTACTGCTACTAGGCTTTGCTGACGTGCTGCCGATGTACCCAGTACGTGTCGGCGCGGCCCTAGGCCCGCGCGGAGTGCTTCCGTATCCAGCACCGCTGGGCCCGCGGGGCGCTTTGGCAATAGGTCCTCGTGGTGCTCGCGGTGGAACACGCCCTGTGGTGGAAGACCCATTGTAGAAGTCTCGCCGCGACGGCTTCAGGCTCTGGAGTCGGTGGAAGTACATCGGCCTATATTTCTTGGGAAGGTTACTACCACTGAAGGCACTGCCAAAGTTGGGTACGCGAGAAGTTCTGGTTTCTGGGCACTCGTCTCCATAATGCTCGTCGCTTGCACAATTGTAACATGCTATTGTAGGAAGCACCAGACTCTCTGTTTCGTTGTCGGTAGCGATAGTAAGATAAGACCTCCAGATACTCGGACAGCTGTCTTCGCTATGATTAAATGTATCACAATCGCGACAGTACTGACGCTTACGAGTCTTACTAGTACACCCCGATGTCATATGGCCCTTTTCTCCACATCGCGAACAGATCATGGTTGTAGGACACTGTGTCTCGTAGTGATCTCCAACCACTCCACACTTGTGGCACACCACGGTCTTACATTTTGCCCGAATGTGTCCCCTCTTGTGGCAGTTAGCACAGAGAGGACCCAAACTCTGCTGAGCATTTATGGTTGTTCCGGCTCCAGGATCGGTGACTCCAAAGTACCGTCCTTCACCTCTGAGCTCGATCAATTCACTAGCGTCACTATTGACTTGATCAAACGAAAACGACGTGACATTTTTACTGTCTTTACTATCTTTACTCTTGGTTTCTTTATCAGTACTTTCAGTATTATCTTGGGTTACTGTCGGATTTTCGTTGTGTATGTCGTCGTCTTTGGTGGTTGTACTGTTTTGTTTCGATTCTTCAATTCCTGGCTTCTCCAGCTGTATTTCGGATACCTGCTTGACAGTTTCGACAACGGGGGCACCCACTTTGTACGGTAGCACTTCAGACATGATGTTGATTATTAAATTTTTTACTCATCGGTGAAATTTAAGTTCGGCTGCGATTGAGATCTTTGGTAGGCAAAGGACTTGGGTATACAGGCACTTGGTCAATGTAGGTGTATACAGAGAGATTTATACATAGATACAAGCAGACATGCATGCATAAATATTCCATAGTGGAATATAGTATGTGCTTGGAGTGCAACTCGCTTTATAAGCTGTCGCGGTCCTTTCCTCTTCGTACTACTCTACTACTACGCGAATCATAATTAGCGGGAAGCACTTTGTGAGGCCAGATACATTAATATACATGCCTGCTAGTTTCCATGGAGCAATTGGTACTCCTTTTTCTACCTGCACACATCTTACTCTAATTGGTATAACTGGCGATGTTTTTTACACGTCGTCTCGGTAAATAGCACGTTTCGTCACTATCTTCAATTTCCTTCTTTACAACTATTGGTTGCATAAACGTAACCGTCCCATCTACAGTTTCCATATACGCACATTGCCATTCTCTACACTTTTCAATGTCAATTGATGTCATTATATTACAATACACTTCATGTCCATTATATTACAATACGTTTCTAACCACATGTTCCCCAACTTGGCCTTGAACCGAATCAGGCAGTCCTCCGACTTGGACTGAGCTCTTCAAGTATTCCTGCTTCAAAAAGAATGCCAACGCATAACAGATTGACGACAACAAGAAAAACACTGCGATTACAATTAAACTAGTCACTTGCACTGTCAATGACAACCATTGGATTACACTCATCAACAAATAGAAACCACATCTGGGTAAATTGTCATCGAATCTTCTGACGAAACTAGTAAACCTATCAGTTAATGGACAGATCTTCAACAAGAACGGAATCTCAACAAATACAACCAAAAGTCCTTGAACTATACAGATGATTGAAAATACAATCACCAACGTAACATGGAAAATGTTGGCAACACCCAACGCCAAACAAAGTATGACTGTCAAAAGACTGATCCATTGACCGTAGACGGAAAAGTTTTTCTTTTTAAAATCGGAAGAGAGACCTCCAAAGATATTGGTAGAGATTGTTTCTGCTAAACCCATGATAGATTATGGTGCTATGTGGTGGTGCTAAAGAAACGTTGTGTTTTGTTGAGAGTGCGCGGCTTGATATCAGAGCGACTACAGTGGAGAAACAGTGCGGCGAAACATGCCTTTCCCACCCACCACGGGCACTATATTAGAGAACGTATAGCAACGAGTGCGAACTTTAAATCGAGCACTCAACGGGATGCCACTAACAGTCAAGCAATTTGGATGGAATTTAGCAATTGCTCTTGGCTGCGGCGATGTGGGGGGCAGGGGGTGGGGAGACTTGTGCGCGGCAGCACGGGTCTCGGTGCGGACTTCTCGCTACAAGCCCACCAGTACTATATTCCTTAGATACTACAACAATCGGATATGCGATTAGCCATGCAAATAACATTCGGCTATATGGCTGTGCTCCAAGAACATTCAAACGAATCGCCAGATATCCTTTGCAGGCAAATCTCAGAAACTCAAGTGGTCGGGCGAAGAGAAAAACTCAGCTCATCCTCCTTGTTGTTTCCATTATGATCCAGTGCCAGGGAGAATTTTTGTCGCTAGCAGATGGTCCGCGCACATCGAGAACTCATCTGGTCTTCAAGACATCGCCAGCAGTGATATAGACACATACAACATCTGACATGGGTAGAGAAACTGTCATTGCACTCGTGGGTAAGCCGTCTTCGGGTAAGTCTACCACGCTAAACTCGCTTACGGATGCCAACGCCAAGGTTGGTGCGTTCCCGTTCACTACAATTGACCCTAACAAAGCCACTGGGTACTTGGAGGTCGAATGTGCATGTTTGAGAATGAAATTGCTGGACAAATGTAAGCCCAACTATGGATACTGTCGAGATGGAAAAAGAGGAGTTCCTATAATGATACTAGATGTGGCAGGACTTGTCCCCAATGCCCATTTGGGAAGAGGATTGGGAAACAAGTTTTTGGGTGATTTGACCGAGGCCGATTGCTTGATTCATATAGTCGATGCCAGTGGAACGACCACCGCAGAAGGAAAAGCTACAAGAGGATATGACCCACTAAAAGATATCGAATGGCTCCAAGATGAAATTTTCAAGTGGATTCTTGGGAATTTGACCGAGAGATGGGGCTCGGTCGTACGTAGACATACGGCCACCAGATCGACCACCTTGGAAACTCTCAGAGCACAGCTTGGTGGTTATTCTGCAAATAAACAAATGATCGGAAGAGCTCTTGATTTGCTCCCCAACTTGCCACCGTTGCAAGATTGGGACACCGAGACCATCGAAAAGGTTGTGAAATCATTCATGAAAGTCAAATTTCCTACTGTCTTGGCGTTGAATAAAATGGATCACCCTGATTCAGACAAAAATGTATCCAAGATCATCTTGAAACACCCTGACCAAAAGGCGGTCTTGACGTCATCAATCACCGAAGTATTCTTGAGAAAATTGGCCAACCAAGGCTACATCAAATACGATTCTGGTACCGAATTTGTGGATACCGCCGAAGACATTCCTGGCTTGAAACCTTTAGACGAAAAGCTCACCAATAGAATCGAAAACATTCGTGATTTGGTGCTATACCGTTTTGGATCTACTGGGGTGGTACAATTGCTTCAGGCCGCAGCCAATATGTTGGATCTCGTGCCTTTTTTCCCCGTAAAAAGTATGAATTTCTCTGGCGAGGTGTTCCGCGACTGTGTGTTGGTAAAGAGAGGAACGCCAGTGATATCCGTGGCCCGTAAGATCATGGGAGAAGTGACAATTGCATCTATCGAAGGGGTGGAAGGGACTAGAGTGGCCGAAGAAGACACGGTTGATGTAGGGCGCAACGACATCTTGTCGTTCAAAGTTGTGCCTGGAGGAAGATGAGAAGTCTTTCGTTTTAGCACCCAATTTTAACGAGCGTTGTCAGCCGCGCCCCGACTGGCTGCGACAAACAGCGGGACGGCTTAATGTGACGATTCACGAGCTCGTGCTCGCACCTACCGGCTACGGACTCACGCCATCTTGTTTCCGATACGGACTGAATTTCTTTTAGATACTTGTGAATAATTTAGATAGATACCAATGAATGAAACGGATTCGAAGCCTCAGGATACCAGTGTCAAGTCGTCTGGTGTAGTTGATACCATCACTAGTACCAAATTATCGAGTGAACATGGCAAGAAACTTGAAAAATTGGTTGGAGCCATCCCCATCATTTTGGATAAATTAGACAACCGTGACTACGATGAGATTTTTGGGTACCGAATTAATGTTGACGATCAAGAGCATGTGGACATAAGTGTCCGTAATGAGATATTGCTCAAGTTCTTGGTGGCCAACGAGTACGACGTGGATGTAACCATTGAAAAATTGGTAGGTACATTGAATTGGCGCAATAAGTTCCAGCCGTTGAGTGCTGCGTTTGACGAAACATTTGACCAGCAATTGATTTCTTTAGGAGTTATCACCGACTTTGGGACCCAAGATAATTTGAAGGTGAGTACCTGGAACTTGTACGGTAATCTCAAGTCACCCAAGAAGATCTTTGAAGACTTTGGCGAACAATCCAAGAGTGATACAAGACCAGGCTCGCCGTTCTTGCGGTGGAGAATTGGACTTATGGAGAAATCATTGACCTTGGTAAACTTCACCAGTGCCGACAACAACCGTATAGGACAGATCCATGACTACAAAGGAGTGTCGATGTTCAAAATTGACCCGGGAATGAAAGCTGCCACCAAAGAAATCGTCAGTATTTTCGGTGACAATTATCCTGAGTTGCTATCCATCAAATTTTTCATAAATGTTCCTACTCTTATGGGTTGGGTGTTTACATTCTTTAAAAAGTTAGGAATCATTAGTAGTGCAACCTTGAAGAAGTTCCAGATATTATCGGGAGGTGATTTGAGTGAATGGTTCGGAGCCGAAAAGCTTCCCAAAGATTACAATGGAGGCAAGAGTAGTGCCACCAAGCTGATTTTCGACTTGGAAGCTGCTGCTAATGTCAAAATTTCGCAATACGGAGAACTTTTATTGAAGAAATTGGGCGATGAAAAAATCGCTGCCAATGACTTGGATGTAGAGTAAATTATGAGTGACGAAGATTGATCTCGAGTCTATCAAAACGTGGATCTTCCAATAGTTTAAAAAGTTTAAATTGAGGTGGATACCGAATCTGATCAACGGGAAACTGATGGTTATGCTTTGGGAAATAGAATAAATATTCTAGTTTAGGAATACAATCTAATGTACAGATATCTTCAATGGATGTATCCAAGAGCTTACAGTATGAGCAGTTAGGGAATGTAGATGCCACGACTTTGATTGACAACTGTAGGACATTTACCGCAAAAAAGTTGGTAACATTTGGTAGTGAGTTGGTGTCACAGACGTGAGAATTTATTAGGGCAAATGAGGTAATTGATAAGGGAAGTTTCAAGGCACCACTTGCAGCGTAGACTACCAATATTTTGAGGTAATTTAGCGATTCAAGGTCATCAGGTAGCCATGAGTGATGGGTACGTAGCTCTACCACCGACAGAGGTAGCACAAGTTTTGGCTCTTGCAGCAGCCTCGAAGACAGTAGATCAGTTAGTTGCGGCCCTTGATCAGCTGTGTAATATATCCGCGCCAAGTGTTTGATGCGCCCTAGATCTCGCAGGCGATCTTTTAGGGAAACATTCCGGAGGTACAAAGCCTCAAGCGTGACTGGCCAAGAGGCCGAGCATCCTAGACCAACAAGTACGAGGTAAGATAGTTTGGACGGAAGGTGGGTTAGAACCAAGGGTGAGGTATACGTGGAAGCTTCAACCAAGAAGCGGGGGTCACAGGGCTCGTCGGGACTCATGGCGTACAATGCTAGAGTAGAGAAGTATGGAGCCAAGCGATGCGAATCAAATAGAGGGAACACATCGAACCGAGCCAGAAAAAACAAACGAAGGTGGAGTTTGATTAGGTGGGTCCTATTTTTCTTGATAAGATTGATCAATTGGTGTAGTAACTGAAGTGTAGGCGAGTCGAATACTTGGAAGTCGATATAGATGGAGAACTTCTCCTTCAGGCTTCCGAATTCCTGTATGAGGCCATCTAGTGGGTCCACGGCGGTGTGAGTGATGTAAATATCATTGGGGTCAGGGGTGAGGTCCGGGGCAATTTCAAACGGATTGAAGTCGTCCATGAGTGTTGTGACAAGCGAATATCACAGAGATTTGTGCAGCTATTTAACCGACTGGGTGGTGCAGATTATTCATCCGTACCTGTTACGAAGTTCGTATATAACGGGCGGTCCAGATGGTTAGGTACCCAAACACCTCAGTGGGTTAGGGACATTTGTCGAGATATAGAAGATGCAGGTCTATTTATCCCAGCCAGTACCTCATGCAGCCCCGCCAGCCCATCGGAAAATCATCCGGCGCACGAATCACGCACGCCATTTGGTTGCGCTGATTACGCTATTGCGGTGTTTTACAAAGGTGCCCGGGGACGCAGCCAACAACTTTGGCCAGATGAGCACACCATCTAAGCCTCTCGGGGCTGCCGTGACATCCGGCTACAACTGGATCATCGTGTCACGGGAGGGCAATTATAACTCGACACACACTGCGTCTTGGGTCACTGGCACTACTGTCTCCTGTATCTGGTTGCCTGTTGGCAGTTTGTCCCTCTGCCTCCCTCGTACTACGGTGCACCAGCGCGCCCAGACTGCCGCGATAAAGTTCTTCACTCTCCAAGACTTGCCCCACAAATCAGTCAGGATCCCTGCATCCCGAATCTGATCACTTCAATATAGTCCCATCTCTAGTCAGCCTTAGACACCGCAATCTATCCAACGCTTTCCTCTAGCTTTGTTGTTTCATAGCCGTATACTGGGGTAACTACTTCCTTAGTTATTCCTACCGTAAAGACTCCTGTCGGAAAAAAGAAACCGTCCGCCCCTCTGACACAATCAGTCTGTGCAGTCATTGATAAATCGGTTGAGGAATTTCTGTCAACCCTGATTAGCAGTCTGACGATACCGCGACTGCTTCTTATCAACCCATATCGGTCTTTTGACTAATTCCAGTCATATCCAAGCACTATAGGTCGTCCCACCCATCGAAGTCTAACAGTTACACGTTAACCGCCGGCTTTTTTCCCTCAAACCAGCAGGAACTTTGAGCAAGCAGAATATATCACTTTGTGAATACGCTACTCTATTATGCCACGCTCGTTTGGACTCGATAAGCTTAAAAGGTCCCGAAGACTGTCTGAGCCGTCTATCTTGGATATCAAGGCCCACACCGACCGTCGAAACAGTCTAAGTAATCCTATGATCATCATATCAGAATCACTAGATAATGCTGGTCATCACAATGACTATAGCAGTGGAGGAGACGACGAAATAGTCAACGTTTCACATCAAAACCACCGTCTTCGTGCTCAGTCGATGTCGTTGATCAATTCTCGTTCTCGTTCTCGTTCGAGATCCGTTTCCAAAAGCATCAGTGGCGCCAGTCCTGCTCCCGGACCTACCGCAAGCGCTGCGTCCAACACCTCCAAGAAACACGTAAAGGAGCTCATTAAACAGGAAACAACGCAGATCATACTGAAGAAACTACTCAACACACTTCAAGAATTGGGCCTTCAGAAACCGATTCCGTTGAGAACGACCAACGGCTCCCACAATGGAGCTGTGTCCAAAACTTCCAAGTTATATATTGCCAACACCAACGATTGTATTTACCTTGCACCCAGCTCGTCGGCTAGTTTCACCTATGAAGACGTTGAAAATGGAGGCAACCCCCAGAACAGAAACAACTTGGGTGCTACTGATTTACTTTCGATGGATAATCAGTACCACGACGAGTACAACGACGACGAATCGGCCGTCTTTTCTGACTCGGAGGATCCTATTGCCTCCTCTCAGTTCAACGATAATGTGCGTCGCCACTCGAGCAGCTTCAACAACACCCCCACAAGCGACCCCAACTTGAACGCTACTCCTCGTAAATTGCAACAGAAAATGGAATCGTTCTCGTCTCCCAACTACCTTTGCACCAAAATCGACTCGGACCAACCTATTCCTCACACTTTTGCTGTCATTGTAGAGCTATCAAAGGATACCAGGTCGGTCCGTGACCTCAAGTTTGAATTCCAGTCTCTCACCAATATATTGTGGCCCAGTGGTGACCCATACAGCAAGACTCATATCCGGGAAAAGTTTAAAATCGGATCAATGGAATGGAACACCACTCTTTCCAATGCCGACTATTACATCAACAGCTCCAACACAAACGATGTGAAGACCAAAAAAATCACACCCGATGATCTTGCCAGAAGAACAAGAGAGTATAAGCTTATAAACATCCGTGAGTTGACTGACGGTGTCGACAGGATCAACAAGTCCAGAGAGGGCTCGAGCCATGCTGGCTCTCTGGCTTCTTATGGCACCACAAGCGCCTCCAACGCAGCCACTCCAAGTGATATCTATAAAGCTGGACTTTATGTTTTCTTACTCCCAATTTTATTGCCAGAACATATTCCTCCCACCATTGTTTCTGTCAATGGTAGCCTTGAACACTCGTTGTCGGTGTCGTTTTCCAAAACCAGTGACAAGATCAACCGCAGAGTTAAAGTGCTAGGAAACTTTAATTTGCCCATGGTCAGAACTCCTCCATCGTTTGCCAACTCCATAGCCGACAAACCCATCTATGTTAATAGAATATGGAATGACTCGCTACATTACATCATTACGTTTCCTAAAAAGTACGTGGCCTTGGGTGCTGAACACGTAGTCAACGTCAAGCTCGTGCCTTTGGTTAAGGATGTTATCATCAAGCGAATCAAATTCAACGTGCTTGAAAGAATCACCTATGTATCCAAGAATTTGTCCAAGGAATATGACTATGACGGCGACGATCCTTATTTCTTGAAACCGTTATTGCCCGATAACAAGGTACGTGAGAGAGTTATTAGTGTTTGTGAATTAAAGACAAAACTGAAATCTTCCAGCAGCAATCCTCTCAATGAGCCGTATAAGGAAGAGGTAATCAAGTGTGTGGATAACAACTTTCTTCACATCTGTTATGAACCGGATAACGAACCTGACAATCTTAACTTGAATGATTCCAATCCAAGAAACAAGGATCCCATAAACACCACCATAGCTTCTCCCTTGGATATCAACATCGCGTTACCATTCTTAACCACTCGTAGCGACAAGACTATAGTCACTTCGTCGGTAGAGGATGACTATGATGTCGGCTCGCGAAAAGCTTCTGTTTCTGGAGAAAAGAGAGGCTCTAAGGTATCGAATGCAGAGCACAGAAGAGCTTCCATTCCTATCATTTCTTCGGAGAGAAGATCGTCTTCGATTACAGAGTCGTTTGCTCAGGCTAGCAAGTCACCCATCCTCGCTCCTTCGTCTCCAATCATTGGTGCTTTGGAAACAAACGTCTCCCACGGACCCCACAACTATGAAGCACACGAAGTCAATAATCTCAACGATGTTATCACTCCGGATTCTTCTAACTACATCTCTGATGATCCTAGTGGAAACTCTTCCAGTCCGAGTGAAAACGTCCAGCTTGGATTCACCAGTGTTCCGCGAGCATTGTATCCAGATTCGAACTTCCGTCATATTCAAATACATCACAGGTTGCAAGTATGCTTCAGAATATCTAAGCCGGATCCCAAGGATGATTTTAGAATGCACCATTACGAGGTGGTGGTGGACACACCTCTAATCTTGGTAAGTGCTAAGTGTAATGATGACTCCATTCAGTTACCAGAGTATGACGATATCTTCTCTGAATATACCCCAGTTGCATCTGGGGGTACTAACCATGCACTTTCTCAAGAGCTTTCGCCCCATGCCACTGGACCGCTGACTTCTGCGTCTTCTGGACCTGCAGCTCGTGCACCAGCTCCGTCATCTCGTGCTACTGCTCCTGCACCAGCTCCACTGATATCGTTCAGAACACCTAATTTTGAAAGAAATGGTATACGTATCAGACCTCTCAGTGACCAAAGTGACGAGCAATTGCCATCGTTCGAACAAGCCACGTCCGATATATCATCACCAATCACCAGAACCTTTTCTGTGGGCGAAGATCCATTGAGTCGGGCCTCTTCTATCTCAGGACTTTCTCCCACACGAGTCCCGGCCACCAGTTTGCCAAGTGAACCGGCACCAGCCTACCAACCTTCGCAAACCCCAACCCCACGTAGGACTAGTGGGGAACCACTTAATATTGACGAGTTGGTCAATTACGATTCTGGATCCTCCACTACTAATTTGGGAACATCCAGATTGAGATCTTCGTTGGTTAACTCGTTTGCACCCGTAGGCGATCGGCTTGAAAGAGAAAATCCGTCTCCTAAAGCTACCGATCCACACGACGATGGTAGTATCACCAGTCATAATCCTGATTCTGCGAGTTCTTCATCTTCGTATTCTGGTCCAATTCCTTCTTCTGAAAATATCTCAACTCCTTCTTCTTCTATTACTACAGAAGCTAGAGACAAGGCCGAGGTTAGGTCTAAGGAAGATGAGAAGCCCAAAGAACCGATTGAGGAAAAACCAGTTGAGGAACAAGCTCCAGAGTTTTCCTTGGACAAAGACACCACTGACTTTGATCCATCCAGTAGCACTGCTGAAACTGCTACTATTCTTGGAGAGGGCAGTGTGCTTCCAGTGCGTATCTCCACGCCTGCGATCGATATACTTCGTCCAGAGACGTTACCGGAAACCAGTGTTGGCCTGGAATTCAATGTAGAGCCGGTTTCCGACACAGATTCTGATGAAGATGGGCCAGACTACAACGAATCTGACGACTACGATGATCTGAATAGTATGATCACACTGGAAACCAACTTTTCCCAACGTTTGCCTTTATTGCATTATGTCAGTACCGAGACCATTCCTACCCGGAAACATCTCAATCGAGTCAATACTTCTTCGAGTGTTTTGGCAGTCACTGAAGAGGCTGACGACGAAGATCATGATCATGACCATTCCACCTACTCTGCCTACAACAGTTCTGTAATATCAATTGGAAACAGTTCCGGAACTACGCCTCAAATTATTGAGCCATATCTATAGAATAATATAAAGATGTATTTGCTAATTTTTTGTTGAAGGGTGTAGTCCTGTTCCCATCTCTTATTCATGTCGTACTAGTGTATTAATCTACTACTGTCGTTTACTCCTTACTTGTGATTTACTTATGATTCGTCTATTTTATTACTAAGTGTTCGATACTTTTAAGATTCTAAACATTCATGATTCATTTTATCTTCTACTTTAATTAGTTCTGCTTTATTTGATTCTGTTATCGATCTATTGTTCTCTCTTACCTTTCGGTTTCAGTGGAGTGCTTGGATGTTCGATTTTAGTCGCACAATTATGATCATATGAAAAGTCCAGATGAGACAGACGAAGAGCCTGAAGTTATTTGGAGCAGGCTATCTTTCAGGATATTAAGATGTCCGTTACCCAGCTTCCGAAGAACTCAAGAATAGCTGTGATAGGTGCTGGTGTTTCGGGACTTTCGTTTGCGTACTTCATCACCAAATTAAGACCTGATATCAATGTTCATATCTACGAGAAACGTAGTCGAGCTGGAGGCTGGATTGATTCTCAAACACTCACTGATAATGTAGGCGAAGATCGGGTTTTATTAGAGAAGGGTCCTAGAACGCTTAGAGGTGTGAGCGACGGCACGCTCTTAATCGTCGATATATTGAAAAATTTGGGCAAGCTGAACCAAATAGAAGTGTTGGACAAGTCACTGGTGGCCAACAAAAAGTATTTATTCTCAAAAACTGGCCAATTGATCCAGGTTCCTGATAGTATTGGTAGTTTGCAAAGGTTTTTGGGTTATGGAGGTTTTTTAAGTCGGGAGTTTATTGCTGGGTTGATAAAAGAGCCATATGTAAAGACGAAGTTGGAAGCAAAGGACGACGAGACCATCGAACGGTTTTTTGAGCGTCGGTTTGGATCCAAAATTCTTACTAATAACGTGTTGAGTGCGGTTATCCATGGTATTTACGCTGGTGATGTGGCCAGGCTCAGTGTCCGATCAATTTTACCCAAGTTGGTTGAGATGGAATCCGACACTGGATCAGTGCTTAAATCAGTATGGCAAAAAGTGAAGCAAATTCGGAAGCTGCGTAAGGGAAAAACTCCTGATATACTCTTGCCTGCGATAAGCCAATACCAAGACTTGATATCTCCCCGAGCCAAGTTGGACCAATTGAAGGAACAATTGAAAAATTATCCATTGATAAAATTGCAAAACGGACTACAGGAGTTTCCTACGACAATATTAGAGGATTTGACACGCCAACAAACTGTTAAGATCCACTATAATTCGCATATCAAAGCATTGGATCCTCGAAGTTCATCGCTCACTTTCAGTGATGGCAGTGTTGAAAAGTACGCCCATATTCGTTCTACAATATATACTCACGACTTGGCACAGTTGGTTAAGTCTAACAGTCAGATGCAAAAAATATTACAAAGTGTAAACTATGTCAATGTGTTTTTGGCCAATATATACTCCAAAGCCGTGGAACTTATTCCATCAGGCATGCATGGATTTGGATTTTTGGTACCCAAGGGACACCAGATGCTGGAATCCAACCCTCATAGTCTTTTGGGAGTGATTTTCGACTCGGATGTCGAGCAAAATGTACATTCATTGACCAGCGAATCCTCCTCCCAAGTGGACCCTACCTACCAGAAAATAACCCTCATGATGGGAGGCCACTTCTACGATAAAAGGCAAATTCCATCCACAGCCGTCAATGTCAAAATCATCAAAAACATCCTTGCAGATGTACTCTCTATTGACTTGAACAAGTGTAATCTTATCGTCAGAGACGAAGCAAGCATCAAGGACAAAACAATTGAGAAATTGAAGCCTCACGACGTGTTGGTATCGTTCAATCTCCACAAAAATTGTATCCCCCAGTTCGAAGTTGGATACTCACAAGCACAAGAACAACTTGCCCAATTGCTTGAGACTGAAAAGTACAATCTTTCCCTCGGTGGAATGGCTTTCGGAAAGGGTGTAGGCGTTCCTGACTGTGTTTTGAATGCATTGGAGGGTGCACTTAAGCTCAAGTAATTTGAGAGGCTATCTCTTGTGTTCTAGACAACAATTTCGAGTTGGTTTTGGCAAATTGTATAATCAAAGGTTTATCAAAAAACGCATCCGATTGTAGACACTTCATGGCCAAACTGGCATTGGAAACCGTATCGAAAAGAATATGCGCCTGGCCCCTTTTGGAGTTGTGTATCTCTACTATATCTCCGTACGTAGAAAATAGCAAATAAAGACTATGTTTGATTAGTTTAGGGTTGATTTGATCGTTTAGGTTTTTAACGTATAGGGTTTGGCACGGCTTTAAATTGGTGGGGTCCAACTTGATTTTCTTGGTCGCCACTTCTGCTCTCTGCGATCCTGCCCTTTTGGTGTCTGACATCAAAGATTATTCCTCCTTCTTTCTTGGGTGCAAAATACAGCTCGATGTAGTGTTGATGCATTTTCTGACTGGACGTTTTGGCGATGATGTGAGAATTGACATGACACAAAAGCAGTGGATGCGGAACCTGCCAGATTGCAAGGGTACATACATGCCCTGGTGTAAGGTCATCGGTAGTTGCACTGGTTAATGACCTAGATAAAGAGATGGAGATTAAGCGCGGAGTTACTAATCGATATTTCGAGATTATTGCTCGAGATTTACGCCCTGAAGGCACTACAAACCTCGCAAGTAACCCCATGTTTGCCCTATTGCACAGCCCGATTATCTGGCTAATGGTTATATGCCCCTATTAGGGGCCGACGCGGAACTTTCGGACGTTTGACATCAGCAGATCAGGGCATAATAGAAAAAAAAGCCCACCACCACCAGACCCTTCACGGTAGCACCACTCAATTACTGCCGAACTCAACCCATTCGGGAGGAGCAAGGGGGCACCTTCCTTTGTCTAAGGCTAAAGACGTACTCGGCTACTTACTCACGTGCGTCAACCAGCATCTGGTCGCGTACTTCCGGGCTGAAACGAAGAGGCTTTCACGTGCATGCTGAGGTCACTGCGCCAGTTCCGGCCCAGATCACCAAATCTCAACAACCTTCCGGCAGCAACCAAGCACCAAATGAATGTGATATAAACTTTATTAATAAGCCACCACTGGATTTTTTTTCGAAATATATTGCTGGAGATTCATATCAATATACTGCTGAAAAAGTTTTACTAATCATTTATTTATACATCAATTAGATACATTACAATTAACAAACAAGCATAATCGAATAGACTGATTTCTTGCTAGTCCAACATGTCGACAGCTCAACTCAATGCTTCGTTATTGAGGCTTAAACTACTCGATGCACTTAGAAGTGGCGATGTTAGCAAGGTAGATACAATTATTAGCGAATTGACTGGTACCAAGTCTACCATTCAAAACACTGATATCGTTCAACTTCAACAGACCATTCTTCATTATGCTGTCCAAGTGGCTCCTTTGGCTATATTACAACATTTAATTCAAAATTCATACAGGTTTAATCTTGATGTGAATTCCCAGGATCCTGACGGAAATACTCCGCTCCATTTGGCCGCATTATCCAACAGGTTTGAAATCGTCAAGTATCTTCTTTCACTTCCAGATATCAATGATACCATCATCAATTTGAAGAAAAAACAACCGGTTGAAGAGTGCAAAGACTTGAACATAGCTCAATTGATGCAAATCGAACGGGCAAAGTTCGTAGAAAAGTCGGCTGGCTTGTTACGCCAATACTTCTCTAACAGAGATTTTGAAAACTTGGAGAAATTACTCGTTTCCAATCCAAGAGCTTCCGAACTTTTGGATATTAATGGTTCTGACCCTGAAACTGGTAACACTGTTTTGCATGAGTTCATCAAGAACGATGATATTCAAATGTGCGATTGGATTCTCAAGCATGGAGGTGATCCATTTAAGAGAGACAAACGGGGGAAATTACCGGTTGACTTGATCCAAGGCAAGAATGAACCTCTTAAGAAACTATTGAAAGTAGCTTCCAAGGATCAAACCATTATGGATCCCGTGGTAAACACTTCTAATGCAATCAAAGCCGGAGGCGCCCCAACTTACAAGGGCTACTTGAGGAAATGGACCAACTTTGCTAGTGGGTATAAGTTAAGATACTTTCAATTAGATCAATATGGTATTCTTTCCTACTATACCAATCAAGACGATACCAATAATGCATGCAGAGGATCATTGAATTTAGGATTTGCGACTCTTCACTTGGATTCTTCCGAGAAGTTGAAGTTTGAAATTATCGGTAAGAATGGCATGAGATGGCATTTAAAGGCAAACCACCCCATCGAAACAAACAGATGGGTTTGGACCTTACAAAATGCTATAACTATTGCCAAAGATAACCTTAAGAGAAAGAACCGCTCTAAATCCGTGAATGCTGACGATGCCGAGTCCCCCAACTCTGAAGCTGCCTCATTCAGACAGACTGATGATCAGCAGCTGCAAACTGAAGGAAAGAGGCACCGGTTCCATATTCCAGGCCGTAGATCTATATCCAAGCATAAGAGAAACTCGAGCGCTGTTTCATTGAACTCAAACAATAGTGAGCTTGTTCATGATGATACCAATGGCGAGACCGCATCTGTATCTAGATCCAGTTCTCAACGAGTTGGTACACCAAACTTGGGCAAGATTCAGGAAAATAAACTTACCGTTGACCTGATTGCTCCTGAAAAATTCGCCGGTGAAGACCAACATAGTTTCAATTACGACGGTGGTAATTCGGATATTGAAAACTTTGACTATGATTTGGATGATGAAGATTTCGATAGTGAAGAAGGTTCTATTGCAGTACAAAGTGAATCTTCACCCAAGCTCGAAGGACACATCGGTGACCAGATCTCTACTATCAAGAGATCTGTAGACGTTGAATTGACGTCCTTGTTGGATTTATTTAACCAAGTAATTCACTCTAAGCTGATCGAATCAGAAACTGGTGATGTATCGGCTGCCACCAATAAGGAATTAAGCATTTGTCATGTTGGGTTGAACACTTTAAGAACCATCCAAGATTTATTCAGCAAGTATGACAACTTAGTTCAAGTTAGGGATTCCAAGATTTCCAGAAAGTTCGAGAGGCAAGTTGAAGTTAGTAAGTTATGGGAAAATTCGATTCGTCAATTAGAAGACGAAATTCATCAACGTGAAGTCAAGTTGGCTGAGTTTGATGGCAAGCAGAAGCAATTGAAGAAATACTTCTCTTCTAACAAGTCACTTGGTGGGTCTGGACCCCAAACTCCTAACGAATCGTCCGATACTAAAGCTGATCCATCTGAGCTTCAAATTCCAGGCGGTGTAGGTGTTGAAGATATCAATGAACAGAACCAGATGATTGAAGAGATTTTCAATGATTCGGACGAAGAGTTCTTTGATGCCGAAGATGATGAGGAAGATCACGAGGAAGTGCCTGACGTCAGGCTTCCAGAGTCTGCTGTTGATTCAGCCGCCAGTGTGAAACAGAATCCCCAGATTCCTCGTGTGCCTCTGCAATCATCAGAAGCTTCACCGAGAGAGAATGACCCAGATTATTCAAGACTGACTCCGGTACAACACAAGGAACAACCTAAACAAGAACCACCAATTCCAAAGGATGTCCCACCTCAATCAAAGGAGCTGCGTAATCAAGCTTCTTCGGTTGCAGGAGTATCAACTGGCTCTAAAAACTCTTCTTCTGAACCATCAAAAGAACCACAAGCTAAGAACCAAGATGAAAAACTCGATGGTCTCAATGATGTCCAGCATACTGTCAATGAGCAAATTCATCAAGAAGGATCATTCCTTGGTTATGAAAACCCGCCAAGAACTTCTTTGGGCTTGGATGAAGATAACCGTCCAAAGGTAGGATTGTGGGGTATATTGAAGTCTATGATTGGTAAGGATATGACCAAAATGACCTTGCCTGTTTCATTCAATGAGCCAACATCGTTAGTCCAAAGATTAGCAGAAGATATTGAGTATTGCGACTTGTTGAACAAAGCAGCTACCTTTGAAGACTCGAGTTTAAGAACTCTTTATGTGTCTACATTTGCAGCCTCTTTGTATGCATCATCAACTGGAAGAATTGCCAAGCCTTTCAATCCATTGTTGGGAGAAACATTCGAATACACCAGGCCAGACCAAAACTATCGTTTGTTGGTCGAACAAGTCAGTCACCATCCACCTATTAGTGCTTGTTCGGCAGAATCTGCTAAATGGGATTACTTTGGTGAAAATGCCGTTGAATCCAGTTTCAAGGGTAGATCCTTTGATGTTAAACATTTAGGTAAAATGTTCTGTACTCTTAGACCAGATGCCGGCGTTAAAGATACCAAGGGTAATTTTGTCAAGGAAGAATTGTACAGTTGGAAAAAGGTCAATACATCGGTCGTTGGTATTATTATGGGTAATCCAACAATTGATAATTTCGGTACTATGCAAGTTACCAATCATACCACTGGGGATGTCATAATTGTAGAAATGAAACAACGTGGTTGGAAAGCATCATCCGCTTATCAATTATCAGGTCAAGTGGTTGATAAGAATGGTAAACCTAAATGGGCCATGGGAGGACACTGGAACGCTAAGATCTTCGGTAAAAACTTATCCAAGGGGTCACAAGGTTCAGAATCCCTTGTTAATTCTGATAGTAGCACAAAGGTATCCAGCGATCCACTCAGTGGATCTAAATTCTTGATTTGGGAAGTACTTCCAAGACCGAAGATTCCATTTAATTTGACTGCTTTCGCTACTACTTTGAATGGAATCGACGACAACTTAGCTCAATGGTTACCTCCAACCGATACCAGGTTAAGACCAGATCAAAGAGCTATGGAGGATGGTAGATATGACGAAGCAGCCCTGGAAAAACATAGGGTTGAAGAGAAGCAAAGAGCTGCAAGAAAGGTTAGAGATCAAAAGAAAATCTCTTACAAGCCTGGATTTTTCGTTAGAGATAAACATCCTGTCACTGGTGATCTGTACTGGAGATTTAAAGGTGATTACTGGGAGTTGAGAAAAGAGCAGAAGTTGCGTGATTGTGGTGATATTTTCTAGACCCTTCCTTCCTCATGAAATTTCTGTTTTTCAGACTATTCTTTAAAATTTTATAGCACAATGTACCTAATTTAGAAGTTACAATGTAGACCTTGTGTTCGGTCGTCTGTATATCATGTTTTGAGGTGCCGAAGCGGTGTGAGATTATGAATATGGAATCTTGAAAATGATTATTATTGTTGCAACCTTCGAAAGGAAGGCAAGTTTCCAATTTTGCATCCATTTTTTATCCAAATTGCATAATATCTCAAAAACTAAATTAAACATTTTTCTAAAATATTGAAGTCCATAGACAACAGCATTCATTATGGCACAAAAAATAGCACCCCTAACACTGTTTCCTGTATGCATCTGGCCCGACTGTTGCGCTTGGGTTCTTGTGTCTAGCAGCCTACTTGGTTCGAATGGCTTTGTGTAACCTTCACGTGATCGTTGGCGATGCTCATCGGTATTTCCCCAGTCTCTATGTAAAGTATCAAGTAGATAAAGACCATCATAATGGGTAGAAAGAAATCAAACTCGTCCAACGCAGCTGCAGTGCTTGAATCAAGTGTATCACCGATACTTGAGATCAATTATACCGATCCACTTTTCACTGTAGCTGCCCATCCTACCAAGCCCATTTTACTTCTGGGTCTTGTCACTGGACATGTATACTGTCATAGCTATGAAGCAGAGAAGCTCGAGGAGCAACAAAGCAGTACGAGGGAAAGAATTTCTAACATGGAAAAAGAAGCATTTGCTAAAGGAAAAATCGGACAAATAAACAAGTCTGTATCACAACTGAAAAGTAAATGGTGGACCCAAATCAGCGATCATAGTGAAATTGAAGATAATTCGAACGTGGTTGTGAATTGGAAAACCAAACGTCACAAGGGATCATGTAGACATGCGATATTTGATCCTCTTGCATCGTCCTTGGGAGAACATGTATATACTGTCGGAACTGATCATTCGATCAAGAAGGCCAGTACTGAAACTGGAAGAGTTGTTGGAAAAATCAATCTTGAAGAGCATTTCACCAGTAAAAAGGATTCGGTAACCAAGATGTGTCATTCTAGCACACATCCATTTCTTTTGACTGGTACGGAAGACGGACATGTTTTGGTTTATGATAGTGCCAATTTGGGTAAGAACCAGCTCAAATTTAAAGTCGAACTGGCCCATGATGATGCTATCAATCACATAATGGCTATGCCTTCAGTTTCAGCATATCATTATCTTTCATTGGGCTCGACCACTTTATCCCATATCGATATTCGCAAAGGTATCATTACACAATCTGATAATCAAGACGACGAGTTATTGTCAATGTGCTATGCATCAGATCAGATTAACGAAAACAAAAACGATACTGTTTTGGTTGGCCATGGTGAAGGAATTGTTACGATATGGAAGAACTCCAAGAATGCTTTCATGGATCAACTTTCACGGATTAAAGTCAACACTCATGCCTCCATCGATGCCATTATGCCAACCATGAATGTAGATGATGACGAACAAGCAGCATCTGTATGGTGTGGAGACAGCGATGGACTTTTGCACAGAGTTAATTACAAGAAAGGTAGAGCCGTGGAGACAAGAGTACATTCAGTTGGGACAGGAAAGAAGTACGGAGCAGCTGACGAGGTAGGAATCTTGGATATTGATTACGATTACCGCCTAATTAGTGCTGGTATGGAGTCTTTAAAAGTATGGTCAGGACAAGAGTATGCTGACGAGAGTGCTGGCGAAGACAGCGAAGATGACAGCGATAGTGATATTAGTGGTGATGGAAGTGACCTGGATATTGGCTCTGCCCATAGTTTTGATTCTGATTCTGATTCTGATTCTGATTCTGATAAAGAGGAAATTGCTGATATTTCTGGGGACGAAGACGTTCAAGGTTCTGAGGATAAAGACCAAGACGAAGAACACGAGGACGAAGACAGCGAGTCAGTCGACGAGCCAGAAGACGAGTCCCAACCGGCGCCAAAATTAGTCAGAAGACCTTACCCAGGATCCCAGCCTCCTAAAAAGACCAAGAAGGTCAATCTTAATAGTGAACCAGTCACTTCTGAGGCCGAACCGACTGCCAAAAAGCAAAAGCTTCAGATATCTACCAAGCAGTTGAAAAATCTTCAGAAACACGAGCACGGAATCCGTCGTTTTGACGGTCTTTAGTAGCAATATAGAACTAATAAGATAGCAGGATCAATTAAACCATAAGTCCTGAAGGACAAGTGCGTACATGTCCAACACAGTTACTTTTTGCACCCAAATACAGCTGCGAAAAACGTAATAGCAACAGTGGCCAGCCAAGAACAAGTGGGTATTGTTGTGAGCAGGAGAATTATTAGAAAGAATCTTGGCTCACTACTCCTTGAGCTTTATCTACACATAGTTTCCGGATTCCAACAACTTGGTAGGATTAGTTGTGCGTACTGTAAACTCACACTATTCTGTAGTTTCATTCCAGTTCCACTTCCAAGCTGCTCTCAGTTTCTATATCTTCATACCCTACATAGCATAGCAAGCACTTTACTTCCAACTCTTCTGCTCCCAGCAAATGACACCTCCTCCCTCCTCCTCTGCTCCTTCCAACACCATTCCCCTTTCGTATACTCTTCCTTATCCAGCGCAATCCAGCTCCTGCACGCACGGCCACAGATTTGAAAGCGAGTCACCGATCCAAACACTGGTGGTCAATAATGGATGGACTTTCTACCGTTACGGGGGTCATTTTGAACCGTAGAGGATACAGCATCACTGGAACCCTTGTATTAGCACCATTCCATGTTGTTTTTAGCTTTACGCCCCCTGGCTCTCCCGCAGTAAGACCGGACTCTGACGGTCCAGCCACTCCTCCAACCCCAGTTGGGGCCAAAG
The DNA here is from genome assembly GCA_030575035.1 of Suhomyces vadensis. Lineage (NCBI taxonomy): Eukaryota > Fungi > Ascomycota > Pichiomycetes > Serinales > Debaryomycetaceae > Suhomyces > Suhomyces vadensis. The sequence goes on along the minus strand of JAJMGK010000002.1, from coordinate 577,775 downwards.
AAATTTGGATATGCTATCCGATCATAGAATCCATTCATAAGGCTAGAGGCTCTTCACTGCTTTCCCAAGGGGAATCGTTTATAAACGACAATCGAGACCACTACACCTGTTCACACATCAGACTTCAATGTAAGGACTTCACCTATTACCTGTTTGATTTTGCCAACGATGCAATATGTACAGAAGTCTACTCTAAACTCAGCACGTTGATCAGTAAGCCCAAGTTGAACAACGATCTTCGTTTGTTTTATGCCTTCAATTACCGGCCCAATCTCCTTGAACAGAAACTCACCACCAAGGGCTGGTCACTCTACGATCCAATCACTGAATACAGACGCCAAGGTCTTGTCACCGACCAAGACAGCTACTGGAGATTTTCCAGTATCAACTCAGACTATCGGTTTTGCCCTTCTTATCCCCAGCATCTAGTGGTGCCCAGCTCGATATCCGACAATGTTCTCAAGCATGCGAGCAAGTTTCGCTCCAAACAGAGAATCCCCGCCATTGTGTACCGCCACCGGGGAAGTATCAATGGTAATGTGATAGCACGATGTTCTCAGCCGTTGGTTGGGCTCAATATTCAGAATCGTTCGATTCAGGACGAGAAATTGATTACGGAAATTTTCAAGAGCCAAGAAGCGGAAAGAGCCGACAACTTAAGTGAAGACAGTGAGTACCGTAGCCAGCCACACCGTAACTTGATTGTCGACTTGAGACCGTTGACTAATGCAATGGCACAGCACGCTTTGGGTGCAGGCACGGAATATATCGACAACTATCGAGGTCGTAGTTCGCCTGGTCCTGGCAACAACAAGTCTGACACCAACCCGAAAAAGGTCAACAATAACTTTCAAGAGCACCAGAACTTGCGTCAGGTAGACAAGATTTTCTGCAATATTGATAACATCCATGTAATGAGAGACTCGTTGAACAAGTTGACCGCCATTCTCAATGAACTAGATCTGTTCCCAGTAGGATCCGGTAGTGCAGCGAATGCCAGTGTATCTGGCCCAGAATCGGCAGGTGAAGCCACCAAGCCGTTTTACCCGTTGCTCCAGCAGTCTCTTACCAAGACCCAGTGGCTCCACCGGCTTTCAATAGTGTTGCAGTCGGTCGACCGCATCACCAAGTCCATTCACTTGAACAATACGAACGTCATAATTCACTGCTCGGACGGATGGGACCGTACGTCGCAGGTATCAGCGTTATCACAGTTGTGTCTTGATCCATACTATCGCACGCTTGAAGGCTTCATGGTGTTGATAGAGAAGGAATGGGTGAGCTTTGGGTTCAAGTTCTCTACACGTGGAGACCACGGGGGATGTATAGGAGCTATATCCAAAAAGTCCAAGAAACTTCAGGATAGAGCCGATGTAGAGGGAGAGCCTTTGGAAGCGGAAGCTGTGCTGACACCTACCGGGAAAGTCACGTCGTTCTTGCAACGAGCAGCCACTCATATTAAGAATACTGCTAATGGGCACGATAACGACGGGGAAGATGCTGGAAAGGGCGGTGGAAACGGCACTTTCTTGTCGGTTAACTCCACTTACAAAGGCAGCAACGAAAGGTCGCCCATTTTCCATCAGTTTCTCGATTGTGTGTTTCAAATATTGAGACAGAACCCGTCTAAGTTTGAGTTCAACAGTCGTTTTCTCAAGCGATTGCTCTACCACTACTATTCGTGCCAGTACGGATCGTTCCTCTGTGATTCTGAGAGAGAATTGAATGAAGTTCACAAGGTTCCCGAGTCTACATTATCGGTATGGGACTATTTCAGTTCGCGGTTGGGCGAGTTCACCAACAGACTGTACAAGGAGCATGACGATGATAACGGGGTATTGTTTTTTAATTACACGGATATCAAATGGTGGTATGAGTTGTACGGACGGTCCGATGAAGAGATGAATGGACTATCCAACTCTTTGGACAAGAAGTTTGCTCAAATGAAGCTAGCTGTATAATCCATAGACTAGATTGACGGCGATAGAAACTCAATTATTGATGAGACTGGAACCAATTCACACGCAATCGAAAAGAACTATTGATAGTCCGACAGTTATACTTGAATCCATTTACTGGAGACAGAATTACGCTTATAATTAGAGGAAGGGTGCCAATTGATTGTGGTGCTGAAGTACCATCTGATGTGGAGCGAAAACAGTAACACACAACTAGGTTTGAATAGCTATACAAGTGCATTAACTATCCTGACTTACAACACTACATAGATGTTTTCTCTCGGTATAGACCATATAGTTTTTCTGGTCTTGATATAGACCACAGTTCACCATATAGTTTTTCTGTCTCCGCATACGTCATTCATGCATAATACAAATCCGATCTCCGGAGACCTCGTGATAATCAGTTTTCAAGCCAACTGTTCTTCTTAAGGTAACGGCAATGCAAAGGGGCTTCAAATACTCCATTGGAGCAGTCAGGTCATATTCAAGGTTGTCGTCAGGTTCAGGTCCTCAAGGAGTTGACGGAAGAGTCCCTTTGTTCCAGTATGGAGTGGAGCCGATAGCAGAATCGCGACTGATCTCGATAACCGATCCCTACCTATTGTACCAGGCATATATCCAACAAGGGCTTCTTAGAAAGGACGAACATCAACTAAGAGCCATGAAGGAGTTCCAGAAGCTTTACCATCGTATTATCGACTACAAACCACCGGATGAGTTACTGATCAAGATTAGTTTGCTCATGCGACAGATCGAAATCAAGCATGCCGAAGCCACCATTAGAAACAGCGGTGGAAAGTTCTCGCCTTTGAAACTAAGCGTAATACAAAATTTGTTTCGCAAAGACCCCGAAGCTGAAAAGAAACAGTTGATAAGAGTAATGACGGATGAGGAAGAGCTTTCGAATTTTGCATCTCCCCATGGTCTCTTGATTAACGGAGAAGTGGGGTGTGGAAAGTCCATGTTGATGGATATATTTGCCAGCTCATTGCCCCACGATTCGAAAATGAGGTGGCACTACAACAATTTCATCTTGTGGGTGTACAATGAAATGCACAAGATTCAAAACCAGAGGTTTATGATGTCGACACTTCAAAACGGAAAGGCCCAGCGTGCTCTAAGCATGGAAAATGAGTTTGTTCTATTTGAAATAGCACAGAAAATGATCTCAAAGAATACCGTGCTTATGTTGGATGAGTTTATGTTACCAGACATCGCCTCGGCCAATATCATCAAAATTCTATTTACGTACTACTTTAAGCTCGGTGGGATCTTGGTGGCCACTTCCAATAAACTTCCTGAAGAACTCTATTCGAACGAGTTCCACAAGTCCAAGTTCACGGCCTTCGTGGGCATCTTGAATGCCCGGTGCCAGTCCATCGATATGTTGAGCGATTTGGATTATCGAGCACTTGCAGAGTCATCACAACAACCGTACTTGGTGGTGAAATCTAGAAACCTCAACCACGAAGAAATGTGGGTCAATCTACTCAAAAGACATGCGCTCAATATCGACCCTGGCCATTCTGATTGGTTCAAGAATATAGAAGAACTCGGCCGTCCATCGTCCTTCAAAGTGTACAACCGTACCACCCATATTCCATTGACGTTTTTCAACGATCAAGTGTGCTACCTTGACTTCCATTACATCTGCGAGGGTCTATACTCGTCCTCCGATTACATCACATTGGCCTCTCGCTACCTGGTGGTGATAGTGGACAACGTGCCAATAATGAATACCAAGATGAAAAACGAGGCCCGACGGTTTATTACTTTACTCGATGCCATCTATGAGTCCAAATGTCAGTTTTTCATGCGTAGCGAGGTCGAAGTCGAGGACTTGTTCTTTCCGACGGGCAAGTTAGACGAAATGGCTGCGAAATCTCACGATCATGGGGTAAGCAACAACTTGGATGTGCAAGACGAAGAAATGTTTGCCAAGACCAGTATAGCCATGAGTAATCCGTATCGTCCCAATGTAGCCACCTATGAAGATAAAATGGAAACATACGCCGAAGAAGGTCAAAACCAATTGGCAGTGGATTTCAAGAACATCAAAGCATTTACTGGAGAGGATGAAAAGTTCGCCTACAAGCGTGCAGTACTGAGAATAAAGGAAATGGTCAACTCCGATAAATGGCGCGAGGGAAATAAATGGGTGCCGATAGACGAGAGCATGCGTCCATGGGAAGCCTCCACTTCGCATGATCCAGCTGTACCCGAGAGAAGGGTGCCGGCACCGTCGCAGATGACGGAAGTGCCCAAACCAAAGCTCATCGACGGATTGCACCACTTTTGGGCCATGGGCCCATGGACTTCGGACCAAGGTAAACGCTTGAAAGACCTGATTGCACGCTCGTGGATTCGTAGTAGTGTTAGAAACCAATAATACACATTGCTCCCTGTATGGCGAGCTTATCTTATCGGCCTCGGTATGCCAGCATGTCAGCGGAAGCGAGCTTCACATGCGCGTCACCGGCGTGTCACGTGCGCCAATTGTAACTCGATTTCCCCAGACTTCTCCGACCCAACAAGTAGTATAGGTGGAGTTCATCGGTTTTTCAAGATGATTTTCACACCTGAACGTTTGGTAAAGCTCGCATATAAGTATCCCAGTCTTCACAACTCATGGTACCTCGTGGCATGTGCATGTTTAACCGTAGTTAACCAGCCACAGGAGATCCCGGGAGTATACCATTTTGCTTTGAGACAACAGCTCTTGGAGTACTCGACAGAAAAGTCGTTGTTGACCAACAAATATTTGCTTCAAATGGCACAGGATTCTATTCTGTCATCTTCAAAGTATGTGGACTTGACGGCTGTGGGAGTCAACTTGCCGGACATTCTCATCCCTTACACCTACTTCGACAAGCTTCCACTTGAGTTCAAGTTCAACTCATCAGATGACATACATAACTTTCAAAGTCAAATCTCGGCCAAGTTCAGGGAGGTGATTTTGAAGAGTGTGGCATTGGCCGGACTTCCTAAGGCTATCAATGCATTGATGATATTGAAAACCGTCACTCCAACCTCGATGAAACCACTGTCCATTCCCGTACGTCCTAGCATTGTTCTGCCGGGGCTTCCATCTTCCAACATTGTAGGAGAAGACGTAAATGGAACCAACTTTGAACAGGAAACAGGAACAAACGACACCATCGACGGACCCATTTCGTCCAAGTCGATTAATGTTGGGGAAATCGAGAAAACTCTTGTTCGAGGCTCTGATCTCTGGAATACCATCTATTCTAGTAAAGTCAACGTTCGAATTAAAAGGCAAATGGTCAATGCTTACCCTGACTTGTGGCACTTTGCTTATCATCACGTCTATGGTCCATTGTTAAGTTTCACAGAGATCTTATCAGCCAAGGAAACCTCGTTGTGTATAGTGGCCAGTTTGATTCCACAGGATGTCAATCCACAATTGAAGGGGCACTTGAAAGGAGCACACAATGTTGGTGCTACTAAAGAAGAGTTGTCTCAGTTACGAGACTTGGTGTTTGATATCTGTGATTGGAGTGGTGGTGTCAACTGGAAAGGAGGAAAAGACGGTGTGGCCAAGTTATAGTTGAATAAGATGTTTATGATTATGTTATGATATTGTATAAAAGCTTTATATTAGTCTTATTTAATGTTGAGTTATGTCTGGCTTTTATTGCGTAAGAAGTTGTGCCCCGTAGCACTGTGAATATCCGTCGAGCAGAGTATTTCTACTGGTTCAATTTACTAGTGCTGTCATACTGCTTATCGGAAGACTAAGTACTGGTTTACTAACTTTGTTGTCCAATTCATTTAATACTGGTATGGATATCTTACATCTATACTGATTCAAGTAAACGTTTATTAGTTATACACGGAGACCGCTATGAAGAATGATGGACACCATGGGTGCCAGACAAAACCAGTGTCCTACAACTTTATCCTATCCTGTCTTTTGATCAACAACACCTGTAATCCGCAGAACACAAAGAAGGCCAAGTACACAAACACTGCTCCAAATACAGTTTTGGCTACGGCCTCGCCGTCTTCAGGATCCTCAGTGGATCCCATCATGGTTTCATGGCCAGTGTGAAACAAATATCCAATGAATGACAAAATTACAATTGCAAATGCTGATAAGATGGTACAACAGTACGCTTGACCGGTGGATACGACTGCCTTCATCTTGTTGGTGGACGATGTGATGGTTGGAAGTGACAAAATTGAGTTTATCGTCGCAACAATCGTCGGTGCGCGCACTACCCAGTATGGTGGAGCAAGTTCGTGGGGTGGGAACTGGGCCGGACATCCGAGTCGTCGGTGGTAGAGTATTCGTCCTGGAACGAGTCTGTGGCTGTTGCGGCCACGTTGGATGTAGTGGCGTGTAGTTTTGGAGCCAAGAAGTCGGATGCTGACGCCGTCCCGTACTCGTTTTGTACTTGCGGCTCGGGTGATGTTGTAGGAAGATGCACTGGCGACGAAGCCGGGGAGGGATCGGGGTTGGGCGTGAGACTGAGGGCGCTGGTGACAAGTAGCCTTTCGGGCGTCTCGAGGGTATTTTGCGATGATGTGTTGGCAATAGGATCGTGGCCCAGAAGTCTACGATTCTTGAGTGCCTGCACCGTTTTGTACACTTCTTTGAGAATATGAAGCCTACTGGCCACCATATGGACGTCCTGGTAGTACTGGTTAGGTTCATAGTCTTGGGCCATGGACTTGAGTGCTCCAGAGGCCGTTTCGGCCGTGACGCTGGCCCTTTTGGAAGGACGAGCGTCCAATTCCTGAGACGGAGGCGTAACAGTTCGGGACAGAGAGCTCAAGAGGCTGGTCGAGTATGGTTTTTTGTCTACCGCAGCATCTCCTGGTGGGGTTGGAGTCGGTGTTCTGTTGCGAAGCCTTCTCTCAGAACTTTTCATGGGCGAAGAATTGGCAGTATTTCCCACCGAACCTTTCAGATACTTGAGTTTAACAATCATTTGAGGGGCTGAAAGTGAATGCAACTGTTCGGAAGTGGCCGAAGCACTTGAAGGTTGGTGCAACCCAATGGTTATATTGTCGTGGGATGCAATGAGATCAGAATTCACCGGCGTGTGGGGACGGAAGACGTCCAGAGACGTCAGGGTGTGCTCAGAGACCATATTATCACCTTCCATAGGATCAGAGTACCGTTCTTTGTCGTATCTGAGAGTAATATACCGTCCAGACATGGCTGTTTCTCGAGCACCTCCAACCTGGTTCGCAGTCAAAAGAGGATGGCCGGAATCAGCGGGCGTGCGCGGTTCATTTTTGGCAGTTAAAAAATTAAGGTTGGTCAAACTACTTTTGATCAAGTTGGTTAGCAGAGATGACTACGGCAGACTTGAACGACAAGGTGGAAAACGAACCGTTGGTGGCCACAGCAGACCAGCTTCTGGGATTGATTGAGTCGTTTATTGAACTAGGTGTTTTGGTACACGACAACCAGGGCACCCAGCAATCCCAAACAGCTCTCATACATAAGACCAATCAAGTAGTGAGCCAACTTTCGGGACTCACGGCCAGTCCATTTACTCATCAATATCCCATTCCGGTGGATGTAATATCGTATATCGAAGATGGTAGGAACCCCGACATCTATACCCGAGAGTTCATCGAAGTTACGGCCAAGACCAACGCCCGACTCAAGGGTAAGATGCAGGGATTTGCACGCTTGAGAGATGTATTGGGAGACAAATTGGGTGAGGAATTTCCACATTTGGTGGGCAATATCGAGGAAATTAAAAAAAAAACCGGAGGCTAGGAGACAAAAATATTCCGATTTAGGCTCCATAGCCATAGATGCACCACGCCATCTCTGCTGCTCCGACAATGCCTTGAAGCACTGTTGGGACCGCGCTCGCTGCGTCCGAGGATACGGGGAGTTGACACTAATTGGCAAAAAAAGCGTGCGCGAACCGATCGCGGGGGCTGGCTGCAAAATGTCCTTGAGGCACTCCGCCAGCGCCATTGCAGATATACGACCCATCGAACCCATTTGGGCCATTGTCAGTCCAAGAAGACTCGAACAATTGAGCACAGCATCTGGTTGCGAAAAAATACGTCGCTCGACCCATTATATGCCGCAGTATACGATGGACGCGTCTACAATTACGTCCGTAACAGCATACTTGACTGCCGTATTGGGACCGAGACACCAAAATAAGCTAAAAAATACAAATAAACCCAACGGTACGAGATTGTACCACTTCACAGCATCTCATTCATCGAGTGCTTCTGCTGGCTTTCTAACCCAGATAGAACCGGTAGAGCCTAATGTATAATTTGATTTAATTTTCATTTCAAGTATAAGTAGAGAATGTATTCTGTTGGAATGTAGATTTGTTTCAGCTTCACATCTTAACTTAGTCCTTCCTTTATACCTAACTTAGTCCTTCCTTTATACCAAAAATGTCCAAACGTATTGTTTCTGCTGTTTTAGTGGCTGCTCTTGCCGGTTCTGTCCTGGCCGACAGCGATGTTGACTCGACCACCACCGTGACCACCACGCCAACTGTCACTGTAACCAAAACAGTTCAGTATGTGGAGCAAATTTACGAAACAGCGTATGTCTACACCAACTCGGCTGGTCTGTTGACTACACTGACAGTGATAGGTAGCACTGACTACGTGCCCACCCTTATTGGACCATATGCTACTCCTTCCAACGGTACCATTACAACTGCACCACCGGCACCAGTGGTAGTTCCAACCTCGTCTGAAGATTCTTCTGCATCCGTTGCACCTTCTTCAGCACAGGCTGCTGCTGCTGATCTGAGCTCACCAGTTTCTTCCGATTCCACCACTCCAAGTTCTATTCCAAGTTCTAGCTCTGCTGCAGGCTCTTCGGCTGGCCCCAACCAAACGGCTGCTCCCGCTCCAGCCAACACACCTGATGTTTCATCTTTAAGCTCAGCTTCTCCTACCACTAGCTCAGCCTCTGGAATTTTGGCATCTTTTGACCCTGCTTCTTCAGGTACTTCTGCTACCAATTTAGCTTCTTCAGCCACCGAGATCGATTCTACTCCAGTCTCTTCTACAACATTGACTGTCTACCCAACCACTATTACAATCACTTCTTGTCATGAAAATAGCTGTACTGCTATTCCTCAAACCACCGGTGTTGCGGTGGTGTCCGAATTAGAAACAATTTACACTACTTTCTGCCCTCTTAGTGGACTCCCAGCCCCAACCAAACAGTCGGTTGCAGCAGATACAGAAACAGAAAATTACACCACCGTCACCACAGGTACTTACACCCTCTCTACAACTACTGTCACTCTGAAATACACTCCTCCACCTTCGGTAGTGGTGGTTCCAGCAGTGACTTCTCCGGCTGTGGCCCCAGCAGCTCTGGCTCCAGGCAAGACTGCAGCCGTTTCCGGTACGTCTTCCGGCACCTCAACTGCACTCGTAACTATTCCAGCTGCCGTACCATCGCAGGGCAATGCCCACATCAATGCCCCCGCCGTAGCAGCTGTGCTCCTCGGTGCCTTGGCTCTTGTATAACTAATATAAATAATTTGCAGCAATAGCGCGGCACGTGATGCCGCATGTAATTATAACCGGCGATGGATAAATTACCTAAACACCAGTGATGATTGGTGCTACGTATGGATTGCGCGGGTTCAAGGGTGTCCAAGTGTGTTGGAGGGCCCAGGGTCGCAAGCCGGTTACAATCTTTTCAAGAAATGTCAAGACTTCGACTGTAGACTGGAAACCCATGAAGGGGGTTCTGGGAAACTTGGCGACGTTGGAGCAACAAGCTAAGATCCCCTATCTTAGAAGATTCTTTTTGGGCTTGATGATTGCCATGCCAGTGATCAGCTTTGCATTAGGATGTTGGCAAGTCAAGAGATTGAACTGGAAAGTTGAATTAATTGCCAGAAGTGAAAATGCGTTGGCCCAACCCTCGATGGATGAGATTCCAGCCCATATTGACCCCCAAGTCATACCCGAGTTTGAATATAGAAGGTTCACGATGAAAGGTAAGTTCGACTACAGCCAGGAAATGTTTTTGGGTCCCAGAATCAGAAACGGGGCCATGGGATACTTGGTGGTTACACCATTCCACAGAACGTCTGGAGGGAAACCGATTTTGGTAGAACGTGGATGGATACAAAAAGACAAGGTGGTCCCACAAACACGTAGTAAAGGATACTTGTCACATTTAGCACTCCCTCAAGGAGAAATCGAGATTGAAGCTTTGTTCCGTGTAATGCCCGAAAAATCGAACTTGCAGTTCGACCACGAACCCGGTTCGAGATTGTTTAATGTACATGATGTTCCAGAGATGGCAAAGCAGTCGGGTTCTCTTCCTATATATACCCAAATGATCTATGACTTACGAGACCGCGTTGAGTGGAGAGAGCCGCAGCCTAAAAGCTCGTGGAAATCGTACCTTTTTGCATCCAGTAAGTCTAAAGATGACGATGCTTCATTTATTGCCGATCAGGCAGACACAGACTTCACTTTGCAATATCAGGAGTTCGAGTTTGTGAATGAAGGTGTACCTATTGCTGCGCACCCCAAGATCAAGTTGACCAATAACCATATGCAATACTTGGTGACTTGGTTTGGACTTTCGTTGGCTAGTGCTGGTTTGTTGGTGTATTCATTCTGGAAACGAGGAAGCAACCTGACGGCTGAGAAGGTGTTGGAGGCCAAGAAGAAGGGCTTTAAGTAGTGTAAATAGTAATAAAGACTGAATGAGTATGTACTACCCATTGTACCCTCTCGCTAACGCCCAAGCGCTCTGGTAGAAGATATATCTTACTCATAATCATATAAAAGAGAGATTATTGAAATCAATTTCTACACCATTAGTTATATTTATTGCATCATTATTATCCATTAAATAATATTCGTCACTTTCGATAAACTTTCCATAATAGGCTATATCGATAAAATAATAATAAATATTTAAATCAATTCTAGAGCAGTATAATTTTCATCCTAAGTAAATATAGAAATCAGTTTCATTATAAATTTATTAAATATAATAAGTTCATACATTTAATTAATTATCTATATTCAACTTTTTATTCTTATATAATTAGTATTCAAAAATGTGTTATAAATGCCGCATGCTATACCATTGCATTTCTATTTGTTTATTACATTTCTATTTGTTTATTGCATTTCTATTTGTTTATTGCATTTCTATTCGAACCGTACACCATTCTTTTTCTATAGCAACACCACAGAACTTTCTACATTATTAATGGTACTGTTTGCGGTAAAGTTCTAGCTTGTCAGCTTTTGCCCACTTTTTCTCGTCTACTCATTTATTTTCTATTATTTTGCATAACTAAGGAGTCCGAACAACACAACCGCAAGTGATAAGTCACTCAAAAACATACCGAATAATTCATAGTAACCCAAAAGTTGAAGAATCGTCGGCTTCAATCTGGCCAATTGAGGCAATACCATTGACCCAAATGATAGACCTTTGGAAATCCATCCATCGTCGGAGGAAGCCCCAAGAAGTTGTTTTTGAACACTGATGGTATAGAAACTAGCCAAGATTAACACCTCGGCCGTGATGAAGTACGCAAAGAAACCTTGCACTGGCCCCGAAGGAGCAAGGCCCCGGATGTATGAGTATGAAGCAGCTCTGAAGTTGGATTCCCCGGCAGAAAAATGGTACCAGAAATTCACAAGCACGACGGCGTATCTAATAAAGGTGAATACAAACTTGTAAGACTTCTTGTAGTACAGGTTGTAGGCGGCGAGTTCGGTCTCGTACTGTATTTCTTCAGGACTGGGTCCAAAAGGAGATCCCAGTACACCACCGGCAGATCCAGGAGTACCGGCCGCTCCCGTGTTACCAAGCATGTTCATCATCATTTGAGACAACGGGTCGTTGTCGGCGTCAGGGTGCTGGGCCCCACCGTGAGATAAGAGGTTTTTCAACATCTGATCGATGTCTTGAGGGGCCGATTCGGTTTCAATCGTGTTGATATCAACCACTTCAGGATCTGCGTCGGGATCCACCGGTTCTGTCAAGCGGACCTGGGTGGTTGTTTCGGTCTTGGGAGGTTTATCCAACACCGAAGCAGCAGAGGCTTGTTTGACTGAAGAGCCCAGGCCCAATATGTTGTTAAGACGGTCCGTTGCTTGGCCCTTGGCCATCTTGGCCTGTCTTCTTTCACGAAGAATACGCTTCTTTTCTTCGGCACTCAATGGTCCACTTTCTTGCGACATGCTTGCTTGGGTTGGGTCTGGTTAGTTTGGACAGCTATTCAAATGGTGGAAACGAAACTTTTGATAGCGCACTATATGCACACCGGTAGAGTTGGGCTTTTAAACTAGTATACGGAATGGGGGATAGTTTAAGTTATAGTGAGGTTACAGACCGGGAAACGATCATTAACTCGATGGAGAACCGAGACTACTTGTTGATGATTGCGACACAGCAACAAAAATCGGTGCAACAGGTGAAGTATGAGTTGATGAAGAAGTTGATGGAGCGGTGAGGATTGACCAGATGGATGGGGTATGGCTAGTTGTGATCACCGCATGACGATGGAATAGGTTCGGCGACGAAGGACGGATGTTTGCAGAAAATATCAGACCTACAGAACTTGGGTACGAACTGTGATGATATACTAGTACTTGGTTATACGATACGGTTATATTGCTGATTATCGGTAACCGATAGGTATATGACTAATAGACAATTAACAACTATTATATCTCAAGAAAACCGATAGGGATATGACTGCAAAGACAATTAACAACTATGATATCTCAAGAAAGTCTATAGGTATATGACTAATAGACAATTGACAACTATGATATCTCAAGAAAGTCTATAGGTATATGACTAATAGACAATTGATAACTATGACATCTCAAGAAAGGCTATAAGACAATTAACAACTATTATATCTCAAGAAAGTCTATATCAGGAGCTACTCTAATCAAGTCTTTTGTTAATGGTCAGTATATAGGTGAATATTAAAGAAGTTACGTATCAACAGTGTAATTCAATACTTTATGGTACAAAAAGTATAGTTGATACCACTTGACAGATGAACTTACGGTTTTATACCCTCTGTTTTCATTAACTAGCATATCCATTAGGTATATTATTGTTAAATGATGAGTGTTTGTTCTGCTCCATATTACACCGTCTACATTATCATGATCGCTGTTTAAGGCGATTAACACTGTCAGAGGTTAAAAAATTGTATTCCGTTCCATTTCGTCTTCAATTCGAGGATAGATAGTATATATTGGTTATTTAATTATTAATACAGTGGTAGGATTGTGCCAAAGAGCATTCTATTTTAATTGCAGCGATATGTAGCACAGGGTTGCTTTTGATTTCAAAACAAATTGTTGTCAAGTGCAAGGACTCATGTAGCGGGATTGATATTATCTAAAACGAGGCTTTTCTCGCTCCACAGGTCTCCTTTTGACTGGTGCTCGAGCCGTATTGGTATCAAAAAGACCTCTCATGTATCGAGGGGGCTGGTTTAAATTAGGGCCTCTCTTGTTCGACTCCGGCGACCTGCTTCGGATTCTCCGTGGAGCTTGTGGGATTCTCGACAATCTCGTACGTTTAGAAGGATTAGGATCCACTATAAACGAATCGTTTGTCACATACGAGTCGTCATCTGGGACCAGCACAGATTTGGCCGCATTGGGTGCACGAGAACTGGTGGTTACCGGCTTGGTGGTCCGGGTGGGTCTGGTTTTGGCATTGGCATTGGCTTTGGTTGTGGTTGGAGCTGTGGACGGTATCAGCGAATTGGCAGTGTTTAATTCGGCCAATCGAGCTCTAAGCTCGTCGTTCTGTTGCTTTTTCTCGTCTAATTTAACCCGAAGCTCCTCAATACGCAAATTACACGCTTTTTGCTCTTGAAGTTGCTCCCATGCCTTCTGGCTGGGACATCCCGGGAAATCAACACACCACATTGTAATAGAAAGCCCGTACATAAAACTGGCAAACGATTCGTTGAATCCTAAGGCCACTGCATCGTGAATCAGCTGAAGATTGGTCATGTTTACATCCAACTCCTCCATGGCATCTGACATTCGTCCAAACCGTTCGCTATTTACGGCACTCTCCATGGGCATGTGGTCCACATCAACAGGATAGTGTATTTTAGGAGATTGCGCCAACAAGTGTACTCCAGACGACCTTTGCAGGTGTCTTCGTCTGGATTGCGATGAAGGGGTTACTGGCCTAGAAGACGCCATGTTTACCGTGTTGTTATTGCAGAAGAACATTTGAGATCAAAACATACTGAGAGAAGTGACACAAAAAACCGCGGCCACCATCAGCCTATAGCACTGCATTTTTTCCGGGGTCAACAGTTCGATTATAGTTGTATCGAATCTCGGAAATACTTCGCTCCTCGGGGGAAAATTCGTTTGTAGCTGGCAGAAAACAAAAGGGGATGTGGATACCGGTACGTTCTAATAGAGCTATTACTATGTGTTAATGGTAGTATTACGAGTAGATGTAGGCAGCAAATGCGAGTTGAATAGCATCGCTATAGCTTTATATTCTGTTGATAAATCAGTCGTCCAACAGTCATGCATTAGGAATGAATATTTCTATTTCTAAGTGACTTTTACAAATGCGGGTTGAAAAGCTACAAGAAATTGAAACTGTATAGTCATTCTAATTAATCTTGACACAACTGTGCACTTGATAGATTACTCTCGCGATAGTTTTGTAGAGGTCAGAGAATCTCGCTATAGTTTCTGTAGAGGTCAAGAGAATCTCGCGATAGTTTTTAGAGGTCAAGAGAATCTCGCGATAGTTTCCGTAGAGGTCAGAGAATCTCGCGATAGTTTTGTAGAGGTCAGAGAATCTCGCGATAGTTTCTGTAGAGGTCAAGAGAATCTCGCGATAGTTTTTGTATAGTTCAAGAGATGCGTGCCAACTGCTTCTGGTCCAATGCAATTACCTCACTAATTACCAGATTTTAGTGTCCCACTAGCAAAGAGAATTTAGGAGATAATGAAAAAGGTATTTATAGGAATATTTATAGGAATATTTAGGAATATTCATAGAAGTCAAAACGAATTTTAGATCGAGCAAAATTGCGTCGGCTGTTTTTTAGTTTAAAAGGAATTCTATTGGGCTATGGATCGTCCAGTCCAACTATTTCCTGCCATGTTTTACCTTCACGCTTCAACTCTACCAACAATTCATCTCTAATGTGTGCTGGCAAACCGGGTCCCTTGTAAGCAAAAGCAGTGTAAAGTTGGACAAACGTAGCACCTGCCTTACCAAACTCAAGTGCATCCTTTCCTGAAGAAATACCTCCGCATCCCACAAGAACCAAGTTGGAATCTTTGGTATGCTTACGAAGGGTTCTCAATGCTTGCAACGACAAAGGTTTCAATGGCTTACCCGATAACCCACCGGCTTGATTAATAAGCTCGGTATCGGTGGTTCTCAACAAGGAAATAGGACGAGTGATGGTGGTATTGGAAATGATAATACCATCGACCTTGGCAGTCTTGGCCGAAACCGCAATGGATTCGATTTCAGGCTCGGTAAGATCAGGGGCTACTTTCACCAACACTGGAGGCAATTGTCCTACCAAGTTGGGACCAGCACTGTTTCTTTCCTTGACAACAGTGCTCAACAAGTTTGTGAGCTTCAGTTCTGATTGAAGGTCTCTCAAGCCTGGGGTGTTGGGAGAAGACACGTTGATCACAAGCACATCCGCATAGGGAGAGAGACGTTCTACACCTTTGACATAATCCTCAACTTCGTCACCCAACTTATTCTTACCCAAATTGATTCCAAGCAACCTCCCGTTACGGAACGAATTAGATTCAGGTTTCTGACCGTGGTGCAGTCCCAAGAGCTTGGAGAATCTCAACCGTAACGAACTAATTACATTGAAGTGTCCGGTCGAGTTAAAGCCGTACCTGTTGATAACAGCATCGTCTCTGGGCAATCTAAAGAACCGAGGCTGAGGGTTTCCTGGCTGTTCCAAGGGAGTAATTGAACCTATTTCTACATATGAGAACCCACAGTTGAACAAGCCTTCAATTGCCTCACCATCTTTGTCCAAACCCGCCGCCAAACCAATGGGCGAATTAAGTCTTTTTCCAAACACATCGACACCCAACAAACGGGCGTCTTCTCCGTGAACTTGCTCGTCCAGAATCCGAGGCGCTAATCCGTACTTAAGTGCTGCAATGCCAACCCTATGCCCTTCTTCGGCATCGGTAAATGTTCTGATAAGAGGACAAAAAACGTACTCGTGGATAGCTGATCTCAGGTCGAAGTAGTAGTAGCCGGCCACCGCCAAACCAACAATTCCTCCTGCAAAAACAACCGGTCCTGGCACAATTGAAGCCTGGATACTGGCCCTACGCCCGATTCTTCCTCTGATTGATCTCTGAAATGTCCTGAACATCGCTGTCGCTCCACTCCGTGTGTCCGCCGGTCGATATAGCACGCGTCACGTGAGTTTCTCTATTAATTCTATGCAGGCCGCGATGCATAGCTGAAAAATCTGGCATCTCATCAGAAGACTAGCACCAACATTGCAGCTATGGGATCGAACGTGCCTAGAAATGGAAAGATCGAGAGGCGAAGCACTGGAAAGTTTGAACGTGGTTCTGGTGGCCGCGCCAATAGTGCCAAAAGCAAGCGGGTTAAAGCCGGTTTGCAGAAGATGGACCGTCAGTACCAAGAGGCAATAAGGTCAGCTGAGGGCACCGAAATGTTGTTGCAAGAAGAGGCCGGGTTTATTGAGGCCGAGGGCATGGAAAAGACGTACAAGTTTCGTCAGGGGGATATTCAAGATTCCGTAGACGTCAGCACGGCCAACAAGAAATTTGACCTCAAGCTCGATGAGTTTGGTCCGTATACCATAGACTACTCCAGAAACGGTAGGGAATTGATGATTGGAGGCCGCAAGGGCCATGTGGCTATTCTTGACTGGAGAAAAGGAGCTTTGGACTGTGAACTCCATCTCAATGAAACCGTCAATGCCGTCAAGTTCTTGCATAACGACCAGTACATGGCAGTAGCCCAAAAAAAGTATACCTTCATATACGACAAAACCGGATTGGAACTTCATAGATTAAAGCAGCATGTTGAATGCACCCTTTTGGACTTCTTGCCGTATCATTTTTTACTTACAACTGCTGGGAACTCTGGCTTTTTGAAGTACCACGATGTTTCCACTGGTACTCTTGTCAGTGAGTTCAGAACCAAATTGGGACCGACACAGGCCATGAAACAGAACCCATGGAATGCCGTGATGCATTTAGGACATGGTAACGGAACAGTATCGTTGTGGTCGCCTAGTATGTCGACTCCATTGGCCAAACTTCAGTGTGCCAGAGGACCTATCAGAGATGTTGCTATTGATAGAGAAGGTAAGTATATGACGGTAGCCGGCTCTGACAAAAGCATCAAAGTATGGGACTTGAGAAAGTTAGAAGTCATGGACTCGTACTTTTCACCAACCCCTGCCAATTCGTTGGATATATCTGATAATGGATTATTGTCGGTAGGTTGGGGCAGTCATGTTACCGTTTGGAAAGATATATTCAAGACAAAACAGAAGGATCCGTACATGACGCATTTGTTGCCAGGATCCAAGGTGGAAAAGATAAAGTACGTTCCTTTCGAAGATATTTTAGGTGTTGGGCACCAGACTGGATTCAGCTCCTTGATCGTACCAGGATCAGGAGAAGCCAACTTCGATGCATTAGAATTGAACCCATACGAGTCCGCCAAACAGAGACAACAGAGTGAAGTCAGATCATTAATCAATAAGTTATCCCCTGACACCATATCTCTTGATCCAAATGTTATAGGTAAGGTCGACAGAAGAGCCATGAGCGTAAGATTGAAGCCAGGTGAGATAAACGAATTTGATATTTCCAATGATCCCGACAGAAAGTTACAAGTCAGACCTGATGTCTCCAGCAAGAACTCCAAGTTAAGAAGTCACATGAGAAAGAAGACCCAGAATGTTATCGATGAAAGGAAGATGAGGGTCGAAAGAAACTTGAAGATGGAACAACAAGCCAGACAAAAATTGAAGAATGAAGAAGAGGGTATTTACGAGGAAGAAGACGTATTGGACCAAGCCTTAGGAAGATTCAAATGATTATTTGGACTTTAGTAGCTAGATTCAATTTGATATATAGAATCATGTACATTACTTTAATTGACTAGCTAGTAGGTAAATGATGTCGTCAAGAGTAGAATTTTCCCAGTTAATGGCGTTGACCGTATCTTCTTCTATAAACTCGTCCGTATACTCTACTTTGGCCCTTAATTTGAATGGTTCGATTTCAAATCTAGGATTTACTCCGATAACTCGCCGACCATTTTCAAAGATTCTTGCACCCATTCTTTCCTTGAGGAAGTGATCTAGTTGCACCTGATGTTCGAGATCAACAGATGAAATGCATCCAATCGCAATTGTAGCTAGTGGAGATGACGTGGTACTAATCCGTATAAGCAACCTGCAAAGTCTACTGATTTCATGTATATCTGAAAGGATTATTGCCTTCAACCAATTTATTCCCTGTAATTCTTCATAATTAAGACGGGCCATTCTAGTTTTCGTGGTTTTGAGGTAACTGGCTGTATGCTTTTCCAATATCTGCTCCAAGTACTTGATCTGAAGAATAATTCCATTGGGTACGACGATCAGTTCGTCAAAACCAAATATGTAATCTATGGCATATACGCGCTCAAAGACCTGTGAATACGGATTGTGGTCTTCAATAATACCAAAATCTTCTTTATTCAAGATTAAAAGAAGTAGTTGGAATAGCTTGGATGGGCTGATTAAATCTCGTACCTTGGAGTCAGCTTTTAAAGGGCTATTTGGAAACTCTGCTAACCATTGAATCGTGGACTCGATAAACGGCAAATTGAGCTGTGGTTCACCAACATTGCTGATTCTGGTTCGGACTTCAACCATGCTTTCCTAAAGACTCAAGTTGTGTATATACTGTACGTATTTGACCGTCCACATCGGTACAAAGAGGATTATTTCGCAGCCAAATAAAAAGCAATGCATGAACCCGGCATCGATGAGTCTCTACTAAGGAGTTCAACTAGTCGAGACAGGGTATATCTGCACAGCTCAATAACTCGTGAAAGTAGATTACTGAGGTTGATTCGGAACTTGTTCTTACATACAAAGTTTATTGAAGTCTGTATTATTACATGCAAAGGTAAAACTTGGAGCGTATTCTATTTCTCTTCTCAAACCAATCTGTCACGACTTACAATCTTATTACAGATAAAATAAACCAATCTGTCACGACTACAATCTTATTACAGAAAAAATACTCTTAAACCATTTATTAATGAGAAAAATCTAACCGACGAGCAGTGCCATCCCGGGACTGGCTCGCATAAATTGATAGCTAATACTAATGAGAAGTTCTGGCAGAAATTGAAAACTTGGAGTAATCTACAGTAATTAAATCTCCGAGTACACTGTTGCCAGATCCATTGTTTGAACTTTGAACTGAAGATGAGGACATATTGATAGCGTTGTTGAACATTTCCACCAAATTAATCTCTGACTTGATAAATTCCAAAATGACCTTGAATTTTCCCAAAGATTGGGCATTATGTTTCTGCAACTTTTCTTCCAAGTTTAATTCATTGATGATTTTGATTAGTTTGAGAGAATTTTCTGCATCTTCATTATTTTCCGTGGTCATGCCTGCATTATAGGATTCCGATTGCAATTCGGACCCTTCATGATGATTGATTTTTTGATTTAAAACAATTAGCCATGCATTAGCTATTTGTTCATAAGCAAGCAGTTTGGTATATTGGAATTCATTATTGGTAAAGTTGGGTAATTCATGGATGAGATCAGTGATATGGTCGAGGAAAAGTAGCGAATGGGAAATATTGGATTCTATTGGTGGTAAAAAGTGAAGGATGAAATCAGATAAACAATTTAAAAATTCATTTAAATGTGGCTTGATACGAAGATAAGAATAATCGCTCTCTGTGTCACACTTATATGGCAAGTGATTGAAAATATTATTGTACTTCTCCTTCAAAAGCGCCAACGAGTTGTTAATAGTTGGATCGGGAGCCATCGAGTTAACCGTAGACGAGATTTCAGGATGGATTTGTACTAAATCAGCCAACAAGCTTTGCAATGCCTTCTGGTCCAAAACTTCGATCAAGCGATTAATTGGTAATCTTTGGCCCAAAATTCGAGGGGTTTTTGACTTCTTGAATTTGGAACTAGTTGATGACGAAGATGCTGCTTGTTGGGTATACTTTCTGTGAGAATTTTTTAATGCTGATGATGAAGGGTGCGATGCCGGGATCGTTATTGGGTTCAAATAATCCTCATCATCCAGAAGTCTTCTCTTCTTAGTATTAGAGGATGGTTCATTATTAGGGTGGTTGTTCATGCTCGGTGTGTATCTGGGAATATCGGTTTGAATACTAACAGGAGAGAGTTGTTCAACTCCACCGTTAGGTTTGTTAGACTTGAACCCCCAATGGAACCCTGCCGAAACCATATTTGATGTTTTTGATATATACTAAAAAATTGATGTAGTTGGTTGAAACTTATAGACCCGTTTATACTAGTCTTTTGATTGATCTGTTTCTCTTTATTCCCGTGTAACCTAAATGAGTCTACTGCTTTGCTATTTGTCTGTTGCAAGCACAGTGAACTCTGGATTGACGATGGGGCGGATGGGGTTACCCGGATCAGTAACGGGGTGAATTGAGAGGTTATATGCAGAACATGAGCTGGATACAATCACGAGCAGTAGGAGTGTTGGATACGGGCCGGAGTGAGTTTAGTAGGTAGAGTGGTTCTAGGGATGCTGGCTAACAGGTTTTATGTAACATGGAAAGCACGCACACTAAATGTGGACAAGATTAGGTTTCACCCGAGGTTGCCAAGCATACCTGAATTGAAGTGGCAGTGGCCTTGAGGAGAGATGAAGATCATGTAGAAAACCATCCTAGCTCTACTGTATATAAAAGATAATTGGGGTTGACCTAATTTGCTTCAAATACTTTCATTTATTCTCTATTGCATTTTCTCTTTGATTGATACCTTCGGAACAAAATATGTACTCATTTGGTCAAGACTTACCACCTTGAAGCTATCCCAATAAGAAAGAGATTGAAATCTTAGCACTCTGCAATAGGGTTTATAAGATACATACTATTGACTTGTTCTCAAAGTTGCTTAATGCTACTTTGAACTTTAAACTTGGCCAATACTCGGTAGTTCTTGCCCCTGCTTTTTTCGCAGCCAAAGATGCATGAAGCAGCGTGCATTGGCTCAGTTAGACCCTGCCTATCTTCTTGAATTGTTGGGGCATTTATTATTACCGTAGTATGTACTATCAGTAGCAGGTAAGTACAAATGGTGGCAATCAATAGGTGAAGACCGACCTCAAAACGTATCCAAGCACTCTTATAGAAACCCACATAAAACACTCTGATAGAAACACGAATAAAACTGATCCAAACAAAAAAGTCTTCTTAAATTCTTCAGGTTTGGCAAAAAAGGGTAGAGTTATTAATTCAGTTTACAAATATCAATTTCATAGTGTATATTATCAATAGTAATCGTTGCCTTCATATTCCGAGTCACTGAAACTATAGTCCTCTTCGTCATCAAATGCACTTTCAGAGTCTTGATCGTAGTCTGCCTCATGGAAACCTACATATCTGCTTCTTTTAATTTCTACTTCGTCATCAGATTTGAGCTCTTCGTCGTTATCAACCTTGTTACCGGTCGAGACCTTGGAATTGGTGAAATTTCCTCCGTTGGTATCCTCTTGATCTTCTCTTTCTTCGAGCTCGATTTTCAATTCATGCATTATATCAAAACATTCAGCAAGTAATGCGTTAAGCGTTCCCTGACCTTCGGGGATTTGGTTATTGATAATGAACTTTCCATCACTGCGAAGATTGTCCAACGAGGCCAATTTAAACTGGAATGGGTACAATTCCCGGAGATTGTTGAGACCGTCAATGCGTTTAATCTCTAACAAACACTTCCTCACCGTGGATAATTGATTGTGGATAGGTTGTAACGACTCGCTAACGGGTTCGGAACTTTCTAGGAGCTTGTAAATTAACGAATAGCATCTTCTGAGTAAATAGAGAATAAGTATCTGGTTCTTACGGAAGTGTTGCGTGATAACGACAGATTCACCGGCGGATTCGTCTCCAGAAGCCACTCTTATATTCCTGATGTTTTCATTGAGTTTTATTCTTTCATCATCAATTAACTTCAACAGTTTCTGGTAATTGTACAAGTCAGTTTCCCGCAAAGTCCATCTTCTGGTTACAAGGAGATTTTCCAAGGTATACTTGACGTTTAATAACCGCGAATAAAGACCTTTGAATTCTTTATTTATTTCCTTGAGCTCGGTGTTGTCCTTAAACGTCAAAAGTGACTCAAACAACCCAGACAAGTTGGTCGTATCGTTTTGGATGGATAAATCGTTGAGAAGGTTGGTACAATCATCCAAAAGCCCGTTCAACACAATCTGTATCGCATCAAGTTTCTTCTGATCACCGTCTAGTTCTTTGCTGTGGAACATTCCGTCGTTGGTATCTCTAGTGGATTCAATATGCTTCAATTCTTGCTTGAAGTAATTGATTTTGGCCACTATTTCGTCCAGGTCGTTGCCACGCTGAACGTGGTATAACTGTTCTTCTGGGGCTTTTGTCTCAGCAGACGTGCCGTCTGCATTAGAGGAATCATTGGTAAGGTAATTTAAAATAGATTTCCTGATAGATATCAATTGATCAAACGTGGATTCGAGACCAGCAGGAATATTTCTAAAGTTATCTTCAAGCTCGTTGTACAAATTCTGACACTTGTTTAGTTTGTTCTTAAGAATAAGGTACTCTTCAAACTTGTGGCTGTTGGCCTTGGACGGAGGATCGCTGTAGAGTTTGGAGTTGTCCTGATACATGACCTCATCCTCATCCTCATCCTCGTCATCTTGGCCAGAGCGCACAATCGACTCTATATCATCGAGTCTCGATTTTATCGGCTTCAAGTCATCCAAGGTGTAGACCTGGCACTCCCGCAAATGATGAAGAAACTTGTACACGGTGGACAAGGAAGAGTAGGTTGCAGGAGCAAACTTGGTCAAGCCACATGTGAGAAAGCATAGCGAAACCAACTGCCAGATGTCATCGATAAGTAGATCGTTGGCATTGGGTAAATTGAGAGTTATTCCCTTTAATTCCTCGTCTTTCCTGGTCAACTTCAACTCGTGTAACAAATTCAAAAAATCATCATATATTTGCAAGATTTGCTTTGAGCTGAAGAAACTGTTCCTGTTGTTCTTAATGGTCAACAATAAGTTATGCATTTCAATAAATTTTTCATACAAGGATCTTTCGTAAGCTGGCATCGACGATTTGGGATACGCCAACGACGGTTGTGAGGGTGTTCCCGGCCTGGTGCTGTTGTTTGAAGCCAGAAGATTCATCATGGGTGTTTCTAAGTTACAAATCAAGTCTATCTATGTCAAGTTTGCGAGTTTATTAACCACTTGAATTCAATTAGTCCCTGTTCCAATCAGCGGATCTTGGATTTCTGAGTAATGACGTGCAAAGGGGACGAAACAGTCAAAGTGGCAAAAGATGAATTGGGTAATTCGGAAGGAGATGATCGAACGCAAACGCAAATTACTCAAACGACGAACTCGATTAATTAGCAATAGTGGCAATGTGGTTCTCGGCCCGGTGGTTGATCACTTGGATGGTCTAATTAGTTGAAGGCTGGGCGGTCACGTGCAGAGCCTCGAGTCACACCACTAAAGTTACGGTAATTGATATAGTGAATGTATTGACTATAAAAAACACCAAAGAAAGCACGTTAGTACGAAGAAATAAAAGTCTTATCAGACAACATAACCTGATTATAAAAATTAAATAAAAGAAGGAATGGGTATTGATTTTGTAGGGGAGTAGGGTATGTGTTGAGGGAGGATCGTTATTCGTCTACGCATCGGGATTGGCTACCTGGAGAATATTTCTTGTATACTCAGCATCATCAGCCAATGAACCCTCCGATAATCTACGTCTTCCCATCATTATCGGATTCATTCTTGGATCCACTAGACCACCTGGTCCTGATAATCCCAGTATTCCACTATTGGATCCAGCAGAATCGTCGGATGGATGCACAAAAGGATTGGACATTGGCATATCCAAAGGAGATTTGACTCTCTTTGACCCCTTTGCAGTATTACCTCTTCCAAGTGAAGAGCCTACCGGTTTATCGTAGAATTCCTCTTCGTCGTCGTCTTCATTGTTACGACGTTTCATAAAGAATACCACCGCACCAATGATTATAGCTAAACCCGCAAGACCTCCCACTACACCTCCAACGATAGCACCGGTATTAGTAGACTTTTTTGAGCCTTTATTATTGTCATTATTGGACTTCGAATTAGCGTCTGCCGATGAAGAACTTGAAGGCGAAGACTGGGTGATTGTTCTGTACAATACCGAATTCCCGCTTGAAGTAGTCACTACGGTGGAGCCGTCAGTTGGTTGGGGAGCCGAGGTTACGGAGTTTGATGATTCGCTGGCACTTGATTTGGAGCTAGTGGATGAGCTCGAACTAGATGAGGAGGATGATGAAGATGGTGAAGATGAGGAGGATGGGCCGGATGATGATGGAGCTGCTTGCGACGAGCTGCCGGCACTTGCACTGCCGGATCCTGAGCCCTTGTAGACAGAAAATGCCGACTGGCCACCGCAATTCTCTTGATCGAATCCAATACATGGAACACCACAACTTGATGAAGATGTGGAACCCGAAGATGGAAGTGAATCTAAGCAGTAGCAATCCGAACCTTTAGTAAGAGCTACGTATGGTGAATTCGGACATGATTTAATACAATTGGCTGAGGACTGATACATGAAGTAACCCTGAGAGCTGCCTGAAACTGAAGAATAACATCCCACAGGTGTGTTGGCGGCGACCAAGCTGATCAAAGTAAGCAATAGTATGGAATGATATTTCATGGTTAACTTGAAGCAAGATTGTAGAAATTTGGAGTGATATTAACGACTGTAAAGTGAACAAAATCCCAAATATCTCGTCCAGTATAATTTTGGACTGGAAACAAGGTTGGAAATCAAGTGGTTTTTAGATGGATAAAAAAACTTGTAAACGGCAGGGCGAAGATCCGTTGGAAAGTTGCAAGGAAAGACTAGTGGTAAGTACAGGTAATCACTTAGAACCAGCAGGATATAAAAACGAAAGTCACCTAACAAATAAACGATAATCAAAAGGTATATAGGATGAATGAATTATCTGGTGTTGCCAATGTGGTTTAGTATCGGCTAAAAGCTAGAGCGTAGGACACGACGTTTCGAGACCCACACGCCTTTTTTAACCCTTAGAAACAAATATCAAAATTTTCGCGTCAAAAAGAAATTTTGCGGGCACCGCGCGAAGAAGGGGGAGGGAGGCAGAAGCGGATCTAGACTAAGTAGAGATAGCAGGAAACCGATTTGGCAAGGTTTAAAACAGTTCCAGCAATTGAAGCCTCGTTTTAGGATGGGGAAGTTGGAGCTGGGTTTAATTACCTCAATTGAGAACTATTTGGCCCGGTAGTAGCAATGCCTCAGGACGATCGCTTACTCTTTGTGGCACCATGCCGGCTTGGCCGGTCATACTGTCAATACTTGGAAGGTGCTAAACATGCCTAAAATAGATCAGACCCGACGCATTCTGTGGTCCGACACGATTCTGGGCGTCCTGTTCTTACCACGTTACAACCAGTTTTGTACTTTTCAAGAGGGAATAGCAACGGAAATGGGGTTAGGGTCACAAGCCACCAGTTCTCAGCCTAGATTGGGGACACCTTGGTTTGGAATGGTTTACCTTGGCACTGTATTTGGCAATCAATGTTTACCATAATCGGTGGTGTGTTTACAATAGGTGTTTACGTGAAGTCGTATTTCGCATTGTTTACCTATCGTACCTGAATTACACCGCCAGATCTAGGCTGCCGTTTTGAAGCTTAGAGTGCACAGTGCTAGTAAAATTGCCGTCTTTTAGTCGCACTACCCTGTTGGCACCTGTTAACAGGTTTGTATTGTTTGTCTGTTTTAGCTTGACACCCTGGTAATATATACCCAAACAGGTTTGATTTCGTGGATTATTCTATACAAATGGATGTTTAATTTGATATGTATCTATTATCTGTTCTTGGAATGAAATTGTCATTTTGCATTCTAGGCCTGTCATGGGCTCTACTTCCACATTTTCTGGTTTTGCTCTAATTCGCATTCCAGAACCATTTCTCGATACGAGCCTAACGCGTCTTGAACGAGCACTGGTGACACCAATGGCAATGATTCCCATGCCAATAGAACATTTACTAACCATTTTTCGGCGCGTACGGGATCAATTCCATAGAATTTTCCAAAGTATCGATCAAAATAGCTAACCATGATTTCTTTTACTGCAGAATCGCCTCCGTCTTGCGCTACCAACCCCGAGTCCCCCTGTGAAATGGCATACCGTAACTGTCGCGAAAACATCATCCGCGAGGCAAGCCGGCTTTTATGTGCCACCACCGCCTTGAAATCAGCAAGACTTCTTTCATCTTCAAGTAATCGATCGATTAGAAGTGTATCGTTAAGAGCCGCATAGTCAATTGCCACTTCGCGCTCTGCAGTCCTTTCAACTCTGCCGGTGCTGGCTTGCTTGCGCGCGGTCTCGTTGACTATACGCACTTTCGCCTGAGGAATTTGCAGCCGCAATCTTTCGTTCGCTGGCAATTCTGCCAACACTTCTGATACTTTGCTTGGTGATGAGCTCACAGAGCCTCCAAGAAATTCCTTCTGCCAATTAACATCTTCCCTTTTCGCCATTTTCACTTCTTGGATCTTCAAAAATATTCGTTTGCACAAAATCTCAAATGCCACTTCACCCTCCATTTCGTCACAACGCATTAGCCCAGCTAGTACTTGTGGATTCATGGTACTGAGATGTGCTAGCGAGCGTTTGTCTCGCGGTAAAAATGCAAGCATGTTTTTTTCCAGTCTTCGAATACCAAGTGAACTACGTAACTCCATGGGATCATGACTGATGTATGGAGTACTGGCCGGAACACCTCGAGGCGCGCTTACTCTCAACCCATAACTTCTGATACTTTTGTCATACCTGAAGTGTTCCTTCAAGTTCTTTAGCACATCAATCGATAATCTTTGTAGACAGTGCACATCGTTATTCATGAAGTACCGAGCAATCGACTGTGCATAATTGAGCTTGTTTCCAAGGGAAAACTCGGGATTTCTGACAAAGTATGAGTTATCTTGGGGATGAAGTACCTTTTCCTGTAATTGGGCGAGAGTATACGGAATCTCATCTGCTAATTGTGGATTGCTGGCAAGAAACGGTTTGAGATTGAATTGATATAATATTCCGTACGTGTAAATCTGACGACCAAATTGATTGGTGAAATGGTTCAAGTAGCGCGTATCCAACATTTTGACTGCTTCAAAAAACGGCGACACTCGTTTTTGCGTTCCTGGTCGTGATTCTGCGTCCTCAAGAATATGCAACACATTTTTCATACTCTGAATAGAATACGTCTCGAAACTGCTGAAGCTCTTCGATAGATTGATCGGAGGCATTTCTATCTTTTGCTCTGGCACATCTTCATCTAATAGGAATTTGGACTGCTCCTTCGAGTAAAAACGTCTATTCCTCACACCTATAACCGGTATCGGCGCTCTTTTTATTCTAAACATTAGCTACTGTTGATCACCAGCACTGGTCGTTCGATTCAGCTTCAGATTGGCGATGCGACACGTGACCACGCTATCAAGTCCGCTTCTGGCCCCGTTCCAAGCCCATTTCTCTAGCGGAGTAGTAGTGACCAGCAAACTCGCTAAGCCATCTCTCGTCAATAGCCATACAGTTACGCATATACTCTTTGCTTGTGAGAACTAACTCGTGATATAGTACCATTCGTGGTGGTGGTTTCACCGGGTACAACGAGGACGACGGATGCACAAACACGGGCTGGTTTTGTTTGAGACGACGGTACGAATCTCCCATCTTGGATAGACGTACTATGTTAGGAAAGAACCCCGAAACTATTGCTTTTTGTATCATTAATGTCGTATTGGCCTCGGGTGTTTCGGGCCCTTTGCTGGTGGTGTCGATTGCAACCCTCCTGCATAGACTTTCGAGCTGAGCTCGGATTTTTTGCACCCGTTTTAAGGTTCTATATTGAAGAAAGTTGTCCTGACACCAGATGTTGGAATACCCGGTATCTACCCAATCATTCCATATCCCTAAGAGGGTTAGATGGTCACCAGTACCTCCGGATGTGGCTGCTTGGTCGGCGAATTTCTCATGTGCCTTGTCTGCCTGTTCTTTCTTATCCTTGGGCCTATAGTAGAGTGTGCTGGACTCGCCTAGCATGGACATAATTGATAAGATTTCATTAAATACCCCATATTTGGAGCTTTGCAAAAGAGCCTTGGTAAACATTGGATCAATGGGAAACTCGGCCATTTTGCGTCCTATACTAGTAAGTTCTCCGGTTGAGCTCAATGCTCCAAGAGAATACAATAGTTCAAGTGACTTTATAATAGCCTCGGTACTTGGAGGGTCCATGAAATCAAAATGAACCAAATCGTTGATTCCAAGGGAAAGAAGAAGTAGCACTACGGATGTCAACTTTACCCTGAGGATTTCAGGAATCGGGTTCAGTTCCAACTCGTTGTAGAAGGACCATTTCGTATACAATCTAAAGCACTTTCCCGGCCCCACTCTTCCTGCTCTACCTGCCCTTTGATCGGCCGATGCTCTCGAACATGGCACTACCACCAAGCTCTCCATACCAGTACTTGAATTGTACACATTTTGCTTAACATAACCCGGGTCTATTACAAAGCTTATGCCATCGATAGTGATGGAAGTTTCGGCGATATTTGTGGCCAACACCACTTTCCGAGAATCTGGAGGTGTTGCTTCAAAAATTTTGGATTGCTGATCGTTGGGAAGATTGGCATATATAGGACATACAAGCAACGGCTTGATCTGCGAACCTAACTTTTGCACCAGGTCGTTCAAGCTCTCTTCCATGGTTTCAATCTCTTCTTGTCCCGTCAAAAACACCAAGATATCACCAGGCAATTCTTGTGTTAGGTGGATTTGAAATATAGTGGTGATGGCTGCTTGGATATAATTTGCTTCGGGGCTTTTCGTGTAGTGGATTTCAACCGGAAATCTTCTTCCAGGTATGTTTAAGATCGGGGCATTACCAAAAAATTCAGAGAATTTGGTGGCATTAATAGTGGCTGATGCAATGATGAGCTTGATATCAGGCCGAGTTGATGTTATGTCTTTTAGTAAACTAAGAAGAATCTCTGTTGAAAGAGTCCTTTCATGAGCTTCATCAATCATAAGTGCACCATAATTAGCTAATTGAGGATCATTAAGAAACTCTCGCAACAACATACCATCGGTCAAGTACTTGATGACAGTTTTTCCCACCGTACAGTTGTCATCGAACCTGACATTATATCCTACCTCTTGGCCGATTTTGCAACCAAATTCTTCAGCTACACGGGTAGCGACCGAAGTGGCTGCTACTCTTCTGGGCTGCGTGCATCCAATGATAAGTGGATGAGGATTGAAGTCGCCCTTCTTGCGTTGAGAATATCCAGCTTCGTGCAAGTACTGAGGCAATTGAGTAGTCTTACCTGAACCTGTCTCTCCTACAACTATAAGCACTTGGTTGACATCTACGGCATCGAGAAACTGCTGCTTAAATCCGTACACGGGAAGTGACATCCTCACCTCGAGAAGCGACTTGCGCTGTGCCTGTATGGCCAGCTCAGGCCGCGCGACTGATTCGGTTTCGTCGCCCGGCAATGCTGAGTCCTGATCAAAATCAACGTACTGGCTCTCGTCAAAAACGTACTCGTATTTGTCTTGATCAGGAAGGTTTATCTTGTCAGTATCTACGGCAGAAAGCTGGGTAGCTTTCTTCAATTGATCGGCTTCCCATTGGTTTTCGTATCGGTGTCTCCTTCCTTTCTGTGCTCCTTTCTCGCTGTCTTCATACTCAGTCTTTGCATGTAGTAACTCATGTTTGCGCTTTTTGTCGTGAACGTCTTGAAACTGCACAGGTTTCTCATCACTGGGAGTTCGCTGTTGTTGGTGCTGGTGGCCTTGGTAGTGATGGTTACTCGTATTCGAACCCCAAGACTTATTTTGCTGGTTTGGGCGTGTAGACTGAGGTTTGTAAGTTTCCAAAATACCAGTATTTGTATTGTTACCGTGTGGCCCTTCTGGTTTGTTTGATAAGTAAGCCGGGGACTCTACGTCGCTGGATTTCTGCGGAACGTCCTCTTTTTTCGTACTTTCTGTATCTCCATCATTCTTTTCAGTTCCGTTGCCAACGTTGTTTGCTTGGTTTCTATCGACATCATTGGTGGTGTTATCGGGTACATGCGAAGAATTCGTAGGTTCTCTGCCGTTTTCCAAAAGAGTTTGGCCTTCTTGGTTTATATGATCTATCAGTTCTTCGCTTTCAAGCCACAGCTCGCCATTGGGACGTCTTCTACGCACTCCTTTACCTGTTTTAACCTGCTCCATTCTATGGTCGTCGTGAAGATCTCGCGATGATTTGATCATCGGCAAATTCAAATTTTTGGTTCATCGCCAAACTCCAAAAGCAACTGGTACTCCTGGAGTTGACAGACCTACCTGGCTCTAATATAGTCTACACTAACACAGCATTATAAGCCACAAGAGAATGGTTCCTGGCTCTAAATTAAACCAAATTTCGGCTGAATCGACCGTTGTGGATGGGTCTGATCATCCTCATCGGGCCACCTTTGATTCCCCTTCTGCAAGCATTCAAGACTTGAAATTGGATTCTGACGATTTTAAATCTACTGGATCTACATCTGGAGGCCACAGAGGAAGGAGTTTAAGAATTGCTCCTGATCCTGAAGATTCGTCTTCGTCATTCTTCAAGTCCTCTGAATCGGTGGCTGTGACCGAAACCCCAACCAAGTCATCATACATTCCGCCATGGACTGAACCTTACATCATTGGTGTGGCTGGAAATTCAGGCTCGGGAAAAACTTCGGTATCACAAAAGATTATCCAGGCATTAGACCAGCCGTGGACTGTTTTGCTTTCCTTTGATAACTTTTATAATCCTTTGACTGAAGATGAAAGGAAATTAGCATTTGAAAACAAGTTTGACTTTGATATGCCCCAATCTTTTGATATGGAATTGGTGTATCAAACGGTTAAGTCATTGAAACGAGGTGAAAAGACTTCTATTCCAGTGTACTCGTTCAAACTTCACAACCGTACTTCCAAAACTACAACCATATACGGTGCCAATGTAATTATTATCGAAGGTATTTATGCCTTGTACGATAAAAGATTATTGGACTTGATGGATATTAAGCTCTATGTTGATACTGATCTCGATATTTGTTTGGCCAGAAGATTGACCAGAGATCTCTTGTATCGTGGAAGGGATGCTGCTGGTGCACTTAACCAATGGGAGACTTTTGTCAAGCCAAATGCTGTTCGCTACGTTCTTCCTACTATGAACAATGCTGATTTGGTGTTGCCAAAGGGGTTGGAAAACGAAACTGCCATATCCTTGATGATACAACACATCCAAAACCAACTCTCCATGAAATCCACTTTACATTTGCAACACTTAAAGAACATTGGCGTGGATATATCTTTTGATATCGGAGCCATTCAAAACTTGAAATTGCTTCCATTAAACAACCAAACTCGTGGTATCCATACCATTTTATTCAACGAAACAACCGAACGTGGAGACTTTATCTTTTACTTTGATAGAATTTGCGGTTTAATCATAGAGAAGGCGATTGAGTTCATTGACAATTACGAGCCTGTTGAAGTTTTTACTAATCTCAATTATAAATATGCGGGATTGAAGTCTACTGATGAAGTTATTGCTGTCAATATTATCAGATCCGGCGATTGCTTTATGAACTCTCTAAAGAAAACATTTCCAGAGATTTTAATTGGAAAATTGTTAATCCAAAGTGATTCTTTGACGGGAGAGCCTCAGTTACATTTTGAGTCCTTGCCATCTACTATCCAAGAGCTGAATAAGAAGATTCTATTGTTTGACTCGCAAATCATCAGTGGTGCTGCATCGATCATGGCAATTCAAGTTTTGTTGGATCACAAGGTCAATCAGGAAGACATAGTTTTGTGTACCTACTTGTCTACAGAAATTGGGTTACGTAGAATTAAAAATGTCTTCCCATCGGTCAACATTGTTATTGGCAAATTGAGTTCCATGGAAGCCAAAGAACGTGTCTGGTATAACGAAGAAGGTTTTAAGGATAAAGATTGGATATTCAGACATCGTTTTATTGATAGTTTATATTTTGGAACCGACTAAATAATTTAAGAATGAATTTGGAGTTAGAAACTTGTAAACGAGCATTAAATGTGTTACCAATGAGAATGATATCGCTATTCAAAAAAGTTCTACATCAGTTCTACGTTCTTGTGTATAAAACATGCATTTTGAGGTTCATCGTCTTTTTTAATTGAACCTATCAACTAATTAGATATTTTTGTCATGATGATCTTTGAGGTAACGATTTGAATGGGTATCTTTCGCTAGTTTGTGGAATCTTTGAGGAATGATCTTGATATCTAAAAGCAGAACTATTGTGAACAGATCAGAAATATTGAGGGAACCTGCCCCTGAATACATGCACATAACATAACTTACCGTGTACTGCTTTGCGTTACTCAAAAGACCACAAGAATATACCGTGTACATGGTTTTTCGCAGCCATCTCATCAGCCGCACATGCTGCATTGCCCAACTTCTCCTAAGAATGTCGAGTCATCAACAACCAAACTACCTAATCTTATAGCTAGAAATTGATTCATGTATCATTGAATCATTCTAGGATCTTCGAATTTGAGTGCCACCGACTTCCGTCTTTGATGATTTTTGCAGCCATTTTGATTTTGATGGCTTGCATGTGCTCTCTGTAAATCGTAGTTGGATGAAGCCTGATTTGTTTGTGTTTGTGTTTGTGTTACAGGCTGTGATTGGATCTGGTCAACCTCTTGATTCAAATTATCAAGATCGCATAATGATACTCTTCGTTGAGTAGCGGTAGGCTTTTCAGATAGATCAGGCTCACTACTACTTTTACCTGTGTAAACAAGATTTGCACTAATGGGATTGTTATGGGGGCAACAACTAGACTCTACTTCAATACCTCGAAACGTCATTACTGATTCATACCATTTTGACATGCAAACTTAGGTATTCTTATAGAAAGTTGGGGAAGTAATCTGATGATCTGGTTGGGTGCAGGAAAGAGCAACTAAATCTAATTTTTATGGTCACATAACCAAGTGATCGAAACCCGTCAAGGAAGTCCGTCCTTATTTAACTATAGGAGTATAGCCCGTTATTGGGCTTGGATTGAATTTGGCATGGTTCTTTGTAGTTTTTATTGTTTGCTTGTTGCTTTCTCAACAAGGATTGCTTCGCATTGGCTGCAAATAAATGAAAAAGCAGTGAGCAGCCCTAAGTAATATCCAGTGTGCTTTTCACAATAGCGTAACTAGACGTATGTTGGAAACTTGGATAAGGAAATATTCTTTATTGGTTCCTAGATCCCCACGAGCAAATTTTAATAATTGGAGTGGGGCATTGAAGAATTCTGATATTAAATTCAGAGATAAAACATTTCTCAGATCAGCAATTTGGAAAATCAGGAGCTGTTTGTTGCACCAATTATACGATCACCGTCATACCTCTCACTTTCAACTTGTAAATCACTTCAAGCCATTTTTGAAATCCATATAAGCAGAAACTTTTTTATTTCTTTCTTTCAATATGAGCAGGCGTTCCAGGGGGTATTTCTCACACAATTCTCCTTGGTAACTTGACTTATTTCATGGAATGAGGATTGGTCATCGATTGCATTTCACGGCAATACAGATCAGCCGTAGATGCAAATATGAATAAAGTGGGGTGTACATGGTGCACATACTCCCTGTGTAGCAATATGGCTTGAAAAGTAATTTTTAAATGTTGAACCTTTAGGTTACAAAAGGCTTTAGGTTACAAAAAAAGGCTTATCATCTCTAATAATAATTTTCAATCAAGACGTCTAGAATACAGCATGCATCTTTTAACCTTAATTTTTCACTGATTATCGGTATAAATTAACTCTAACCAAACAATTATCTTCTTCGAAATTATTTTTTAATTAAGTCTACAATGTAATTAATATGATGCTGAAAAATTTATGCAAGATTTACGCAGAATTAATACAAAAATAATTCCAATTGTTCAAGGAAATAAAAAACGCTCCTTACTTCAACATATGATCAAGAGTGGAGATAAGACAGAATCGGCGAAGAAACATCATTTCAGATAGGCTTTACGACGAAGAATAAACAACTGTAATTGCAACTGGGATTCTTTGAAGATAATAGTTTCGTATTCCAACTGAGCAAGGCCAACTACTGAAATCCGATTATCCAGGTCGACGGCCATGTGCCGCGGGTGCCGTTTTTTGCCGAA
The DNA here is from genome assembly GCA_030575035.1 of Suhomyces vadensis. Taxonomy (NCBI): domain Eukaryota; kingdom Fungi; phylum Ascomycota; class Pichiomycetes; order Serinales; family Debaryomycetaceae; genus Suhomyces; species Suhomyces vadensis. The sequence continues at coordinate 543,231 of JAJMGK010000002.1, read as the reverse complement.
TTATCCAGTTTGAATTTGAAAGTGAGTCGAACTCCTCCATTACTTCACCAGTAGCTTTTTCTTGCTGGTCGAACCACAAAAGGTGTCATCCATAAACTGCCTATTCCATTCACCCTTTCATTCTCCAATATACTTCTATTCATCCTTGTACCTGTTATCCTACAACTCCTGCCAGTATTTGCAGCATCGCGCCACCAACTTTGTTGCAAAATTTTATCGCTCCGCACTTGTACTTCCGTCCAGAGTCAGATAGCGAGCATAGCCAGAGCCGCATACGCTTTCCCTTCGCTTGGCCCCGCCGGAGTTTTAACCCCGCATCTTTGTCAACTTTGGCTGCCATTTTCCTTTTTTACCAACCAATATCACATCTTCTTTCATCCAACAGTGTCTAAACACCTTTTACAAGATCATACAACGCAATTGGCTAACTACTGGTTGTCGCACATAAATAATTAGTTTAGTTGCCGTCGTGAGTCAGAAATAAGCCGCTGATTTTGCCCCTAATTCTTCCCCACAAATTAAAGGTAAGAAACTCCAAGAATGTTATCTAGGTCTTTATTAAGAATTGCCAGAACTGGCATCAAACAGGGCAACGTCATGAAATATTCATCTTTTACACCTGCTCCTCAGCTTACCACCAGCGATCTCAATCAGCATGTAATCGATGCCCAGTATGCTGTCCGTGGTAGTATTCCAATCAGAGCTGATGAATTACAAACATTAATTAATGCAAGCCCTGATCTGCATGGCTTACCATTTCCAAACATTATTAATGCCAATATTGGTAATCCTCAACAGCTTGGTCAGAAGCCATTGACGTGGTATCGTCAAGTATTGCTGATTCTTCAGTATCCTCAATTATTAGAAAACTCGTCCATTTTCCCTCAGGACGTAATAGACAGAGCCCGGGCTTTGCTTGATCATTCTGGATCTCTTGGTGCTTATTCCCACTCGCAAGGAGTTCCTTTCATTCGTAAATCAGTATCTGATTTCATTGCTAGAAGAGATGGCTACCCTTCGTCACCAGATAATATCTTTTTAACTTCGGGTGCATCTGCTTCTGTAACTTATTTATTACAATTATTGTCTTCCGGTCCGGATGCTGGTTTTTTAATTCCTATCCCTCAGTATCCTCTTTATACTGCTTCAATTGCATTAAACAATGCCAAACCAATCGGTTATTATCTTGATGAAGATAACGGTTGGTCAACTGATCCTCAACAAATCAGAACCCTCATTAAGGAAAATAAGGATCAAGGTATAGACATTAAGGCCTTGGTTATTATCAATCCCGGTAACCCTACAGGGTCGACTCTTGCCAAGCATGATATTATTGAGCTAGTCAACATCGCTGCCGAACATGGAATCATACTTATTTCCGATGAAGTATATCAAGAAAATGTTTTCAAAGGAGAGTTTATTTCTGTGAAAAAAGTATTGAGTGAGTTAAAGGTTTCAAACCCTGACCTTTATACTTCGGTGCAATTGGCCTCCCTCCATTCTACTTCAAAAGGTGTAAGTGGTGAATGTGGTCAACGTGGAGGCTATATGGAATTGGTTGGATTTAAACCTGAGGTGCAGGCCGCTGTTTTTAAGTTGGCTAGTATCAACTTGTGTTCAGTGGTTGGTGGTCAATCGCTTGTCGAATTGATGGTTAATCCTCCTAAAGAAGGTGATGAATCGTATGAAGTCTACCACAATGAGGTCACATCTATTCATGAGGATCTTAGATCCAGATCTGATGCTTTGTATGAGGCTTTCCAAAATATGAAGGACGTTTCTTGTGACAAACCAATGGGTGCCATGTACTTATTCCCTCGTTTAAACTTTGGTCCTCACAAATACGCCAAGCTCTTTGAAACAGCCAAGGAGTTGAACAAAAAACCAGACGATATTTACTGTATCGAATTATTAGAACATACTGGTATTTGTTGTATTCCTGGTAATGGATTTGGTCAAGTCGAAGGTACCTACCATCTTAGAACTACATTTTTGGCACCAGGTACTGAATGGGTCGATAGATGGGCCAAATTCCACAAAGTATTTGTTGGTAAATATGCCGATTAGATACTTTACTATTTGAATACTTCATTATTTATCCATAACTAAAATATAGGACTTTCCAATTTTCTAAAGAATATACACGAATTTTCTGTGTTTCAACGATACACATTTCCTAAAGTAATAGACTTGACAACAGTGTAGTCATCAATTCCATGTAGACTACCTTCTCTACCGAACCCGGACTCCTTGACACCACCAAATGGTAACGCAGCATCGGTGAAGGCACCAGTATTAACAGCTACCATTCCTGATTCTAAATGTTCAGAAAGGTACCAGATGGTATTGATATTTTCGGAGAACAAGTAGGAAGCCAAACCGTAGGGTGTGTCGTTACACAATTTCAAGACTTCTTCCTTAGTGTCGAACTTGACCAATGCACCCAATGGACCAAAGGTTTCTTCATGAATAACCTTCATTTCACTGGTGACATTTTTAAGAACAGTTGGGGCATAGTAGTTTTTACCCAAGTTCGGCAATCTGCCACCTTCAACAAGAACCTCTGCGCCTTTAGAAACAGCATCCCTCACATGCTCTTCAACCTTGTTGACTGCCCTATCGTTGATAAGACACGAATGAGTGACATCCTTGTCAAAACCATTACCGATTTTGAATTCTCTCACCTTCTGAGCAAACTTTTCAGAAAATGTTTCGTAAACTCCAGCTTGGACGTAAAGTCTGTTGGCACAAACACAAGTCTGACCCAAACTACGGAACTTCGAAATTAACGATTGTTCAACAGCCAAATCAATATCTGCATCGTCGAAAACGACAATAGGAGCGTTTCCTCCTAGTTCCATAGACAATTTTTTCAAGGTCGACGATGATTGCTTCATCAATAATTTTCCGACGGGAGTGGAACCAGTGAAACTTATTTTTTTGATTAAGGTGGATTCACAGAATTGAAGCCCACATTTTGGAGTGCTTTCAACTGAAGAAAGCACCACGTTAAACACACCTGGAGGGAACCCAGCTTCGTTGGCCAAGTAAGCAAGTGCCAAGGACGACAAAGGAGTTTGGGCATCAGGCTTTAAAATCGCGGTGCATCCGGCTGCGAATGCTGGTGCAGCTTTTCTTGCACCCATTGCGGTAGGGAAATTGAATGGACATAACAATCCCACGACCCCAACTGGTTGCCTGTAGGTAATGATCTTGTTGTTCTGGTTAGATGGTTGAATAGTATTTCCGTAGACTCTTTTGGCTTCCTCTGCAAACCACTCAAAATATGAAGCAGCATACTTGATTTCTCCCTGGGCTTCGGCAAATGGTTTACCATTTTCCCAGGTTAAGATAGCGGCCAAATCATCGATATTTTCGTGCATGAGGTTGTACAAGTTTCTCAAATACTTGGAACGTTCATAAGGACTGGTGAGTTTAAACTTTTCGAAAGCATCGTATGTACCCTGGATAGCAAGTTCGATTTCTTCTGAGGTTTGATCTGGTAATTCGATGATAAATTCCTCTGTAGCTGGATCGGTGACCACAAATGTTTTGGTTGATTTGGACTCAAACCATTGGCCATTGATAAATGGTTGGTTACGAAGCAATTCTGGGTTCTTTAATGTTGGTGCCATTGTATGAAGAATCTTATGAAGAAGAGTAGTGATTAGATATCTGGGATCCGGGGTTCTATTTAACGAGCAATGAAATTTAGAGGAAAGTCCGCGCTCAACTCCCAAAAGGGTAACCCGCTACGCATTGGATTACTACATTTTTTCAAAGTCTTCATATACGTCAAACATCAGACACAGCAAGGATCACATACATCAGCACTGCAGGGCTGTAGAGAATTTGTGAAGAGGCCATATCTATTGGATCAGTATAGTACTGGTGGTGGAGCTAAGCTTGCTCTGATAACATCATCCTAGCAGCTGTCAATTGCTTCTGTGTAGCATGTTTCGGTTACCCCTACCCGCGCAGCTCGCAATGGCTTTCTGTATTAATCTTACGAAGCCGCTAGTGTTAAGGGTCGATCCGTGGCTATCCCTCGAGTGCCAGAGAACTGTTACTATTAGTAATGTGAGTAGTTTTCCATTAGACTGGAGAATGCAGTGATGTATAACGTGGCGGGGAGTAGTTGTGAGAACTTTTTGCAACCTCTTCCTGAATGCTCACTTGATACCGAAGCCAAACTGCAATACGAGTTTGAAAGAATATCAGAACTCTTGAAAACCATTCATCTACTGGTCTTAAGATAGGTCGGTTGAATTAAGTATCAATCCTTTGCGCTACGCCTCCCTATAATAGATGTCAACGACCATTGAGCCCGTCTGCTTAATCTTGGCGGAAAACAATTTGTAACCTCGCGGGCACTCAGCTTCTCAAACTTGAAACGGCTGCAAAATCTGCGACACAACTCTGTTATGCAAGCTCCTATAAAGCCAGGGATCTTTCTCACGAATGTAGTTAAACACACAGCTTGTTAGGAAATCATGAGAATTTGCAATATCTTCTTCTTGGCTTTGCTTTTCCTACGTGAACTGAGTTGCTTTCCCTATAATATAAGTACAGAGAATAATGCAACAAACTCAGATGCCGACTCAACTGTGGTTGCATTTGCAAAGGGGCCGCCCAGCTACAATCACAAGACGTTCTCTACACTTGAGGAGTTTCTAAGATCCAAGTTCTGGGCCGGGGTTTTAAAAAAGAAAGATCGCAACATGGCCCAAACAACCGTGATTGAAGTGGAAGACACGGGCTCGGTGTATTATTTTGGGGATTCGGAGGTAGACGATTCCAAGAGGCCAGGCTGGTTCGGCACAAGCGCGGTGGATATGGTTGAAGTACAGTATGGAAAGTATTTTGACAAAACTGTTCGGGATGTACCCACCAGTTACTGCATGTCATCTGAACTCTCAAGCAGTGGAGGAAGCTACACTCAAACACATGCCTGGGCACATAGTTTAGGGGTTTCGTTTGGAACAACCGTCAGTGCAAACATTTTGGTTTACGGTGCTAGTCTAGGGTTAAACTGGGGAGGTATTACTCTCAACTATGAACGTAGCGGTGGAGTTACCTGTACGGCACTTCCGGGTAAAAGGGTGCAGGTTTTCGGTACATTCAAATTTAAGATATTTGCAAAGGCTAAACAACGTTATGCTAAACTTGCTTCCAATGTTGCAGGCAGTAGCACCGGTAAATGGAGAAGTTTATTACAGAATAAATATCGTAAATATGGGATGGTATTCTTCAATCAAAAAGAAACTCCAATTTATTACTGTGTCGATGATGAAGATGAGCTTAGGTGTGACGACGGTGTCAGTACCCAGGTGGATAGCCCTACGCGCATTCTAGATTTAAATAATGACTACGAGTGATCCTTCGATCCGTATCATCCAGGTTCACACAATACAGATTGACATAAAAAGCAAAAACTTAATTTGCCACTAAGAAATTTGTAAAAAAAAATAATTTAGTAAATCTTGTACGATCGTTTGTAAGTCTATTGAGTCTAATATTGAGGCACGAGTCCAAATTGTAATCTAAACCAAGAATCGTAAATCTCTCAAAAAATTAAAACTCAATTAATAATTACTGCATAATTGTCGTAGGCTCTTCTAGTACTATTATATTTAATTCTTTGCTGACTCACAAAATAACAAATGGGATTTGAATATAATTCGATTAATAAGAAGTACCCTGTGCGAATTAAGCATCCGTAAGCTTATTAAGTGCACTAGAAAAAGTGAATCACACTTGGCAATAATTAAGCCTAGGACAAAGAGCATAGAAGTTAGCATTACATATTCCTTCAGATGAGCACCAACATCTCTTTCAAATGCGCCAATTGGGCTAAGCGCCAGCCTCCTGGGAAACCCCGATTGGTTCAGTTTTCGGTAAGAGGGGATAATAAGGTTTGCCAACAAGTAGCTTGTAGTCCACCGAAAAAGTGCCCTAGCCAAACGACGCCCTACTTGTACTTGGAATAAACTACCTATACGAAAATTTTTAGAGAAATTGCATTCTCCGTCTAGGGCCGATACGACAAACTTTATATCCGTTTTGCTTCTACTTTGTTCCCCGTGCTTGACGCTATTACCGAGTGGCGTGCCAAGACCGCGACTGATTTTCTTGGTAGCGTAGGGCCAATTAGTTCTATTTTTTTTTTTAATTTTTTATTGAAAGCTAATTCAGCCGTAACCTTAGAGCTGATTAATATATATTGGTGTCAAATTCCTGGAATTGCCAAGTTCAAATGTGTACTTTCGATAAATAAAGATATGATGGAATCTTGGTCCAGATTGTTACCTTTTGGGTACATTAAGAACAAGATTCACCGGAAAAGAAGTGCAAAAGAATCCAGTAATAATAATAGTATTAGGCCGAGAGCCTTATCAGCCAGTCCCAAAAGACCAAGTAGAAGTACATCAGAGATAAAATTAAGTACATCCTTGATATCATCAACCAATACACATGCATTAACCCACCATGGACTGCTTCGGAGATCGTCTACCCTTCCCAAAATTAAATCAAAGCGTAATAGTATAGTGGTAAGCTCAAGCCAAGCATTAACCGGAAACCCAATGGGTCTGCCACAATCCACACCCTACATAGAGAATATTGGAAGCCCATTCTTTAACGCATATACTCATTCTCCTCCCCTTTCCCCATCAGCTTCAAACAGAAATTATTCAACTTCCCTCGTACCCACAATACACGAGCCTGCATTATTCGGAAATACCAATAGTTTAAAGGTTCCGTCGAGTCTGCATAATTCTTTTTTACCTACCAGCGATATCATAATCGATGTTTCGCTTCGGTTAATCAATACCAACCAACTGTCCGCCTACTCACAGGATTGGAATTTCCATGATGATCCATATTTTGATCAAGCTCAAAAGAAAGTACACTTTACATGATAAAGTATACTTGCTGTATATATGATTTAATGACCTTATGACTTTTTAACCTTTGTAGAGTTGTGGTGAAAATGTGTTACGAATAGAGCTCAGAAAAAGAATTTCTCGGCCGGATCAAATTAGGCGTTTTCGGAACTTGAGCTTCATGCAATTGTAGTATTTGATGTGCATGATTCCTGTAACCTGTACTACAGAAATGAGTGTAAATAAGAAGAAAGTTTCGGCCGGGACTTGTTAGATTTGCTCTCGCATCCGTTGCGGCATTGGATCCTCATACAACACTTTTTTGACAGATGGGATACTATTCAAGGAACGAGAAAATTAGTTGATCGTTTAAAAGCAGTCATACAACACACTTAATCGTGGGGTAGCGTGTGACCTAGCTTGATGTAATATGGCTTAATTTATCCGATAGCTAATTAAATGCCGGGTACAGTGCTATACAGGGGTGACTCGGCGGTAGGGCGGGAAATTACTGCCGCCTTTGCCGAGACAATGTTTCATCACATGAAGAAATGCCTGTCACACAAGCATATCTCGTGACCAGTGCATCTCATCGCGGATATATCAATAGATCTGGACACGCTCAATCAAGAGCCGAAGGGATGGGATGAACAATCCTATCCTGTGCGATTTCAGTTTTTTTTATTTGAAGCTCCCAATTGGGATATAAACTCAAGTGTGCGACTTAAACAATCTAGTTGGAGGACTTAGGTATGGAAGCCACTGTGAATAAATATTATCTTGGAAAAGCTACTGTTCCTGCTATATGTGCAGAACAGAATTTCTTAGATGAAAAGAAATTGTAGCGCGCAAATTTCGCTTCTCGCAAGGTAGTCTTAGCAGTAATTCAAGCCTTAGCAGTAGTCGTAGCAGTAATTCAAGCCTTAGCAGTAGTCGTAGCAGTAGCCCGAGTACAAGAATGTAGGTGTAAGAGGGCTTGGTATTAGAGGTCTTGGTATCACAAATCCTAGCAGAAGTCCTAGATATCCTAGATGTCAACATTTATTTCTCAACAAACTTTCGTGCAGAGAATCTCTAAATGCGTATAAACAGGCGTCTCTCCACGCAGCAGCCAGCTTTCGTATCGTTAAGGAACAACGTCGAATCTGGATCTGGCTTTAATCGTACTACATTTGGACTAGCTCACACATATATACTCAAAATCTTGTGTACATCTACCTCCATTAGCAACACTGACACGTCCTACTCCGCCTCAAAAAAGCACAAACAACAACGATAGCACAAATCCAAAAAAAGAACCGTCGTGTAGTTACCGCACAGCCCACCAACTCACCGCAAATTCAAAACGACTCGAGCAGCAACCAGTACACTGGTAGAGAAGGTCAAAAGGTTGAATCTATAGTGTAATTTGAAGTGAAGTTAGCAGAGTGTCGACTTCGTTCCGTGTATTTGAACACAACCCTTTTTATTTGCCTTATTACCGGCCCTACTAGCTTTGTTTGCCTTCTTGTTTCTTGACTTGTTTGGCTCACGGATCATCTAAAAAAAAACATAGCTTTCAAAGCTTCAAAAAGACTTTACTTCATAAACTGTTCAGGACCTTTATAATTGCTTGAAACAGTATCGCTAATCTGTTTATCTAACAAATATGCATTTTCAATATCTATTTATCCTTTTGGTGTCTTCATTATGGTCCCAGGTATTGGCAGATGTTGATGTTAGTACACCCAAGGCTGGTGACAAGTACTCAATATCAGGAGGAACAGCTTCTGTTAAAATCAGCTGGACAGACGACGATTCAGATTCCGAAGATGCAAGTTCTCTTCTGAATGCCAAGGCATACACCATTACCCTTTGCTCGGGTGACAACGATAACATCGAATGTTTCAAGACATACGTGGATGGCAAGTCTCTTGACTCGGACCTGTACACTGCCAGTATAAGTGCTGATGATGCCCCAAACGGTTGGTACTACTTCCAAATTTACACCACGTTTACTCAAGGTTGGACTAACCATTATACTCCGAGATTCCAGTTGACCGGTATGTCTGGATCACCTTTGGTTACTATCACAGTAAATAATGCTCCTAAACAGGTCTCGTTATCTCCTACTGCAACCGGTGATCCACCAGACCCACAATTAAGTGCAGGAGATAATTCGATTAACTCGGCATCCTTCTCCATTCCCTACACCAAACAAACCGGAAGGACCAGGTATGCACCAATGCAAACGCAACCAGGTTCTAAGGTTACTGCCACCACTTGGTCCATGATATATTTAACGAGTGCGGTAACTTATTACTCTGTTCTTGCCAAAACTCCAAGCGTAAAGTCAACTATTACTCCTGGTTGGTCTTATACACCCACATCACTTGCTAATGATGCAACCGTAGCTCCTTACCCAACCTACTACTATCCTGCTAGTGAAAGGGTTTCCAAGGCCTCGTTGAGCTCAGCTTCTAAGAAGAGAAGGTGGTTAGATTGATTTCCTCTGGTTATATATCATTAAACATAGTTAAATTAGTTCCATTGTAGATTTAGAGCGACTCTTTAACTTTCTGAATGCAACGGTCCTTCTGCTGAGAAATCACTATTCTAAAAGTAGAGCAGCAACACAACTTCCCAATATAAGCTTGGTTTTCCTTTTTATATAGTAGCAACAATCATTCCAGTCTACAAATTTTATGTGGATGAAGATGCAAATCATTGTTTGAATTTGAATTACAACTACTCGTGCTTGTCGCCTTCAAAACTAGGCTACTACGTGCTAGTTGAAATTCGAGAAGATGACAAATGGTTTTGAGGAAGTATTGAAACTTAGGCATAACTTCGTTGTTGTTCCATGCAGATCGAAACTTGTTTCGTAGCATGATGAAAAAGGATATGTCCTCAAAATGGTGAATATTTGATTCGACTTTTCTTCAAATTGCTAAGTCCTACAGTAGGTTGCAACGTAAGATTTGCTGGTTGTATCCGCTGTTGATTCTATACAATTCACTTTACTTGAAACAATTATTAAAAACTACTCTATCACCTACTTTTCTAGACATTTTGATGGAAAACTGCAAAAAACGTTCAATAATCAAAATCAAACCAAGTGGTTCACCCAGCAATTATTTAACCGAATAGTTTTATACACAATCATCTACACAAGATTGCATTGTCGGCTGCAATTTGTGGATGGAGATATTGAAGCCATTTCTCAGCTCTTTGCACTCAATAGTGAATATGGGCCATCTATATGCAGTCCGGCAAATGAAGGCTTATGTGTGAAAGTATTCAGGGGCCGAATGACAGTTGTGTTGAGAGATATGTGTACATTCAAACCTACCAACGAGTTATTAATTAGAGCAGGTTCTCCAATAGCAGCAACTGAAGATACTTCGATAGAAATGTCCTTAGAAACCAACCAGCAAGCTGACAGCGACAAGCAAACTCGTGAGTCCCAGAAAATTGATGAGGATATGACCAAAAATAATCCCAGATTCGAAAAATTAGACCTAGAAGAACAGGGAGCACTCAAAAAGACAGTGGTTAGCAGAGCACGCTCATGTGCTACTGTTGCAAGTGTTATAATCTTCCTTTTCTTAATTATGGGATATCAGCAGTTCTTAAGATCTTTCGAAGAATATTCTACTTCGCAACATATGCCAAACATGCCGTGCGCAAATAGTATGTGAAACGATGTGAACCTAGTAGCTTAGATGTAAGAAATAATAAATGTTTGATAGGTTAGTAAGCCATGTAGAATTCAATTACAAAAGAGCAAGAATTGAAGTGTTTAGCGGCTAGGGAAACAGCGGAATGCCAGATCCAGTATAGTGCGCAATATCTGCCCCACGATAAGGCGCAAATGGGCAATATAAAGACTGCCAAAGTAGTCAATAAGCATTTGTAAAGTTCCGCAACACAGCTGAAAAAATGAAATTAACCATCAGTGTGCTTACCATCATCAAAGTCGCAGCTGCCTTTGTTGTGCAAAATAATGCTCAGTCGCAAGTTGGATACTTCAACATCGAAGACTCTTTCTTGGATACCATCTACGGGCAGCTTGTGGAGTCCAAAAGCCTGAGAGAACACAAGTTAAAACTAGTTCTGAAGGGAGTACAACCAGTGTCTGTTGATGAATCTGAACAATTTTCAATTGCCCATCAGAACTATGTTAATATCCAAACCCGTTTGAATTTACCTTCTGACGATGATACTTCAGACATTAATTTTAGCCAGAACATGTTTGGCGGAATTCTAACATACGCGCATCTTGATTATGCAAGTTGCTTCGACCCAGAAACATACTCTTCTGACAAGGTTGATATAGCTATAGTTGGGGCTCCGTTTGATACAGGTACGTCTTATAGACCAGGGGCAAGATTTGGGCCCGAAGCTGTAAGACTGTCTGCCCGTCGACTTGGTAAGGCGATATCCAAGGGTAAGCGGAAAGAGCCCTACCCCGTCAATCCTTACGATAGCACTACACATAACTATACAATTGTCGATTGCGGAGATGTTTCAATGACTCCGTTTGATAACCGAATTGCCTTAAACCAGCTCTACAGAGGTCACCGGGCCATCCATCAACATTCAGGCAATGTGAACAAAGTCCCCCGTGTTATCACTGTAGGCGGCGACCATACTATTACATTAATGGCGTTGAAATCGGTGAGCGAAGCATTGGATGAACCAGTCCATGTAATTCATTTCGACTCGCACCTCGATACCTGGGACCCTGAAGTCCTTGGTGGAGGTATCTCCGATTACAGTGGACTCAACCACGGAACGTTTTTGCACTATGCACACGAACAAGGATACATAGTAGACGAGGGTAATTTCCATGTAGGAATCCGTGCCCCCTACATCGATGAATTGTATGACGGAATTCACGATCGAGAATGCGGATTTTCTATTATCGGGGCTCGAGAAATTGATCGGATCGGAGTATCTGGCATTGTCAACCGGCTTAAACAGAGCCTTGGAAACAAACCGGTTTACTTATCGCTCGATATAGATGTATTGGACCCAGCGCATGCACCAGGTACGGGAACCATGGAAATAGGAGGATTTAGTGGCCGCGAATTGTTGAGTCTTTTGGACGGATTAAAGGGGATCAACTTGGTAGGGGCAGATGTTGTTGAGGTCAGTCCTCCATATGATACCAACGCAGGAATCACCAGTTTGGCGGCCACCTCTGCCATCGACCTGTTCCTTAAATTAATGGTAGGAGCGTAATGTAGATTTTGCAATCAATACAGAATGTGCGGCATGTATTTTTGGAATCTGATGTCATAGCGCGTCACGTGGATAATATATATGTAGGGACAAGAGCGCAGAGATGGCCGCCTGTGGCAGTGCTGTTGCCAATAGCAGTATGGAGGTTAGTCGCACCCTATTGTAGAAGCGGTTATGCGCGTAGGTCTGCCAGGCACGGGCGGTGATGAGCGAAGGAGAGAAGTTGGCGCAGCAGCAGATGAGATGAACACAGCAAAGCAGCCCAAGTGGGAGCCAAAGGCAACGTTTTGGAACACCTTTTGGAGTATTGGCCCTTTGGAGATGCCCAGCTCCGCTCAGCTCGACCAGCCCCAGCCGCCGGGGCGGAGCAGAAATGGTGCAACTGAAAAGTTTATTGCGTCGCATCTTCGCTAGCCCGGTGTGGTTTAGCGAACGATGGCCGCACAGCCGCGCGTAAGTCCCGGTCCGCACCGCACATCCCAGTACGCAACGTTGTTGTTTGTTCTTAAAATGGAATAAACTGATCGGGAGCAAATAGACAGCTGCCAAACAAACAACTTTCAACCCACCAAACCACCACCGTTTCACACCACCTCCCACCACCCCAGGTTGCACCTGAACGTAGTAACTACACTTGCACCAACACACCCGTTCCCCCTCCCCGTTTCCCGTTTCCCGCTTGCCTCCACTAGCCTTGCTTGTTTCCGTTTTCGTCCCCTTTCTTCCCCAACCTAGTTAGCACGTGACAAGGCTCAGAATAAAAATAGTATCTCGAAATCGATCCAGTTTAGCAACGCTCTTTTTACCACCACTCTTTTTGTCACCAACTAACATGGCTCAACGAGACTTGACGCTGAATGCTCCGCGTGTGTTTGTGTCGAACGATGAAGAGGTGACGAATCCGTTTACTGCACCACATGAGTTGGAAGATTCGTCGTTTGAATCCCCCCAACGGTCCAGTGCCACTTCCTCAGAAGATGAAATCAACAGGGAGTATGGCAGACCATTTAATGCTTATAACGGTTTTTTCAACCAAAATGATACCACGTCCAAGCTTCTTTCCAACGACAACTCTTCGAGCGAAGATCCGCTGGCTGGTGCCAGTGGTGCCTCCTCGTCAGCAAACCCTCCACCTCGTCCTCCCAAAGGTTACTCCGCTGTGGGCTACTCGAGTATGCCCTCAAACAACATAACTGTACCATCTGAATATGACAGGTATCCATCCATGGCCGGATCTCGTGTGGTTTCATCGAGCTCGTTGTCGAACTTGGTGAATACCGCCGCAGCCGGTGCTGCAGGTGCTGGTGCTGCCGAAAAGGCACAGCATCGTTCAGACGGTGAAAACTCATCTATCACATCCAACCCGTTTTCCAGCGGGCCCGACTTCAGTCCGTTTGGTGGATATCCCGCCTCGTCCTTCCCCCTTCACATTGACGAGAAGGAACCGGATGATTACTTACACAACCCTGATCCAATAGCTGATGCAGACTACGATAAAAATAGATTTATGGCCGATATAAAAACCATGGATAGAAGAACCATCGGTGGTTTTGCCGGTATGATCTTCCTTTTCCTCCTTATCGCATTAGTATTTATCTTGTTACCTGTATTGACTTACTCCGGTGTCACCAACCCTGTCAAACCGGAAGCCTACGAAATTTTGACTCAATATACCTATCCCCTTTTAAGTGGCATTCGTACCAGCTTGGTTGATCCTGATACCCCATCTGATTATCTTAGCATCAAGGGAAAAGATGGTTCCAACTGGGACTTGGTGTTCTCTGACGAATTTAATGCTGAAGGTCGTACCTTCTATGATGGTGACGACCAGTTCTTCCAAGCTCCTGACTTACATTATGATGCTACCAAGGATTTAGAATGGTACGACCCTGATGCTGCTTCTACTGCCAACGGTACTTTGAACCTTAGAATGGATGCTTTCAAGAACCATGACTTATTCTACAGATCAGGTATGCTTCAGTCTTGGAACAAGTTTTGTTTCACTGAAGGAAAAATCGAAATATCCGCCAGACTCCCCAACTACGGTGGTTTCTCTGGTCTTTGGCCTGGTTTATGGACTATGGGTAACTTGGGTCGTCCTGGTTACTTGGCTACTACCGAAGGCGTGTGGCCATACTCTTACGATTCTTGTGATGCCGGTATTACGCCTAATCAATCATCTCCTGATGGAATTTCTTATTTGCCCGGCCAAAGACTTAATTCTTGTACCTGTAAAGGAGAATCCCATCCAAACCCAGGAACAGGTAGAGGTGCTCCAGAAATCGATGTGATTGAAGCTGAAGCCGATACTTCCATTATGAATGGTGTTGCTTCCCAATCTTTGCAATTGGCCCCTATGGACATTTGGTATTATCCAGACTACTCATTCATTGAAATCTACAACGACAAGGTTACAGCCATGAACGCTTATACTGGTGGTCCGTTCCAGCAAGCCCTCTCAGGTACCACCACCTTAAATACCACCTGGTATGAGCGTGGTGGTAATGCTCACAACTTCCAAACCTATGGATTCGAATATCTTAACGATAACACCAACGGATACTTGCAATGGTTTGTTGGTCAGGACCCAACATTCACAGTTTATGCCAATGCATTACATCCAAACGGTAATATAGGATGGAGACGTCTTTCGAAGGAACCTATGTCCATTATTATGAACATGGGTATATCTAATAACTGGGCCTATATCGATTGGCCATCTCTTCATTTTCCAGTTGAATTCAGAGTCGACTATGTTAGAGTGTATCAACCTCATGGTCAAACTAATGTTGGATGTGATCCGCCAGATTATCCTACTTATGATTACATCCAGCAGCATTTAAACATTTACCAGAACACTAATATTACTTCCTTCAGTGATGGCGGCTATAAGGTTCCTAAGAATTCCTTGATTGGCTGTTAGACGGTCTCATGATTAACGAACTGTTCATATTCATAGGAGTCTCGTGAGGCCTCTAACCATTTTTTCTCTTGTTGTACCATATTTTTCGATTACATTCAATAAACGTTATAAATTTACTGTTTTATAAGCTATGTTACAATAGAATACTATATTAAGACTATTATCCCATTCTTCTGTTTCACTAATTGTATTTATCTGAAGTAGTATCCGTATGTGTTCCACACCTTGTGAACTACATCAAGCTTGACCTCGACAGAGTGACTAGGATTGTTTAATTCGTTCAAATCACGTTCCCAGTCTTTCTTCAACTCTTTGGGAATCAAGAGTTGGGCTGTGATCACAAGGTTCACGGTTTCTACAAGTAAACTGCCATCGTTGCTAGAGTTTCTGTTGTTGATCAACAATCCCTCGATATTGTTTAATCCCTTCAAGCATAGAACATTGACTTGTTTGCCATTGACGGAAATTGGACGGGCACCCCAGCCATATTGCCATAGTTTATAGAGTATGAATAGCGAAGGACTAATCGATACTATACCAAACACCAACTGTTGGGACTTAAGAAGTTTATCGATACCGTTTATGGCCACACCACCGTCTACTTTGGTTTTTTGGACCTGAATCAACAATGAACGAATTAGCAGTCCTCGGAGAAGTGACTTGACTGGAGAACGAAGTTGGGATTCGTACTTGGACATCAACAGGGTCAAATCACCGGTCTGGATAGCGTTGTGGATTTGCAGGCGATCCAAATCGGCTACGTTTTCATCGCTCAAAAAGTCCACCACCATACGTTCAAGCGAGTCCAAATCAGATCTCAAAGATTCCTTAGAAGTGATGGACAATTCGTCATCGTGTCTGAGGATGTTGAGCATGTCGGCCACCGGCTTAACCACCCAGTTCTTGAAGAACCCGTAAACAGTATCGACAAAGTTATGTTTGAACCAGTGGATAATTGCGTCACGGTTATGGTACGCATTGAGGGTTTGGCCTGGTCCATACGCGATCAAAAGCACCACAGGTACCCAATAGCGTGTGAGGAACGAAGGTTGTTCGCTGGAGGTGCTGTAGTTGTTGGTAAGGTTAGAGACACTTTGGATCAAGGAATCAATCCGGGTATTTTCGGGAGTTTTTGAGGATGGTTCGACTTCTACAAGATGTTCCAAGTCTGCAAGAGTCTGGAGGTTATTGTTGAGTTTCATGCCAATCATGTAATCAAGTTTGGCAGTCGAAGCTTCGATTTCACCGGTTATGGAGGCGATTTTGTCGGAAACCTCACGGTTGACACTACTCAATGGAGCTCTCAAGATGTATCTGGCCACTTTCTTGTACCATTGAACTGAACTCACTTTGTCTGAGACCAGCAAAAGGGAGATACTGGGGTCGTTTTGGACAAAGAGGGTACCAATAACCACCCTGGCCGTTTCAAACAGCACGCGGGCCCAGTGCCGGAACCTCACCCAGTTGTTGTATAAATGATTGTCTTCAGACACGCTGGAGTAAACGGTGTTGGCAGTAGTGAACTCGTAGTCGGCGGACTCCAAGCGAAAGCGAACATGGTCCAAGATGGCCCACGAAAGTTCAAATGTTTTGGCTGGAAGCGTCTGGATAAAGTAAATCCATTTACTCGTACTGGAGCTGTGGAGGTTTTCCCAGTACGCCAAGTTGCTCTTGAGAATCAACGTGCGGTAGATGGTAGTATTGGCAAGGTGGGCACCAAGGGTAAGAAGAACGTACTGGTTAATCAAGTCATTGAGGCCGGTGTTGATCTGGGCCAACTCACTCACATCGTTTTCAGAGCCAATGGAAGCGCCAGGACCAAGCAGCGATGTATGTGAATCGAGCAGGCCTACTTGCTTGTAGACTTGCTGCAAATGGGCCAAGTTGAGAGTGGCGATCCTGTCGAATTTGAAGTCTTCGACACCCAACAAAGTGTACAATTGTTCAAAGCTAGCCAGTAATTTATGAAACAGAGAGACATGACGATTCTGTAGTGGCGAAAGGGAGACTGGCGAACTTTTCAAGCCAGCCAACTGAGTGTAAGCTGCCAAATCCGTGGTCAAGAAAGCAGTGGTTGCAGCATTGGCAGCGCCAAAACGGGCCCTGATACCCAAGGAGATTCGATTGTTGTTGTTGATGATACGGATATCACGTACCGACTGGCGAGATTGAGGCCTTATGCCTGGTGTTAAAAGGTCCATAAGAAGAGTGGTCAGTAAAGGTGAGAAGAAGAGTAAAGTTAAGATAGTGAGGAAATTCGCGAGATTAGGGGAAATTAGTGAGAGTCACACGAAAATTAGCGAGAACACAAGAAAATTAGTGAGAATGATGTGCGAAAATAGTGAGAAGGGGCAAGAGTGGGTGCTTAACAAGCTGCCAAAAGAACGGTTCTTCCTGGTTATACAGGGAGCAAAAAGGATTATAGGTGATATTGGGGTGGCGCAGTAAAAGTTTTCGTTGATTGTTGATGCTACTGCTTACTTGCTAGTTGTATCAGTTGCTACTGTTGAGTTTGCTTGCTCTCGGTTAGTGCGTAGCGAGACTCGTTTTTTCGCAGCCGTTAGGCAACACTGTTTGTGGAGGCAGACATTGGGGCAGATGCATTGCGGCAGATGGCGTCACTACTATATGGTTGAGCATACCACCCATCTATTCATTGAGATTGGCGACGAATTGCAGGTAAAAAGTCTCGTGGTAGGCAAAAATTCGGCAGTAGTACTGGTTACTTCGTTTTGTTATATTTTGACAATTGTACTATTCAATATGGCCCGTCTTACCCAATTGGGCTATGAAACCACGTTAGATAATAGCTATGTTCTTTCTACTGTATTTCCAGATTTTACTATAAAGCAGATAAGTATTGTTATATGGCTATAGGGTTTGAATTTACGAGCATTATCCACTTCATCTGTTGAATTCCAATTGACTTCTCCAATTGACTTCTCTTTTTAGCCAATGTCCTTTTTATGAACAAAATGAGCAGCTCGTTTACTCTACTCTACTACAGTGATTTCATATGCTTCTATTACTTAGCTATTCATCATCCTTCTTGTCATCCAAAACTCCAGTTTCTTTGATCAAGGTCTCGATCTCTTCATCACTCCAGATCTTGTGCAACACTTTTCCTTCCTTCACCTTAGACAAACTCAACGTGGCAAACTCCAACTTGTCGCTGTTTAAAGTAGACGAGTCCATGGTCTTGGATAACACCTTGATGGCCAATTCACATGCTTCTTTCAAGGTAAAGTCATCTTTGTAATCCTTCTTTAAAAGAGTCTGTGCAGCTGAGTTGTTGGCACCAATGGAAGTGGCTTTCCATCCTGAATAGTTACCGGAAGGATTGGATGTAAATAACTGGAATTGATACCTGTCATCATACCCAGCATATAAGAAACTCACACCAAAAGGTCTCAAACCTCCATGCTGTGTGTAACCCTGTTTGATATCACATACTCCTTTGATCAATGTTTCACATGGAATATCTTCATTATAAGTTTTCAAGTGTTGTTGAGCTCTAACTCTGGCATTGTTCACAAGAATAAATGCATCAGCAGTCATACCGGCCACAGCACAAATCATATTATCATTGATAGCATAGAGCTTTTCGGCTGATCCATCATTGTCGAAGAGTTTGGATGTCACTTTCTTTTCACACGCCAAAACCACTCCTTCGGTGGATAATATTCCAATGGCAGTACCAGCTAAAGAGATGGCTTCTTGGGCATATTCAACTTGGTACAATCTTCCTTCCGGGGAAAAAATCGTGGTTCTCGAATCGTATCTTCTGGACATAGTGTGGATGTGATCGTCTAGAAAATATGGGTGGAATTGGAGTCGTGGTGCTGTTAAGTGATGGTGGCTCGTTGATTTGTGCTGGTGGCAAGAGGTGGAGGTGGAAAAGTTGGTGCGCGCACGACCGTTGTCTGTGGAAGGGTGCCAGCACGGGGGATGACACAGGCATCGTAGGTAGTTTCTGGAAGTGCTAGCGCAGTCGAGGTAGCTACCGTATCACAGCTAGCCCCTAAAAGCGATAGCTAGCTGCTCCACGGCACTAAAGCATGGTCCTCTTTCTCGTACCCATGCGTCCTGCACATAGACCGGTTCCTGCACTGGAGCCGATGTATAAGCTTCGGTCTAGTACTAGCAGAAGACTGTTGGAGTGTTTGTGGCCATGAAGGTGTTTGTCAGTTCACTTGACGTGCCTATCGGGTATGTTAAGCCCAAGTTTCCTTCGCTTTACATGCCGTTAGGTCCCAACAGGCCCGAGTACGAGAGGTCGTATCTCTACTATTCACGGGACATCTGGAAGTTCACTGTGTATTGGACACTAATATTGTTCGGTGTATTCTATGTTTTTGCAGGACTAATAGCTATGTTCAATGTAGAACTCAACAACAGGCGACATGGAGTGGATCAGAAAAGAAGCCGAGTAGGTGTGTTTGCCATTGGGGCGACTTTTTTGGTGTTTGGCGCATTCAAAGGGTTTGTATCTGGAGCCATAATTGGGTTGATATTGGGAGCAATCTACAAAGCAGGGTCTTTGAGCATGAGTACATGGATTCCAATGACATGGGGATCCGCGGCAGTGTTGTTTGATGTGTGCAGTTCGTATCTGACCAGTCTGGTTGTGCTATAGGATAGAACCAAGAACCAGGATCCAAGTACCAAGAAGATCAGAAAGATTAAGAATCAGCTACTCAAAGAAACAATAAATAATCCTCATGCAGTATCATCGCTAACTTTCATTCTTCTTCTGCTTTGTATAGTAAACACAAAGAAGTACGTACGGTGAGTTACAGTATAGGAAGAATCTAATGGATAAACTAAACTTTCCCAGCAAGTACAATATCACAAACTAAAGAGGTCAAGAATAGATATCTTGATTCGTTAGGTTGAATGTTAAGAATAGAGATCTTAGTTAGGCTGAATGTTAAGAAAAATATCTAACTTTTGGCTTTAGATGCTTTCACAGACTTTAAAGCCAAGTCTTTTCAGTTAATACATAGCAGAAGCATTCATTATTAAAAATCCCAACACTCTGATTGGACTCATGTTCTTATTTGCAGAATATGTAACGGTTACCAGCAGGTCTGATAACTAGTGATTGTGCGCTACTTGGAACAGTGACGACTTTCTGAATTTCTTTGTGAATTATGCAAGTATCAACTGGTTAATATTTATCATTAGATTTGTTGATCAATATGAGTCAGTCAAGAGCTCATCCAGCTCGACATATTCACCCAAGTTGCATGATTGACTTTTGATTGATATGTCCACACTAACTGTCCCGAGTATCTCTTTCTGTACTCACTGGTAGTTCTCACTGGACTTTTAGAATTAAATTCACATCCCATGTATTAGCTGTATTAGTATCATTATCCTTTTTACATCTACAGACTAAACAGTCTTGTCTCTACTACTGATAATTTGGGTGCAAAATATCATTCCTGTAAGCCACACAACCTCAACTTTTTAAGCAACTCAGGGTACCAGAAAAACCTTTTTAGACATATTTATGCGTGGCAGAACTCTGTACCACCCTCATACCGTGTTTACACCAACCATTTCCCATATACCCCCTCTTCCTTTCCTACCTTTCCTTCCCTACCTTACCTTCTATCCTGCGCACGACTCAATACTAAATTCCAAATCGATCATCCATACTGGTGTGACTTGACCAAACTATCCTACTCCTCAGCACCCACTCCATTGCTATCAATGTCGTTGTCAGAAATACTCCTGGTGGCGCCGTTAATGTACCAGTTTCGAAAACAAAACCTGGTTTCCGTCGCCTCCACTGGCTTGCAAATCCTTGTCGCTGCCAATGTATGGAACTCGGCAGCTCAAACTTGGCACGAATATCTCTCATCGAATGGGGGTTCGATAGTTGAAACTGTTCCTGGTGTAGATCAATCGACCAAAGAACAGGAAAATGTCCACAAATCAACGTCAAAGATCATTAGGGACGCACTTCACTCCAACTCGTACCTCTCCAAACCAGCCGAAGTGAAGCCATTATACTTGCAAATTAAACGTGCGGTGTACATATCGATACTCAACAACGAGTTTGAACGGGCATTGCAGTATCTTTCTGATTTTTCAACCATCGTAAGCTTCTCGTCGCAGCCCAAAGACCGCCTTCATTTCGCCAACAACATGTACTTGGACTTTCTCTGTCACCAGTACGCCATAAACATCTACCACCTACTCTGGTTTCCGTACCATAACCGTACCAAGGAAATAGCTGGCAAAAATCCCGGCTCGGGCGCATTCAAAACCGTCGATACCATCTACAAGAAAATGCTATTCTACTACACCCGTAACGATACGCTTTTGGCTAGCAGCAGCGAGCACAGCGAGGAAGTGGATATCGAAATAGGCTACTACTGGTTCGCCAGGACGTTGAATTTTGCAGTGCTGTTCAAACGACTTCAGTTTGAAGACCTATATCGAGAATTTGTTGCCTTGACAGTGGGACCTGGCACGGAAGCTGCCTGCAACTGGTTCCTCAACTTGGACCAGGTGTGGCGATCAAAGGTACTGTGTATGCTCGCCATCCTGCTTGTTTTCTTGCGGCCGTTCAACGAATTGGCACTTCTTGACGAATCGTCCGATACGTTGATCGACTTGTTCACGGCAAACGAGGACAGCTTCGAAAACCAGCTCTATTCACGCCTTTTGTTGCCTTTGTCTCAATCCAAGTTCACTCAGGTTGTGGATTTGCTTCATGACTCAGGGTTCGGCCTTCGGTTCGCTTCCGAACTTGGTTTTTGCGTTCCGCTGGCGGCTCGTGTATACGAACCTACGCCTATACTTGAACATGTTCCGAGTCATCGGTTTCTTTCTCATGTTAACCTTACAATAACTCTTAAAAATGCGTTATTGATACTAGCCACCATTACACAGGTGCCACGGGTCAAGTTCCTTGAGCTTTTAGGAACTAGCCAAGACTGCGAAGAGGTACATCGCAGTTTATTGCTACTTATTGCTAGTCTTGGATTAGGAAAGCGTGGAATAGGGTATCGATATGCAGACGATGTATACTATAATGTTGGACCAGACCGGGTGGCTGACAAGGCAGATTTACAGGAAGATATCGATACTTTGACCAATGAAATAGAGGCGGAGAGCATAGCCAGTTTGATGAAGATACTGTTGCTTGAGAAACTAGCTGAATAACAATTAGGAATTGCCTAGCTTTTGTTATAGCAGGATCAAATAGTTAGGTGTTGCTTATTGTTGAAAGCGTCTGTAGCTTCTTTTGAATTCGAGAGAAAAGACACAAATTACTTTAGTTAATTGTGATCTAAGGCATTCTCTACAAAGTAGTGTTTGTCTTCAACAGTAGAATACAGTAGAATTTTATGAAGTCATACTTTCACTTGAAGAGAACAATTTAACAAAAGAGTTAATACAGCAAATTTAACAAAAGAGTTAATATAACAATTTAACAGAAGAGTTAATATAACAATTTAACAGAAGAGTTAATATAACAATCTTACAAACGAGCTAATAACTATCTAACAGAAGAGTAATTATTGTCACAACTATGTTCAGGCTGGACGATGTTTAGAATATGTTTCTATCAGAGTGCTTGGGTGAAAATGCTTTTTTCCCATCAAATTTGAAAGGAATAGAAGAATTCCGGGAAGTAGCACTTAATTTAATAGACAATACGATTATTTCAGAACTTTGGTTCAATCTACTAGTACTACTTTGAGTTTTTGTATTCGATCAAATTGCTACTAATGTGACAGTATGGTTAAACATAGAATTGGTTACAGATTTCTAATAGAAAGATCAAAAATATCACTTTATGAGTGTAAGTTTATAGAACAAAAGTGAAGAGATTGTTCAGTTATGCTAGGAATTTACGATGACCAACCGCTTAAAGTGGAACGTCACAATGCATTTCTAACTTCGGTATATTGGTGCAACATCAGTAATCACAAGCGTTCTCTTTTCAATGCCGTCGGTCACCAAACTTGTAATCCATTTGCTTGCATAATATTTTAACCTGTTATGATGAGAATTTGTTTGTAAATGTTCATTTCTATACTGTTGACCCAATACTCTAAAGCTCTAGTTGTTAAGTACAGTATGTATCAACTTCATCATCTGCAAGCGGCCGCTCATAGCATTGAAACTTACTCCTCCTACATCCAAACAGACTGCCTCACTACTTTCAAATAAAAGCTGGTTGACCAAGTAGCAAGTGATCATTACCACGAATACTCCACAATCGTCGAAATTCTGTTGCTGGTCACACTTCATTCGGATCACTTCGAGTGGCCTGGATCCTTTGACAATGCTCTTACAGGACAGAAATCGCAGCACCAACTCCTTCAAGAGCTTTTCACTGTCCTCTTCGGCGTCCATGGCCATGGAATCGTACACGTAAAAGCGGTTTTCTAGTACTGATAACAATCCTAGTGCCCAGTGGTCTCCATTGTTCAGATCGGCTAAATCTACAACATCAAAGTCGTCTATGAAGTTTAGCGGCACAAATATGAACTTCAGCTTCTTCAAGTCGTCAATGGGCAAAATCAGCTCGATACCATCGCTCGTGGGCCAGTGCAAAAAGAGCTGTACCAACGATGGATACAACACTTGTACCTGGTGTCCAAATGTGTCAGGAGTGCTGAGAAATGCTTGTGATATCACCTCGTATACAAACGAGATGTTGTTGTCATTTAACCACTCGCCTGGAAGCATGTGATCGAGATCGGAACGGTAGAGGGCCACGGAATGGTACTGGAGAAGTTTGAAATCGCCTCCACTGGTGCTTTTAATAACTCTGGACTCTCCATCTCCTGTTTCTGAGCCGTTTTGACTATGACACTGGTTAATTATTTCCGACCGGATTCGTTTTATGTCGGCCGAGGCCAAAAACTCGTTGAATATTTCGGGGTTGGGGCCATCGCCAGACTCAGAAGCTGCTTTTTGACGCTTGATTTGTCTTGCTCGGGCCAAATTGATCTTCTTCTGTTGTTTCAACTCTTTCTTTTCCAGCTTGGAGAGCCGCTTCTTGCCTGCTTCAGAAATGTCTTCCATTTCACTGTCCTCTACTACTGGCAGATCACCAAACACTTCGGCCCATGGCAACTGATCTAGACCATTGCTATGTACTTTGATGCGTTTTGGACTAGTACTGACACTGCTATCGACGCAGAACCCTTTGTAGGCGTCGTACACGATAGAAGGCATTGGTGGTCGAAGTTGAGCTCGAAGTGCCAAAATGGGGTAGTGATCACGTGAGTATGGATGGACCCAGATGGTGAACCCGAGCCTGGAGGAGCCGGGACGTTCAATTCCTGGCGGTGAATCAGGTTCTAGTGATCTCTGGCGTACTACAGACCTGGCGGTTATCAGTGAAAAGTGTGCACGTTCTTGTCTGCTATTTAGTAGTGGGTGTGTTTGTCTCTAAGCATCGCTTTTGATTGCGCGAAATCAAATCGGCCGATCCCAGTCCAACTCTCTCTTTCAGCAGCATGTACGTTTCCAGGGTTAGTCGAGGCGTTAGATCAAGCCGATGGCGCCAACATGTCCGGTGGCTTAATATCCAAAGTCGCCCTGAGCAAAATTCATACAATACCGGCCAGCCGATGCACGAAACCAGACCTCACTACTTGCCCACACCCGGAAACTTAACTCCAGGTATTAGTGCCATGGAGTACTATACCAGAAGATTGAAGCTCATGAAGGAACTTCCGGCCAAATCCATTGCAATCTTGCAAGGAAACCTGGTCAAGTACAGTTCCGGAAGTGTTTTCTACGACTTCCAGCAAGACAATGATTTATACTACATGACAGGATGGTTGGAACCCGACTCGGTAGCCATCATTGAAAAAACTGGTGACTCTAGCGACGATGTCGCACTACACATGTTGGTACCGGCCAAGAATCCCCACACCGAGCTTTGGGAGGGAGAAAAACTGGGTCTCCAGGGAGCCTACGATTTCTTCAATGCCGACTACGTAGAAGACGTGGTACGGGCCCCACGATACATCGAGGAACTTCTTGCCAAAAACAACCATGTGTACTGGGACGACCGACTGGGCCAGGGCAAGAAATCGCGGTTTCTGTCTTTCTTTAGCTCAGGACCATCGCTGGCCAGCTCCGCGACTCTCGCTAGCGTTGTTGGCGGCACATCCAAGTCCAGTGCCAGTGTCAGTGCGCTCGTGGCCAAGCTCCGTAGCATCAAGTCGGAAGACGAGATCAGTGTGATGCAAGCAGCAGGACACATTTCGGGGCGGGCCATCAACCAGGCCATAGCCAGAGTGGGTTCCGAAACACCTCTCTATACTGAAAAAACTTTGGCAAAGTACTTGGAGTACCAATTTGTAAACGGTGGCTGCGACAAGCAAGCGTACATCCCAGTGGTGGCCAGTGGTAAAAATGCTTTGACTATACACTACACCCGTAATGACGACTTGCTCTACAGGGACGAAATGGTTTTCGTGGACGCGGGGGGGAAGTTGGGGGGTTATTGTGCCGACATTTCGCGCACATGGCCCAACTCCCCAGCAGGCTTCTCGGACCCTCAAAAAGATATCTACCAGGTTGTTCTTGAGGCCAACAAAAAGTGTATAGAAATGTGTGACGAGTCACAGGCATTCTCTCTCCACGATATCCACGAGTTTCTGGTCAAAACATTGACCCAGGGCTTGCGCAACCTCGCCGGCTTTTCTGCCCTAACCACCTTGGACGTGGCACGCACCTTATATCCCCACTACATTGGCCATCATTTGGGACTCGATTTGCACGACATCCCACTGGTATCTCGGTTCCAGAAGTTGGTGGCTGGTAACGTCGTGACCATTGAGCCAGGATTGTATATTCCCCAGGACTCCAAGTGGCCCAAACACTACCAGGGCATTGGGGTCCGGGTCGAAGACGACATCGCCGTGGGCAAAACCGCCGCTGCCACGGTGAATTTGTCGGCAGGCTGCGTCAAAGAAATCGCCGATATCGAGAGTTTAATCGCAAAGGGCAAAGTGACCACACCAGGAG
This sequence comes from Suhomyces vadensis, assembly GCA_030575035.1. Classification (NCBI taxonomy): domain Eukaryota; kingdom Fungi; phylum Ascomycota; class Pichiomycetes; order Serinales; family Debaryomycetaceae; genus Suhomyces; species Suhomyces vadensis. Next base: position 517,185 of record JAJMGK010000002.1, on the reverse strand, counting down.
TGGGCCAAGAGTTGGTAGTTTTGGACATTTAATAGATTGTATATACAAGTAGATAAAGCTGGGTCGGATCTAGCGGCCAATGTTCAATAACAACGAGTTCTTGGATCCCTCGTCGCCACCTTTGCTTCCGCTTGGTAAGTACGATACGTTTGGCGAATTGGCTAAAGTAGCAGCAATGTCCTTGGAAGCCTCCAATCTTCTAATCATCAACAAACCGTCACCGGCCTTAGCCAATGCTTTGGAAACGGTATCGGCACTTTCAGCTTCTCCCTCAGCTCTGATCACATTGGCTCTTCTTTCTTGTTCAGCTTTTTCAACCAAATACTTGGCTCTTTCAGCATCCTGCTGAGCAATCTGCTTCTGCTCAACCGCCTTGGTGAACTCTCTACCGAAAGTCATATGTGTGATAGATACGTCTTCCAATCTGATATTGAACTCGTTGGCTCTGTTGGACAACTCCTGTCTGATTCTGGCAGATACCACTTCTCTCTGGGTGATCAATTCGGCAGCATCAAACTGGGCTACAATCGATTTCAACACTTCATTACCAATGGCTGGCAACACTCTTTCGTCATAATCTAAACCCAAACTTTGGTAAATCTTGGGCAATTGCAACACTTCTGGTCTATGTAATACTCTCAAGGTCAACGAGACGTTTTGTAAATCTTTGGATCCGGTGGTGGTGGCAATAGTTTTTGGTTTGGTTCTGACATCATAGACAATGGCCTTTTGTAACCAAGGAACCAAAAAGTGAGTTCCTTCCCCAATAACTTCTTTCTGAACACCATTCAATCTGTCGAATATAACTGCTCTTTTGCCTCCCTCGACATCGTAAAGTGCAGATTGTCCGAGTGTCACGGCAATACCTGCGGGGATAGCGATCTTGGAGATGATTTCGGCGAATCTGGATGACATTTGAACTAGAATGTATTAGCTGCTAACTTCTGTTTGATGGGCCGGCTGTTGTATGAGATGGACTGGTTGGTTGTAGTGGTGAAAATGAGTTTGGCCACTGGAAAATGCATGTTGCGACTTGCAGTTTAATGTTTGCATGTTCTGCCAGTTTGCGTGTTACGTCCTGTGGGAGATAACGTGGGAAGTAGATGAAGTGAGTGGAGTAGAGGGTTATTGAGGGCTATTGGTAAAGCACGGCCCATGTGTAGTAACATGGTTGAAAAAGTGGTTGAAAAAGTGATTGAGAATTGCGTTCGTTGCCAAGTAGTCCTCGTTAATAATATCATGTCTTCTTATGAAACCAACGGTTTGCAGCTTATTTTACTGATACACTATCTCTCTCCGCTGTGTGGTTGTGTTTAAATTACCAGCCAGCTTTGCTAGAAACATTCGAAATTTAATGGCGAGCTTATTTCAGGTAATATTTATTATCTCAATTTCCTCGTATTCGATTTTTTTGGGCCTATTTTAGGTTTGTAGAACAATCTCGTTTCTTAATATATTGCAATAATATTAAGACAATTAAACTATTGTAGAACTCACTTGAAAGCAAATGTTGCGAATGGTACCATGGTCGAAATGAAATGGGATTCACCGTCCACAATTGGAACCAAGAATTGTAACACATATACACTAGTCAAATCAATATTGTTCCAAAAGGTAAACGATGAAAGAGAAGATATTTCGCAGTAATAAATTAGTGCTAAGTAGTCACTTTTCCATTTCCATTTTTGATCTGTTCGTTCAGCGGACTTTTGTGTTTGTTGTATTGTTTCAAAATTCGTATTCTTTCAAAATCTTATTTTAAAATCGATAAATTTACGGTTCAACCAATCTAATCTTTCGCATCTACTAATTCTTTTTATCCTCCTTTTAATTAGTCTCCTTGTCATTTTGGTATTTCCTACTTTTCTTCTATCGCCTTTTGTATATCATATGCCATGGTTCTTTTGCGGCAAATCAATTTTAATTTAAGGCAACCAACCTAGTTCCCAATTTAGTTAAATATTAAAAATTTACCTATTGCATTGATGCTGGACCACTCCTTACCGTTTAGACTATTTAACTTTGAGTTTATTTTATTTTTAGAAAAAACTTCAACAATTCCAGCAATTTTGAAAACAACTTTAAAATATTAAAAATTTATGAAGCCAATAATATTGTAACTAGCCTATAGGACCTTTTCTTTGTTGCAAAAGACAGCCGAAATATAAGCTAACTTCAAACAACTTGTTTCCAAGCGATAAGAATAATGCTATACCTAATTACACTTTCTGTCACGATGAACCTATTCCCATTTGGAAACCACCAGACACTTATCTACGGGAGCGAAACCAAAAATGAAGCCACACCGTCGGTTTTTGTACACGCTATATTTTAATGTAGATATAATAAGTAGTTAGGCTTTGACAGATTGACACATGGCATATGCATATTATTTACTTACATGATATTCAGTAAGAATTTCAATAGGATTTATTATTCTAATATACATGTATTATGTAGGATATTGGGTATACGAGAGAGAGTTGTCTAAGAGGGTTAAAGAATTACTAAATACAATATTTCAACAATGTCACCATGTTGTCAATCATATTAATGCAAAAAATAGGGGGAAAGGGTTAATTATCAATGAAGTAAACCAAAGTCCATGCAGCACCAGCAGCAACTGAACCTATTGCTACCATCTGTATACCTTCGAAGAACTTTTTATGAGTTCCACAGTCATCACCTAATGAAATGGAAGTTTTGACATAACCGAAAATGAAAAGAGTCACAAACATAACAATAACAGATATTAACAAACCAGTTTTTACCACATTGGTAAAGAAGTATGGAACTAGAGGAACAAACCCTCCGAGGAAGTAAGCCAACCCAATGGTTAAAGCCGAAGTGAATTCTCTACCGTCGGCCGGTTCTTCCAAACCCCTGCCGAATCTGATAACAAAATCAATTAGATTTCTAGGTTGAGAGTCTAAATCTTTTAAGAATGATGCAATGGTATTTTCTGAAGCTCCCAATTCGAACATAATCTCGGCAGCATCTTGGTTGATACTTTCAGGTTTTTTGAAGAATTCCAATTTCTCCTTTTTAACTTGGGATTTGTAGTATTCCGATTCGGATCTGGCGGCCAAGAAGCCTCCTAAACCCATGGAGATGGCACCGGAAACCAATTCGGCCAATCCACCGGTGATGACCAATCTGGTGTCACCCAAAGATGATAAACCGGCAGTCAAAGCAAACGGAACCGTCAAACCATCAGACAACCCAATTATAACATCAGACATGACTCTAGGGTCGAATTTGTTGAAGAATCCTGTTTGTTCTTCGTCATCTTCGCCGTTGTCCAGACCGTTAACCGACTTGACTGCATTCAATATAGCTTCTTCGTTGGCAACGGATTGGCCACGATCTTCACCATCCGTAGATCCATACGGTGATTGATTGTTGTCTAGTAACCTATTGACTCTTTCAAGTTCATCGTCCGACTTGTTGCGAGACGACAAGAGTCCAGTAATGTGATTCTTAAGAGCAACTATAGACATTGGAGTAGCTCGAAAACAGATTGATTGAAGGGAGGGGGGAAAGCTGGAAACTGTTATTTGTTCGTGATATGATGTAGTGACGTTCAAATTATCACTTCTTGGTATTCAGATTGCTTGTATCGCTCAAGTTGACGATATGATTTATTAAAAACAAATACCCTGAAATATTTCTGGTGAGGCTGTTGTATTTTTTTGTAGTAATCGCAGAGCACAAAAGGAACTGGGTTAATGGGGAGTTGTCTAAATGGACTTGGGCAATGATGGAGCCTAGTCAGTAGTACTGGAAACTGGGAATTAGCCGGGAAAAAAACAATGTGATCTGCTCGAAAACAACTGGACTAATTCCTGAGCGATGCTTACTTCTTATATCCCTGAGGGATGTGAGTGTGTGGTTTTGTGTCTGGATGCTGTGGATGTTCTTCGCATGGATATGTGCAGGGAGGTGGTGCTGACATTTGGACAGGCGCTGATTGGCCGGTGTCGAGTCTGGAGAAATGCGCTTGTGCGGGCCGGGCTCGGGTAATAGCGCGAGGGCTCGGAAGGCATCGTTAGGCTGGCCAGCTTGTACCAGGAGTGCACTGAAGCATTTCCTGGCCCTAGTACGGCACTGCGGTGGCGGGCAATAGCTGGGTTACGCTACAGGCCCAGATGTCTCGCTGTGCTCGCTCTTCTGTACGGCTCGATGGCACGTGCACCAGCACGTGCTGGTGTTGATCCTTCGCTGTCATCGCTGTCATCTCGTCACGTGACACATCTCTACTACATCGACCTGCCCCGGCGTACTGATGGTTGGGGGATGGCGAACGATGGCGGTAGAGACGTTGTATATAAACAACCTTAACGATAAGGTTTCTTTGGGCAAGCTCAAGCAAAGCTTGGAAGAGCAGTTCCGGAAATATGGCACGATTCTTCAGATTACTGCCCATTCTAACCTCAAAATGAAGGGACAGGCGTTTATAACTTTCGATACCATCGAATCCAGCACTAGAGCCCAACACGAAATGGATTCATTTGAATTGTTCAGCAAGAAAATACGGGTGGCGTTTGCTCGTTCCAATTCTGACAGTTATTTCAGGACCGTGAAGGACGGCGAAAGCAGCATCGAGACAAGAAAGAGGGTCAAGGAAGAGACCAACCGCAAAAGAAAGGCCAAGACGGCACCTGGGAAAGCTCAGACCCAGATGGGTGCATCCAAGAAGCGGAAAGTGGGCGACTTTAACCGTTTGCCTCCACATAAAGTGTTGCTTCTCCAGAACATTGCGCCAGCCAGTGCTGAAACCCTGGTTTTGACGGGACTCTTTGACGCTTTTGAAGGCTTGGTCAACGTTAGATTGGTCAAAGTACGCAACTTGGCGTTCGTCGAATTCGAATCCGAGCCGTTGGCCACGCTGTGTCTTGAAAAGATCGACAAGTCTGCTTTGCGGGAGTTTGGCGACTCTGTCATGCTAACTTATGCCAAAAAGTAGTCTTCACCATTCGACAGAAAACTACAGTGGCCAATTTCATGGTTTACTATGTATTTTACTTTTTGTACTGATGTCTGATATTATATACTGGCGTCAACGGAGCAACTGGTCCAAGTTGTACGAATTGACTAGCTCGAGATCAGAAGTGTAGTAACCCTGGGACTGGACTGAGTCATCAGGATAAGGTGGGGCAATGTCGAACTGGTACGGTGGATTCATTCCGTTTTGCACGTTCGTTTCCGAGGCGTTGATGTTGGCGACGGACGAATTGTTCATATTGTTCATGTCATTGTGAATAGTATGATTGACGTTATTGAAATTGTTGTTGAAATTGTTTATGCTAAAGTTGTGTGGAATGTGATTTGGATACTGTGCCGGCATCTGGTTGAGCTGGGTGTACTGATGTGCTAATGGGAGTGAGTGTGAAAGTGGAGCTGATACTTGAGGATGTTGTAGATTGGTTGCTGGTAGCGACGATGAGTTTGTGGCTTCCTGGTTGATGGCGCCGGCATTGTTGAAGTTGAAGTTAAAGTAGAGGTTTGTGTTGGGATTTGGATTCAAATTGGACGCTCTGATCGGACCGGTTGCTGGAATAGGGATCCCCGAGTTTACTCCCGGCTGAATAGCATGCTGACCTGTTCCTTGCTGTGGTCCGTGCCCTCCCTGTGCCATTTGGATTGAAGAAGACATTGGACCATTGGGAGGAGGTGGCTGCGGTGGGTGTCCATTGCCGTTGAAATAAGATACTTCCAGAGGTAGAGACGCCGAACCGATATGGTCTATATCTCCAAGCCGAGTGTTATTTGCCAGTTCATTGTAGCTTTTGGCCAGTGGCTCGGTGGCTGTGCTGTCGGGCTTGATTGGCTCTTTCATTCCCATCATTTGGGTCCACATTTGATCAATGTAATTATTGCTATCTTGATTGAGTAAAAATGGTGGAGTTTCTTTAAACGAGCCCGGATTCTCTCCTGACATCGTTTTAACAGACTCATTGCCAATTCCTGAAAAGTTGAGGGCAGGCTCTCTTTTAATATTGGCCTGGGCGTATCCTTGGTCAAAATTAACAATGTGCTCGAGTCCCTTTCCCAACGAGTAGGTCAAGTCATTTAGCTCATCTAGTTGGCCTTCGGTATACTGGAAAGAGTGTAGTTTCTTAAGGGATGGAATGGGACTTTTATACAAACCGTCTCCGCCTAAGGATTCAAACACTGCCGAATGGGACTTTGCAATTTTCCATGCATAGTAATAGGTGGAGGAGTATCGTTTAAACAAAGTAATAATCAAAGCTCCAGATTTGCCGATGTTATTGGACAAACTGACGATTCTCTTGTGATAGTCTCGATATTGAGACTCTTTGAGCAATCGGTTCTTGTGATCTAGCTTGGCTTCCATGGAGTACTTCAAATAATTGACCCGAGTAAGATTGGACAAAAAGGTCTGATTGGATTTGTGCATTACCACCTGAATAAGTGTGTTGAGGAATATTCCATGATTACTGTACTTACCATGAAGTACTTCAAAGATATATGGCAAGAAGTCATCGTAGATGGTGCGGTATATCTTCAGTAAATAATAGTATGATAGCTCAAAGTTGGACTTCTTTTCATAGTGTAGGTACAAATGGAAGTATAGTGTGATTAAAGCACACTTGACCATAAGAAAAATCTTTGCCTTGACAATGTTGACGTACTGGTCTTGGTTGAAGTTAGATGGAATGATCTCAGGGTTAGACGATAGCCTTAGTACATTAAAAAACTGGGCGCAAACTTCCTCAAGCTCCCCCATTTCTACTACCAATCTCTTGACCGAACATCCATTATTGATGTCCAATATCATCGACAAGATGTTTCGTAATGGACATAACCGTGGTCGATAAAACTCAAATGAATCGGTAATGTACTGCTCGAGAACTGTGTTGGGACAGTTATGATTCTTTTCCGTTACAAATGGTGCTTTGACGTCAAAATGACCATAGTCGATACTGGGAAGACTGCCTACATTATAGCAGTGTATCACTTCTAGTCTGACAAGATAGTACCATATTTTTCTACCTAAATGATTCGCCTTTTCGTCGTTTCTACAGTCATCAAACTTGTCTGGTTCTCGATGGAGTCCAAGGGAATACGCCATTCGAACTAAGGAATCGCAGGCAACTTGAGATTCACCAACATCGACAATCTCTCCTTCTTCTGGAGCGTAACTGGAGTATATCCTGTGATACAATAGTGCCTGGAAAACTGTAAAATTCGCAGCTTTGGAGATTTGTACATACTGAAGGCAAAGTCTTGCTGCATCGATGGTCACCAATCCTATGGGGTTGGAAATCAAGTAGCTCTCTTTGGAGTCTCCAGCTTGTACAATGGATTCATTTACCAGAACTTTGTTAGAAAAGAGCGATAGATGTGCAAGTCTCAAGAGGAACATGCATATGGCAATGTTAGCTAGATCAGTTCTTTTTTTTATTTCAATAGTTTCTAGAAAACTGTCTTCGTAGCTGATGGGTCCAATTAGCTTTGAAAGGTCTTCCTTGAACTGCACCTCATCTAAAAACGGAAAGAACGGATAGATATTGCTGAAGAACTTGTCAATAAGTGTCCAAATGACTCTTTTTTTGGGCAATGCCTTAAGAATTCGACTATTTAATTGCATGCTGCTATCGAATTTTCCATCGTACCAAGATTTTGCATGTGCTGGACCGCCAATGTTGAAGTCCGAATCGAGTCTTTCTGATCCTGTCATATTGGTATTATCTCCTTGATTGATATTAGTATCTAAGCTTTCTGATTTAGATAGATTAGAATGTGATGTTGATGCAGAACGACCAAAATTTACACTCTTGGCTGTATGATTAAGATAACAGCTTTGGTTAAATGCTCTCTTTTCAAACTTTTCGTTGACTTCTTCTTTTATATCGTTCGTGCCATCGAATTCATTGATCACCTCAGATGGATATAGCTTGGAATCAAAATATCGCCACAACATACAGAGCCATGGATCCCTTTTTATTATTGACATGTAAGATAGAGGTCCGTAATTTTCAGTGGTGTAAATGCTGGTAGGCTGAGAAGGTGAAAACCCTTCGTAGAAATTAATTATGTCGCTGTCTACTGATGAAATATTTCCCTCTGGTGAAGATGTTGGTGCTTGTGACTTCAAGGAAGCTTCTAAATCATTAAGTTTCTTTCTTAATACAGTTAATTCGTCGAATGGATTCTGATTAGGATCACTGGACGAACCGTTCGAGCTAATTCCGCTATTTGTTACATTGGTTATGGGTACTTCTGTCACTTCTGCTATCAAGGATTGCTTCATTTGACCCATAACTTCTCCAGATGGACGTCTTTTCAACTCCAGAAAAGATACTGGTCGCCAGTTTGATTCATAAGTACACGAAAAACCACTGTTGGTCTTGACACATGATGAACATGGAATCTTACGATCACACTTGGTCTTGCGCTTTTTGCAATTAGTACAAACAAACGTAGGTTTGTTTCGTTTTCTTATTCCACTATCAATGCCCATGTTGATAAGCCAGACTTCCTGGTGTCGACAAAGTTAACAATTCCAACGATTGACTTTCTTTCTAGTTCTTTTTTTTAGAATTTAGTTTGGATCGAAAAGAGAGTCTAAAAAGTTAATGTTATGATCAAGGAAAGTTCTACCACCCCTCCCCCGCAACCTATCAGGATTAGAGTTCATTTATATCTATATATTCTAAAGCTTTTACTCCTCTTCCAAATTTCCATCCACTGTTCTTCCAGAACAGAAATTGGCGTTACTGCATCCTGCCGTTTCATTAAAAAAAAAAAAACAAAGAAAGTAGGCAAAAAATATTGAATAATAAAGCTGCCAAATAAATCAAGTACACAATAAGTTATTGAGTCGAAGTAATATCAATACTCATCACTTGCCAATTTCTAGTGCTTTTTCTCGTTTAAATTTTTGTTAAGTTTTTTTAGACATGATGGTTGCAAATTAAACTTTAACAGTGCATGCGCATACATACATACGCGGATACAATTCTTTGGTAAAAGAAAATATCGCGCCATCGGGCATAACCTTCCCCAAATAGACGTTAGCACCGTACATTTCAATAAAAATCAATTTGAAATAGTGCATTCAGGGTCTTTTGGTGGGGATCTCGGCAGGGGACAGATGTACGGCGCACGATTTGACTTCCAAAATAGTGATTATATCATTCGTCTATCAACGCATTGAAACTTAGACAGACAAGGTGGGGAACTAATTAAAATAGAGCATGGTCACGCTTACAAATGATAACAGGTCACTGAAACACTTGCCTATTAAGGTTTTCGATATAAAGTATGTACTAAAACTTCTCAACTGCAAACTTTCAAAATAAAAGATATTTAGTTTTGAGGTCGACCTGCTTAAATCAATGTAGTATCTACCACCCCACGGAAACTACGGGTTATGAAGAAAACATCTATTCTCGAGGACGTTCTATTTCAGGCGCGCAAGCGCATTAGTCTCATTAGACAAGATTATCGCCCTCGCTCCAAAAGAAATCTAAATTCTTCTTTGGTAGCATCGTTCAAGGAAGCTGGAGGCGAATTTATAGAGCTTCAACTGTTCCAGCACAAATTATTACTGAGATTAGTTGTAAGTCTAGGTTATTACTCTCCCATGCATTAAACTACTTTGTCTTTGCTCTAATGATTTTTTTCTGCTAGTATTTACGCGTTTGCTTTTCCTGTAAATATACTTTGGCTTAGACTTAGACTTAGACTTAGACTTAAACTTATGGTTAACCTTTACCCATGCCTTTACTCAGTATTACATTTGCTTATATTTCACTTATGCACTCATCACGTAACTGGACTATAATGATACTTTGTTATTGTAATTTCTCCTATTCAAAAGCTCACAAAGCCCCCCACGCCAATTTTTAATTTTGAATCTTTTTTTTGATTATTTTTTCAAATTAACTAAATATGGCGTTGGAGTTAAGCAATTTATTTTTTTGAACGATAACCAGTAAGGAATTGTTATTTTATGATTTACCTTTTCCCTTAACAAATGATTTAAAGAAATGCTCAGCCTCTTATTTTACTTTTTAAATATCGAGATAAAATAAATTTCTCAAAGTAGGTACCTATGCTTGAAACATTGCTAGTATATCGGTTACGTTCCTTATCTTCATAACCTCGAAATATACGATGAGAAACAAGCATGACTTCTTTCGACTACAAATATTTTCGAACTATTTTTTAAATGGACAAAGTTGCACCATACTCTAAACTAGTTTTAATAAGGACTCTCGTAACCATTAGTATTAGTGTTGAAGTTGAGTATTGTATTCTGTACCACGGTGAGTTTACTTCTTCAAAGTTCGCTCTTCAAACTCACCAATCAAGAACAAGAAATTTATAATACATGCATACAATAAGTTGACCACAAGCCACACACTAGCCTCACGCATGTAGATTATAGGACCTTGTGTATTTTTTTCTCTGGAAATTCTTATCGATTGTTCAAAATTAGACATCAAAAATAGAAGTTGCGAATATTTCTGTTGTAAACGCCGTTCCTCGTATTCTAGATTAACTAATTTTATTCGCAGATTGTTAATAATATACTAATTCTACTGGGAATTTGAGTCAGTCCAAGAGATCGCTGAGTGCATATTTTAGAGATTTAACCTATAAGAAATTTGGGGGAAAAATTACCATTTGAAAAGAAAGTCTTACGTCAAACATAGTTGATAAAAAATAATGATGAAGGCGGCGTACATTCTCGAAATGTATTGATGTGTGTACCCCTTTTTCTCCCCAGTAATGTAAAGGTAGCAGGTTTCAAACCAGGGTCTCTCTGATCATACCTAAATAATATTAAACTTGCCTTACGTAACGTTTCCATAGATTTATCCAAGTAATTTTTTTTAATCGATTGTAGCCTTACGCTGTAAGATTTTTAGAATATTTTTTATCTAATACTATTTAACGGTATACCTAACCTAAATTGCGCAATATGCCAAAAAAAAAAATGGTAATGACCAAAAACCTTATTTTATACTTTTATGAGAACCAGGCTAATTATTAGGCAATATGTAAGTTCTCAAACATGCCGAAGGGATCAGACGCCATGCTTGATAAACCACCTACTTGGTACATTTCAAGCGATCAACGGATTATATTTTTTTCGATTGGGAAAGAAGTGGACGAAGTTCATGCGCCTGGTTCTAAATTGATTATTATGTGCCGCAGTTCCGTTGTGCATAAATCTGCAGTTCCTCTAAATATACAACACTTCGCTGCGGATCTGAAATCATGATTCGAACCTTTTTCCTTTCTTGGATATTAATATGATCCTGATTTATTGAAAAACTAACATTCGGTTGGGTCTAGTTGCTATATTGAAACAAGGCACAGTAATACCACAGTATATATTGTGCGCCCCTTTAATGCACCATTCCAATACACCAAATGCCTCATATATTTGAGCTAGATCTATTTCATTATATCTGATTTTTTTACAGCCATTTTTTGTGCGCTTTTTGTGAGCGCTCGACTGATTTTAGCACTCTATAGTTGAACGATTCCTTATCGGTCTATGCTTTAAGGGTGTTCTGCACTTTTATTTCTCAGCAACGTATTTCAGTTCATCATAGATGATTATGAATGTACATTTTTATTTCTTCTCAACTTTACAACGCAGATTACAATAAAATTGTTATTATTTTTCTATGTACGTGTGCCGAATTTAGACAATTTAAACTTTTTCTAGTTTGTTCCATATGTAGACTGGTTATTAGATTCTAAGAGTTGCTGATTTTGGGCCTCATCTTCATTCTCTCCCTCGTTGTACAAGAAAAATTGGATAAATATAGTGAAGTCTAATGCCAAAGTTCCAAAGGATCCTGCTAACCAAGACGAATTGACCCAAAGATAATGCCACGACATGTCTATTGCGAGTATGGATATCACATAAGTCAAATTACCTAAACATGCAAACAAAAAAAACATGAATGAGATCCCCTCACAAGATTTTCTTTGATAATTTAAAAGAATTTGAGGTATACGAGATCCAAGATAAAGGACCGCGCATAACCAGCCAAAAGCTTGTGCCAATGGGTCATATACTAAATCTTGAGGTTTACGAACCTTTCCTGGATGTTTGCGATGGTGCGACAGTTCGTTTAAATAGGAAATGTACCATCCTACCAAACCCGCTGAGATCACTAAAGCGACCATGAGAGTTTTGACTAGTGCAGATTGTAATGTGGATAAGTTGGAGGAGGAGTCGTATTTGGCATTTGTGCTTTCTAAGTCTCTGTTGGAATATTCATCCAAGTCTTCTACATCCTGATTTTCTCTTTGGTTTTCTCTTGATAATACAGTAACCAAAACATCTTCATTCATGGGGTTGGCTGGTGATAAATGTATGTAGTCGGCCTTTTCACCGTTTCCATACACTAAACATTGCCACAATAAAACCACATCTGCTAATGTATAGTATACAGCAAGAATAATCATGGTTGGCAAAACACCTTGCAAAATCAGACCTAAGACGTTAAAAACATCTCCTGCAAGCCATAATATAATGAACAGCAATGATAAACCTTCGGATGATTTTCTACGGAAGTTTTCGTAGATTTGAGGAGCAAACACAATGATCCAACATGCTAAAGAAATCGACCCGGTGATTCCACTTACGGCCTGTGCATCGATGATTATAGGTGGTGGTGGCGCCATATCTAGATTAGAAAATACTTGTTGTATATTATCGATATGTATTATAACAAACCTCTTATAGTAATGGTGAGACCAGGAAACTTCCCCATAATCCATCTCGATGCCCAAATTTTTCATCTCGTGACTTACCTGCACGGCGCGGGGTTGACGTGACTCATGGAAGGTCGCATGCGCCGCAAGGAATACGGATTCTTCGGAGTGCGACTGCACAGTTGGTGTACTTCCGCCAGCGCTTCCACGGTACCAACTGGTCATAAATTCAGTAATATAAATCTAGTACTTAGGGGTTTACAAATAATGCCCCAGTGTGTATCTCAGCGGTGCCCTACTGGATGTTCTACAATACGATGTCTCTAGAACGTTTAAATTACAATTCCGTAAATAGTAAGTGGATGCGATACCTCAGATTGCAACCAGCGATAAATTCCCCAAAACAAGTAAAAACATCAACCAAAGGTAACTCTAACCGGGGCTGATATTCATATACTGCTCTAGATCAAATCTAGACTCATATACTACACTCACAACTTGGATCCCGAAAATAGAGAGCCTTCCACATCATATAATCGACGGAATACACTGTCGAAATATTTCGCAGCCATCACTCGCTTAATCTTCAGCGTTGGTGTAACCACGTTACGTTCAACAGTTAATGGGTTGGTCTCAATAAAGATGTTGTGAAGTATCTCTATCCGGTTAAGCTTCCCTGCTACATTCTGGTTGAGCTTTGATAGAAGCTTGCGCTTAATTTCCACTTGGTTAAGATACTCGAGAAATGACTCTTTTGATGGCTTAGGAAGACCGATTTCCGTCAAAATTTGACACCCTTGCTGGTAGTCCATGCCGATAATTCCTACCAAAAACGGATGATTCGAATCTCCATGAACATATAACTGGCCAATTGTAGGATTGGACGATAAGTATCTATTTTCTACTTTTTCTGGCGAGACATATTCTCCCTGGGCCAACTTGAAGAAGTTCTTGACCCGGTCGATTATATGAATCTGATTTTTGCGAGGCTCTACAAGTGCAATGTCACCGGTATGGAGCCAGCCGTCATCATCAAACATTTTCTTGGTTTCTTCAAGATTGTAGTAGTATCCTTTAAAGATACTGTTTCCTCTGACCAAGAGCTCTCCCTTTCCGTCTTTGACAAGATGTCCCATACTCTCCACCTGCTTGAGTTTGAACTCCATGATGCATCCCACGGCTCCACACGAGCCCGGATTCTTTTCGAATGCATCAGAAACCGTCATTGCACCGTATGTTTCAGTCATACCATACAATTGTCTAATGCCAATACCCAAAGCTGCTTTGAGATACACGATAGTAGACGCAGATAGCGGAGCCGATGCACTTTGGGTCCAGCGCAAGTTCTCGAAGCCAACCAACGATTTCAAACTCTTGTATGGGGCGTAGTTTTCGTAAACAAAGTGTTCGCCCGTGGCGCCGTCCTGCAGCGATTGGTGCACAATCTTGTGCTCAATAATACGGTTGATCTCAGTCCTTTGTTCGAGATTTAACTCCTTGATCGACTGTTTTATATAAGATTCTATCTTGGTAAGCAAGCGAGGAACAATCGAGAAATAGGTGGGTTTGAATATCCGTAAGTCCTCGGTCAAAACGCTGAACGCATCCTTGGGCCGATCAAAGCCAATGGTCAACTGGGGGTACCCCAAATAGTAGCCTGTCGCCAACGCAAAACCGCTGGTCTGGCGCTCGTAAATGTGGGTCAAAGGCAAGAAGATATAAGCTCTATCACACTTTGGGCCAGCGTGCGGCACGGAAGCAGCTAGAAATGTCATGCCAGAAACTGCATTAGCGTGTGTAAGCATAGCGCCCTTCGGTTTGGAGCCAGTAGTACCGGAAGTGAATGAAATGGTGAAGAGGGTGTTGGGGCTTGGAGCAAGTTCTTCGATTCGGTGGGATTTACCAATTGCCTCGATCTGGTCTATGTCGTGCACAGTGATGTTGACACCGGCGGCCCTTTCAATAAGACTGCGTTCAACAGTGCTGATGGGGTCCATAGACACCACTGATATCACATCCTTCATCTCCGCCGGGTACTGCTGCTTGAACTGGACTATAAGTTCGATTTTGTCGCTGGAACACACTACGATAGGACTGCGTGTAAGCTCCAAGATATACTTGGTGACATCGGGCCCCAAGTTGTCGTATAGTGCAGTGTTTGTAATGGAGTAAGCACCACAAGCAAGATCGGTCAAGGTCCACTCTGGACGGTTGACAGAAAAGATCGAAAGAATAAACGAAGCACTTTTCTCTTCCTCGGAATTTTGGTTGGTAGTGGCAGTAGTTGCAACGCCATAAGACTGGTAGGCACGGTTGTGGTTCTTGATCTTCTGGTGCACTTCAGAGTCGCCAATGTACGGATTGTGCTGAAGGGAGTGCAAGATTCCCGAGCCCAAGTTGCGTTTACGTTCGTTTACTTGGAGGTAGGTGAGTGAATCGTAGTGGTCAGCACTGGAGCGGGCAGCGTAATTGTACTGGCGGTGGCCAAGACATGGCTTATGGGAGTACTGCTCAGCCGCATAGTTGAATAGTTTATGGTAAGTGTCGATATCAGGACGGATATTAGCCACCAATTGGGTGCTGCTAGACTTGTTGCGATACACCGAGGTATAATCCTCGGTAGGCCCACTGATGGGCACGTTGGAATAAGTTTCCTCCCCTAGCACGGGCAGATACGATCCACGAAGCACCAAACTAGCCATTGATTAATTACAAACAAACAATGCTCGTGTACTGTGCTTCACTAAGTGGCGGTAAATGCTGTCAAAATTCCCCTGTCATAAATTACGGCTGCGTTGTGCTTATATACTAATTTTGCGCCTTCCCCACATTGCAAGTATGGGGAGCCAAAATAGCCAAAATAGCCGCGGGGCTCTCTAAAGTCTTGTGATTCTCGCTGGAGCGAGCCTACCCGATGAGAGCAGCACGGTCGACTGGTTAGTGTCGGGAGCCATTGGGGCAGGGATAATAGACGGATCAAGACCGGTGTATATGGTGCCATTGGAATAGTTGAAGATACGTGGATCAAAACCTACCTTCTCTTCCGTTCTAAGCACTTGCCGACGTGTTGGGCAAATCTGCCACCAGCGATCTTGCGGCCGCAGTTCTCACAGGGAAAATACCTGGCGGACTCGGTGGCCTTTAGCTTGAGTTTGTCCTGGCCAAAAATATCTCTATTGGAACCTACTTCGGTGTTGCTATAGCCATTCATGTTGATGTTTGACTTGGCAGGTTCGGATATTCCGATGGTTCTTTGAATGGAGATTTGATTGGCGACATTGACCAACGTTTGTTGCCTCACGATGTTCTCTAACAAGTCTTTGAAAAGCGATTCCGCCTGTTGGTTAATACGAGCATTCAATACTTGTGCCGAGGGTTCAAACTTACTACTACTTGGTATGTTATGGATTGTTCGGTCATCTCTTATCGATGTGATGAGGAAGAATACGATCTAATAAATTAGTCGCGACTTAGCGGCGCTGGCGGATTTTCTGGTTGGTGGAGCACGACAGATGGCTGCGAAAGACCCGATGGTGCGCAGCATGAAACACGGTAGATCAGAGGATGCAATATGAATTAGTTAGCTTGAAGTGCAACTCTTAGTTTGGATAAATCTTTCCTGATAAATCTTTCTTGATAAATCTTTCTTGATAAATCTTTCCTGGTGGTTCTGTTTTATTGGAGTATTTTAGAGTTTAGTTATGTGGAAGTTGTGTAGCTGCCAGGGCCAAACCACGGCGGCATGAAAATATCTTGTGGTTGAAGTATATTCAGCCGTGATATTCCAAGTCTTAGCCGAATAAACAATCAATTGTCAACAGGCAGGGAATGTCACCGGAGCAATTCTGGCACTTAATACTCTTGAACGGAATTAGGTGCAAATCAGAGTGCACATTGTAGAGGCTAGAGGGTATTTCTTCTTGGTGAATTTCGGGAGGCATAACAAATTTGCTTGGAACAAAGGAAATGGCTCGCTAACATTCAACCCTATGTCTCGTCCTACTGTAATGATTTCCTACAATACAAGACAGCACTCTCTTTCGTATGAAAAATGGCCCCCACTCGCTCTCCTCGCGCGAACTTTGCCTGAATCTCCTTCGGAGCTCGCTGAATACCATGGTCAATTTCTAAGAATACTAAGAGTAAGAGTAATACTTTCCCCCTACGTATAAACCGGCTTCTGATACTCAAGCAACTAATGATCAATGTAGACGTCCCTTCTAATTCAATTAATGGCATTGCCGATTGTCGTGGTGTCGTGCGCTCTTTATCTCATCGCAAGCCAAAAATCCATCTCATCGCCAAACCACTATTATGACTGATGACGAGGGTGATATTCGTGCAGAAGAGCAGAATCACGACATAGAAGATGATGTACAGGACTGGAATCTTCTTAGAAAGTCCCTAGGCGCTTCAAAGCCAGGTACGGCCACCACTAATTCGTCTATTCCCAAGCGAGGTGAGAAAGAGTTTGCACCTGATGGGACCAATATTCAGAACCAAGCATTGCAGGAAACCCGGGACTCCATGTATGACGTTTTAGATGGACTAAGAGGTCACAATGTCAAGCAAAGATTGACATGTGTATGGATTCCTTCCAAAAAACTGGCCCTAGTCGTCCATGCAAAGGGTAATTACTTTAGAGACGTAGGTACTCCGGTGAACATAGGAACTAAAGTACGAGGAGGTGTAAGTTTGAATGCATTGGAAGCAGTTTACTTAGTAGAAAGAGGCTCAATGGTAGCATACCTTGAAGACGAAACTTTTCAAAAATGGCTCGTGGACGAAAAGGACGAAGCATTTGACTTTGATCAGTTGTTGCCCTTAGACTTAGCATTTTTGTACAGCTTGGCATTTGACAACTCTGGATACCTGATAGACCAGTACCAGGTGTACTCTTATCTTAAAAGACATGGATACTTGATCCGAGAGTTCAAGCAATTGACGCAGAAGTCCCAACTTCAACTATGGCGAGAACGTTCTCTACAACCCACGGCATCATTTATCAGCAACTTGATTCCATATACATTTACCAAAGTACTTAGGCTCGATCTGCTATGGGCTAGAATTAGACAAATACTGTTGTTCGGCTACCCTATTTCACACTCAAATCACTTCTTATCGACTCACTATTTCAGTTATATGTCGGTGTACAAAGCACTTGGGCTCATCAGAAGTGCTCCCAAGTTTGAGAGCTTAAAGACTGCACCAAAATCTTCCGAAGAGTACAAAATCTCGTTCAATGTATGGAAACCCAAGCCGACGTTCTCGAAAAAGAACCCTCCTATGCCCGACTTCCAGATATGTGTGGTCAATACCGATAGAGTCATGTTTCCCAAGCTTTCAACAATACATGCTCTTCTCAACACTATCAACTATACATTTGACTTTGAAACCAAGCCTACTGACCCTTCAGTGAATAAGAAAAAGACGTTTAAAAAGAGTACTTTGCCTCCTTCAAAAAGAGAACTCAAGCTCAAAAGACAACAGGAACGTCAAGCCAGACTAGACGAGAGCATTCAGTTGCAAAATAAGTATATGAAACTTCGAGACAACAAGTTTAAATTTGGTTCTAATGGAAGAAACATTATCGTAGCCACAGTCAGCAATGGCATTCTTAACTTTGTAAACTTGTCGGAGGGCGACTTTTCTTTGAAAGAATGCAGCGATTTGGACGAAATATATCCTGGAAAGGATCATGGAATAATCTATCAAGAATATAGTACTGGATAATCACATATAATCGCTAAAATGAATTTGAGCTATACTTTATAATCTTTCAGTCTGCGCAAAGGCCATCGTGCTTTTAATTCCCGCTAATGCTACAAGCTATAAACATCTGTAAGAAAATAAGTGTCATGACGATTTGTTTCGTGTTGTTTCGTGTTGTTTCGTGTTTAAGTTATGCTCTACAATGTTCTAATAAGTGTCGTTTAATATACAAGGTTATATGCCTTTCCACCTGCAGAAAGGCTTTTTGCACCAAATTTCTATTCGAATTTGCACCCTAAATATATTAGGATTTGCAGTCATGAACCAACGAGTTCTTAGGAAATTTGTATCCTCCTCCTTCGTAGGATGTAATGTTAAAATTCAGGTATATGTTTTTGTGCAGTTCGATATAGTCAAAGGTGGGATAATCTGGAGGATCACAACCAAGGTTAGTTTTACCTGGAGGTTGGTACAACCTAACATAGTCTACTCTCATCGTCGCAGGGAATATTAGTGAGTTCCAGTCAATGTAAGCCCAATTGTTGGATATACCTAGATTCATGATAATGGACATGGGCTCTTTGGAGATTCTTCTCCAGTCAACATTTCCGTTTGGATGGAGAGCTTTGGCATGGATGGTCATGGTTGGCTCCATTCCTACGTACCAAGTCAAGTATCCGTTTTCGTTATGATTGAGATACTCATAGCCGTATTTCTGGAAATGACCAGCATCATTTCCTCGCTCGTACCATGTTGTGTTCAACGACGTTACACCAGAGACAGCCTGTTGGAACGGACCTCCCGCGTACGTGTTGATGGTTGTGACCGAAGCGTTGTGTATCTCTACAAATTCGTAGTCTGGAACGTACCAAATGTCATAAGGAGCTATCTGAAAAGACTGAGATACCCTACCGTTTTCATCGGACACTTCACCTTCCACTATGTCGATTTCTGGAGCTCCTCTTCCTGTTCCTGGGTTGGGATGGGATTCTCCTTTACAAGTACAAGAATTAAGTCTTTGGCCAGGCAAGTAAGAGATACCGTCTGGAGATGACTGGTTAGGAGTAATTCCAGCATCACAAGCTTCGTAAGTGTAGGGCCACACACCTTCGGTGGTTCCCATGAACCCAGGTCTTCCCAAGTTACCCATTGTCCACAACCCGGGCCAAAGCCCCGAAATGTTTCCATAATTGGGCAATCTGGCAGATATTTCAATCAAACCTTCGGTAAAGCACATTTTGTTCCATGACTGAATCATCCCGGAACGGTAAAAGAGACCATGGTTTTTGAACGCATCCATTCGAAGGTTGAGCGTTCCGTTAGACGTGGATGCAGCGTCGGGATCGTACCATTCCAAATCTTTCGTGGCATCGTAATGAATATCAGGGCCCTGGAAGAACTGGTCATCTCCATCGTAAAACGTCCTGCCTTCGGCATTAAATTCGTCGGAGAACACAAGATCCCACATTTCACCAGTGCTGGTTTTACGTTTCATCGCCTCTTTAGGCGAATCAGGGTCTACCATATTTGTCCTGATTGCACTCAATAATGGATACTGGAATTGGGTGAGCACCTCGTAACTTTCAGGCTCATAGTGGGAAGTAAGGCCGGAGTAAGTGAGAGCTGGGAACAATACAAACACTAGCAAAGCAGCCACTACTAGCATGATAAAACTGAGTAATCCGCCTAGTGATCTCTTGTCCATACTGCGAATATCATGAATAAACCGGTTCTTGTCGTATTCAGCATCGGCCACTGGGTCCGGGTTATGAAGGTGGTCATCATCTTCTATATCCAGAATGTAAAGTGGAAAAGCCGAAGCTGGGTACCCACCAAAGGGCCCAAAGTCTTGATCTTCGTCAGCAACAAGCGATCTGGGGGAACTGTTGGTTAAATTTGCACCCAAATATGTCAGCGACGCCAGCGACATTATACGCGAACTAGCCAGTGCTGGGTATCTGTCATAGCTCTTAGGAGCTAGAGTAGATGATCTGTTTTCATGAGGAGGTTCGGTTGGTGGTTCTTCGGTTGAAGATTGCTCGTTAAGTAGCCTGTCGTTTATCGAGGCCGAAGAGAATTGGCGATAGTTGAACGGCAGAGGACCGTTAGTGTCGGAAGGATATATTTTGAAGTTAGGGGCTTGAATTCGGTTGTTTTCTGAGTTGCTGGCTGATTCCAGCGAGTCCGAAACCAGGTCGGTGTCTTCAAACGGGTTTCTTAGCCGTTCTGTATCAGTTGGAGGGGCATTGAAAGTTAGATCACGATGCATTCTTGGCTTATAGAATAAAAACAAAAAAGAACGTAGTTGTTGGATTTATTATGCCTCTAATACTGTTGTCTCTAGAGCCAATACAAATGGGGTCGGCCAAAGATATGCTCTGGTTATATATGGGCCATTCTCCAAGCATACCAAGATTGGTGGCCAGCGTGCCGAGGCGAAATTTTGCAACTTTTTCTTGAAACAATATATTTTTCTTGTATCTGGGCAAGTTTGGGCCTGGGCAGCCAAGATACTGATGGGCTTGGATGGTGTGAAGCAATATATAAACATGAGTATTCCAGGCAGTGTTGGGGTGTGAATTTCAAACTGTGCACGCAGGTACCACCGACCCACTGGGTGTCGGGGCGGATCTGGGATAGATCAGCCCCACATGCCGAGTCACGTGCAACGCCACCTGAGTAATTTCACGTGATTGAAGCTACCACGTCCGCACCTGCATGAGCAGGCGATGTTTAAGTTTGCGATGCCGTCCTTTGCAGCACGCGACCGGCTCCTCGACGCGCGTCCGAGAAATATGTGGGAACAACAGTGGCACAAAACGGGCCCCCTTGTTCACAATTGCATCTCAACACGCATAAACAATCAAGTCAGGTCCCGTTGACACGATCAGTTATTGGTAAGGATGTAGAGGTACAAGGTGGTGATAGCAGAATTGTACAGAGCTGCTACTGATGAACTCAGACACCGAACAGCGACCATCCTTGGGCAACGGCATCGTCATTCTCACCTGTAACCTACCCCCTATGCACGACTTGCCGATCGTTTTTCCGAGCCATCGGCAGTTGACACACTAGGCGCGACCGACGCACGCTCCAAACCTTTACTTTCCACAGCCTTCAAAAAATTTGGTGGTTCCTTTTGATGTCGAGGTTAAGAGTAGTTTACGGGGTTAGAAGTGCTAAACAATACCGCATTTGTGTACACAATTAGGCACGATATTTGGACACGGGTCTTAGACAAAAATTGTTAGTTTAATTCACGAACCATTAGTTTTATAACTAGTCAACTGCCGTGATAAATTTACACCCAAAAAAAATAGCACCAGGTTGAAAAGTGCCAAGTTTAAAGCAGTCGGTTCAAAGAATACCAGTTTTTAGAGTACCAAGAGGAGTACCAGTTCAAAGAGTACTTAATCAATAGATAACTAATCCTAGATGTCACGAAGAGATTTAACCTCGAATCTCCCCGAGCCCAACCACAACCCGTTCACCAACGACAACGATACTTCGCTCGAGATAGGAGACACGGGCCACAATGACTCACAGCAGTCAGGATCATCTCGGGACTCCATTTCATCGAGAGATACCGATTCGCCGTACGGCAAACCGTTCAACGTCTACAACCAAGGCAACTACTCACTGAACAATACCACGTCCAACCTTTTGGACAGCAGTGCCAATCTCTTGTCACAACAAAATTCGGCGAATCCCCTTCTTAATAATTCATACAACCATTCCACTTCGTTCAACTACAACAACTCGTCACAATACCTTGAAAAATCAGAACCATTTTTCTCCCACCCTCATGAAGACGACCGTCTGTCGATGGTTACATCGTCAACAAGGTCTTCTTCGTCTACGCATAATCCATTTGTCCACCAGGCCGACTTCAGTCCCTTTGGTGGCTACCCTGCATCATCATTCCCTCTTCACGTAGATGAAAAGGAGGCCGACGACTACTTGCACAACCCAGATCCAGTCGCCGATGCTGAATACGAAAACAATCGTTTCATTTATGACTTGAAGAACATGGACAGAAGATCTCTTGGTGGGCTTTTGGGAGTCATTGGGTTCTTTTTGGGCTGTGCTGTCGTCTTTGTCATCTTGCCAGTGCTCACATACTCAGGTTTGACGCAACCTGTCCACCCAGAATCATACGAAGTGTTGTCACAGTACCAATACCCTCTCCTTAGTGCTATCAGAACCAGTTTGGTTGATCCAGATACCCCCAATGATGCTCTTACTATCACTTCTAGAAGTGGAGATAAGTGGAACTTGGTATTTTCAGACGAGTTCAATGCTGAAGGGCGGACGTTCTACGAAGGAGACGACCAATTCTTCACTGCTCCAGATATCCATTATCAGGCCACCAACGATTTGGAATGGTACGATCCGGATGCCAGTACCACTGAAAAGGGTGCTTTGACGTTGAGAATGGACGCTTTCAAGAACCATAACTTGTTCTACAGATCAGGAATGGTTCAGTCGTGGAACAAAATGTGCTTTACCGAAGGCTACTTGGACATTTCGGCCAGGTTGCCTAATTACGGGAATGTCACCGGTCTCTGGCCTGGTTTGTGGACCATGGGTAACTTGGGACGTCCTGGATACTTGGCTACCACCGAAGGTGTGTGGCCATACTCATACGAAGCCTGTGATGCTGGAATTACTCCTAACCAGTCATCTCCCGACGGTATCTCTTACTTGCCTGGCCAAAGACTTAATTCTTGTACTTGTAAAGGAGAATCCCATCCCAACCCAGGAACAGGAAGAGGGGCTCCAGAAATTGATGCTTTGGAAGGTGAAATCTCCAACAATTTGGGGGTAGCGTCCCAATCCTTGCAATTGGCACCATACGACATCTGGTATTATCCAGACTACGACTGGGTGGAGATCTATAATCTGTCCGTCACCACCTTGAACACTTATACTGGAGGACCATTACAACAGGCACTTTCAGGTGTAACTACATTGAATGTCAGTTGGTATGAAAGGGGTGACAACGAGCACAACTTCCAAAGATATGGGTATCAGTACCTCAATGACAGAGAAACTGGGTACTTGCAGTGGCATGTTGGCTCAGATCCTACTTTGACTGTGCATTCGCAAGCCTTGCATCCTAATGGTAATATAGACTGGCGTCCGTTGTCCAAAGAGCCAATGTCACTCATTCTTAATCTTGGTATTTCTAATAATTGGGCATACATTGACTGGCCCTCGTTGATCTTTCCTGTGACCATGAAAGTCGATTACGTTAGAGTCTATCAACCGCCTAATTCAACAAATGTCGGTTGTGATCCAAAAGACTTCCCAACATACGACTACATCCAACAGCATTTGAATATCTATGAAAACTCTAACTTGACATCTTTTACTAGTGGAGGGTACACTTTTCCTAAAAATACGTTAACTGGGTGTAGTTAGAACATAATTTAATAGTAGATAGGTAGGGTAAGATAAAATCAATCTACGATCCAATGCAATACAACAAAGTAAATAATTACATTAGTAACTAGACTAGACCAACATTGGTTCTGTAATATTAGGAGTAGTAGATTTAAGCCTCCAAGAAAGATCGAAAATTAAATGAGTACAATATGGTCAGTTGCCAGAACAATATTGAAACCGGTGAGTCTTTCCAGAGATTGTCCATTGAAAACTATTATAATTTATTTACAAAATTAGGAAAATATCCGGAGAATTTAGAAATCCACGGGTACTAGAGAGAAGCAAAGTACAGTAGAATAACTAGAAAAAGGAGCAGAACACAAGAACTGCGACGACAACCAATTAGCCATAATACAGAATAAATAGACTACAATTACTGTCAGATGAGGAAGGCAGTAGCAGTTGCCGCAAACTGAACCTATTTATTCCTCATTCAGCAAAAGGCATCAGACAGGCACAGACAGGCACAGACAGGCACAGACAGGCACAGACAGGCACAGAAAACCAGTTACATGTTCAAAAACCACAAACCTCCATAAATTTTCATCAGCAATTTAATAGCATTGAGGTAGCGGTAATTTTCACCCAATTGCTCCAGCAAATAATATGTTCATGAGAAAACTAGTAACACGGGAAAAGGCAACACCAAGAGCCTCAGCTACCAACACAGTCAGAAACACCACCCCCTCTATCCCTACCATTCCAAACTGCTATTCCCTCCACTACTTCTACCTTATCGGAACATCCTCGCTGATTTTGTGTCACTCTCCGCACTTAAGTTATCTCAGGGATCTCAGGGGATTGACCACAGCACCATCATGAGTAATCCATCCATAAACTTCCACGTACAAGCCAGACATGCAGATTTTCGAATACCCACCGAGCTAATACGAAAGAACATCAAAGTCATCCAAAAACTGGTGGAAAAGCAAAAGAAACAGCTTAGCGATGAGGTGGAGAAGATTAAGAAGAACCCCAACATGTCGACCCGAACCAAGTTGGAAATGGTCCAGAGGCTCATCAAGCAGCTCCAGAACCTCCAGAGCAAACTAAAGGCTCCAGTAGCCAAAGACCAAGAATACCGGTCTCGAATTGACGCTCGTATCGACAACCTCAAGGTTCTTGAAGAGTGCGTTGTGGTGGAGCCAGTAGCTGCCCCAGCAGACGCCAATGAACCGGACACAGCCGACGATTCAAATGTACCAGTCCCGCAAGTGCCAACGGATTCGGTCGAACCCAGCTCCGACGACAAGTACCTCGATTTGCACAATCCCAAGCTCATTAACTGGTACCGAGACCAGACCAACTTGCTTATAGTGGACTACCTCTTGAAGTCCAGTGTCAGCCAAAGCAACTTGGGGTTGTCGTTGCTTCAGAAACTCGATCCCAATCTAAGCAAACTCATAGATGTCGAGGTGTTTGAGCACTGCAACAATGTATTTCTCTCTGTATCCCGAGACCATGACCTTGCCCAAGTCACTAGCTGGTTCAGCGAAAACAGAAGCAGTTTGAAGAAGCTTGGGTCTAATCTCGAATTCGAAATCAACTACTGTGAGTTTTTGTCGTTGATAGACAAGGGCGATATCGGCAAGGCCATCAACTTTTCCAAGGTCTATCTTTCGCCATACGGAAACATCGACAACTATTCCGATAACGATCTTCACAACCACGAAACCAACTGGGGCCGCTTAAAGGAAATCGGCGGCTTGCTTGTTTACACGGCCATCCAGAATTCGAGCGACGCCTCGTATACCACTGGCTCGGCCATCACGGAGCACGGGGCGTTTTCGTCCAGCCTTATCATGAACTCGGTGCGGTTCAAGGAGTATGAAAAGCTGCTATCCAATGAACGCTGGGAGAACCTTTCGCAGAGCTTCCTTGCCAACTTCACCCGGTTGTACGGCATATCTAAAAACTACCCGTTGCTCATCTACTTGTCAGTGGGACTTTCGAGCTTGAAGACCAAGTCTTGCTACAACAATACCGAAAACACCATCTTCCGGCCGCAATCCACAGTGGAACACCATCATATCGATGCAGATACTATATTAACAGATAAAAAGTACAGAAACCCCCAACACTACTACGCTCTTTTGAACAAAAACAACAACTGTCCAGTGTGTTCGCCCGAATTGTTCAAACTCAGCCAGAACTTGCCGTACGCCCAGCTCATAACTCACATCTTTGAAAACCCGTTCAAGTTGCCCAACGGCAACATTTACCCGTTCGACAAGCTTCTTAATCCTAGCGAAAAGTACTTGTCGGAAAAGAACACATTACTTCGTATGGGCAAGATCAAAGATCCACTCACCCGAGAGATCTTCTTGGTTGACAATTGTGTTCGGGTCTATCCAGCCTGATTCTCTGGACCAGCCAATGGAAACCGTTACTCTTCGTCAGAATCTTCGGTCTTCTTGACTGGACGTGGTGCTTGCTGCTCAAACACGTATGTCCGAGCATCTCTTTCGGCCGCAGGTTTGGTGGTGTCTTTGGTGCTGTTGGTTCTACGGTGGTGGTACTCGGGAAACATGGCCCAGTCAAACTTGCCGGATCTTTCCACCCGATAGTCCACACTGCGGGCCAAACTCTTGACTCCCCACGATATATAGGGCTCTCCTTCAAACAACGTCAATACAATCTTACTGTGGTTGGGTGGGGCATCGCTTGTAGCATAACCTCCGAAATCGTCTCGCGCCTGGTTGTTGACCAACTTAAACACCTCTTTGCAGCTCTGAAAGTACAGAAGCACCAACTTTTGGTGGTCCACGATGTTTCTTTCCACGTCTTTGATCCCTTTTCCGGAATGAGGGAAGTTGAACATGATAAAGTTCAAGTTCTGCTTGTCTTTAAACAAATGGGACCGAAGCACTTTGGTCCTTTTGGTGGCTGAAACCAACTTGAGCGACGTTTCAAGCTTGGTTCCATCTACTTCATGCATCACTTGGACTCCCTCGGCCTCCAATACGTCAAGATGCTCTTGTACGTTCGGATACTTGGCCTCGAGCTCGCTCTTGGAATCAAAGCTTGTAGCGATCAAGTTCTCTGGTTTGATCATTCCCTGCTGCACCACGGAAACTGCATATGAAAAGTCTCCTTCTCCCACCAACAAAACCTTTTCATCTTCCTTGAACGGCACCAATCCTCGTTGGTTTGGTTGAACGGTGTTCTGTTTCTTCTTTGCTCCTCCAGACTTGATGCTCTTTTCTTTCAATAACTTCTGTTCCTGTTGAGCTTTTGCTACCTGGGAAAGTTTCCTTTGGTTCTGGTCCTTCACTACATGGCGTGCCAATGCTCCTTTGAGTCCTTTTTTCGAAAGATCCTTCCCTTTGAGCTTCCTTCCCATCTCTACTGTTGATAAATTTCGCGATGATCATCGACAAAAATGTACGAAAAATATTAGACATATCCAACGATTATTAAGCACCGTACCAGGTATATCTAGGGACGTATTCTTTAGGGTGGAAGTGGTCTATTACTGATACTACTTAATAACAATGTGTCATTCGGTTTCATTGAAGTTGTACTACAAATTTATAGTACGGGTCTAACTTTATTGCCATATATATACCAGACATAACTATTAGTAGCTCTCTTACACAACCCTACTTGTAGATTACAAGATACCAGGACTAATAATAACACATGATAGTGACCAGACATTATTCCAAGAACTTACGCCGACTTTCTTTGTTGACTATTCATATTATAGTTCATCAAAGCACGCAGCCTTGACGTTTTAATAGTACTGCATTTTCTACGAGGGAACTTGTATCCTAGCGAATTTTTGTTCTATCTATCCCACTATAAGTGTACTCTTTCTTCGCCTGCATGGTAATTGTCATCATATTCATTAGAATCACCAAGGGTGAGAGGCTCAAGGTTTGACTCCGAACCTTCTGAGTCCTGGTTCTGCGTCATCAGAAGATTATCATCATCATCCTCTTCCTCCTCTTCTATTTCTTCTTCACTGTCAGAAACATCCTGGAGGTTTTCCTTGAATCCGTCGTCATATTCGTAGAATATCATAAAGGTACCTTGGCCATTAAGCACCTCATCTTCATTGACCACATATACTGATTCGTCACTGATTCTCCACCAGGTTCCTCTGAGTTTACGGTAGCAGATGTAGTGCCCGTAGTTGTGCGTACCGTAGTGTGATATCACTGCCTTGAGTCTGTATACAAGAGCCGGGTTTTTTGGTTCTGTTGCTTCTTGCTCTGCTGTGGAGGAAGGAGCGGTGTCTAATTTGTGAATTTCGTCTCCCATATCGCTATCAAGTCCAGAAGAAGTTGAGGACGGAGAGGATGCCAAGTCACTTGGATCCTTGGATAACTCAGTCTGTACCTGGTGGTTTTCCGAGTTTTGTTTTTGATCTTGCTTTCTAAACGATAACCGTGCATCCATGTTGATATCGTCTGACTCGGCGGTATATTTAGACAAGTCTAATGCTTCGGGGAATGTGACATTGCTGGGGTTTTTGACAATCAGGTATGTTCTAGGGTCGAAAACCGATCTATTGATATGGATTGACAAAAGTGGAGGTGGTCTGGACAAGAATATTTGCTTGGACTTTTTCGATTTCTTGATCATTTGTTTTATGGTTAACTTTTCGAATACTTCGTCAGTTATATGGGACTTGGCAAGTTCTTGAGATATCGAGTTGATCCGTTCGCCGAATTGTTCGGCAATCTTTGAGTTTAGCGAAGTTTGCTCGAGACTGGCTAATTTGTCTTCCAAGAACTGCTTGGTTTGGTTGAGTCCACACCGGTTACAATTGACGTCTTCGATGATTTCCGGAGTGATCCAGTTGTCAAGTAATCTGTTCAACTGGAAACTGGAGTAGTAGGACGAGTCGTTGGGTAAGTTAAGACTGAGTCCACTTGTGACTGAGTACCGGATCCCGCCGACTTCACCACATGTCAAGCATCCGATTCTCTCGGCAGAAATTCCATCGACCGGAGTGATCAACTCAAGAGGATACACCTTATTGCTAATGTCCGACAAGTTGGGTTCCACCTGCGATCCAGGAACATAGACGGTTCCTAACTGGCCCAAGTTGTTGAGACCGTAGGTATAATCCGTGAGTTTGGCAACATCTACAAACTTGCTCTTGTCATTTTCGACGGGCTTTGGACCATCCAAAGATTTGAACTCTTTCTCAACAAGCCCCATGACCAACTGGTAAAACTCCTGAGCATCTTCCTGGTTGTAACCGGAGAAGAAGTTTTGCTTGGGACCATTGGGCATTTTGTTGAGTAGAGGTTTGGTGCTAAACTCCTTACCTTTGGTGCCATAGCTTCCATTGACCTGGTCAAACATGGTCTTAAGTGCGTTGGTGAATACAAGGTCTGGTTTAGGAGTGGTGGTTCTCATTGAAATCTTGCCATCTGTGGGACTATCAACTAGAATTTCGGTGTATAAATATGAATCGACGAACCGAAGAAGATGTCTTGAAGAGGCCAAGGATTGTATCACCGAGTTCATGAAACAAGTGTTACCTTCATTGCTGATACCACCGAGTTCACCGCCATTGGCCAAAGCGAAACGAGTCTGTTTCAGTTTTTTGGAATTGAATCTGGATCTGTATTTAAATGACGAGTTCATGGAAGTCAAGAGTTTGTGAGCCAACTGGGGAATATTATAGGGAATCTTGGTAGAAACAAGTAATAATGAGACGATAACAACGAGGGAAGTGGTGGCAACTGTTCGTGACGAAGCGCTTTTGAAGGTTTTGTTGAATAGTTCAATTGCCGACAACTTGAAGTGAGAATTAAACGTAAGGTGGTCAACCAAGAAGGAAAAGCTGGCTAGTGAAATTAGATATATGATTAGTTTAGTGATAACCAGCGTCATATAGGTCTATTTTGGTTGGTCCAAAATAAACAATACTTCTAGACTATGTATAACTGCTACTATAGTACGTTACTCTTCTTGGCCTTTGGATCATCGATGCTTTTTCAATAATTTTTTTTGGTCAGCGAGCACGAGGTACAATTGGAGGATGGGAGATGGAGATGGAGGGGAAGTGATTGAGAGGAAGAGGAACGGCGATAGTAGAACTCATGGATATACGGATGCAATATTGCAGCACTCTATTTGCGAATGGTATAAAGAAGATCTGAATGGAATCCAACGATTGGCTTTCTCTGGCAAGTGAAATATCAGTATGGTAGTGATTCGGCATTTGCTGAGACAGTGAAAAGACACAGAGCCATACTATTAAATTTAGTAGAGTAAAAGTAATAGTCTAGTGTTAGTAGCATATGTCCAGAACTCGTGTTTAGAATATGTATTCAGTTTACTCAAGAAGCTGATTGCTATTTCTAAAGAAGTATACTGCTTACAACCGAAGTTTGTATGTGACCAAGTTACTGCCAAGTTATAGTACTTCTTAGTGAAGCAAATGGTTTGGACGTTGCTGCCATAACCTGAAAGCTCAGTATCTATTGATCTAAAGTATCATATTTTCTCCTGTGAACTGGAATCTCTCTAATTTTCGTAGCCTACAGATGAAGCAAGAGCTTCTTCGCCAATGCCTAACGAGGTGTCAACTCTTATAGGTGCTTCGATATGAAGAAATGATCAAATAGGAATAATTAGCACCTAGAGTAGTTATTGCTTGTTGAATCTGCCTTTCTGCTTTGCTTTTCAAGTCACTGTAGCTCAATAATTATTGTTTAATTAACTCATCCGTTCGACAGCTACTAAAACCATTCGATAACTACTATTAAAGCCTGCTGTATTATTGCTATATAATCGATCAGCAATTGACCAATCCGTCCACTTTTAGACAAATAGTGACTTCTAGCTAATTGAATGTTGTAATTCCACCAACATCTCTGGCCAGGATCGGAACGGTAGATTACATCTCCTCTTGAAAAACAATACGTATAATAGTGAATAAAAACAGAGAATAGTAAACCAACCTTCTCAAGCTCTATACTTCAGTTCTCGAGACTTTTAGGTTAGTTAAGCCGGCATTTATGGTCTGCCTTGCCCATACATTGGAGGAGGAGCAACTCCTCGGCCGTAGTTCTGAAATTGTCCCATAGGAGGTCTATCTTTGCCCCAACCACACTTCAATGGTCTCCCATTAATAGTAAAGCCAGCCAATTGGACAATGGCCAACGCAGCTCTCTCATGAGAATCATACTTGACAAATGCACAACCTCTTTCAGGATGGAACTTGAAATCAACGATGAAGCCAAAGTTTTGCAATAAAGGAATCAAATCGGTTTGTTGTGTATAATGAGCAATGTTGCCCAAATACACCGTAGTTTGCCACGATGGAGTTTGCCTCAACACAATGTCGTAAGACTGTGGCGACATCACCGGTATATTAGATTGGTTATTTCCTTGGTTTTGAACTTGGTTTCCTTGGTTATTAAGCGGAGCATTTCCGTTTGGAGAAGCTATGTTAGGAATCACACCTGGATTTTGCCGATGCGGAGGTCCTTGTTGCTGCTGGGGAGTAGGCACTGGTGGTAAACCATTTGATCCATTTGGTGGCAATTGAGGCGAGAATTGTCCCCCGTTAACTATAGGACCGTTAATTCCATTTGCAACCATACCACCAGATACTTGACCCATTTGCTGTTGAGGAATCAAGTTGTTGTTGAACGGTCTAAATTGGCCCCTGTTGTGATTAAGATGATGGTGGTGGTGCTGCTGGTGTTGGTGACGGTTATTCCTGAAGTTTTGGTTTGGACCCATGCCCCCAACTCCATGATTGAGCTGTTTATGAGAGGCCCAATTACATCTAATGGCCCTTCCACTAATCCACTCACCATTCATGGTTTGTAATGCCAACTCAGCATCAGACTGCTGGCCAAAAGTAACGAAACCATAGCCTCTGGATCTTGAAGTTTGCATATCCCACATGACGTGAGCTTGGGATAATGATTGGAACTTGGAGAACGATTTGTTCAAGATTTCATCATCAACTTCCGGCGACAAGTCTCCCACAAAGATATTAAAGCTTGGTTCATCTGGTCTTGAAGCACTGTTGATGGTGGAAGATTGGAAAGCCCAATTGATTTTAATTTCGGCATTGTTGATTATTCTGCCGTTTAATGTATGTAAGGCCATATCAGCAGCCTGGTTGTTTTCAAATTCTACAAATGCATAGTTGAAACCAGCCTTGTTTTTATCATTGAGGATTTTGACCGACTGGATGTTACCTGCCACTGAAAACAAGTCTTTTAATAATTCTTCTGAAACTGATTTATGTAATGACCCGACGTACAAGATCTTTTTGGAAGTTTCACGGCCACCCTCGACAGCACTGGCTGGGGTAGGGGCACCTTCTTCATTCAATTGCGGTTGGCCAGGCTGGGCCTGTTGATCTGGATTAGGGGATTGGGCAGGATGATCTGGAGACTCGGAAGTTGGGGCCACTTCGTCACTAGACGAAGGTTCTGGCTGATCCTGTTGATCTTGAGGAGCTTGAGAAGCCTGGGGAACCTGGGAAACCGGCTGGGGAACTTGCTGGGGAACCTGCTGAGGAACCTGCTGAGGAACCTGCTGAGGAACCTGCTGAGGAACAGGAGATTGATCTGAATGTTCGGACATGGAAATTAATGCAATTAGCCGATATGACGAATTAAAGAAGCCGTATGATGATTATACAAAATGTCTTTTTGGAAATAAAAACAACTGATGGATTATAAAAGAACTCTATTAACAAATAACCAAATATAAAAATCCATAAAATTTAACAAAAAGATATTGGACAGTTTTAGATTTTAAAATTAGGATATGATCTAATTTCTTTTGGATATAGTGTGCTTGATATATGGGTAATGAATAAAAATTATAAAGTTAACCAAATAAAACTTGAAATTTAGTTTGATTAACGTTGATTCGGCAATTTCGATGGATGAAACAATTAAAAAAAAATCGTCAATTGATGCAGAAAAGAATCGGCTCAAAACTTGACTTAGACACACACACACAGCTGGATTCCTGGTCACCGGATAATCTACCGTAATGCAATTGATGAAATGCTTAGTATCTTAAAGAGAAAAAGTTTATCTCTTTCGTCCACACTGTTCGAACGAGATCAAAATTGAACGAGAACGAACAAAAAAGGTGACACAAAAACGGAGAGACAACGGGGCATGGATAGAGGATAAGTGGGGCCGAGAAGGAAGTCTGGGCAACACCAGAGGAAACTCGGATGGGATATGGAGACGGGACGGTGAATCAACTGATATGCAATCGGTGGGTTTAGACTAAGTGGTACGAGCCTTCGAGACGTTCACCTGCGGACGTGTCGGTGGAGAGTGGCACTGCGTAACAAGCACAAATAAGACGCCGTCGTTACGTAACTTTCGCACCCGTCTGAGTAATCTCGGTAATAAAATCCGCACCAGCGACGAGATGGGGACGGGTGGGTGTGAGATGCCAAGGTACTTGAGTATTCGAACGGACGATGTACGTGCGGTCAAGGGGATTAAGAGTTATCTTGAGGCAAGAAGTGCATTAAACAAAAGGCGCAAAATTATCAAACTGGACCGGGGGGTGGTAATATATACGTTACTTGAAGTGGTAGACACTGAATTGTCTCAGTACGACAGCGAATTTTACGATGACAAGCCGGAAATTGGGGTGACCGATCCGGTAAAATCGGTAGTGGAAAAGTTTTTGACCCAGTTCAGACTTGACCCGGAGCAGGTATTTGGCCTTTTGGAAAAGGTGCCACGTAAGTGGTCACTCTATCCTCCTATGATCTTGCTACCGAGCGATACATTTGATAGCGACGAGTGGAAAAATATCGCAGTGCAAAACGCCGCGGTGGATTTGGACATGCTCTGGCGCCAGATTCTCCAGCTATTTCCCGGTTCCACCCACATTGCCGTTAACAAGCCGATCGTGCACACAGACCGTATGAGACGTCCATTCAACATCACACCGCTCTACGGCGACTTTGGGCCTGTGCCTACCGACCAGTTACTTGATCTGCCCAATCCCCATGATTTCGCAACTGCCTTCTGGTGCAGCGCGCTCCAGAACGGAGTTCAGCAATTTTGGGCTCCGTTGTACACCATGTTTTCGCGGGGGAACATCAAGGAGAAGAAGAGAGTATTGACCAGTTTCAAGTGTGCCGACACAGTGGTGTTTGATCTCTACAGTGGGATCGGATATTTTTCACTTTCGTACTTGAAAAACGGTTGCTCCAACATATTCTGCTGGGAATTGAACCCATGGTCAATCACAGGTTACATTAAGGCTCTCGAAGCTGCAAAAATCACCTACAAAGTATGGACCCGAAACCACCAATTTGACTACAACACCTATAATAAACTCAAAGACCAAGTGCGAGTGTTTATATTTGCTGAAAGTAACGAGTATTTGCCCCAGCGTTTGCAAACATTCCCGATGCAAAGTTTGCCGGTGCTGCATGTAAACTTGGGTCTACTTCCCAGCTCCAGGGCATCATGGCCAATCGCACTCGACATTGTTCGCCAGTGGAGCCTGAGCCTGGCGCAGGTTCACGTCCACGAGAACGTGCACGCACACGACTTGCGCAGATGCGGCGACGAGGTGGGTCAGTACTTTGGCAGGTTGATGCATTTGGAGAAGGTCAAGACGTTTGCGCCGGACGTGTGGCATGTGGTGGTGGACGTGGAGTCTAAGCCCTGAACTCTGTGCTCGTACTCAGTGGAAACCCCGGGTTCGTTCCTGAGCATCCTCCCTGTGGTCACAACCCCTCCCCACCTGGAAAATCACCCGTGAATCTACTCCCCGTCGGTTATCGTTGATGGTTTAGATACAACGGCAGACTGCAACGGGGAGCTGCCAACGTCGTCAGTTTGCAGATTGGCGGAGTCTCTCGTGCCCAACCCGCTAACTATTGTTTGCAGGTTGCGCAACCCTCGGGGTTTTTTCCAGGTTACATGCTGCGCCATGTTCTCGAGTTTTTTGATGATTCGGCTTCTGAGATGGCCGCAAACGCATACTTATTGTCCTCCACGGATCGTAAAAATTAGGTAAATATTGAACACCACGTCCAGGTAGTTTTCCACGTAGGCCCACGTCTCTTTCGTTCTGCCTCCCCTTTCCCTGCCGACCAGTGCTCTTTCTTCCGTCGCTCGATACAGCTCAATCCAAGCAGAGTCACTGCCGCGGGTCACGTTACTTGCCGTTAACATCAGAGATAATTATCATAAGACTGGGGAGTTTAAAGAAGTGAA
This sequence comes from Suhomyces vadensis, assembly GCA_030575035.1. Lineage (NCBI taxonomy): Eukaryota > Fungi > Ascomycota > Pichiomycetes > Serinales > Debaryomycetaceae > Suhomyces > Suhomyces vadensis. The sequence goes on along the minus strand of JAJMGK010000002.1, from coordinate 482,119 downwards.
AAAGCTTGATTTAACCAGTCAGTCCACGGTTATTTTAAAGATGTCGTATTCCGAATCGAAAGAGGACGAAGATTTATATGATATTCTAAGTCTATCGCCGCCGTCTGTGGCCAAAACAAACAATTTGGAGGCCCAGCTTGCTGCCTCCCAGTTTATGTCTGACGATACTGCACCCGTCTTCAATGCCCCGTTCAACACACACCACTTGAACGCTTCGGATGCACCTGAACCGGTGTATTCCAACTCCCATTATGCCATGCAGCAACAATATCATCAGAACCATAATCTGATCTCAAACCATCCACTGATCAGAGCCAAACCTTCGGCCGTCTCTGTCAACCTATCAGTCAACACCACTTCGGCGGCCAATGTCTCCAATACCAACACTACTCCTAGTCCTTCGACAGAACTATTATCCCCAACAAACTTTAGCTCCTACAGTAACAATAACTCACACAGCAACTCCAGCTACAGCGGAGCAACTGCTCCCACCCACCTCTACCCACGATCGCCCAGTGCGTTCCTGACCCATTCACTCTACTCCGAGGCTTCGTCCAACCCGGCCAGTCCCTATCTTGATGCCTCGTCCCACTTCAGCCAGTCCCACAACCCCCCGGCTGACTACAGCCAACCGCAGTCTGCGCAGTTTTCCGGAATCCAGTACTTGGACACCGATGCTTCCAACATGCTCAACAGTTTCGATACGGAAATTGCTCTTGGAGGCTCTATCTCCAGCACCAATCTTGTCGGTCTTGACAATTCGCCGGTGCCTTCGTTTGCTGTAAATGGTAACCAACGACACCAACCACATCCACTGGCCCCGCCACAACCCCAGCGGGCCCAGCTTCCACAGTTTAACTACTCAGTAAACAACCAGCCCATGTCGTTGGACTTCAACACTCACAACTTGGTAATCACTCCTCCCCAGTTTACAGAAAAAGCCCCTAAGCCCACCAACACCAACCAGCTTACAGAAAACAATTTAATTAATTACAATAACTCGATTCTGGAACAGCAGAACCAACCTATGATTGCAGTACAACATGCTCCTCAGGAAATAGCGGCCAAAACCCCGTCATTGTTCAGCAACTCGCTGGCCAACTCGTCTATCCACAACTCACCTCGCGGGGGCTCGGACGAGCTTTCTCGACAGAACACTGGCAATTCGCCAAATGCCCAGAAGTACAGTGGTGTCAACAGCTTGGTGCCCAATGCCCACTTGGTGTACGGCAATGGTGCTGGCTCCAGCTCACATGATATCGTAGTCAAAAAAGAGGAGGATGGGCTTCTTAAGGTGGACGAGTTCCAGCTGATCAAACGAGGCCGCCGCAAGAGCCATTCACAGAGGTCTGGATCGCGTTCACGGTCCCGGTCGGTTTCGAATGCCAACAGCGAAGAGGAGGGCGATGAGTACGATGATTACGACGAATATGACGATAACGAAGACATGGAAAATGACGATGGAAAACCTAGCACCTGGCGCGGAGTATCGTCGCGAGAGAAGATGTTGGAGTTGGCGTCGCCGTCGCAGCCAGCCAAGCGAACCCAAAAGCACCCAAGTGTATATTCGTGCCATCTCTGTGAAAAACGGTTCACTCGTCCGTACAATCTCAAATCGCATCTTCGGACGCACACAGATGAACGTCCGTTTATATGTAATGTGTGTGGGAAGGCATTTGCTCGACAACATGACCGAAAGAGACACGAAGAGCTTCACACGGGGGAAAAGAAGTTCCAGTGCAAAGGGCTACTCAAAGATGGAAGTCCTTATGGATGCGGGCGAAAGTTTGCTCGTGCCGATGCTTTACGTCGTCATTTCCAGACCGAAAACGGTAAGGCCTGTATCAGGCTTTTGATTGAAGAGGAAGAGTTGGAACGCCAGCGAAACGGAGGAATTGGACCACCAGTTACGGCCGCGTCTGTGACATTGGCCGGAGAGAATGCAGATGACGGAATGACGTCCGCGTCCACCAATGGGTACTTAAGTCCCACCAGTGCCATGATGAATAGTTTAGGAAGCACACATTCTATCCCACAGGTGGCCATTTCGCCTCCTGATTAGTTGTAATATACATGTCGTTGACAGTGAGTAATAATGAATAAGTCAAATAGATGATGTCTAATTATTGTAGTCAGCAAGTCGGTCACTTTCGAGTTCTGACTTGAAGTATGGCGACTTGATTCAATGTAAGCTAGATATATAACTTCGGCCAGTACTCAACAAGTAGACAAATAAATAGCTTCAATGGCAGTATTCAACAGGCAGACGGTCGAATCCAACTCGTACTAAATTATGTGAATTAAGGAAGTATTAAGCTTAGTTTAATTGGTATGTTGGCAGATTCAGTCAAGTTTCCATTCACGAAATGCTTCATGCCTATGAAGATTGTTAGACTCATCGTCATCAATTATGGACTAGTACAAGGACTGTAGTACATGGATTGTGCATTAGTATATCGACAAACTATGATATACTGATGAGGGATTAAATTACATTTGTCGGCATGCTTATGATCAGATGCCTCCAGATATCAATCTACCAGTATTCTTGAATCACATGCAAATTGCTTTATTAATACACATGGTAGTATTCAAAACGTACGTCCCAGTAATCATACTAACAAACACTAGTCCATACTCGTTTGTTCATCTATATCTGTCTTTTACTCAGAGTTCTAGGATATTTTCATTTCATTAGTATTATTTAATTGTTTCCCTAAATAATTATAATTCATTACCTTTATATACAACCTTCTCGAAGTCATAACCATTTATCAGATTATAACTCCTTCTCGTATAGTCTTATTTTCGCTAAATTTGCACCCACTCTACCAAACCACCCAACAGACACATCGTTAGACGTCAGCATTGAAACCTTACCACTTGATATTGATTTCTCACCTCGATCCACTTCCTCTTGTTTCTTTATGCTTTTTGTTTGTTCTCTTCTGTCCAACGTACCCCTTCCTTCTTCTCCTGTCCCTCCTCATCACATTTACAATGCGAATGAAAATCTAGTGATAATTGAAATCTTGACCATCAGCTACACTCTTTAAGATGTCTCTCGACCATGATGATGATATGATCGATAGGCTATCGTCCACACTTAATGATGGTTCTAAGAATGATCTTACAAAAGAAGAAAAGGAATTGGCTCGACTCCAGCTGGAGAAACAGCTGTTGATGGTCGCTCAGAGTAAACAGTACCTCGAACAGTTGTTCCAAGAAAACAGTACACAGCCGATTAGAATCAAAAACATACAGCTAACAAACGGTCAGGACTTGCGTGATCAGTTTGCCAAATCACAATTTGCCCCATTACTCAATCACGGTGCCTCCCCGATCCTTTTACTGACTTTTTTGGCTGATATCGAAACCGTCTCCAAATCTTTCATCAAACTCAACTTGGTCCAAGATATGATAGTGTCGGTAAATTATCTTCCCAAACCAATCTTTGGCCGCAATAGATCACCTAGTCTCGATATAGTGCCGGTGTTTAACATCTTGCCGGTCAAACGTTTCTATGCAAAGACTGGTACCAATATTGGCAATGGTGAAGGTGACGGGTATATCCAGTTCCAGTTTAAAAACTTGTTTGGTGGTAGCGAAAACTTGACTTTAGATGCCATTTCGGGTACCAAGACCAGTGCTTCGTACTTGGCCAACTACAACCAGCCTATTTTCAACCTGGCCAACTATATCTGGGAAAACGTAGCATATGTCAACACCCGTAAGTACGACTGGATTGGCTCCGATGTTACACTGAGAGGTCTCACTTCGAGAATGTATACTCAATACGACTCCAACACGAACCACGAACTTTCCGTTGAAAGCAGCTGGAGAGTTCTTAACAACTTGTCGTCCAAGGCTTCGGATATTTTGGTCCAATCGGGGTCTAATTTTAAGTCTTCCTTGGCTTATAACCTTACCTACGACACTAGAAACAACCAGATCCTTCCTACTGTGGGAAAATTCTTGCGCTTTGGACTTGAATACAACGGATTGGTGCCCCAATTGACATCATCGCCATTCATCAAGTCCACTATAGATACCCAATTTGCTGTAGAAGTGCCCAAAATTAAGTCTAGCTTGGTATTTACCAACAAAGCTGGACTTTTGCACTCTTTGGGTCGTTCCAGCTTCATCTTGGACCGCTTTGTCACCGGTGGGCCCAACGACGTTCGTTCATTCACGATGAATGGACTTGGTCCCAAATCCTTTGGTACATCTCTAGGTGGAGACATGTTTGTCAGTGGAGGAGTATCTTTGGTATCCAAAATACCAGGAGTGAATCCTGATTCAAACTTCAAATTACATAACTTTGTAAACTATGGTCGTCTAGTGCCTTTAACCAAGGACATTAAGCAGATGTCCCAGACTTTGTTGGGAGGATATTCGATAAGTTATGGGTTTGGGGTTTTGTTCAACCACCCAATGGCTAGATTCGAGTTGAATTTCGTGTTGCCGTTGACGGTACATGAGCGTGATGGAGTTCGCAAAGGAGTCCAGTACGGAATAGGTGTATCGTTCTTGTAAATAGAAATAGAAATATCGATACTGAGTCGTCTCTTAATAGGAGACATGCTATGATATAATAATACAAGATTCAGACCTGTTAACGTCCATCGAAGTCTAGATCGCATTGGCGTTGAACCAATAGAGTTCTATGTTGATCTTATTCCTAAACTTATGTAGCAACTTACCTTTAAGGCGAAATACTTCATTATACTCTAATTTGGTGATTAATTTATTATCTATTTAGTAACAGTAACTTGAAAAAAAAGCTGAATGTTATCAAACTAATTAAGGGTTATCAATTGGGAAGAGTAATACTGAGAGATTTCGAGCTAATTCTAGTGGGGAAAGTTTAATATTCTTCTTTTAGGTATCACTTCAAAATTGATTGGTGTTCTAAAAATTCCCAAGTCGGAACATTACTAGTTGCTAGTGAGTACCAGAACCATCCAGACAATTCTACTAGTAAACTCTCTAAAACATATCAAGTTATTTAGTTAGTTAAGATTGTACCATGAACTGATAATTGAAAAAACAGCTTAGTCGAGAAAGTATGTACCAAGTTCTTAATTATCAAAACAATAGTGGTACTTTTTATACAGCGTTCATGAAAAAATATATAAAACAAGTTTCATACCTTGAAGAGAAGATAGTACCTGTCTGCAACATACCCAAAATCAGAAGCATTAAGAAGGTACTAAAAGTCGAGAAAATCGGTAGGTGTAGAAAACGCTTTGGTACCCAACACCTGCGGAAAACGATCTAGATAAAATAGAATTATAAATTTTTAAAAGAATATATCATATAGGATGAGTAGGTCATTAAGTAGATTTGGGTAGAAAAGTACCTATCGGGGCAAGGATATTTCAGAATAGTAGCATTAAACCAGCATATACCATTTTAATATGCATCAAAGTGAAAAAGAATGCTGCTCGTATTTGCAGCCAATAATCAATTTACTGTATTTTCTTTTCGAGCATTCCTTCTAACGTTTAATACTCCTCCCTGTTTTTGCTAATTGCTCTACAATTTGGTATGCCCATAAATCAAAATATTCAAGCAAAGAATTTTACCCATTTGATCTCCCGCTGTAAAATCCAATTCAATTCTCAATTTTGAAACCTGCTCTTCTCGCTCAGAATTAGGTCTTTATTACAGCACTACACTCTTAGCTTCATCTCAATAGAGAACCCCTTGTTAAATATATTAAGTCCCTGTTACTAGAGTTGCGCTTACGAATCTTTACATTTGCGTGCTTGTAACATGCTTGTACATAGCTTTACATTGCTTTACATAGCTTTACATAGCTTTACATTACTTGTACATTCTCTAATACTATGCCTGCTTTTGCCTGCCTTTGCCTGCCTTTGCCTGCCTTTGCCTGCCTTTGCCTGCCTTTGCCTGCCTTTGCCTGCCTTTGCCTGCCTTTGCCTGCCTTTGCCTGCCTTTGCCTGCCTTTGCCTGCCTTTGCCTGCCTTTGCCTGCCTTTGCCTGCCTTTGCCTGCCTTTGCCTGCTTTTGCCTGCTATAGCTTTACATAGCTTTACATTACTTGTACATTCTCTAATACTATGCCTGCTTTTGCCTGCTTTTGCCTACTTTTGCCTGCCTTTGCTTGCCTTTGCCTACTTTTGTCTACTTTTACCTGCCTTTGCCTACATTTGCCTGCCTTTGCCTACTTTTGTCTACTTTTACCTGCCTTTGCCTGCTTTTACTTACTCGACCATTCCTCGAATTACTTCTTAGCTAAGAATGTCCAACGAAGTCGATATTGGAAAGCTCAACTTCTGTATCTATAAACCATGCTCTTAGACAATACAAGTTTAGGTTGCACTGACTCTTGTAGATGAAACAAGGCAAAATACCAGTTTGTTTATGTATGGACTTCATTGTCATTCTTCTCTCTTATTTCACGAACGATAGCTAACATGAAATAGACTGTTGGTTCACTACAATAATTGATTGATAATTTTAATTCAGTAGACTTTAACGATGATTTAATTAGTTTAGATACTTTGAAACCATTTTCTTAATCAGTTAATGCTACAGTGGAATATTATAATACTCAAGGTTGATCTACCTCTTTAATAAAAGTCATAAATTTGAGAAACTACTGGTTAAATAATGGGATGTAATTTGCATGATTTTTTATGAATAAATGACAAGTACAAAACAGTGTATAACTGCTTATTACAGATATAGTCTTTATTACTATATATATATAGTCAAACTCTCTAATACTCCCTATATTTCATCAGTATCCTTACCTCGTCTTTCATTATGCATAGTTTACTTCTTACTCTAAATCCATATCTCTAAACAATCTTCATATTGGTCGAATTTTATTTCCATCAAATGAGGTCTTCAGCATATTACTAAATAACTTAGTACGTATATTCTCCATAATATATATTATCTGGCTTCAAGTACTGTTGTATATTAATATATTTATTGCTGTATTTCGCTTTTCGATTGTTAGTTATTCTGGCTGACCCATTCATTGTGAAGACGAACCACTTCAGGAATAATCAAGGTCTCGATCTCGACGTTGGCCTCCACATCCTTCTCAGACAATCTAAGCCAGTTCTGCTCACCCAGTGGGTTCACAAATACCACTTCTTTCTTTCTGGTCTGCAACAAGTTCCCAATAACAAGCTGGTGCTGGTACCGTTGCAAGGCATTTGTAGCCTTTGAAACCAATATGGAAAGATCGGTTTCAAGCTTGAAAGAAACAATCATTGCAGAAGGTGCCCAGTTGTCAACTAATCGACTCAAAAATTTAGGTACTTGTTCCAAATCCACAATTAACTTGCCTCCGTTATCTTGGGACTGGATCTTGTGTTGAGGAGTTCGGGACTGAGGTAAGAAAAAGTCACTGACAGCAGCAGCCAAATAGAACAATGCCTTTGATTCTAGAATATGCAACGCTTCCGATATCGATTTCAATGTGAACAAGTACTGATTAACCGTGGTGAACGGAATAAGCAAAAGTGACCGAGACTCTTTGGCCTGGTTATACTTACGCAATACCTTCAACATTTCATCAGCAATGTTGGGCTTGATTTCAATCTTATTGTTGTTCTCAGTCATGTAGTCCAAGAAGCAGTTGGTTGTATGGCTGTAGTGTCTTGAATAAGGCAACAACGAGAACTCCCGGTGAAGAAAGATCACCGCATAGTCGCTTTCTAAGAAACCTTCGGCAGAGGTAGCACCACGGGTTCCAGCACTGAAATTATCAATAAACCGAACCGTGTTGTTCTCAAGAGGAACAGTAGTACCACCAGAAGTTACCAAAACTATAGGTTTACCGGTGGTTTTGGAATGGTAATCAATAAATGACTCGACTTCTTTTTCAATCTGGGGTAAGTAGCTGGGTGGGCTGTAGGCATTGAAGTAACGGTCCTCGTCGCTGATTTGGGCAATAGGAAATTCGGGCACGTTTCTATCGATTGCAGTCCCGGGTTCGGGATTTGAAGTGTGGTAATGGGCCATTCTCGTGGTGCTAGGAAAGAAGACACTGATCTGATTGATTCGTAAATGGTGTGAGCGCGGTACGACGAGATGCGACAAGAAGATCAGCGTAATGTTAGCTCACGAATGGAATTAAAGAGTGTTGACGGTTTGAGAGTTAGGAGCTAAGTAGTAGGAGTCTACAATTGAGCTGTAGGAGCGTCGGGTAGAAGTTGTAGAATTGTTGGATTTGTCAGTCATCAATTGAAAGTTGGGGAAGATGAGAAATGTGTACGAAAAAGTAGGACGGCCGGAAAAGAAGGAACGTGAGAACAAGTGTAGAGAAGAGAGGAAGAGGTGATGGTAGGACCTACAGGAATTATACAGCGGTCACTATTTCTTCTTGTAAAATCGGAGGATTGTAGAATTGTAGAACTAGCGGAATAGTGGAAGTGATGTTGGTGATTCCATTGAGTCGAATCGAGTCGAATCGAGTCGGACTGAGTCGAACTGAGTCGAACTGAGTCGAACTGAGTCGAATTGAGTCAATTGAGTCGCATTATTTGAACTGATTTTTAAGAGGGAATTTGTATTAGCCTAATACTCATGGTATTAGAAAAGAACATTTATAATTAGTAAATAAGCGAATCAGCAATATAGAATTGCATGAAGAAATTTTTTGCTACTATCGCCAAAGTGGTATTTCTGTAGAGAATTGTCGTCGTGGCAGACATAGGCTGGAGTAATAAATAAAGTAGTATCAAGTAAATGATTATAGGCGCAATTACAGCAAATTCCAAGGATTCTTGGTGTAATAGAGCACTAATGATATAGAAGTCAATGTAATACATTTTCTTGGAACAGTACGAAATTCTGTAGCAACACTAATTCTAGTGCCTAAAGATGCCGCATTATACCCAAGTCTGCGTATGTACGAGGTGGTATCAGTATATTATTAAAAGTGGACTAGAGAGCAACTTATATTAAGAAGTGTAAAACTGACAAAGCTGTTACTTCTTGGGCCAGGGGTGAGTAATGTAGAACAAAAGTGTGTGGAAGGCATTAGTGAGACATTAGTAAGTATAATTAATGGGCCACGATTGAGAACGCATTAGTGAGAACTTTAGCAAGTTCGAGATCTTTAGTCCATTACATTACTATCAAAAGAAACTGATATGCCACCACGTTTGTTACTATCTACGCCAAATTACACTTCAATTATATTCTGATGTTCTTCAATTGCTCCCACTCCTCAATTGCCTACATATAGCTCTTATCACTGACTACGACTTCACCCTGTTGCACCCATTAGTCCCACGCGCGCACGCCCGGCCAGCCTCGCCGGCCAGCGCTCACCGCAGCATCACTCAAGACTCAGACACCATAACATACTTCCTGTTAAACCTTTCAGCTCATTCATTCATCCATCTCAATGTCCGCAGATTTCTGGAACTCGTCACAACGTACCAAATGGCAGCTCACCAGGCACTCGTTGCTTGAATCTCGCCGCAGACTTCTCCTTCTCGAACGAAAGATGATTCAAAACGGACTCATTAAAGACTTCCCCAACATTACCTACGACTTCAACATGAGAATATACCTCCACAATTGTAAGTTATATTCCCGCAATGTGATAACCAACCTACTAACGTCTAGTACTCATCAAATTGGGCCGAAGACTCAACATCCGCCAGGTAGCCCTCGCCAGTGCCGAAATCTACCTCACGCGGTTCTTGTCGCGAGTACTGTTGAAGGAAATTAACGTCTACTTGCTAGTCACAACCTGTTTGTACGTGGCGTGCAAGATTGAAGAATGTCCTCAGCATATACGACTCATCACATCCGAAGCTCGGAATCTCTGGCCCGAATACATCCCCCATGATGTGACAAAACTAGCAGAGTTTGAGTTTTATTTGATCGAAGAAATGGACTCGTTTTTGTTTCTCCACCATCCATACAAATCACTACTCCAAGTTAGAGATTTTTTAAAGGAAAACCACTCAGTGTATGGTTTCACGCTCAGTGACGACGAACTTCAAAACTCTTGGTCTTTGATAAATGATAGTTACATTACTGACCTCCATATCCTCTTGCCTCCTCACGTAATTGCAGTCGCTTCTATCTACATCACCATTGTGCTTAAAAAACATTTATCAGCCATTAGAGGTGGAAATAGTTCTGCTAAAGTGGATCCCGCGACTTCAAACTCCATGCATATCGATGATCTCATGACTTTGGCCAACACCAAACCATCGGACACTACTACCAACGCTGCTAATGCTGGTGCGAACGAAAAAGAAAAACTGGAAGCACCGCTAACCAACTTTCAAGATATGAAAATTGATGAGGATACTATCAAAATAAACAAGTTTATGAATTTCTTGGAACATTCCCACATTAATCTAGATGAAGTGGTAGAGGCAATGCAGGATATGGTCAATATTTACGTGGTGTGGAACCGCTACAACGAGGCATCAGTGAAGAAAAACCTCCAGGCAATGCTACTCAATATGTAGTCACAGCTCCCTACCATCATCACTACATCATGCCTGTAATCGATTCTTATCGGATCGGCAACTGAAACTTAGCTTCCCGGCAACTGAAACTTCCCCCACTCTCATAATTGCCCCTTGCAACTAGCGCTGGCCACTCGGCAATAAGCGTTCGTCACGAACGGCTATGGTTACATACTCCGCTACAATACCCAACACGTTGGGAACAATAGCTTGGGAACGGGATCAAGGTGCACGTGAGGTCGCTAAAGGCGGTTTCAATCCTGGCCTGGCCATCCAGTTGTTGCAATGGCCAGGTCTGACTCTGTCCAACCGCGGTACCTCCTAGCATACAATAGCCCTACCGCCTTTGCCCCTGCCCGTTGCGCAGAAACCGGCACCGCCATGCCGTCGCGCTGTCCTCAGGGCTGCTTGTTGGGCCGATGCCAACGCCGTGGCCCAGCCCTGTCATGTCACGTGCCACGTCTCGAAAAATTTTAATATTCACAGCACACTTACGTGTTGGCCCAGCACCGAGACGAACGTGTACCATTGCAGTTTTGAAGTACGGTAGTATATCGATTTTGATTTGATAGCATATCGATTCGTATTAACCGCTTGACTTGTCGACGTCGTTTTTGTCCACGCCGCTTTCCCTTTGATCGTCTCCGAGACCACAAGGCACCCTAGTCTATGCCCCTTCACCCTGTGAGATACCCACAAGATCTTAACTTTTAACTATCAACGTTGGACGCCAGAATCCTAAATCTATCATGACCAGAAAAGTCTACCAAAAAACCTTTTTAGCTTCAATTGAACGGAACCAGATTCCCATTTCGAGGCTTTTATTAACCGTATTATATGCGTTACACTTGGTGGTTGATGCCCAACCAATTACATCCAAATTTACCAGCTTACAGTATCGTGAAGATGTTCCCGATTCCGACAAATTGACCTACGGAATTGGAATTAATGATACCTACTATGTAATTAACTGGGTTATTACATTTACATTTCTTAGATCATTTTTGATGCAATGGGTTTTCAGTCCGTTTGCATCGATAGTGTGCAACATTCATTCCAAGAAGGCCAAAGTTCGGTTTGCCGAGCAGAGTTGGTCCTTGGTTTACTACACTATTTCATTCTTTTTTGGGCTTTACCTTTTGAAAAGTGAATCCTATTATAATAATCTTGATAATCTTTATCTTAATTGGCCCCATGACCATCATACACCACAGTTTAAAATATATTATTTGCTCCTGGTTTCATTTTGGATTCAGCAAATCTTTGTGTTGAACGTTGAACAGAGAAGAAAAGACCACTATCAAATGTTCAGTCATCATATCATTACTTGTTTGTTATTAATAGGTTCGTACTATTACCATTTGACCAGAGTTGGCCACTTGATATTGATGATTATGGATTCCGTTGATATCTTTCTTGCGGCTGCCAAGATGTTGAAGTATTGCGGCTTCAATCTCATTTGTGATATAATGTTCTTTTTCTTTTTAGTTAGTTGGATTGTTATGAGACATGGATTGTACAACGTGGTGTTTATGCATGCATGGAACCATGCCAAAGAATTGATGATTGATGGGAAGTGTGTCCCCGGAGTGGAGATGAGCCGTTGTTGGACCGATGCAGTAATTGATCTGTTTTTAGGATTGTTAGGAGGGTTACAGGTGATCACTTTTATTTGGATGTATTTAATTTTCAAAGTTGCTTACAAGGTTCTTACCGGAAAGGGAGCTGAAGATGTCAGATCTGACGATGAAGATACGGATTTAGAAGAAGAGGGGGAGGAGAAAGGAAAGACCGTGGAAGACTTGATTAAAGAAAAGGAAGATTCGTTGAAGGGGAAGGAAGAGATTGAATCCGAATCGGGTGATGATGCTAAAAGTCTTGACGAGAGACTTGATTTGTCTTCGTCAAGCAGTACATCTGAGTTAGAAAAGTTAGCTAATTAATGTAATATAGTCGTCTAAAGAACAAGAAAAATCTAAAAAGAGAAGTGTAAAATTAGAGTAGATAATCAGAGCATTAAAAGAACTAGAAGAATTAGAATAATCAAAAGAATTAGAGGAGAAATAAACAAATTTGAAGAGAATTATCAAGACAAGTATAGAAACATCCCAGCACTCTAATAGAAAACATCTAGCTAAGCTCAATTAAGCAGAACAAGAAATTAGCTTGTTGGACTTGTAGCAGTTAATTAGATCGGTAACGGTGTTGGATGCTCAGACACAAAGGCCAGCCAGATATTAATTCTTAGAAACTACTAATAAAGACATTAATTGGATTGATTCCAGTATGAATGGCGTATTTCCCAGCGGCACGTCAACAGTTACAGTTAGCGAAATAAACTTTATTGACGGCTGTGACCAGGGGAGAATGCCACAAGATCGATCTGGCAGCAATTAGCCAGATCTGACGCTGTGGCAGCCGTTTTGATGACAGCACGAGCACACTGATGAACAAACATAGACATTTAACTCACAGGTTGCTGGGGTAACTACTTCAACTTCGGTGCCCTTACCTTATTACTATCATGTTTCCTTCTACCAGGTATTATCTTTCCTCTCTAGCTGCCTCACTAACTCTACCGAGACAATTGTACCGAGACAATTCTACCGAGACAATTCTACCGAGACATGTTTGTGACGCACCCACGGATCAACCAGATCAGCCAGACCAGCCAGACCACCACCACCCAGCAACCCTCAGCATACTTCCTTCTACAACTTGAACAATACAGCCTCGACTAATCCATTACTCCAAACCCGCTCCATCAAGTCTTCCATCACGTCTTCCATTCTTCCTTTCTCTTCCAACTACACTTTCGCGTCGCGTCCGAATCAAAACTTTGTAAACAACTCTTCTTTACCACAGCATGAAACTACGAGCGGGTGTAGGCCCATCGCCACCATCTTCTCGAGAATCGTCCATCACGGTGGCTGTTCGAGTTCGTCCGTTTACAGAAGCCGAACAATGCAACTTAATCAAAACCGAAAATGACCAATTCTTTCTTGGGGACGGTTCGCTCACTTCTTACGACACAACACCCAGCAAGAGATCGGTGTCGCCACGGGGGATCAGAAAGATAATAAACGTGGTGGATGACCGAATGCTTATATTCGATCCGCCTGAAACCAACCCGCTCACCAAAATGCAGCGGGAAGCGTTCCCCAACAATACAACGTCCAGAATCCGTGAACATCGGTTTGTCTTTGACAAGTTGTTCGATGTCCAAACATCCCAGGAAAACGTTTATCACAGCACCACCCGGCCATTGCTCGACAGTGTGTTGGACGGCTTCAATGCCACCGTGTTCGCCTACGGTGCCACGGGCTGTGGAAAGACACACACCATTCTGGGCAGTCCTGCAAACCCAGGCGTTATCTTTCTCACCATGAAGGAATTGTACCAGAGAATCGACGAGGTGGCAGACACCAAACTTGTGGACGTTAGCTTGTCTTTTTTGGAGATATACAACGAAACCATTCGTGACTTGCTCCAGCCCGAAACGTCCTACAAACGGCTTGTGTTGCGGGAGGATTCCAACCAAAAGATCTCCGTCACCAACCTACTGTGCCACAAGCCCGAGTCGGTCGAACAGGTGATGGAACTCATACTCTTGGGCAACCAGAACCGAACTTCGCTGCCTACAGAAGCCAACCTTACGTCGTCCCGATCACATGCAGTGCTTCAGATAAATGTCATTCAAAAGGATAGAACTGTAGATCTCCAGCAAGAACACACGTTTGCCACATTATCCATCATTGACCTTGCCGGAAGTGAACGTGCTGCTGCCACCAAGAATAGAGGAGCCCGGCTCAACGAGGGCGCAAACATCAACAAGTCACTATTGGCTTTGGGCAATTGCATCAATGCATTGTGTGATCCTGTGCGCCGGAATCATGTTCCCTACCGGGACTCCAAGCTCACACGGCTCCTCAAGTTCAGTCTTGGAGGCAATTGCAAAACCGTCATGATTGTGTGTGTGTCGCCATCTTCACAGCACTACGACGAGACCCTTAATACACTCAAGTACGCCAACCGAGCCAAGGAAATCAAAACAAAGATCATGCGTAACCAGCACAATCTCGACCGCCATGTTGGCTCGTACTTGAAGATGATCACCGAACAGAAACAGGAGATCGCCGAGCTCCGTGCCCGAGAAACCAAAATCATAGACTCTGCTCTAGCTTCACATACCCGCAAGCGTGACGGATGTACCCGTTCGCTTGTGGAAAGCATCGACGGCATCAGAGCGTCGCTAGACAACCTTGCCCAGGAAAAGTGGAAAAAGTACTTTATACTCGCCAAACGAAAGATCTTGCTACTTCAGCGAATTGATACCGACACATTGCTCAATGGGTTTGGTCTGATCCTCTCCGAAGCAGACAGCTCCACTGTGCGCAGTATGATGGACTTATGCGAGCAGCTTCTAGCCAAGATCGACAACCACGTCGTGGCTTTGGAGGACCAGTACCTGAAAACATGCGAGTTGGACTACGTAGTGAACGAGTCTTCCAATCAGATCCATAAGCGACTCAAAGAACAGGACGGCTGGGCCGAATGCGACTCCAACACCTTTGATATGTTAATGGACTCGGTTCGAGATTCACTTGAGCGGGATATCTTGTTCAACTCGTCCATCTTGTTCGATCACTTGATCCACGAGCTTCGCGACTTCAGTTTCTTACCCAAGGAATTCATCAGCATCCTTTCAGCATACACTAAGACCGGTGAGCAATTTGAAGAGATCCACAACCACGTAGGCCTAGTCACCAAGAACGTCATTCTCTGTCTCGAACTGTTGATAAACGGCGATTTTGATACCTCCATCGAACAGTGTACTTCATTGTTCATGCGGGAGAAATTACAAGAAAACGAAGATGCAGAAGTGGTGGCTTCGCCTGAACCAGAAACACACAAAAAGTCCAAACGAGGGCCCCTTTCGCCTCTCCAGGCTTCACCGCCTCGGAATTACAAGAAAAGCATCACCAAAAAACCGTTTACTCCCAAAATATCTCCACTGAGAAAGTACAAAAAGTCGGTACGGTGGGACGTTCCCAAGAACGAATCTGCGTTTGAGAGCGACGTCAGTATGGACGACTCTATCCAGAACACTTTCAAGAGTGATGTTGACGACGACTCGCCGTTGGGACAACTGAAAACCATTCTAGGTGATGAGCTCGATCTTCAGTTTGATCCCAACTTGGATTCGCCGCCTGTGTCGTTGATTTCTTCGCAATTGAAGCAGAAGCTGGACCAATTCAGTAACCGAAGATTATCGATAAACCTCGAGCCGGTCAACGATAATTCGACACCGTTGTTGAATAAACGGGCCAGTTCCAAGTCCAATGCCAAATCATACATTCCCCAACCTACCGGAATAACGCCCGCCGGGGTGATTAACAAGTACAATCGAGAGAATGCTAGTGCTCGTAATATAGAGAGTAATGGCTCAGATAAAGTGGACTGACTCCAT
The DNA here is from genome assembly GCA_030575035.1 of Suhomyces vadensis. Classification (NCBI taxonomy): domain Eukaryota; kingdom Fungi; phylum Ascomycota; class Pichiomycetes; order Serinales; family Debaryomycetaceae; genus Suhomyces; species Suhomyces vadensis. The sequence goes on along the minus strand of JAJMGK010000002.1, from coordinate 466,169 downwards.
AGCTGAATAATGAACGTGACGAATTGATTTAATGAACTAAATAGAATGGGCAATTATATAAATAGAAGAAACTTACCATCTTCCGCCTTGGTTTCCTCCGTAGTTACCGCCACCGCTACCACCGTAGTTGTTGTTACCACTGTTGCCGTAGTCATTTCTACCACCATAGTTGTCGTTACCACCACCGTAGTTGTTGCTGCTGCCTCCGCCGTAGCTATTTCCACCACCGCCGTGGTGACGGCCTTGAGATCCGCCATACTCGTTTCCTCCGCCAAAACTGCTACCACCACCATTGCCGTAGTCATTTCTACCACCACCGTAGTTGTTATTTCCACCGCCGTAGTTGTTATTTCCACCACCGTAATCGTTTCTGTCGTTTCTGTCGTTACCTCCTAATATTCCACTAAGAAGTCCACCTCCGTGATGACTGTTGTGTTGTTGGTTTCCTTGTTGGTGGTGGCCCTCGAATTTGTCTTCAAGTTTATTGGCTCCAATGGCACCTCCAATGGCACCGACCAATCCCCCTAATTTAGAGTGGTTGCTGCTTACCTTGGAACCACCGAATCCTCCAAGGGCACCTCCAGCAACTGTGGATAACAATCCCTTATCACCGTCTTGGTGTTGGCCCTGTTGGCCTTGACTTTGCTGTTGACCTTGATAATTACCTTGGTCTCCTTGTGTATAGAAATCGTTTGCTGACATTACTAGTTATAATTGTTTTAGATATGTTGATACGTTAATTCACCCTTGATGGAGAAATTGACGTCTTATTTATACCTGAAAAATGCCAAGCATTAGTGCCTTGCATATGAGGTACATGGCCACGAGTTGTGCATTGCCCCACAGTTAACAAACGGCTGTTGGCTGGACTGCGCCGATAAATCACAACAAGCTTTTATCCTGGTGTCACGGGTGTAGACGAGAGCGGGCCAATTGGTGTCATGCCTTCTTGAGGGTCAGATGAAATTCATTATCGATGCAAGTGATAGGCGCGCTGTCCGTGAGACATCTATCGTCAGTAGCTTTGGCTGCGACATGATGTAATCGGGCCAGCTTTGTGGAGCGCGTGTCCCGGTCGAAGGCCGGTGTGGATCTTCGATCTGTGCCGATAGAACAGGTTTGCGCGTTCTCCCGATCCAGAGCTGGTTGCGGGCCCGGTGCTTGGCCCTGCCCCTTATGACAGGTGCTGATCTGCCGTACAAGTTGCAACTATTCACTACAATTATCGTGGTTCCTACTGTTAGTCTCAAGCTCAACACTTGTGTATTTAATTATGGTTGAGCATGCAAGTTCCCCTCCAGTACTAGTCAAAAGTAGCATTCTTACATAATCACACAATCCTTTTCCTGTGCTGCGCTGCTGCCCCCTCCAACTACACCATTGGCATTGGCAGCGGCCACCACATTGTTGGATTTCTTCTTTCTTAATCTCTTTTCCAACTTGGTAGCCAATTCTTTATCATTGATTCTAGCGAGCGATTTTTCATCCCCATTCTCGGCCGCTTTCTTGTACCAAGACTGCGCTTCGCCAGGGTTCTTCATACATCCAATTCCCTTTTCATAGAAATTGGCCAACGCAAACTGGGCCTTGGGCAAATTGCATAATGCGGCTCTCTTGGCCCATTCAAAGGCTTCACTTTCGTCTTTTGGTAAATAAGGTTCACTTCCCACTAAATACCATGCACACATTGCCAACATCGAATCAGGATCTCCTCCTAATGCAGCTTCCGTGTAATAATGGATCGACAAATTGCTGTCTTGGCCAACAATCTCACCCACTTCATAGCATTGGCCCAATAAAGCAGCAGAGTGAATATGGCCCAATGCAGCGGCCTGTGAATATAATTCTAATGCATATTTTTTGTCAGGGATGACAATATCCTGGAAACCATTGAAGTAGATTTTACCCAATTCATAAGGGGCAGCAGCAATCAATTCATTGGCAATGTTAGATGCTCTTTCCAACCATTTAATTCCCATTTTTTTGGTGGTGACATGGGACGACAATCCCATTCTACCGTAGAACGAATATACTCCAAGCTTATACATGGCAGCAGCATGGTTTTTGGCCGCGGCGATCTTGAGGTACTCGATCGATTTTCTGGCGTCCCGGCCAGTTCCCAACCCTTCTTCATAACAGTACGATGTTCTGTAGGCGGATTCGATGTGGCCGTGTTTGGCAGCAGATTGAAACAACACGAATGCCTCTCTGTTCTCGATTCTGTCCAACGCACCAGAACTGTAGGCATCGGCTAACAAATACTGGGCTTCGGTATAGCCCTTGTCGCTCAACCTTTTAAGGTAATGGACAGCTTCCTTCAAAAGGGCTCTTTTTAGCTTCTTGTCGTCAATCTTATCCCTGTCATCACCACTAAGACTGAGATGTTCAATCGAATTGGTGGATCTGGTTTTACGATGGTGTTTTACCGACAACGACTCTGAAGCGCTCTTTCTGGGAGAGTTTTCAAGCGAGTTTTCTTTTGGAGTGTTCAAGGTTGAATTGGGGTTTCCGCTGGCAGTTTCGTCCAACAACAACGCAGTTTGAAGCATGTACTGAGCATACTCAAACAACACATTAGGGTCGTTAGACTTCTTGGCGTTTTTTCTGTACAATTCGATGGTTTTGATACGAGGCAACAAGTTGGTAGAATTGTTGCCCAAGTACTGCTGGATCAAGTTCTGTGAGAAATCAACAGTACTGTCGCTTCTATCGTTCAAAAGAGACATGGTGGACGAAACCGATCTATGGTGACCGTACTTACCCACCGATGGAGGAGTAGCAAGATTATTTTCGGACTTGGAGTATAACGCATTTGGATCGTGGGCATGGTTGAGATTCAAGTTTGTTACCGAAGATGTGGTGGACGATGGGTTCGAGGGAGGAGACAACACCGGTTCGTGGTGAAGATGATGATCTCTAGGAAGGGATGATCCCGAAGGCGTGGTTGCAAATACTGGGGGTGGAGTCTGAGCATCGTAGGTAGGGTACGGCATAAAGTTGTTAGCCGGCTTGTTAAGCGGAGTGGTCATGGCGGACTCTTGCCCAGGCAACGTAGGGAAAAGATCCACGTTGGGCGACTGGAAGGCAGGCGATAAGTCCAGTTCGGTGGCAGAAACGTCAGATCCGCCGCTATTGTAGTACTGTTGTTGAAGCGGTTGGTTGTAGTTGGACGAAATATATGAGTTATCACGAGTGCTGGCATCGGGATCCGAAGTCAACGTGGGATGTTCTGGCACAAACTCGTGTGGTTGAGGTTGGTGGGTTTCGTACAGTTCGTCATCCACCGGAAAAGGAACTGATCCGGCTGTGTTCGAAGGCAAGTTCTGACGATATGGATGACTGTCACTCATCTTATCAAGGAAGCCTAGTTAAACAAAGGAAAAAGTCGATAATGTCGATATTGATATTGTTAATTTTTTGTCCGATCACCACAATTTAATTTTTAGAGCTGCTTTTTTACGAGCAGTATTCACGTGGAACGGGTCAAACGAAAATGGGAATGGACGTGTACCAGATGATGGGCAGCGACACACTTGAAGGTGTTAGGGTGGTGTGTGAATGGTTCGACAGTAGGTTCGAACAGCGTTGTGGTAATTCTGGCAGAATCAGTATTGGCAACTATTTCAAATAATTTGATGAGACGAATATAATGTCAATATACTGGAATATATTGTTTTTCTAAATTAGGTTTCGGGATTGAGTAGTCAGTTCCCAACTATATTTGGTAGCAGAGAGGCTGAGATATGAGTTGCGAGCTAAATTAGATAAACCAGCGTGGAATGTTTCCAAGTAGTTTGTGAATGTTTATAATTATGGACAAGAGACAAGAGTGGGAAGGAAGAAAAAAAAGAAAAGAGAATCCAACAACAAACAAAACTAAAAACAACACAGCCGATGCCATGACTAAATACGGTCCCCTACTACTGAAGCATAACGGTGATGTAATGTGTAGCCCTATTAATAACATGATGAACACTCCGTCGTTCTGCCGGTGCCATGGAGCAGGGATATTTCCAATCTCTCGGTAACTAAATTTAGCATTTGAGGGTCAATAGACAATGTAACCGCCGTGGCTTCACTACCTCACAAGGAGAGCGCAGCGGGCGAGGCGACGGGGCTCGTGCGCTGGCGCCATGGAAGATACGCCGGAACGGAAGAACGCGGTAGTCTAAGCAGTTGAACGAGCCAGCGCGCACCTCGCACCGCGCACCAGCGGTGGACTTAAGCGGACGGTGCGGAGTAGAATACCAAGAGTAAACAGCAGCAACCAACTGAACTACCAAGAGCTCAGAGGAAGCACCAGAAATCCCGTATGGGTGTAATTTTCCTGGCAATAACAATACGACCAACTACACAATAGCATCATTGGCCCCGATGGGTGTAAATACTAGCTCTGTCTGTCTATGTCAAACAGCCTACGCACGGATTACAAAATCCCTATCTAATATGCATTACAATCGATCCCTAATGGCGGACAAAACTAAAATATACTGCCACAAATGCCGCCACAATCACCCCCAATACTGCAAAGCTGGGTATACTTGGGGCCACCACATCGCTGTCCTGAGACAAACGGGCTCTATCTTCAGGGTCAAGAAATTCGATGTTTTGGGCAATGTCAAGTGCCTCCTCTTGTTGAAAATCGCCCGCGTGCTGCGCTTTTTGCGACTCTTGTAAATCCCTTTGCTTGGCAGCCTCCACATCAAGTCGGTTTTGCTTCACCAAGTCGGGAAATTGCTTAACAAATCTGGGATTTTCTTTGATATTCCATTCTTTGGATTCTCTAGCTAGTTTTACCTTGAAATTTTCACTGGTGGTAATCGAACCAGCAGTAGACTCATCGCCAGTCATAAAGCTTAGTAAGCCCGTCAAAATTGTCGATACACTCCATGCTGGATTCCAGGTATCTGGATGATGGTCACTCATCGATAAGCATAATCTGGTGTTACATGAAAATCTACCGTTGGGTGTAACCATGGATATTGATGGTGGTTTAAACGGATACTCACGAGGGAACCGCAACATTCCATGGTACTGCCCATGTTCAAATGGAGTGTCGGGTGGCCCGGTTATAATGTAGTGCCACTCTAAAATGTTTTCATCGTTAGGCTTGGCTTCTATGAATGGTGGTGGGTTGGCCGTTATAAGCTTGTACTCTTTTGTAAGAGCACGCTGGGACTGTCTAGTAGCCATACTGCTCTGTATTACTAAAGATATTTGGCTAAATCCATTTTTTATGGGTTGTGTTCGCGCGATAAGATTATTGGACTTGGCGCACGACCGGGCCTTGCCATCCCATCTGCTCCACCATAACTACAATGCACGGATTGATAGGTGAATACTGGTTTCTTAGGAAGCTCTAAGAATTGCATCTCTTTTAGAATTGCCCCCATCTTATTCTTGCAAATTGAGATCCTGCGGCTGCCATAGTTGAAGCTTCCTGCAGATTTCACATTGATAACCCACAATGCCGATAGTTCAAGCTGATCTTAAATCTCGCAAAGTCTGGGCATCGGTAGTTAATAGCTTATAGGAATCAGTCCGCTTTTCATTTCTTACGCTTCAAAAGGATTACGTCAATCCTAGTCTTAATACTTGAGTAGGAAACAGTAGATGCAATTACTTCGAATTATCAGGCTCGCGAAGCATGGCTACCTTGCCGTATTAAATAATGTCAACTTCTCATTGCTATTTCACCATTCAATTACTCGCACAGTTCTCTGATGTTGTAGCTCCAACATTTTCAATTTCAAGATCAATGTACCAGTAGGAAAATAAACTGGGCCCTGTTGTAAACAGGACCTTGTTGAAATTCCAGGCTCGAGATCTAAGGCTATCTTTCCTTTTTCAACCACTGGCCAAAGCGGTCAGCCTAATGGGGTTTTGCATCTGATTCCTTGTTCTGCACCGCGTTTGCAACCGTTTTTCTACTGCGGCAATGTAAAAATGCTCAATAATCTTTGACATATTTACGTCAAAGAGTGCACAATACTCTAATTCAAAGCCAGACAATTCATATCTTCAGATCCAATATTAGACTGGTATTTCAATGCTGATGAAAGAGGATCTAATGCTTATCGCCTACATGAATGAGGTTGAATGAGGTGTTTATTGAGAGTAATTTCCATTAACGAAGAGAGCTGTTTTTTCCGGTTCCATACGGACCGACGCGGGACATTGCCTAAAGAGGGCTAACGGTTATCTTTTTCTGAATACATACATGATGATACAAATCCCTACATCTCAATATTTTTCCTATCTCAATTACAATCCCTAAAATCAAGCCTTCTATAGCCAAACATTGTTTGACAGTTCAAATTCAACTCGTAAGCTTACTTGTACCCGCATACAACCTTCTTGTACCCCCATATAAGCTTCTTGTAATACGAAGGCTGTCAAATACTTTTTCTTGTAGTCCTTTTATTATGATGTAAATATATATCTCTAGTCAAGGTAATGCTACTCTATGTCGGCATATACTTCTATTATCTACAGATATCATTCCTACCGAAATTTCTCCCATTCCATGATAAACTTCAAATCCCCTCATGTCAACAGAAAGTTTAGGAAAATGGCTCTAAATAAAGAAAATGTTCCTTATTCACTCCGCCTCATCTATCACTTCACATCCACTTTTGTCCTTTCGTCGGCGAGCAGGCCTTTTGTCCCCGCTCCCTGTATCCTATTTTGTACGGCTGGTACGAATTTCACTAGTTTCGGCTCATATGCGCGCAACTGATAACGGGTTAAGTAAACCGAATAGGAAATGATCAACGTGAGATCAGTAAAACAGATAGTTAGAATGAATTTCATTACATATTTTTAGCGCATCTTCTTGATACGATAGCTTATATAAAGCCAATCGACGGTCCCTCCCCTTCTCGAGGCTTGTAGTTTCGCAACACTATTTAAACATTAAATATATTACTTTCTAATTAAAACATTATCCACTTAAGAAACTATTAATGCCTCACCCTGAACTAATCAAATCTATCCAAGATGGTAATCTTCACCAAGCACTTCCTGAATCAACCTGGACTTCAAATTTGGCTGCGAAATTCGAAGCTTCAAAAAAATTGTCCGGTATAGTTTCAACCGATTCTATCAAATTTGACCCTGCCAAACATTTGCAAGTATATGCAAATGAACTTGCTATGCACAAATATAATAACACTAGAAGACTAACTATGGAAGAACTTGGTTTGACTCATAAAACTCAAATCTCTCCAATTGGGGTAAGTGATCCATTTCCTCTCTTTACAGATGAAGCTATCAATATAATGAGACAAGAAATCCTCAATAAAGAATTGTTTTTGAAGTATGCCAGGTACTGCTATAATTCCACATCGGGAATGGACTGTGTTATAAGAGGATATGCAAAAAACGGAGACCAGGTCGACGCGCCTTTCACCTACAAAGCATGGAACCATCCAAAGACGGTAGAGCTTATCAGTAAGATGGCAGGGGAAGAATTGCAAGTGATTATGGATTATGAGGTAGCTCACGTAAACATTTCGATGAAAGACCCTAAATTGGCTCATGAAGAAAGAATTAGTCACAGTCGCGATATTGCAATGAGAGGTCAAAGCAATGGTGATGACATTCCAGCTGTTGTAGGTTGGCACTACGATAGTTATCCATTTGTCTGTGTTTTGATGTTATCAGATACCACCAATATGATTGGAGGGGAGACATCTTTGAGAATGGGTGCAAATAGCTCTAATCAGGTGGCTGTAGTTCCAGGACCTCAGTCAGGTTATGCTTCTGTATTACAGGGCCGTTTAATTGAACATATTGCACCTTCACCATTGGGTATCTCCGAAAGAATTACTATGGTCACATCATATCGAGCAAAAGATTCTATGAAGAAAGATAGTTCAGTTTTGAGTACTGTCAAACCAGAAATTAATTACGGTTCCATCTACAATAGTTTCTATTCCCAATGGGTTAACTATAGAACCGACGTAATTAAAGATAGATTGGATGATGTCAAGAAATCATGTAGAGACGAACAAGGCAATTTTCAAAAGTCTATTGCAATGGATAAGTTGAAAGAGATAGAAACCTACTTGATTGCAACTAGAACTGAAATGGACGTTAGTCAGTCTGAATGGGAAAAGGCTGCAAGGGGAATGAAATAATTCCAACCAGATGTTTACTTAGATAATGAATATATGAATTAGACTACTTTGATTGCGATCCGATGTAGATAAAAAAATTGATAGTAACGACATTGATATTATTCATATGCTGTTGTCATCACTATAGTTCAGATCCATGTTTGCTTTAATAACAATAAGTCATATTAATTTCTTTGGTTTTGCATCATTTTTCGTTAATTTGTAGTTTTCTTTGCAAATTTACCATAATTTTGTACGAACAATATCAGTCCTTTATATTTGTTTTATATAACTATAATCTTGATCACTAAAATGCAATGATCTTAAACTAGAAGTATATCGAAATCAACTCTATCTTATAAAACGGTTAAGGATGTATAATAAAAAAACCATTTGGCTTGATCTCATCGGAAATCAACAAAATTAGAAATGTTGTAGTTAATCTAAAAGATAAAAAAGTAGATAAACTCGAACAATCATGGTGATTTGAGTAAATTAGAATTGAAATTTTTGAAAGGAATCATTATAACAAGATTAGAATAAAAAAAATATAATGAAATGTACGTAAATAGCAATTCCTACATACATTAATGAAAATGTATATGTGATATTTTTCTGTTCAATTTAGTTATGGGGAGGATCATGGTCTTATCAAAAAGATGAAAAATATTTGAATCATTGGCAACACAATTTTGACCAAATTCCCTTATGATCATCATGATCATCGAGAATCTGTTGTTGTTCGTATTGATTCTGCCTGTTTGTAGGCATACTTTCAAATTTGTGAGGGTTTTGTGGTTGGGTTTTGATGGGTTGGTTAGTTAACAAGTCACCATTACTCGAATTAATATTATTCTTAGAACCAGAGTGAGGGATACCCGATTGTGATTCTTGCTTAATTGGAGGCAAAGGTCTGTTAACCAAATGTTGTAATTTTTGCTGATGTAATTGAGCAGCACTGAGCTGTTGCTGTTGAGGGTTTTGACCAGCTTGCTGTTGTTGCTGCTGTCTGCTCCTTCTTTGATCACGATGACGTCTTTCTCTTTCGTTTGGAGGATTAGGATGGCCATACCCGTGTAAGTTAGGCTTTTTATTAATAGAAGAATCCCAACCTTTACCACCGTTTAGGTGTAGCCAATCGTAGTCATCATCAGCTGTTTGTCCTAAATCATCCAATACTGATAAAAGTAACATTCTATACTCTTCGTAAGCTGGTTCAGCATCGAAAGGCAAACTTCTGACAGAATCTAAATATTCAGCAAATTGTCTTGGTAACCCATCACACAATGTAACGGCCGGGGTAGTTCTCTTTTTGTCACCAATTTTTTCGTATTTTTGTTTATTAGTTGGTGCTTTAAGACCTTGCCAAGGCAATTGACCTCTTAAGAAATAAAAGAAAACATGACCTAATGCTTCTAAATCATCTCTTCTCAGCTGTTCTCTTCCTAAATGAGTATTAATGGACATGTAACGAGCAGTACCACTTAATGATTTCTTTTCTCTATAAGGAATATGTTGTTTAGTTCTTGGATCCCTGTACTGTTTTGCCATACCAAAATCAATCAAATGGACGTGGTTCTCGTCAACTAAGCCTTGGCGTCCAATCAAGAAATTATCTGGTTTAATATCTCTATAAATTAAGTCATGACGATGAACTTCTTCTACTAAATCTAACATTTGGTTAGCGATTTGAACCACTGTTTTAACGGAAAATCTTCGACCACACCAATCGAACAAGTCTTCTAATGAGGGACCCAATAAATCAATAACTAAAATATTGTGCAACCCTTCTTGTCCAAAGTAATAGGCGTTTGGAATACCTTCAGATCCCTGTAAATGTTTGTAAGTTCTGTATTCATCTCTTAATTGAGGAGCTTCTGTCTTTCTTGGTTCAAACTTGATGGCAACAGGAACTCCGTTTATTATATTTGTACCTTCAAAAATCACACCAAATGAACCTTCTCCGATTTTCTTACCAATTTTGTAGTGTAAGCCAACGACTGAACTGTTGGAGTTGGATGAGGTGGTAGTTGGGGAAGCAGAATTTGGATTATGAGAAGCAGCAGCAGCAGCCAAAGCGGCTGGATTCGATGCTAATTGAGCACGACTTGACATTGAATATTAGCTAAAAAAAGAATGCAATTAAATTTATCCTTAATGAAGAGAATATGTTGAAATGAAATGAATAATTAAGATTAGATTAAATGATCCAGTCTTAAATATAAATGTAATTGTGATTTACGCTATTTTTTTTTGTATTGATGCTGATAGGTGGCAATGAAAACAGTTGATGAAAAGCTGTTGAAAAAGACACTATGAAGGGGCAAAGGAATATCAATATTGAATAACCGTCAGATAACAAATGATGTGAATATGATTGTGAAAGTGACGATAATGTTGATGATGAATAGTGGTGAAGATGACGACGACGACGAGATCTCCTGAAACAGGCGATTAGGTGAAATGCCTGTTATATGTGAGGTTCAATAGTTGAAGGATAACACTAAAAACCACCAGATGATTTGTAGGCTTCTACTGATAATGATTATATAAATCCTTTATAAAGATTATAACCCTTTTGAATTGATTTTAGATTCAGTTTTAGTTTTGTATTTAATTTTGGTTCAATTTCTAGTCAACTTCCAAAAGAAAAAAACGGATTCGGTCGTTGCTGGTCACAAACACAAAATAGCTAAAAAACTAAAAGATGAAGATTAATCAATCAAAAGCACAAGGAATATAGTGTAATTGTACGTAGGATTAAAGTCACTAGTGTAGAACTTTTATAAATAACACAGTTACGAATTAGGCGATATGTTGTATGATATATGAGGCCCAACTATCGTGAAACTGCTTGCGGGAAGTTGCTGGTTGGGATTGTCTGAAGGTCGTTTGTGAAATTTTGTCGTGCTTTTCACGAGCGGCTTTGTGACTGATTAAGACCAAAATAGGGAGGAATTTTTCGCAATAGTGCGGAAAGAGCTTAGCCGGGAACACAGTAGATGTTGGTGTACCAGCGGAATGCGAGGATAGGTCAGAATGGGTTGAATGTTGAAGTTTGCTGGTGACTTTGCAGACCTTCACGTCGACCCGAAAGATCAAGCAGGTTAAAGATCTGGGATCGGTCGGCTTGTTTTGCCACCAGAAGCCCTGGTGTCAGCTACATTAGCACCTAAAACATCGGCACTAAATGGGCCGTATATGCGAAAAATACTACGGCACCAGGCTGTGGAAGTGCAGGCGTGATTGCCGGTGCTTGTTTGCAGCGTCTCACGTGCCTGGGTTTGTTGGCCGTCCTGAGAACATGTGAAACGCTGTCGCTAGGAGGTGGGGTGGCGACAGGGTAGTGGAAGTGTAGCGAGGAAGTGTAGCGAGGAGGTGTAGCGAGAACCGGTGAGGCTGCGACCGCGTACCCCCAATTACCACGACAACTGCCAGGATCTTCATTGACGAGCGAATCGCGACACCTTGTCTTTTCTGAACCATGCCATGTTACCGTGTCAGAACGCGGATAGATATGGTGGCAGTGTTACCCTGGTTTAGATCCTGGCTTCAGAGTCTATGTATATTCCCGCATTTAGCCTAGCACTATCGTGTAACCCCTGGTATTCCATATATCCTCTATATATCTACACGGTGGCCCTTCTTATCTTTGGATGCAAAAAATAATTCGGTTACAATATCAATCGGATTTCACACCCGATTTCTGAGCTAATTAAGCTTTGTTCACTGCCGATATCTAATTATAAATCAACCGCTTCCATTTGGATGCAAAATATATCTCTACAGTAATCAATAGTTGTTTTATTTTTATTCAAGTCGTCATATTTTAAATATAGCAGTTTCACTAGTATTCACTTTCGATTAGTCCAAGGATAAGCCAAGAGATTCTCTTTGAGACTTGGATTCCTTGTCAAAGTATGGAATTTCAGCCAAAGAAGTGACTCTGGTACCGTGACGTGGTTCCTTACCCTCATGATCCCAGACTGCATTATGTTGGGAAATTCTGTTGTCCCAAAGCGCAGAAGTACCAAGACCTTCCTTGGTTGGTTGCCAGTTGAATCTTACTTGAATATCCAAGTTCTTCTCAAAGACTCCATACAAGAAGTCTAAAATCACATCGGATTCAGCAGGTAACAATCCAACGATTCTAACAGTCATAGAACGGTTGACGAACAATGACTTCCAACCAGTGGCTGGATGGGTCCTGATAATTGGATGTTCTCTCTCGATGTAAGTTGGTCCTTGCAATGGGTTCTTTCTGTCAATGTATGGGTGGGCAGATCTGTAAATAGCAGTCTTTCCATCCAAGAATTGTTGAAGAACAGGAGAAAGCTTGTCGTAAGCAGCGTAACCAGACGCCCACAAAGTGTCTCCTCCAACCTTTGGAATAGCATCGTTGTGCAAGTGGGTGATACCTGCAGGTTGGTGTTCGTGAACCAAGTCGGTGTGCCATGAACCGTTACCAATGGTGGAATTCTTGTAGGTGATAGGCAAACCAAGGTCTCTGGAGTAATCAGTCCAAATGACAGAGATACCGTCAACCAATCTTGGAGCTTGAGCGTGTACTTCAACTTGACCCCAGTATTCTCCCAATTCCAATTGCTTGTGGGGAGACAAGTCTTGGTCTCTAAAGAAAACAACAACTCTTTCAGCAATTAACAAAGCCAATTCGTCCTTTTGCTTGTCATTCAAGTCAGCTAATTGCAAACCAACGATTTCAGTACCAATATGCTTGGTCAAGTCCTTGACTTCTGTAGCAGCTCCAAACAAGGCCTTCTTCTCAGGATCGGCGTTCTTTCCTCTCTCAATGTAAGGATAGTCTTCGTTTCTGAGAGCGTAGACTTCATCGACAAACTTAGGAATGTTTTCACGAGCTGGAGTAACTGGGTAACCTTGTGGCAATTGAACGTTGTGTCTTTGAAATCTAGCTTTGGTGCTTGGAGGCAATGAATCGATGGCAGACTTATGGGCCTCAGGCACAATAGAGTTTGACTTACCAGCCTTGCGGAAAAGTGGCTTCAAGTTAGCCAATCTTTGGACGACTTCGTCAACTTCTTCTTCTTTCAATGGAGCAACTGTTGGGGCCATTTTGTAATATTTGTTGTTAGTGTATTAGTGTTTTAACTGATAGTTAATAGATAGAAGCTCGATAGCAGGAAATGTCTTTTACATTTATAGTAATCAGCATCCCTACAGCGCAACTGATTTGTCATCGAGCGATATTAGATCAGATATTAGATAATTCATACCCCTTATTCCCCACAGTAGTAAAAAAGGTGTGGCTGCGAAAAAGGCTTTGGTCAATTGATAACGAATAGCAAATCGCCGGTCCGTAGCGGAAATTATGGGATTCCAGCGGAAATTATGAGATACCAGTGGTAAACAATACTACACTGGACGTTGTGAGCTTGTAAAGCCACAAAGCACATACACGCAGATCTATTTGTCCTCAGCTAAGTGAATAGGAGCCATAGGTATGGTACATGTAACTGGTGGATCAGCTCGCACTGAATAATACGCTGTCAAACTATGGCTTAAATCGAACACTTTGAAATTCTTGGAAATTGCCTGATTACTAACATCAACTGTCTTGAACAAGCGGTTGAGGGTTCTGTTTGGTTAAGTCCGGCGTCGATTTCCACAACCTACGGACCAAATACACTAAATAGGAATGGGGGGGGAGTTGTACCACCCTTATTCAGACCTAGTGTGGATTAAATTTTGTGCGGTTGCAATTTCGCACTTACGATTGTGCGACTTCCAATCGTGGTAAAGTCCGGATCTGCCTGTAGACAGTACGTACAGACAACAGAAGATTGTAAGTTTAAAGTCAAGGCTGACAAAGTCTAACTGCATAGCGTGTTATTGGAGTTAAGAGTCGTACTGCAAAGAGATTTTGATTACAAATTGGTTAGGCAGGGAATTGGTGTGGAAACACCTATTGTGCATATGTCTTTACTCCAACACGATGCCTAATCGTGTCTACATATTAATCAATTATACTACTAATTTTATCAAATCACACCGTCTTGTGTTATGGGTATACATTTAAGATTAACGAAACTTGTGTGGCTGCTAGAAATAATATACAGAACTATCCTACTCGAGCTGTGCGACCACGATTAGTGCGCATACTTCTAAGGTGAGCATTAGTAGTGAACTTCAGTAGTGAGCGTTTGTGGTATACACACTGAAGGCATTACGTTCTCTTTTTATAGTTGGACCTGATGTAGTCCTCGACTTTAATCTCCATCATTTCGGTGACTCGAGCATAGATTGGGTGTTCCTTGATCATCATAGCCCAAGCTGCCATATGAGGATATTCTTTGAACAAATCTACTTTATGACCAACAACTTGATTTACCCCCTCCTCGTTATCGAACATGTTTTCCCAAATGGGAAATGTCATAATTATGTCCGCCCCTGTAAGTCTATTTCCAACAAAATATCCAGTACCTTCCTTTTCGAGTTGCAGTTCCAAGTACTTCATGTTAATGAACCATTCTTGAGTGTAGTAACCATTATTTAAGCCTTTGGTGATAAACTTGACAAGGGTTTTAGTTCCTCTGGGCGCCACTTCCTTGGCAACAGAATTGATAAGCAACGTCATTAATATTGGTTGGAATGTACCTTCGGCATAATGAAGGTAATAGTCTACTTGAAGTTGTTCTCTGGGTATACTGGGAGTTAATATTTGGTGGTAATCGTAAGTTTTAATCAAGTATTGTATTATAAAGCCACTCTCGGCTAACACCAATGGCTCCAGTCCATCATGGTGCACGATTTCAAGCACAGGTGCCTTTCCAGAAGGGTGTACTTTCAAAAGTTCTTTGGGTCCTCTCCAAGTTGTAGGATGACGAAGATAAATTTTCACCTCGTAGTCAAGATCTAATAGTTCTAATAGGAAAAGAATCCGATGCGATCGAGATTCATCTAGCCTGAATTTGTTAGCATTGATTCCTTTTTTTAACATTGAATGTTCTTCAAGATACTTACCAGTGCAATAAAAACTTGTCGCGGTGAGTACTGGTACTAGATTGTAATTTGTAGATATTGGAAGACACAGGTGGCATTTTAGCTTGGAATTATTCAAACTTGTGTTCAACAGCATCTGTATCATCCCTATATATATATATATACGTATATGACCTACTGCAGTTTGCCGTGCATCTCCATCACCTATAGTGCAATTGCCTAATTAGGAAAACAGTTCGGAGGGAGTGATGCGATGCTCATTCATCTTATTGAATAACAAGATCCGTATACTAATCTGGTATTGTTGGAATTAATCTTTGAGGCTAGAGGTAACCAATTACGAGCTACTGTTTCTACCTTTGAGGGGATTGCACTCATCGGCCCCAATAAGCCCCTAACTCAATTTGAATTAGCATATAATGTAGCACGAATCAACAACAATAAAGTTGTACCCCGCCTTTTCTTTTCTTTTGGTTCATGACGAAACGTTGGATCGAGGGACTTGGGCCTAACGGCCCCGCTTATGGAAAGGGAATACAAGGTAGGATCGTATTTACCCATACCCCAATAAACATTCTGGGGTTTTATACATTTTGGTTAGCGCACTTTTGTGCCCCGCAAAATTCGCTTACATACTAGTTAGGGAATTATTATTGCATACATAAACTAAAATAATTATAATTTAGCAGTTTCTTGTTGGATTATTTTATTAGCCTTGATTAGGTTGGGTTGCTTATTGATAAACAGAGACCACCTGTACAAATTAGGAAACATCTTGGTGATATCTGAACCACCAATAAACGACTTCGCTCTTTCTGGGTTACTAAAAATATTGTCATGGATTGGGAACGACAAAATAATGTCAGCCGCAGTCAATTTGTTGTCTACGAAGAATTGACTCCCGTTCTCAATTTGTTTGGCCAATATTCCTTCCAAGAATTTAAGATTTTTAATCAATTCTGTTCCATAATAAGCACTATTCATGCCCTTGACAACTTGGCCCACAAAAAAACCAGTGCCAAATGGGGCAATCTTCTTGGCCATGTCTCCGACTAATAATGATACTAAGTATGATTGAAGAGTACCTTCTGTGTAGTGAAGGAAGTAATCAACTGATTCCTGGTCTTCTTCGGACTCTGGGGTCAATTTACCTGCACTGTCGTACTTACGAAGTAAATAGCTGATAACATGGCCAGTTTCGGCCAATAGTTGTTTTTTTCCACTGGGGGAAATCACTTCGAGAACAGGTGATTTTCCAAGCGGGTGGACCTTTTCCAACTCTTTTGGTGCACGGTACTCTTTGGTTCTTTTGTAGATCTTAATTTCATACTCAATTCCCAATTCTTCCAAGAGCCATACTACTCTATGCGATCTGGATTCATTCAACCAGTGTAAAATCAATTTATCAGACATGATTTGATAATACAATTACAGGTCGAATTAGAATTGAAATGACGGATAAGATTGCTCTTAAATAAATTGACTAAAAATATGACCGAGGCGAAAAAATGAATGTATGGAGGACCCCGCCAAGTTTGAACTGTTGAAATCGCTTTTAATAGTCTGAGTCGCAATTAAGATAGATTTTGTACCTGATTTTAAGGAAGCAAGTATTGTTTTAGGCTGATCATGCAACAATTATAGCATGCATATTGCAAATTGCATTGACACCAGCCCTGTTCGAACAAACGCAACTAGCATCAGCGCGCTGGCATGTGATTCACTTTACCGAGAATGATCTGCTAAGGAACACAAACTTTCAGAGGATGGCGCAAGAACGGTCTTAACCCCAAGATCCCGCCTATCTCCAGCGTTGGCTACAGATAGGGCTGTAAACATCTTGACTATCCCCTTACGGTGCATGCTCTAAACCGGAGATGCTGTAACCACTTGAGTCACGTTCACGGACCAAATCATTCACGTGACCGCATCTCATCACAAATTTTTGCATTCTGCCTTGTATCCAACATGCCAAACAACATGACTGAATCGACCGGAACTGCTAGAATTAATTCGTTGGTGCTTGATGCCACTCCGCTTATTACGCAATCGGCTTCAGCTATCCAGCAATTTGCCGAGAATTTTTATACCACGCCTGGAGTCCACAGCGAGTTGAGAGATGAGCATGCCAGAAACCAATTGTTCTTATGGGCAGATAGGTTGAAGATAAGACAACCTAAGCCAGAGTATATTCAAAAAGTCACTCTGTTTGCCAGATTGACAGGTGACTATTCTGTGTTGTCTCTTAATGATATTCATATAATTGCATTGGCATATGAGTTGGAAGCGGAATTGGGTGATGCAACCAAATTGAGAACGTATCCTGGAGACAAGGGACGAGTCTGTGCCAAACCGATTCAAGAGCCTTTAAGTGAGAAGGAGAAGAACCAAAACGATGAATCAAACGTAAAGGAAGAAGTAAAGGAAGCAGAGGAAGAAGCAGAGGAAGAGCCAAAGGAAGAGCCACGAGAGGAAGATGATGGGTTCACCGTGGTTGAAAAGAAGTTCAAGCCAAAGTTCCAGAAGAAGTCTAAAAAGGCCAAAAAGCAACGGAAGCCAGAAATGAAAGAAGAAGAAGAAGTGAAAGAAGAAGTAAACGACATTCCACAAGTATCCGAAGAAGTTCCACAAATATCCGAAGAAAGTACACAAATATCCGAAGAAAGTACACAAGTACCCGAAGTTCTACAAGTGTCAGAGGCTCTCCCTGAAGGTGACAAAACTAAAGAATCGCAGGAACTTTCAGAAGAGTACAACGAAGAAGACGACGATGGTGACTGGATCACACCAGAAAACGTTAAGGAGTTGATGCTCAAAGACAACAACGAAAAGGTCCTGGAAAGTGACATGTCTCAGATTCAGGTGGCTTTATCTACCGGCGATTTCGCCTGTCAAAACGTCGCCATGCAAATCGGACTCAACTTGATGAACTCATTGTCCGGAAAGAAAATTAAAAGAGTACGTAACTATATGTACCGTTGTCACGCTTGTTTCAGAATGACGCCTATTCCCAAATCTGGCAAGCCCAAGCACTTTTGTCCCAAGTGTGGAGGCAATACCTTGTTAAGGTGTGCCGTTTCTGTCAACAGTAACACGGGAAAAATCATCCCCCATCTTAAAGCCAACTTCAAGTGGATTCGTAGAGGAGATATCTTCAGTATAGCTTCGCCATTGAGTAAAAACCAAATTAAAGTCCAGGGTAAAGGTGGCTTTCAGCACAACAAGGAAAATCGTCACAAGTCGTTGCAGAACCCACTTCTTTTGAGAGAAGATCAAAAGGAATACCAGCAAGCCATCAAGGATGACGAATGGCAAAGAAGACAAAACGAAAAGACCTTGGAACACTGGATTGGAGGCGGCAGTGCCGACAACTATGTGTCGCCATTTGTCACCAACACCAAGACTTCAGGCGTACGCGTCGGCCGTGGTAGACACGCCAACTCTTCCAAGGGGAAGAGAAAGTAAGTTACATAGAAATGCATACAGAACCCCCGTACATGACAGACCATGTTCCACAACCGGCAGTAGCCTGCCTCGGTTAGTAGCCGTTGGTTGGATGCCTCCTTCAACCCCGTCAGTAAGCAATGGCCTTGAGCCCGCGAGCCACGTGACGCATAGCGAGGCTTAAACTTCATCTGCCAAAGTCTGCTAGCGAGACAGCAACACCAGGCACCGGTCATTCTGATTCAGTTGACAGCTACTAATAGACATCCGAGATACCTTCGAGGACCGTTTGTATATTTTCAACCGATTCTGGCGAGTTTGTGTATAATTCTGACGAGGCATCCCTGAGCATCTATCCTGAAAGCTGGACGACCCACCATACACGAGCTACCACGCCAGCATAGCACCAGACCCATTGCGGTGGATACAGCATCAGCATCGAATGCAATAGACAATTATAGGCCCTGAAACTAACCGTGCGATGACTTCAGCCCAAGCAGCTGCCATGGCTGCCTTCAAGGGCATCAAGCACGAAGATAACAAGAAGCCCTTCAAAATCCCCACTGCCGCCATCAAATCTCCACAACGTAACATTCCTCAGATACAGACCAGGTTCACGTCGCCGTCACCCAAGAAGTATACCAGTTTGCCGTCGCTCAAGACCCCCACTACGCCGCGTGACCGCAACGTCCTCCGTTCACCTATAGACCCTGGCAGAAACGTCAAATCGCCGGTCAAAGAGTCCTCAACCACCAGATTGCCCACTGAGACGCCAGTAAGAAAGCCCTCGTACCAAAAGGCCAGAGATTTGTTTCACTCGGACTCGGAATCAAAGTCTCCGCCGCTGGACCAGTATTCTCTCAAGACTCCTACCTTCCGCAAATCGACGTCTCAGCACTCAAACTTGTCGGCCTCGTCTGCAAGCAGCATTCCGCGTGATATGGTCCAGCATGTGCGCAATTCCATCGACTCCAAGGCCATCTACAATGACCAGAGCCAAAAACGGCTTTCTTCGTCGTACGAACCGTCGGAAATGCTTAAAAACATCCGCAACTCCATCAAGTCTAAGCACAGGCTGAACGTAAACAGTACAGAAACGTCCTTGAAAAACCAGGCTTTAATTGATGGTTTTCGAGAGAGCATAGAGAACAAGCGGGTGTCTAATTTGGGCCAGCCAATTGGCATTGCCGACTATTCCAAGGTCGAAGGCTTTCCTGAAACTGAACCTAACAGCGTGTTCGAACGCTACGACCGCTCCGACTTTGAACCTCCGTTTGAAAGACACATCGAACCTCGAAGTACCCGTTCAAGCTTTGACGACCACTTTGAAAGTGGCAGCTTCGAGCAGAACTTCCAGAAATCTGAGTCTAAACCTTCGTGGGACGGTTCCGAAAGAAACCAAAACTCTCCATACAGTCTCGATGACAAGAGCTTCGAAGGCCTATTGTACCAGAAACCAGCATACACCAACAACTCGTACTCATCCATCGGATCGTCCATTCTGATTCCTCCCCTTCCTTCGACCAGTCCAGCTCCCGCCATAGTAGTAGAGCACGAAGCAGAAATTGATTCACAGCCTCAGCTGGCTCATTCCAACAGGCTGGCTCATTCCAACAGGCTGGCTCATTCCAACAGGCTGGCTCATTCCAACAAGCTGGATCACGACTCCGACACCGATGTTAGCCGACTTGCGTCCCCGAAGGAGTTATTGCAGCTTCAAGACTCTGAATCGCCTCGGACCAAGCAAGAACGGAACATCTCGCCCATTGCCATTCCTCCGTCGTCCATTTCTAATGCTCGAAGCCCCAACAGTAACAACAGTACCGATAACCTAATCCACACCATTCCCTCTCCCAACACCAGGCTTGCCGACGTGCGTTCTTTGGTGGACGAATTGTCAATCAAAAGCAACACATCGGCAAAAGCTCCTCCCAAACGGAAACCTCCACCAGCTTTGTCAGTACAAACCAGCACCAATAACGAAAACCATTCTGAAGTCTCGTTGCTTTCTGCTTCAAGTCATCGGGCAGCTAATCTGGGACAGTTCCCCCAGCCCATGGAGCTTTCATTCTTAAGCAAATCTCTGGTTTCCAATATCGATGACGGCTACTTTGCCGATGCAGACTTTGAGTACGTAGAAGTAGACCGTCCCAGAACCAGCATCGACAGTGACAGAATGCCCCAGTTTCCCCAGTTTCCTGAAAACCAAAACAAAGAACACAAGCATCTCTTCAAGAGAATGTACAAGGTGAAAGGAGGCGATAACTCCAGTCCTATTCTTCCTAGTGAAGGATTTGTGGGCACGCCTGGTAGTCAATTTGGATTCGTGGACACGCCCGGGAGCCATTTGAGCGATGCCAGCAGTGTAATTGGAAGCAAATCCGAGTTTGAGAGACCCAAATTAGGAAATCGTCCTTCTGGACCTATTGTCACCCATCAGAACCAGCCCATTCAACTCAAAACTACCATGAGAAAGACCAATCGAAAGGACAAGAAGTTGAAGTTCAACGAAAACAAGCCGTGGAAAAACCACAACGACTTGAACTATGTTACTGAACAAGAACGAAAGCGATACGAGGGTTTATGGGTTAGCAATCGTGGTATTTACTTGAACCATGTGGTCACCAAATTGGTTGGAGTGGACTACGATGACTCAGAGAAAGACGGCAGCAAAGAAAGTGACCAGCAATTACTTGTCAGCTGTATAGATGATGATAAAGAAGAGAAGGAGTCCAATGAAGAAATTTCACTCAAGGCAGCCAGACTTAGTTCCAAGACAGAGTCCAATTATAATGACAACCATAACTTTCATAACCTCAAGTCAGCCAAAATTGACGATTTGATCCATGGGATTGTGGTTAAGCGAATCTGGAACAGAAGCAGATTGCCGCAAGAAACATTGAAGGTGATTTGGAACCTAGTAGATTTCAGAAAGGACGGGTGTCTTAACAAACCAGAGTTTTTGGTAGGAATGTGGCTAGTTGACCAGTGCTTATACGGACGTAAGCTTCCAAAGAAGGTCGATGATGTTATCTGGGACAGTTTGGGAAGCATAGGATTGAATGTTGTGATCAAGAAGAAGGGAAGAAGATAATAGAGCTAATTATAGAGGCCACTTACTGTGAATTGAACCTGATTCTCCTGCCATGTATCAGTAGACTTAGACTATTACTTGCATAACATTTCAACCTATATAAATTTTAATACATAGCTTAACATGAATACATCAATATAGTGACATGCTAGTTGCCTTACAAATGCAAAACAACTATCATGCTATACATGATAAACGCTAGATCGCTCTACAATACTGCAGTTGCACCGATACAGCTCCTCCAACAGGGTAGGACAATATCTCGCCGTATACCGGTATGAGCAAGACACAATCTTGGCACATGCACGACCTTGGCGCAACTCCAACTAAACCGATACAAAACTGAACGGTTCCAGTTAAGGAAGATACTCTCTATACGTGGAGCAAGATGAACCTCAAGGAGCTATTATCGAGTCAAACCCCACATGCATCACTTTATGAACAGTCCAATGACATAAATGACTTACTACTGACCGCGGAACCGTCGGCTTTGACGTCTTCCATTCTATCACCTGATGAGAACCAGGTTGCACCTCAAGACATCTACTATTTACCCACAATTCTCACTCAGGTGCAACGTGAGTTGATCAGTTACATCACCAGGATATTCATAGACGATCTTATCGCCGAGGTGCATACGAAGCGAATGAGAAACAGCATCAATAGCTTGCTAGACAGTGGTATCAGTTCCGAGGGTGGGCCAGGCGAGAACCGGTCCGGGTCTTCGGCCAGTTCTGCTTCCGGTTATAACAATATTTCCCTTCTTTTTGGTCAATTGCTTCTAGTGGAAAACCACCCATCGTTGTTGGTGGATCACTTCATACCCAAAAAGCTACTTTTGTCCGAATCAAACAGTAAATTGATCACATTGTCGGGGAAATTCCAGCTTTTCAATCGCATTGTCGACATTTTGATTGAAAAATCTCAGAATCCTGAAGGATTCCACCTATTGGTGACGGCTCAAAGCATAAAGGAATTGGAATTGATTGAAGCCATAATTATCGGGAAACAGTTGCATTATAAAAACTTGAGTTCTTCCAAGCTTTATGACGATAATAGAGGTATTCCCGACTTCAAGGATGCCAAAACGCCCGAATCTGATAAAGTGTGTGTGTATTTAATTACATCGGACCAGCTTTACAATCACTATATGAGGTTTCCTAGTGTGATTGAGTTTAATTTGATATTTTCGTTCGATCTGAAATTAGATATCACCAACCCCAGTGTCCAATTGCTCAAATCAAGATCCAACAAACGGCTTCCGATAACGATACCTGTTCCAGTTTATTCAATTGGACAAATCATAGGGCAAATTCCCGAGCCCACTTCGCTACTCAGTCTAAATCAGTCTGAGTTTAGCACCAATCCGCTACTCAAATGGAAAGTCGAAGTGATAAATTCTATGATAATGAACAAAGACCAGTATTCGAACTTTTCTGTGGAAGATGAGGATAACTTTTATTTAAGATTGTATGGAAGGAAAATGGAGCGATTTGAAAAATGGATACAAATTGAGGAAAACGAGGTTTGGATTCAGAATTTAATGAATGAATTTAACCAGAAATTGGTGGTACGATTCTCAGAGGAGCATTTGCTCCGAACGATTAAGAGTCAATTCAATGGGCATGAAACCAGAATTAAAACTGAAAGTGGTCTTGATTATGGTTCTTTCAAGATACGGCTTGTCGAAGCCATCCATGGGGAGATCCAACTGATGTATAATAAGTCTCTTGAAGTTAGCAATGCCAATATTTCCAGTAGATCTGAAGAATCCAAAAGACAACTTCAATATGATGCTGATGAGGATTCTATTGCCAGTAACTACAAGAAGTTAAGGATTCTCACGGAGGAAGCTTCCATTAGTGAGAAGAAGTTAGGCAAAATAGATTCTGATCTAATCAAATCTCGAGAGCTACGATCCGAGAACGAGGCCAAATTCTACCATTTCGTTGAACATTTCAAAGACAAGGAAACGAAACCGGAAGATTTGGAAGACCAAACCAGTATCATTAGTCAACTTAAAGAAGAATTAGGCAATTTGACGGGAGAATTTGATAGGCTTGACCAGGAGAATGACTCTATCAGAAAAAGGTATCAAACTAGTTCTTCGGAAGCAGTCCAGCTTTCGTCGAGACTCGGGGTATTGAAAGACCAATTTGCTAGCATCGAAGCTAAATTGAACGGGCAGGGTATGAGGTCGTTACCATCACTCATCAAGAAAGACACGCTAGGCAGTTATGAGTTGGAGTTGAAGAGAGTCAAGAGCAACAACGACTTTTTAAAGAAGTTCTACGATGAAAAGCTCGCCAAACTTACCAAGGAGAGGCAAAGTATAATGGAAGCATCTGCATCTGGATCCAACAGCAGGCCCACCAACAGAATTAGTAGAGGCACCACTCCGCTTTAGGTATGTATATTATGTATAGATAGGCAAACTATTTTTTTGCACCCAAAATCTCGTAAATCCCCCCCCGCACCGCCCAACTCTTTCAGGCGCCCTGAAGCAGTTGAATCCTTGGATGCACAACAACGGTGCCATCGAAGAGACCCACACAAAGTAGCAACATTGCAATCTTCCTT
The DNA here is from genome assembly GCA_030575035.1 of Suhomyces vadensis. Taxonomy (NCBI): domain Eukaryota; kingdom Fungi; phylum Ascomycota; class Pichiomycetes; order Serinales; family Debaryomycetaceae; genus Suhomyces; species Suhomyces vadensis. Next base: position 441,953 of record JAJMGK010000002.1, on the reverse strand, counting down.
GGGCCTATTCATTTTTATTGGTCCCATTGGGCAATTGGGCAATTGTGTGACATCACCATGTGCATGTTCTGGCTAGTATGGTGCCGCGACAGTGGCTCCACCGAGAAAGAAAATACCGCTCGTTAGCGAGAATTCCCATCATGGCACCACTAAAATGAACTAGTGTCCAATTAGACAGAATTAGCGAATACCGCGGCATGCCCCAGGGTTGGTTCTGGGCTAGACTTCTGAGCCAGACTTCTGGGCCGGGTCCAGGACGGTCCCCACGACTTACAGCTCTAGTCTATACTACAGTCCCCGTTACACACATTTACTCTCTTCTTGCCATCCACATATTCCTCTTTGCCCTCTAGTCATTCATTTTGTTCTCTGCCCTTCCTTGCTTCGTGCGGTCACCCCCCTCCGCTTCTTACCAGCCAATAATTCCGTGCTTTGTTCTTTCCCTCGCAGCCGCTAATCCGTGTCGTGCAGAAGTTCAAGGCATCATAAGGAGTTTGCTTTGCCAGTGTAATTCATCTAATTGTTGTTTTGCAATGGCTATAATTGATCAAGTACAATCGTTTCAGGCGCTTCTCAGTGCACGGATTGCCAATTCCAGAAACTCTCCGTGGGCTCTTGCAGGCATTGTCCGTGATATCGTGGTGGCCTTGTACGTGCTCCACCATGTCTCCCACTTCTATACACATGTTCGAGGCTACGGGATTATTGGATCTTTGAACAAACTCTTTCTTAGTCTCAAAAAGAAGTTCTTCCAGCTACTTCTCTCCTTGCCCCCCATCAAAAAGAAGGTCGACTTGGAATTACTGCAAACCATCAAGAAAATCGAACAGGAATTGATGAAGAACGATGACCAATTACTTCAGTTTTCCACGTTGCCTTCCAACGGATTGCAAAACAGTGTAATTCGAAACGAATTGGACAACTTGCAGATGTTGAAAAGTACCAGTTGGAAGCAAGGCCGTGTAAGCGGTGCTGTGTACCATGGTGGAGACGAGTTGCTTGCTTTGCAGACGGCAGCGTACGACAAGTACTCGGTGGCAAACCAGTTGCACCCCGATGTGTTTCCAGGTGTTCGTAAAATGGAATCAGAAGTGGTTTCTATGGTATTGGGCCTTTTTAACGCACCTACTCTGGGCTGTGGCTCGTCGACTTCTGGTGGTACCGAGTCACTTCTTTTGGCTGGTTTGGCTGCTAGAGAGTATGGCAGGATCAAAAAGGGTATAAGCAAGCCGGAAGTGATTGCTCCAATCACTGTTCATGCTGGAATTGAAAAGGCCTGTTACTATTTTGATATGAAGCTTCACAAGGTGGAGTTGGACCCAGTCACGTTCCAAGTCGATATCAAAAAGGTTAGACGACTTATCAATGGCAACACTGTTCTCTTGGTGGGGTCTGCTCCTAACTTCCCTCATGGAATCATCGATGATATCGAGTCGTTGTCGAAATTAGGTGTCAAGTATAACATTCCTGTGCACGTTGATGCGTGCTTGGGTTCGTTTATTGTATCGTTCTTGGAGACTTCCAAGGTCCATGGAGACGCCAAGCTTCCACTTTTTGACTTTAAGTTGCCGGGGGTTACCTCGATCTCCTGTGACACCCATAAGTATGGATTTGCACCCAAGGGTTCGTCCATCATCATGTATAAAAGTACTGAATTGCGTCAATGTCAGTACTATGTTCTGAGCGACTGGACTGGAGGAATGTACGGCTCGCCCACATTGGCCGGTTCTAGACCTGGTGCATTGATGGTGGGATGTTGGGCAACCTTGGTCAATATTGGTAGAGATGGCTACACTCAGTTCTGTAAGGAGATTGTGGGGGCAGCAATGAAATTGAAGACATCCATCCAAACCCACTCTGTCTTGAGTCAACATTTGGAAGTAATAGGAGATCCGATAGGAGCAGTGGTTGCATTTAAAGTAAGGAATGATTCGAAACAAATATTGAATATTTATGAACTTGGCGATTCTTTAACCAAGAAAGGCTGGCACTTTTCAAGTTTACAAAACCCTTCTGCACTTCATTTTGCGTTTACCAGATTATCGGTCCCTGTAGTTGATGAGATGATCGAAGCCATTTCACTTTCAATCGCTGAACTAATTAGTATTTCCAGCAAGAGTGGTTCGACAGAAGGACCAAAAAGTGATACTGCTGTGCTCTATGGTGTTGCAGGCAGCGTTAAAACCACCGGCGTGGCTGAAAAGGTGATTGTGGCCTTTTTGGATACTCTCTACAAGGTGTAAATGTATATATGAAGTAATTAAGATAATTTAATTTCATTTAATTCTCCAGTTTAATTTCATTCAACTCCCTGAGCAAAGAATCATTCAAGCTGGAATTGCCACAAGATGTAGAATTGGATTTATTACAAAGCTTAATGTTAAATGGAGGTATTTCTAAAAGCAAATCCAGCTTTTCAAATTGAGAATATACTCAAGTAAAGTTATAGAGAACTGAGCTGGCGTAGAATAAACTTGGAAATACCAATTAATAATAACAATCGGGTTTTATGCAGAGGATATTTTGGTTTCGCCGGTATGTGATGGGAATTTAGAGTTTTTATTTAAATGGGTGCAAATTTGGGAAAAAATGTAAAAAGCAAGAAAATCGATGTTTCCACAAAATTAAAAATTCGAAAATGTCCAAACGTAAGCTTAATGATAAGTTTAAATTAAGCTATGCCTCAAACATGACACTAGCAATATCAAATCTGTTTAGCGGTGGACATGATTTTTTGAGCTAGCAATAACTGGACACCACAATAATTTTATCTGGTAAAACAAATAATAGTGCAAATCCCCGAGTGAGACCCAGAGAGTTACCAGAGAAAACTAGAAAATAATCCAAAGTGTAGGCCAATCGATGGCCCCGTACATCGCAGGGCAAAGGCACGCTTCACAATAAGACAGAAAAAGGAAATCGCTTGAGCCAGCCCCTAAGGACGTAAGACTACACCTAACTACAAGATAGTAACAAATAATCGGATACGTCCTATCTGCCTGCGCATCCCGGCTTGACTGTGCAACAGGTCGGCCCCAGGATGTTTGACCCGATACCTCCTTCATTGTCCCAATGGGGCAGTCACACTACTTTTGCCGCGGTGCAAAAATCTCGATTCAGATAACACTTGTTGAGAGTGACCAGACAACACAGGCAGAACCCCACCAATAAGTATATCTTGATCGCCAGTTTCGATTCCAATTGTGTTTATCTGACGAGCCAGAACCACAAATATGGTTACTTGCGAAAATGTCTCGTTAATATCGTCACTATTTAGTACTATCTCATGTGGCAGCTGGATGTTTGCACAACTTCCTCAGATAGTCACCAATTATAGAACCAAGTCAGCCGAAGGAATATCGCCGTCGTTCTTACTTCTTTGGTTCATGGGTGACTTTTTGAGTTTTACCAGTTGTTTATTTAATGATGTGGTATTGAAGTTTCAGGTATATCTCAGTCTCTTTTTTATATGCAACGACATCACTTTATGTTTCCAATACTACTACTACAACAGTATCTACCCGCAGAGAAACGGCCATTATTTCACAGTCAGCCAAGAACCAGAGCCGCCTGCGTTCCCCTCGCAAAAACCAGACGCGGATTACCTCCCTAACCACACAGCTAATGCCATACACATCCGTCATCCCACTGTTCCCTCAGAGTCACTGCCACTGAGCTCGTTGTCGGGAGGTAGCAGCTACAATTCAATCAACGAAAACTCAAGCTCGGCCAATTCTGCTGTCAACTCCACATTTACTAAATCGGCCATCGTGGCTCTTCTCAATACACCCTCATCCATAGCCAGACCCACCGGCGAGGCGTCTCAGTTAATGCCCTACGCGGTGTCGCTAGCACCAGTGCTCGCAAAGAGAGACTCACGCGAAACATTGGGATTGGTGCTAGCATGGGCTTGTACCGTAGTGTACATGAGCTCGCGGTGTCCTCAAATCTACAAAAACTACAGGCGGAAATCGGTGACAGGCATCTCGCCCATGCTATTTGGCGCTGCTCTTTTGGGTAACCTTGGGTATACATTGTCGATTCTAACTAGTTGCGAATTTATGTTTGGCGAGGCTCGCCGCGAGTTCTTCATGAAAGAGTTGCCTTACATTCTCGGTAGTTCAGGCACCATAGTGTTTGACGCGGTATATTTCTACCAGAAACACATCTATAGAAATGCTGGTCTCAACACGTCCACCATAGCCATGCGTGATTGGGAAACCCGTCGTAGCAGCAACGACGACTATGTAATTTAGATATTTGATACAGTTGCATATTTATATTTATTAGTTAAGCCACTATTGTAACAGTAAAAAATCACAGAGACAGTTGTCAACTTCGACAAGAGAATCCCGATGTATCCTGGACTAAAAAGTTACTGTTGCCTTAGCATACAATTAACAGTTTTGGTGTGCCATAGTATTCACACGAGTCATCAATTCAAACTGTTAGTCTATGACTCTTATTCAAAACGACTTTGAGCTACCCAGCTTGAGACTATCCAGTAATTGGATAGCAGTGTAGAGCGAATACCCTGACCATAGATCCATACGGACCTATACATAAAAATACAGGCGTGTTGGAGTAAAGTTGCAAATCGTTCTTGTTTCCCGTCCTGCATATACCTGCGCCCATATCAAAGTGAAAATTGGCAGCTCCACCAGTTTGTTCATCAATGAGAGGTTATATACTAGCAACGCTTCCGAAAGTAGGGCCCAGACTACGACTAGTATATTATGTGAGGAAACAGCTGTACACAGTCGCTTCAACGAGCAACACCCTGGCGCCCGTTCATGCCCTATCACTTAGTCTTCGGTCTCGACCATTCACCAAACCGTTGGATGTGGCCGACTATACCACTCTTCTGTTGGACACAACGCCAAACCCGTTATTGGGAATGAATCCAGAGGAGATAATGGCGCTTTCTGATGCGGAATATATCCATTTGATGCAGATTCCGTCGCCCTATGGCCACCAAGACCAGCTATGTCTCAATCTAATCCAGCTCATCACAGACCACATACTTGCCAAACCCGAGTTGGTTTCACTATGGTTGATGAAGCAACACAAACCAGCGAACCACGAGATTGTGAATATCGTCATCAGGACGCTACGTAAGTCTTTCCAACACAACCTGGTCAAGAGCTCTATCTTAGAGTACATCGTGATGCCCGAATCCGAACGGTTTCGCCAGGGATTCTTCCACAACATTAGTGCGTTGCTCCATATGCGAGAGAAGTCCCGAGACGAAAAGACACTAATGCTTCTTAACTATCTCAACAAGTTGGCTTCAACGAGGGTGATTAACCCCAAACCAGTTCTCTTGAAAACCGAGCTCTACGCCAAAATCATCCACACCACCCCTCCTGCCAAATTTGCTCAGTTGTACCTGTACTTTTTTCACATCAACATCCAGACCCGCGACGTGAGCCGGCTCGAACGGTTGAAGAAAACGCTCATGGCAGGATCGGAAACCGAACGGTATGTGGCCAGAACCGGTTGGATCAGTCCGAAGTGGCATGAAACGTTGACCACCAGCTTTGGCGATGCCCATAGAGCCAAAATGATCCAATTCTTCAGTGTCAACGACCTCCATGTGTTTTCGGAATACTTTGTGCGCAAAAACGATATTATCAACGCCAATGTCTACTTGAACTTAATGGTGCAAAAGTTTGAAACTAAGTGCTTGCAGTCACAAAGTGGACTCATTGGCGACTCGGTGTTTGCTGATGACTTGCAGACTGTTCTTCAGTCCATTTTAAGCCATGTGATGACGTTCAAAGGGCCCCGTAACTGTGTCCAAGTTCTTCGGTATATGATCCGGGCCAAGCTCGAAGTCAAGTTTGAATTACTATTGGTAATCATGAAAAAGCTTCGGTCCCACAAACACTGGGAAGAAGCTCTTCTCTTGATGAACAATATCGACTTGAACCAGCTTTCGGTCAGTAACCGTTTAGCGTTGGTGGAAGAAATCTTGGTGATGATCAAATCACGGTACCCCCAGTCACCCAAGATTCTTATTGGCTACACCTCTTCGACTTTTGGAGGCAGCGGCACGCTGAACTCCGGTCTAGAGCTCTTGAACCGTTTGGGGTTGTTAGGACTCACTCACGGCAATGGTCAGATTGGCGAGATCTCGTCCTTTTCCATGATCCAGAAGGCCAGCGTCGACCGCAGACTCAGTGAGTTTGAATTCACCTCCAATTCTTTGGCCAATGTCTACGAAATTACCCTTGATTCCTTGGACTCGTCCCAGATCACTTCAGAGTTTGTACAACAATTGTACACTCGCTACACAGAAGTCATTAAAAAGAAAGATTTCAAGATCGAGAACTTGAATGATCGGGTAGTTGTCAATTTCATCACATATCTACTTCGTCAGAATCCGGGGCTTAAAGCTTGGGCCGTCCACGAGTCTATTGCCCGCTTCGAAACTGCCAAACACATTTTTGACGATTTCTACACCCTGTTTTATTTGCCCAGAACAGACCGGACCACGTCAGTGTCAGACTTGTTGATCCATACCAGTCTCATGATTCACAAGGACTACAATTTTGCAGCCAGAGTAATCAAGAGCTCTCGAGACGCACATTTGCCGTTCACCTTTAACCAGATATTTCCGTTCATCAAGTACCACTACGACCGTAAAGAACACAAGGCAGCCGAACTTTGGTACAAGGAGCTTGTTAAACATTCGGTTCCCGCCAAAGCACAGCCCGCCAAAGAGTTGTTCCGGATCGCACGTCAGCTAAAATGGGACGTCAACGGTTTCGCCTACAGAAAGCTAAATATCCACAAGAACCATCGGGCCCGGGCTCAGATGGACAGCATCAAAACCGACCAGCTCATCTTCCTTGGCGACGAAGAAATCGAAGACACCGTCACAGAAGAATTGATCGGCTCGCCTCCCTCCTCCGAGGCCGTCGCCGACTCCAACTTCGCCGACGAACTAGCATCTCTCTTGTACAAAGTAAAGCCGTATAGTAATGATTAACGACCGCGTCACCTGACCACACGCACGCGCCTCGCTGTTTTGTTTACGTTTTGCCGCATGCGGCCGATTCATCACAAACCATCTCAAGAACTGTTGATAGTAGAGAACTTAATTAGGACAGTCAGTAGTACCTGGATTAGGACAGTTAAGCCATATATCGCAATGAGCATCGAATATGCCCAGCTGGTGTTTGCACCCAAACTTCAGGATTTGATGGATACGCTGGACGTCGAGTCTACCATCGCTGGCCCGATTATGACCAGAACCAAAGACACTAAGGATGCCAGCTCAAACAACGACAAGGCTTTGGTATTGGATTCAAAACTGGCTGAATTGGACTCTGAACCAGGCCAGCCATCCCAATTCACAGCCATATCCGCCAATATCAACCAAACCATGGCACAGATAGGAGATATCTACAATCAGATCGGATACTCCAGCACTGAAATAGCCACCAAAAAATCCGAAATATTCTCTGTTATCACTGATACCATAACCAACTTCACCAGCAACATCCAGCGGGAAAAAAGCACGGTTGAAAACGAATGTGACTGGCTTCGGCAACAGATCCAGCTTATATTAGCCATGGTGGACGACTGCACCGGACAACATCACATCTCGCAGCAGAGCCAGGGCTTGGTATTCAATGATATGAACTTATACGAGCAAGGATATCGCCAGGAATCCACAATTGCCCAACAATACCACTCCATGTCACCGTTTCTCGAATCTGCTCCAGAACACCCTGCTCCACAGTTGTCGTTATTGCAATTGAAAAGTACGTTGAACTGTATCTTCTTGGAGGTACTAACAGCATTTATTAAACCATTTAAAAACCTTATATTCATCGCCCAGGTATACTGGGACCACCGAGAAGTGGTGGGTGAAATTGCCCAGAGAACTTCTATGGCAAAGAACTTGCCCAACCCGGCCGAAATAGAAAAGCTGAAACTTCTCGTGGACAAATTCGAATCCACTATCCAGTCCTTAATGCTCGACAAACCATCGGAAATACACCATGACGGAGAATACCATACATTTGTGATTTCGAGTCCTCGCAAAGCCCTCAACAGCCGTCGAAGTCTGATACGAAAGTCAACTACTACTCACCATAGTGTTCAGTTCGGGTCTCCTGCAGAAATAACTAGTGCCCACACACCAGATGCTTCAAAATCAGATGACCCCTACGATGTCTTGACAGACACAAATCACCAGCTTATACGAACTATCAGGGGCCTCAAGTACCCCAAAATCAACGGTGAGCTTCTCACTCAACTCAAGGCAGAAATAGAAGTGTACGAGCGAGAGTTCGAGCTCAGAAGCCTGAAATTAGTCACTATTATTGACAACTGCTTGCAAAACATTGACGTTTTGTGCTTGTCCAACGAACAAATTATTGAGATTCAAAAGCAGTATGACTTATCCGATACTGCCAAAAACGCTACGTTTTCATCCGACCCTGCTTCCAATGAAGGCTTCTTTGATATAGATACACTTAAATTCATTCGACACGAGCCCAAGAACTTCGGCCTCAAAGAAGACCACCTCGACTACCTTAACCGATTCGCCAGTATCCTAGACCGTAAACGTGATTCCAAGCAGAAGAAGTTTGACTATTATATTGAATCCTGCCAGGGGCTCTGGGCAAAATTTGGTGAAGAAAGGACTTACACCGACCAATTCTTAAAAGCCAACAACTCCTTAAGCGACACTTCGTTGCTCAACTTTAAAATCGAACTCAACAAGCTAACATTGAAGCGATCCAAGTTCATTGAAAAGTTCATCAACGACTCCAGGACCGAAATCGAAAACTACTGGTCCAAACTATGCTACAGCGAGTCGAGGAAATCCCAGTTCAAGCACTACAGCAGGAATGAAGACCTTGAACAAAACATGGCCATTGACGAGCCCAAAGTTGCTGGAAGCGCCGCTGAACTAGTGCTAGAAGAGCATGAACAAGAAGTAGCCAGATTAAAGGCCGAGTACAATGACAAGGAGCTGATACTTTTACTCTACCAACAGTTTGCTGAATTATTGAAAGACAAGGAGTTTCTCCAAGACTCATCGAAGGATTCTTCACGGTTATTAAGCAAGAACTCGTGTAAGATCCTACTTAACGAAGAGAAATTACGAAAGAAAATACACAAGCAGTTGCCAAAGGTACTAGACGGGTTAAAGAAAGAGATCCAACACTACAATGAAGCAAGAACATTTTGTGAGGATGGAGAGCCCAACCGGTTTCAGGTGTATGGCCAAGATCTTTACCACAAGATACTAATAATAGAGCAAGACCAAATGCCCAAGCATGGCCAACGTAATAACCGAAACAAGCCCAGTGTTTCACCTGCCAGAGTCACGTCTACCAAGATATCTCCTACCCGAGTTCATTCTCTCCCTTCAAATACAGTGACACGTACCAATGCTGGTAGAAGCAAAAGCTACCCGGGACTTGGACCACGCAAGTCGCCTGAAATCTTGAGTTCGGTTCAAGACCCGTTCATCAGAAAGAGACCAAGTTTGCAAAGACATAGCATCAAGGCAGAATCCACTGCCACTAGGCTCAATAACGCTTTGACAGGCTCAGTTAGTAGCAACTCTTCGCTTTCAAGCCTAGACAGCCCAATAAGGTTCCATCGCAAGATTCGTGGCAACAATTCAGATACTTCCAAACACTCTTCGGCTCATCTTCAGCCACTTAATATTCCTTTGATGTCTCAGGGACAGAAGACTCGGGGTGGAAACAATGAAAACTTTGATGATACCACCCAGATAGGGTCCCAAAACTCAAGGAATTCTCCCGTCCGATACATGGCTCAACCATTAGCCAACATCAGTCCTCCTAGAAGAAACCAGCTCAACACTTTGCACAAGTACCTGGGTCAAAAGTCGAGGAATAGTAAAGACAACAGCGACTCCTCGCCAATTAAGCTAGACGGAAGGATGTTTGACGAGAGAAACGCCAGTTCTCCCAAATCAAAGAGATTGAGTATCATGACTTGCGACAGTTCGACAGTTATTGGAGACGATTATCAAACGTGGAGAGATGAAAAAATCAAGCTGTTCAATATATAGACTTTTAACAATAGTTCAGTAACGAGTAATGAATTAAGAATTAATTTACCATAATGTTTGAAAACAATAAGACTTAGAGAATGATTAAAAAATTTGCACATGTAGCATTGGACGAGGTGGATTTGGTACCCATTAATTAATATTCATTATAATGTACTTCATACATACTAGTAGACTACAATTCTAACAGGTTCAAATAAAGCTGAGATCAACCTCGATGTAAAGTGAAAGAAGCGATGTTTTCTGTGACTTCTTCTACGGAGCTCGCTTTAGTTTCTACAGCTTCGCTCTTACCAGGACCAACTTCATCATCATCATCGTCGTCGTCGTCGTCGTCATCGTAGTCATCGTCGTCATCCTCGTCGTCATCAGCACCAGTCTCATCGATGTTCTTGTCATCATTCTCATCGTCGTCATCTTCCTCCTCTGGATATCCTCCCAACTTGAGAACTATCTTGTTGACTATTTCATTGTAGTCCATCATTCCTCCCATACCTATGTCGCCGTAGCTACCGACTACTTTTTCCACCGGCTTCAACATTTCTATCCATGGCATTTCCTCGGCAATTAGTCTCAATTGTCTCTTGGTGGTGATGGCATTGTACGAGTATGATACCATCGAAGGGGCTAATAATATTGGGTACGAAGTGTTCCAGGCCCTGATGACGTTGGTAAGTAAATTGTCGCATAAACCCAACGAAAGCTTAGACAACGTGTTTGCAGTAAGTGGACACACAATCAAGATATCAGCCCAACGTCTTAATTCAATATGTAAGACAGGATCCAGCCTAGTCCTCCAAGTGGTCCACTCATCAGAGTCTCTCCAAATCCGCACTTTTTTAACCTGTTCCAAGTGATGCAATGTTTCTTGAGAAATGAAGTTTTCACTTGACTTTGTCAAAATCAATTGGATCGAAATCTTCTCTGGGGTATATATCTCGTACAACTTACCAATAATAAGCTTAATCTTCACGGTGGACAACGCCCCACATACACCCAACAATACGTGAATCTTGCCGTCGTCTTGGGGTAACCTGGGATCAATGTTTGCATTTTGTTCACCGTTGCTGAGATTTGCTGGCGGCTTGGGTGGCACAGAGTTGGATCCTTCCGAAGCCAAAGTTTCCGAGATCTGTCTGCTAGGAGCAGGAACTCCTGAGCTCAGTGAGTCGCTTACGGCACCATAGGAGCCACTTCTGGACCGTATTTTGCCGGGCTTTACTGCTTCATCCACATAGAAATGTGCATGAACTGACGGTACCTTGTGATGCTGGCTGGTCTTGGGGGGATTTAACGTGTAATCCAAGCTGACAAGCGAATCATTCTTATGATTTCCAAATTCTGGAGACGAAACTGGGCTTGAAACTTGCTGGATTGACTTTGCTACAGGCTCTGCATCAATATTGGGGGAGTTCTGAACGCTAGAGGTCTTTTCTTTCAAGAGCGCACCGCCAGCTGGAATGGTTTCTCTCAGCAGAACCGATTGTAAAGGTGGCTGGGCAGGGTTGCTCACGGGAAGCACTCTTGTGGACGAGCTGTTGGTCAAAATCGGTGGTGGAGATGGACATCTTAGGTTCGATATTGCCATAACCGACGGTGGGATTTCATTAATACCTGTCTCCGCCATTGATGGCGATGTGGATGATGAAGGTTTTTTACCTTCGGAGCCGGTCTTATCTGACAGCATACTAATAAACTCGACCTTAAAATAGCCAAAGATGTCTGGAAGTCTTAGTCCTAGACGTAAGTGTTACGATTGATTGTTCTTTACCAGTTTTATTGTTTATAAGCGATGGTACAAACTCCTCTTGTTAGGGATAAATCTGATTAATTAGATCTTCGAGCCAGAAAAATTTTGTGGTCACGTGAGAAATATGCTGTGCTACGCTTGTTGTACACCTGCTGTACACTTGTTGCAAGCTGGGCGTGACTGCGAAGTTGGAAGTAGTTGCGATGGCGAGACCGCATAAGGGGCCGGTGGTAGAGGCTGGTACCCGCCAGCTATTGCTACGTGCACCACGCCTAGCATTAACTCTGCTGGAGATAGGTTGAGTCACGTGACCTTCTTTCCGGAGCAACCACACTATGGTTATGAAAAGAATGACTGTGTAGATAAGACGGTACTAAGCGGGTTAGGTCAGGATCGGGATCTACGCCCTATGTCGAGTGCGAGGCTGGGACGATAAGGCTGGTAGAATGGCACGCGGAATTGGTACCCACGATTTATGACGTAATCATCAATTAACTATTTGTAGAATGATAGTAGCAGTATACCTTCATATATATGCTACCGCAACGGGAACAAATCGGGCTGCGGTGAAGCTCGTATCAGGGCGTAGACAGTCCTATGAATTCTGTTTAAAGGCAACTGGATGCGAATATATATTGGGCAGCTCAACAAAATAATAATAAGTTTCCGCAAAATAGTTTAATTAATTTCACATTTGGTGCAGTCCCGCAAAGTCATGCTAGAATTCCCGGATCCAAAAACAAAACCCAGTTAGCGTAGACCAAACAAGTCAGGCAAGTTTCGGGAACAGTTTTCCGTGTACGGTGAGTGGTCCAAGAATAAGATACTCAAACGAGAAAAGTCGCATAATTGATCCAGGTTTACTAGTTGTTCTTGTTTTAGAATATCGATTTCTTGGTTAGGATTATTTGAGAAAAAGGAATTACAAATCATAAATATGTAGTGTGGTATTTCCGTCATCTAAAATCGACTGATTAAAGCAATTTCTTATGCATACAATTGACATTGGGCTTCCAATTAAAATTAAAATGTTCACAGATTGTTTCGAATGTTCGTAGATGTAGAAACATCGTAAGCAATCTTTTAGGCAAAAGTGAAATTTGAAGGTATGACAATCACAAACTTTTACAATATCCTGACATTCTATTTCAAGGATTAAGTTGAATAACTAGCTATTGTAGTGAAGTGTACAAGGAAACGCATTTTAGTTTAAGGTTGACAAGCAATTTCGATAGGGAATGTCTAACCGACCTAGTTATTAATTTGAAGGTTTGATGCGCTTAACGGAATTACAAGACGCAAATCAAAGAAGGTTTTTTCCGCCTTGTAATTAATTTTATAAATATTACCATGTCTTTTTTTTTTAATTTAAATTATTATTCGAATACTAATCTAATACTGTAATAATAGTATTGTTATTTAGTCTCGAGAATTTCCTATGTTGTTTTCCACAAATCAACAGGTCACTTGCATTGACCCGGTTGCCGAAACTATTGCAATTCAAAAGAAATTGCATATCAACTCTTTTTGGCTTCGTGAAAGATCACGCCTTGCAATCCCTTGCATCTGCATGCAATAATTCATGCACAAGATGTGAAAGGCTGAAAAATATTTTGGAACCAAAACTAATTACTTCTAGACTAAACAAGTTGCGTTCAGGGATCGTTAGCAACTGGGCGAATTATTTGATTCCTTTTTTAACATGTACACAGTAGAAAACTATTTCTGAATAACATTCAACTCTCTAAAAGAATTAACCAATTCTCGTGCCCTATCCTCTTCATTAAGTACCAGTTGAACTTCTTTAAATTCTAATTTTTCGATTGACTTAGGCTTTCGAGGTTTAGTATCATTCGAATCTTTGACAATGTCACTACTAGACTTGAACTCAGTTCTTTTTTCAATACGATTAGGATTTGTCGGAGTCCTTGACTTTTGACTCCTGGTATCATTTTGATAATTCTGTAAGCTTCTAAGAGGTATTGCCGAATGTTGGGGTTGGTACGACGTATAGAATTGTTGAGGAATAGGTGGTAAAGTTGACGGTACCGTATTATTATTTCCTACGCCATTGTATGGAGTTGACTTAAGTGGTAATTGACTAGGTTGACTAACTGTATTACCATTTCCATAGTAGTAGGGGTACATTAAATAACTTCCTGTAGTTGTTGGATTAGGATTAGAACCGTAATAGAACTTCTGCTGTATCAGATTTCGTTCAAATGCAAGATGACTTATCACAGAGGTTCCATGATAATTATTAGACCTATGATTATTACTGTTGTACCCTTTTACATTAGTTGAAGCATTCATACCAGAAATTGTTCCAGTGTTATTCCGGGTTCCTGCCGACGGATACATCTGCTGCAACACATAATTATTGTAGTCGGGGAACTTGTCATACCTTACTGTTAACGATCTACCTTCAAAATTAGCATTGTCGAATAATTCGATTAATTTGTCAGATGAGCTTTTGTTAGCAGTTGTTACAATTGCAAATCCTCTACTTTTTGGGTAGCTAACTGATTGCGACTGAACAATTATTGAAGGATCAAGTCCTTGTTCCACTAACATTAATTCCTCAGTACTTAGAGGTCCTCTACCTTCCGAAGTTTGGATCATCTGATTAATCTGGCTATGACTACTTGATTGCATAGGAATCTCAACTCTTAGAATGGATATCTTAGATTCTGGATCCAATTCGTGGGATTTTTCGATGAGATGATCCTTCAATTGGGCCCAAGTCGAAGAGTAGGGGACATTTCCAATGAATAATCTACAAGCATTGACTCGTATTAATTCTTCATCCTCCTCATTTTTAATAAAAATAATATTCTTATCTTCATTTGTTTCTGTTTCATTCTCTGAGCCAGTTTCTTCATTTTCATCATTACCAACTTCGTAAGAAGAAGAAATGGCAACTTCAGATTCCAATTCTGTAGGGGAAACGGATCTATTTTTATTAACCATATTAATAATAAATGCTGGAACTGGTTGCTTAGAATTTCCTGTAACATTACTATTGAGTGACGAGCTTGACGACACCGAGGTCTTGTGGCTGCTTAGAGCAGTCGAACTGTTACTCCTAGAAGATTTCTTAGACTCGAATGATCGATTTGACGAAGACCTGCGAGAGAGATAACGTGGCTGCTGTGATACCGGAATCGAACCAAAGTTTGAATTTGCTCCCATAGTTCCCATTGCACCCATAGGATTAGGCGGTAGAGGGTACAGATTAGGAAACTGAGGAAATGAAGAAGGATGAGTATATGATGAAAAATCATAGATTTGGTGATTAGATGTTGGTGCTTGATGTGGAGGTTGAGCAGTTTGAGAGTAGTGGTTGGATTTAGAAGTAGGTGGAGTACGTTGAGCAGAAGGTAATTCGGTACCTGGAGATGTTGATTCTGAATAATTATCTTGAGTTGTTCTACCATAGTGTTTTTGAGGTAAAATAGGAGGAAAATAAGGATTATAGTAAGTACTATTGGACCGCACATTTCTCTGGTTTATCAGATAGTCTATCAATGGGCTACTCATCAATTTGACATCTAGAATTTTTTGTAGCCATTCAAAGCCATTTAAATTCTCAATTAACTTCGTACAAAGTGACCAACTGTATACCTCAAGCACGGCACCTAGTTCCTTTTCAAGTTCTTCATCAGCAATTGGAGCATCCAGTTCAGGTTCTTCATAAAATTTACTAATCTTGTAAGAAAGGTCTTCATTTTCATCAAAATTGGATTCAATAATCGAGTCAATTAGCTCTTCTAAGTTATCCTTGTTAATTGAATTAGGAAGTGAGGCTATATTTAACAAGTAAGAATAGTTTCGGCTTGGTCCACGTTGTTGCATACTGGAATAATTCGAATATCCATAGTTCTTCATGGCGTTCGCTCCAAAAGGAACAAACGGTTGGGCAAATTTATTGATAAATGTGCCATTAGGGGGTCGAAAAGTTGGGGTTGACCCCGGCGATGGAACAGGTGTGTCGTATTGAGAGGCCATGGCGGAGCAAAATAAACGAATTGCTAAGTACTAAACTTCTTCAACCAAAATTGCGAAAGTACTCTTACCCACTAAATGATATAACGTTCCCGAGCGTAATTAACGATAGGACTGGAATTTATATTTGACGTAAAAAAAAACTTTGAAATCTTGTCAATCAATAGTAGATATAATAATTTAGTAGGAACAAGCAGTGATGTACCAAAGTAAATGAAATTTCGTCTACAAACGAGAAGAATTACTGATATTTAGAATTCTACAAACAGGCTTGGGAATGAATATTCACATAGCCATTGATAGGTGTTTCGAAAGTATTAACAATTAACGTTTATTATAATTTTCACCCCTAATTATCTAAAAAAAAAAAACCGATCATTTGTTCCCCACCCCCGCAACACCCGTATCTACTTACTAATTGACATATTTGTGTGTGCGTAATCATGTATGGATGCGAATTGTTTGACGGGTAGAGGTGATAAAAAAAGGAGCAAATAAATATTTTGACTGTGAAAACTCTAAATAAAGAAGTAAAAAATAAACTTAAAATAACTTTATCAGAAAGCTTGTCCAGTGGTACAAAGCCACGGGTTGGTTGGAGAGTTGAGGCTTAACTAAAATAATATGAGTGCTATTATAAATATGATTTGGGTAGCGCACTGGACCGAGTCAAATACGGCAGATCTATTCATCCAAAAAAAAATATTATAAGGGGAGGAGGGGTAGGGTAAAGGGTCCTCTGGAAATCATAGCGAATCAAAACTATCTAGGTTTAAGCTATTCTGTAAGCCTACTACTTTTGATTGTCTAGTGAACCAAGGGTATTAATACTGTATTTCATCTCTATATTATTTAGTAATTCTGTCTAGCGTACAGTCTCTGCCTTTTTCAGTCAAAATGTTCGAACTCCCCTCTTTCAGCCTTCCTTCTCAGAAATTTAACATATATTTTTGTGCACTCGTTTGCTAATTTATCCTGTGACACTTGATCCGTTACATAGCCAGAATAAAAAAAAATCCCCTGAAGGTTCAACCTGAATTAATTTGACATGATTGAACACAGATCAGCCTAATTAAGACCCGCTCACTTCAGGTATTTTGATTATTACTGTAGCAAGCGCTAAGAATTCTCTCAGAAACCTACCCTTGAAATCCATCATTTAGTATTGAGTTGATATTATTTGATATTTTGATATCCAAGCTTCGCCTGAAAGTCTTAAGTTGAAATGATATTTAGATCCTGCACTTTCGCAGTAAGTTTTTTTATAAACGTTTTTTATGAATTTGCAACCAAACATTCTTGAGTGTGTGTAACTAAATATGGTTGCATTTGGCCCAGTTTATGTGAGTGAATTATTTTTTTATGGCTCAATTCATTAATATCAGAGTGCTAGGATGTTTTATTAGTGTTTCTTACAACGGACTTGCAGATTTATTAGGAGAAAATGTGGTAATCCTAGCTGCGCTTATTCATCAAATCTACTTTGTCTTTGATCAGTTTCCAATTTTCCAATTCCTTATAATTGAAGCCTTGCTTCATGAGAACATCCCTATTCGGCCATATTTAATGTTTTCCGTAAATACGAGTTATGGACGCTTTATAAATTGAGTACATTCCTTCATGAAACGCTTAGACAGTATTGGGACTTGATATTGGAAAACAAGTACACACTATAATCTAGAAATAAAATGTACCTTTAGAAAATACAACAGCCCGATGTGAATTACTAGTATGCTATGGTCTAATAGAACTTCAACTAATTAGAATCAATTACTTGTTTTTGCGAAGGCAGTCATAAATCACTTTATGCAATTAGAATATTAATCTTGATTATCTTATTGGCAAGGGGCTCATAATTCAGTCTTAATATGAAATGGATCATCTCCGTAAATACAAGCTAATGAGAGTGCCTGAGAGTGCCTGGAGGATACGATCAATAATCAACTGTAGTTAACTTCATTTCTTCTTCACGGCTAAAGTGCTATTTGTGAAGAAGTTGCAAAGATAATTTTGAACAATAATGCTACGATCTTGGCTTCGAAGTAAGCAGTTGGCTGGTTGTTAAATTGAAGGTCTTATTAGAACAACAGTCATGATCAAATTGCACCCCAGTACTTCTTCGCTATCACAAAATACCTACTGCTTATTTCTGGTACTTCTTTCAATATAATTAGGTCATCTGAAAATAAAGAGACTCTAGACTCATTTCCGTAGCATCTACTAATACTAGCATAGAGTTAATCTATTTATCTATTTCCATTTTCGTCATGCAGATTAAGGTTATATAGGAACACTTACATTACTGCGGCTTTATTACTTCACATCTGCTTTAACGCTTCAGAATTTTCGGGCGCTCCCAACGCATGCGACCGTTATTCTTTACAACATTCTGAAGTAAGTAATCGTGCTCTAGCTTTATTTTTGATTTAAGGCGCAGCCGACATGACTTAGCTACGCGTAACCAGACTGGTTTGGTAACCAACCCCAACTACTGAACAAGTACGTCGATAAAAAATGATAAGTTTCGCTTATGTTAAGATATTTATTTTCTTCATTTTTCTGCGATGAGTTCAAATTAAAACTCCGATTTTCCCTCTAACTCCAAGAAGGAGCAAAATGTCGGTGCTATTCCAATTTTGAAAAGTCTTATCTTCTCTGGAAAATATTAGCGCGTCAAAGTCCCGGCTGAAACTGACCATTTTGTGTTGATGATTTTAGCGGAGAATGGTGCGGCGAATGAATTCAAAGTTTAATTTTGAGGACAAAATCACCTTGTTCGGTGAATCGAATCCGTCGCCGGGAAGTATATCAAAAGTTCCGAGACTTATGTGCAAAGCTTAGAACTTTAAAACCTTGATGTCTGGAGTGCATGACGCGGTGAACTTGCAGAAAATTAGATCATAGAGGAAAACAATTCAAGACTCGATGTTTTTTTTTCAATATAAACGGTTGTTCAATACGTCAAGTTCGTGTATATCTCTTGTAAATGCTAAGTTGAGACTACATTCAATTTTCGCCCTCTTTCAAGGCAAAGTACCCTAGAGCCTCATACGAAATCGTTGCTTCGTAACCTTGAAATTTCAAATTTTGTTGGGTGCTAATCAATAACACGTATTGTTCACTTGAAATAAGCTTTTTAGAGCTTCTAAAGTTACAGAAAATGGCAAATTCTTTGCTTCGATTTCAATTGCAAACTTGAGTCTTTTCAGATTGCTCAGATGTGATCCAAACTTCGCGCTAAAAATAACTTATTTTCGAATCTAGTTATTAAAAATTGCATAATTAAATGATCTACTGCACTTTATTGATTCACTTGACTTATAGGACGTTCTACACTAGGGCCCTTCTTTACCCTACTTAAAATTTGTCAAAACTTTGTAAGAAAAAATGTACGATTCGCGAGTGCCGGGTTATTTTTGTGTGTTCTAGGACACAAATTCAAGGCAAGTTTAACAGAGAAGAATGTCGTATGATAGATACGTTGAACGAATTGTATGTGAGAAATTAAAATTGTTCAAGATGTGCCAAACTTAGCTAGATTTTTAACGCTACGAAGAAGAATAATTTGAAGAATAAAAGAAGAATAATTTAAACCTAAAAGGCAGAAAAAGAAAGCAAAAGTAAGCAAGGAAAAAGGGGAACAAATTCCAATGAAAATCTTGTCAAAATATGTCTAATAACAATGTAGAATAATTAGGACTAACG
The DNA here is from genome assembly GCA_030575035.1 of Suhomyces vadensis. Lineage (NCBI taxonomy): Eukaryota > Fungi > Ascomycota > Pichiomycetes > Serinales > Debaryomycetaceae > Suhomyces > Suhomyces vadensis. Next base: position 422,427 of record JAJMGK010000002.1, on the reverse strand, counting down.
GTTTCAATTACTGGCGCAACTTCCGTAGATAATTGTCAACGTGGCACATGTTTTCAATCTGGTTCCGAGAGTTACATATGTAGGTTAGGGAGATGGATCTCAATTGGTCAAATGGAGCTTGCTATATGGCTCAATCTCTTGAGCTGCATGGAGCACGTATCTGCCAGTAAATCTGACGCATTATTGATACAGTTCTTCCTGATACTTTGCACACCTTCTTAATCAAAATGTCGCAACAGGATACTTGAATTTCCCCTTGGCAAGCAATAACAACGTATTTCACCATCATTCAAATTTTGTAAGCTCTATTAACTAAACAAAACGACATTCTTTGTCGCAAAAACTAAACGAAATTCTAAGCGCTCTGTTAAGAATTTTCAGCACATTGTAAACGAAATTGACTTAAAAAGGCGAGACATTCACATTAGAGGGGTGCAATATTTGGGAAATAATGTACCTTTTTTTTTAACTCTTACATGCTCACTACTTTCTTGATAGCAGAGGAATATTTACTCAAGCGGCATTTTAAAGCTTCAACGGTACTTAAAGCAAATAATAACTCTTGCGCTCCGTATTTAGTTCCTCATGCACAAATACCTACTTGCTACCTGTCTTCAGTACAATTCTTGATAGAAGAACAAATTTTTGTGCGCTTCTGGTAATTTTAGTAAGTATGCGCGAGAAGGATATTTTTCAATATTGGTCTAGTTCGCCTCAGAGAAAACAAGCCTCTAACTCCTCCACAACAAAATGTTAAAAGTTGTACTTTTTCAGTTATTACAGCTATCGGTTGTCTCACCACTTTTCCGTGAAAAGCAGAAGCTTCTTGGAAGATAACGGCCAATCTGTTGGTGTTCCAGAACTTTATTCCCTTGTTTTCTCAATGGTTAAGAGTTCTTCACTAGATCGCCATTCCTACACCTAGAATCCCGCCTTCTTAAATGTCAAAATTCTAATTTGGAAAGAAGCATAATCTGCTTGTGAAGTCAAAAAAAAAAAAGAAAACTATTGACCCTGACTGTTTACGGTACCTCTCGCGTTCACTATCTTACCTCCCCACATCCCTTCATTTCCTCTACACGATTAACCCTCTTTTCAATTATAATTAAACAGATCAAATCAACTTAAATTTTCTTTTTTTTTTTCAAGCTATAGAGCAACTCTATAGTTTATTCAATCGTATCATGCTATCATACAAGTCTCCATGTCAATACACTCAAGTTTTCTACGCCTACATTTCTTTTCAAATCATCTCCAATTCTACCTTCCCTTTTCGGATTTAGAATTGACCTTTATTTATTTTTATTTTTTGACAACATACCATTATTTTTTACACTTAAAAATATTTTTTAGCTTTAGGTTTTGATACTCATGTAAGTTTAAGTATTATTTAACAGATAATTTGTCTATTTGTTACAGTGTCTAGCTTGCTTCATATATTTAGCACCAAACTATTTAATCAGATTCTTCTTGGAAAAGAGCACAACACTTCAAGATGCGAGAACCCAAAAGAAATCGAATACAAACCTTTTTGTTTATTTGGGCTTAGACAGAAATTTTTTCACCTATATATACATTTAAAATTTTCTTCATCACTATTGGAGATACCAAATATTAATAATCGTACATCCTTCTTATTTTTCCTGATTGTTATATCTTATTTTGGGTTCGTGTTTGATTTTTTGATTTTTGATTTTTGATTTTTGATTTTTGGTTTTTGGTTTTTGAATTTTTGAATTTTTTTTGTGATAACTATTAGTATTGATCTTTTCAATACTCCCACCGTATTATATCCTATCGGGGTCCTCTAGGTTGATTGATCCTTCTTGATTAGTATAACTAGAAAAAAATCGATCTAAACATATTAAAGCCACCTTCTAGGAGCTTGTCTTCGAGTATTAACCCCGAGAGGTGCAAGATAGTATTCAAAAACCAATTGATTATATTATATGATTAGAACAACGTCTAAATTGCCATTCATCTTTATTCAATTCAAAAAAAAAGTGTTTATCGCCAGACCTTTACATCCAACAATACTTTGACTTAAATTTAATTATATTTGCAGTCTAAAAGAGTATTTATTAAATAGCTTCTAGCTCTGTGGCTTTAAGTCCCGGTAACCTTGAAAGACCGCTCAAACATTCTCGTTACTTCCTTTTCATTCAACCACCCCATCCATTTACCCCATATATTTCAACAACCGACACTCCAAATCAACTATGGCAAGAAAGAGGTTAAATCCGGCTATTAAAAGAAGTAGAACTAGATCGGGATGTTTGACATGTCGTGATAGACATATGAAATGTGATGAGCAGCAACCAGTTTGCAGAAACTGCTTGAAGTCTAAGAGAAAATGTTACAGAGGAATTAGACTCAATTTCACCCAGTATACTATTTACAATCCCGAAGAAACGAACAATTCGTTAAACAGGAATTCGGCCAAGAATGAGGACAACGAATCCTACCCAGCATCCAGAAACGCTCCTTATGAACTTAAACTATTGGACCAGTCAATTACGATTGCTTCCTTATACCAAAGCGGGAAACAATTGTACGAACCGTATATGCATCTTCATAAACCAGAAGACTTAACAGAATCTGATAAGCAGTACCAGCGAGATATCTTTACAGCATTTCCATCAAATTCAGCTATCGTCAATTATGAAAATGAAAATGAATCAGGTATTCTTCCTTTAGCCTCTCCCTCAATTCCCATTTCGAAGCCAGGTACTTCCAATATTGACAATACTGCGTTTCCAGAAAACTTTGATATTACCAATCTACTCCTCCATAACAGCTACTATATCAACCAAAACTCTTCAACTATTTATCCCAATAGATCACCGTCTGCCTCCACTCCAACTGCTACAGATGTAACTACTGCTTCCAACGCTGAACTCAGCAATACAAGTACTCAAACTCAAAATCTTCAGCATTTACTTCATGATAAAGATGAAATACAACTGCGACACCCTCACCCATTACAAGAACTGCAATCATCACAACCTCAGAACCAACAAATTCTGCGACATTCACGTAGACTGTCCCTTCATCAACCTTCCCCTACAAATATCAATACGTCATCTCTGTTCAATCAATCGGAAGAGATAAGTCAAGCTGGCCAGCGAAAAGCTTATTCGAGTATTCCAATTAATTTTCAGAGTATACCGGAAGATTTATCATTGCCAGTATCACATTCAGAGTCTAACTTTGATCAACTACTCCGTGAAACAAATGTGCACAATATATCTACTGAAAGTTATCCTCACAATGTCAATGTCCACGCATACATTAATCTTATAGAGAAGGAGAGATATTACTGGATACTTGATTTGTTTAACGAATTAAACATTTGGAAATCGGTAGTACCAACCTATTGTTTGAGGGAATTAGATACTGGTAGTAATAATAATTCCTTACTTATCAATAGTTTATTAAATTGTTCAATTTACTCCAATATAGGTATCGAAGAATTACTTGAGCAACAAAAATCCGAATGGTATTCTGCAAGATCTTTACAGTTCGAAGAATCGGACGATCTCAAGGTATTCGAAAATCTACTCATTAGTATAACATTGGTGATGTTGGCAATAAATTTAAAATTGAACAAAAATACGTTTACAGTTTTCACAAAAATTATTCTTAATAACCAGATAAAAATATTTAACAAAATATTGCATAAGCTTGATGGCGTTCTCAGTTCAACTAAATCTCATACGATTCTTTTGATTAATTCAATTCAGTCAATAATAATTTTAAAGTATATTTTAATGAAGAAATTTGATTTGGATCCGATTTCTAATTCTAAGGATATTGGCGACGAACTGACTATCATTCAATTTTCGGATCCATTTGCATCCACCAACACTTTTTCAAATAGTGGTAACATCAAAAAAGAATCAATTGACCAGCGTGATCAACACGATCAATTCCCGGCCTTTGCTGACACCGAGGACATAGATGAAGAGATTATTTATCCCAACCCTATAGAATTGGCTAGCCCCTTCTCAAATTCTGGACTAAAGGTAAGCGGTCGAGATGATAGGAATTTATTATCTAATTTCTTGGAGTTGAATCAGTTTGAAATAACCAATTTGAACAATTCGTTCAAAGATTTCAATATTCCATTGGCTTACACAATCTTGACATCAAGTGCACACGATAAACACCAACAACATAATTTTCAAAATGAATCTAACACTAACAACAAAAGTGATTCGATGAAATTAAGAGAATACGCTTATTATCTAATTAAATTAAATTATGTCATTCGTCATCCTAAATCTAAAATAATTAATATTGACTACGGTTTTATATTCAAGGAGGACAATTTGATATTTCCACCATTAAATGAAAATTACGATTCCACTGAAGAAACATTATCATCGTTAATATCCCCTCCAATAATGGATATCAATGAACCACAGCAGAGACGATCAAATGAAGACAACCCAAGGCCAATTAGTTCAGCTCATAGAATTGTTCTTCCGAACGAAAGAGGAGTAGCCATAAACCTTGTTCGGGAATTTATAAACAAACTTATTAATTATGATAGTGCAAAATCAGTGTCGGAATCAAACTTAAAGATTGATAAGATATTTAAATTGATCGACGAGTCGATGATTGAACAAGTGATAAAATTATGCTGGAGAGATGGGTTTAATTGGACATTAACTAATATTTCAAATGATGAATATGACTTTGATCTAGGCAAAAGAAAAGACCAGATTGTTGAAGATATTATTTAATTGCGAAAAGTAAAGTTTGGCATGTCACGACGTGGTTTGAACTGTAACGTTGATTAAAAGAATAAGCCTCGAAATGAAACACTAGGGTATAAAAGTTTACTTTTTCGTCTATTCATCAGTATTGTATAAATTTATAGTAAATTTTACCTTTTGCATGTTGAGAGGGTTTCAAAAGATTCCCTTAATCCTAAAACTTACTTTGGATACGATATTTTATTTAGTTCCAATAAAGGTCTGTCAGATCCTGGAGATTCAGTGAATCGGACCATAATTTTACAGCAAATATAAGGCATTAAGTGGAATTAGGCTTAGCTCATAAAATATGACAAAAATACATTTTGTACTAAGAACTTTTTACATGTGACCGTAATCGTCTACCGAGAATCAGTAGTCAAAATTGAAAATAATAAAACATAAATAAGTAACAGCACAGAAGGCTAAAACGTACAAATGAAGTAGTGTTCGCTTGGAATGGTTGCAATCCCCGTTTCTTTAAAATGATTATTTTATAGTTGCACGGTTATTCTTCTAAAACAAATCTTGCAACAAATGTATCTCCTAAAAGGATGCTATTTGAACGTACTTAATAGACTTCGTAGCCAGGATTATAATAGGCTTGCACTAAGAAAATATGAAGGCTTCGCTCATTAAAAAAGTTATTATAAGCCAAGAAATGTAACCCAATGAAAGTGTAACTCGCAAGCCTTCAATTTAATATAGTTTGTATATCGTTGGTTTATGTGTTTCATACTTACGATAAAATAATTATTAAGTATTAGAATTTACTATTTTAGAAAATAAAAAAACTGTAAGTTAGGAGACATTTTTATTGGCAGATAATCACCTAGTTAGGTGGAATCAATACCATAACTGGTTGTGCGTATGCGTTGCGCCTAAACTGGCTTCATCTTGTGCCCGAAGAGCCGGTAGCGACGTTTCACACATATATTTTAAATAATTTACACGTCATATTACTATGCGTAACTATATATACATTTACCGTTTGATGTTACCAAGTCAACTAGATAAATGAAGAAAAATAATAATAAAACCGTTCAACTACGCCCACTATTTAGATTTGCTGCCTCTCCTTGCATCCTCCCCTATATGTCCGGGAGAAGAGTGAAAAAAAAAAGCCTTAAATTTAATAGATGGTTGCCCCACTCCCCTCTCCCTACTTGTCTCTCCCCTAAACAGGCGTCTTATTTTTGGGTAGCACCGAGATTGCAAAATTGTCAGCTCAACTAGGCGCAGTCAGATTTACTATAGCTACCTCCTATGTAAAGGTAATTATTCGTAAATAATAGTAATGGACAATTGAGATGGGAATGTGAATCTGGCTGAATGTCAAGAAATGAATATTCCATTTCAAAGACGTACTTCGAAGACCAAAACCGTTAGGCTAACTATAATATTGATGAAAATAGAAACGCTAGACTTTTCCAACGGTCAAAGGACATACCATATAATAAAGTGACGCGCTTAACAATATACGACAAATGTACAACCGGTAAATTAACAAAATGGAACATGCAAGGCAAAAACGTCGTCTCCATGAGACAGTGTACTTAATTGATGCATTACACATTGCAGTGGTCTATGCATACGCGGATGACCTGGTACATATTCCGCCCTATACATCAAAAATATTTGAGTAAATCGCATTCGTGCCCTCTGGCTTTTACTAATCGTGCAGTTGACAACTTGACTAAATTTTGATGCTAAAACAATCCCCTTTTGGAAGCATAAACAAAACAAGTTTGGAATTTTGTGAGTTATTATCAAAGATACGGTACTATAAGGAGGTGTATCTTAATCCATCAATGAGGTCTAATTAACCAATTGATTTTCCCGTCTATGTTGCTTGTTCAACTAACGGTTTAATCAGCATATCAAAATTCCTGGTGTTGACAATTACGGATTTCCACATTGGTGTAAATTCTCGTGGTTGAATCGCGTAACTATTTTTTTTTTCAATCCGGAAAATATTATATTAATAAACGATAGGGCGATTGCATGCTCATCAATTAATCATATCCCCAGCAGCTGCACGGCCCGGTGGCGTCCATCAAATCCCCAGTTAGCATTAGTAACCTGCCCCTTATGCTTCCCCATTATTATCAAGCGTCTTAATTCAACGGTTATTTAAGTCGTGCCCGTCACCCATATTCGCGGTTGTTGTCGCCAACGCCGGCGTGTGCGCACCACACCTTCGCACGACGTCCTTCACGCACTCGTGCATGGGCCCGTGCCCGTGCCCTAATAACAACAGAGCCGCCGCTCGGTCTATACGCAGGATAATCTCCCAGATAAACTTACCCGGCCCCCAGAAAAAATTTTCGATTCCAGCATAAATCTGCTGCTGGCATCGACGAATTGACCAGTTTTCGTAGCCATAAAAAACCAGCCAATATGTCCCAAGGTACTTTATTTGTCAAGAGCAAAGTTAGATGCATCGCTCCAAAAGCTTTGATCAACCACTTCGACTTAGATGTCAAGGTTGAAGAAGCTGAAGGTAATGCTTTCACCTCCAACTTCCCATTAGGAAAAGTTCCAACTTTCAAGGGTGACAAAGGTTTCAAATTAAACGAAGTCATTGCCGTTTCTCTTTACTGTATGTATAGCATTGAGTGGGTAAAGTTAGGACTCAAAATGATGAAAGAATTTTTCAAATTATACAGTTATCCCTGTCTTAATAAATCATGTCGAGAGTTTTTATTCTGAAGATCCTAACTTTAACCATATCCATTGTTCAAAACAATAACTAACAATTCTAGTAATCAACTTGGCTGATCCAAAATCTAAGTTATTAGGTAAGAACGCCAGAGAATATGCTGAAATCGTCAAGTGGGCTTCATTTGCCAACTCTGAAGTTATTCCAACTCTCGCCAAGGCTTTCCAACCATTGATTGGTGCTGCCTCTTACAACAAGAAGCAAGTTGACGAAGCTTTAGCTTACCTCGATCAACTCGTCAAGATTTTCGAAACCAGATTAGCCAACTACACCTACTTGGTTGGCGAAAGAGTCACCTTTGCTGATGTCTTTGCTTCTTCCTCTTTCTTCAGAGGATTCGAGTACTTGTTTGGTAAGGAATGGAGAGCTCAATACCCTAACGTCACCAGATGGTACAAAACTCTTACTACCCAAGAAATTCTTGCCGGTACTATTGACAAGACTCAATACATTGAAAAGCCAATTGAATACGTTCCTCCAAAGAAGGAAAAGAAGCAAGCTGCTGCTGCTCCAAAGAAGGAAGCTGCTCCAAAGAAGGAAGCCGCTCCTTCTGAAGAAGCTCCAGCTGCTCCTAAACCAAAGCACCCATTGGAAGCCTTAGGTAAGCCAAAGGCTGTTTTGGATGAATGGAAGAGACTTTACTCTAACGAAGATACTAGAGAAACCGCTATTCCATGGTTCTGGAAGAACCAATACGACCCAGAAGAGTGGTCATTATGGAAGGTTGACTACAAGTACAATGACGAATTAACCTTGACCTTCATGTCCAACAACTTGATTGGTGGTTTCTTTGCTAGATTAATGGCTTCTACCAAGTATCTTTTCGGTTCCATGGTTGTCTACGGTGAAAACAACAACAACGGTATCACTGGTGTCTTTTTAGTCAGAGGTCAAGAACACGAACCGGCTTTCGATGTTGCTCCAGATTGGGAATCATACCAATTCACCAAATTGGATCCTTCCAACCAAGAATCTAAGGAGTTTGTTGAAAACATGTTAGCTTGGGACCAACCTGTCATCGCTAACGGTGAAAAGAAGGAAATTGCTGATGGTAAGGTTTTCAAATAAGCTATTTAGTAATAGAAATTCATTTCGATTTGAAAACGCAAACATTATTTAAATTGAATAATTACGTAGTTAGTCTAACTTAGACTATCAGGGTAGGACGGTTACCAGAGGCTTATAGGAAGGCTCAAGGTACGTTTACGCCAATTCATTGAAAATACCCTTTCCGAAAGCGCCGCACTAAGCCCAGACTTGTGAGCAATTAGTAGGTGGGACCACAGGGGCTAATTAGGGGATGCAACAGCGACATTGGCCAATTAGGAAAATGAGCTGTAATAGAGTACAGCGAGGATGCAGCAACGTAGAGACAATTTTGAGTAACTTTGTAAATGCTTCTTGTATTGTTTGCTGAATGAAATCCTGCTTCTAGGGAGACGTCGCGCGACCACGGTGCAATCTTATCTGGATCATCCCTAATATGCACCTAGGGCGTCGCTAAATCGTATGTGGGACCGTTCACCTCACTCTATTTCCGCTAAGGGTTCTCGCTACTTAAATGCCGCAGAGAAGTTTCTACTTGGTCCATTTTAACTTTCATTCCAAGTTTGGGCGTGGAGCTTGGCTACATTAACATTGCTTTTTTGCTCATGCTAATCGTACTTAGCAATCATAGCCAACCCACACAATTGGAATGCTTCTCACTAACTTTCTCACTAACTTTCTCGCTAACTTTCTCGCTAACTTTCTCACTTTCTCAATTGGCTCAGTTCTGGCGCGTCCTGCCACCACCTTCACCAGCCACATACAAATAAATCACCCCCAAAATTATACCAAAATTGTACCAAAATTATACCAAACTGACCTTGTAGTATATCCCTCCCCCCTCATCTCGCATTACCCCAAACTATATGTACATACGTCCATCCTTACCCTCTCTTCTGTTACCCACTGTTGTTCATCCAAGCACCCTTCCTCCAGGCTTGCACGTGACCGTGTTCTGAAATCAACACCGAAGTAAAAACTTTGACAGCGGCCATTTTTTCAACACATCCAAGCGTGTGGACAGATCAACCCTTATCAATCAGTCGACCAAGCTCAGTTTTAGGAGACCGGTAGCATATTTTTGTATTAAAGACGTGATAGTTAGGCAGCAACAATGGCGGTTTTTAAGAGTCCATTCATACGTAATATACGAAGGAAACCTTTGACGGTGATCATTCCATTTGGGTTTCTTTTGGTTGTTTATTACTTGTTTTTCACTTCATCGTCCACCTCAAAGACCACTCCAAAGTACAATTATGACAAAGTTTCCAGGGGCTGGTTTTCCAAAAACAAGAATTCGGTGATTCTTCAAGATTTGCCCAAGAATCATATCAGTCACCATGATTTAAATTCCTTAACTACATCATCCGAATCGTTGCAGAATAGAGAGGAGATTTTAATTTTAACTCCTATGTCAAGATTCTTACCAGAATATTGGGACAACATCAATGCATTGAGTTACGACCACAGTTTAATAACCTTGGGGTTCATTTTAACCAGAAACGAACAAGGTGATAACTCATTAAAGGTGTTGGAATCCACCATCAAGAAGGCACAAGCCAAGAATGCCTTGAACTTCAAAAAAATCGTGATATTGAGACAAGATTCCGGCTCTTTGGATGATCAATCCGAAAAGGAAAGACATGCTCTTACGGTGCAAAAAGATAGAAGGTCCATGATGGCGTTGGCAAGAAACTCCTTGTTGTTCACCACTATATCTCCTAGTCACTCGTGGGTTTTATGGTTGGACTCTGATATTATTGAAACTTCTCCAACATTAATTCAAGATATGACAGCCCACAACAAACCAGTACTTTCCGCCAATGTTTATCAAAGATTCACTGCTGACTCAGGACAGGAAAGTATAAGACCTTATGACTATAACAATTGGGTTGAATCTGAGGAGGGGTTGAACATTGCCAACAGTTTGGCAGATGATGAGATTGTGGTTGAAGGTTACAGCGAAATGGCTACTTACAGGCCATTGATGGCTCACTTCTACGATGCCAGAGGTGATGTATCTACTGAAATGGCATTGGATGGTGTTGGAGGAGGTGCATTAATGGTCAAGGCTGATGTCCACAGAGACGGAGCTATGTTTCCTTCATTCCCATTCTATCATTTGATTGAAACTGAAGGCTTTGCCAAAATGGCAAAGAGATTGGGATATGAAGTGTTTGGCTTACCCAATTATTTAGTGTATCACTACAACGAGTAAGTGGTATTGTTTTATTAAAAAACAAGTACATTAGATTAGTCTGTATTGCCTTAAATTTATTCGATTAATGTCTATAATGTAAAGTAAGATTCAAGTGGTGGGCCGTATCCAGAAATCTCGAGTCTTCTGTCTTCTTTTGACGTTCGTCTTTACTCTGTTGTTGCACGTTTTATTAATTCGGTCTTACGAAGTTTCAGAAATCATTTATTTTGTGAAAGTTTTGTATTTTTAACAATAAATTTTTAGATTAAACTAACCTCTCAAATGAGAATCTCAAATAGAGGTAGAGCATACGGATCATATGCGCCAGTAATCGAAAAAGAAACATTGCAGTATAATGATTGGACCAATGATTAAACTAGTCATTTATGCTAAAGAGGTTCTTAAATAATTAAATAAATATGCGCAGAACCTTGATCCTTGATTCTAAGATCGGTAGCTTAACGAAGCCACTTCTCAGCTACGCAACACTTATCTTTCAGGAATTACGCTTTTAAGCAGCATACGCCTAGATTGCAATAACCTTTCCAATCTACAAGAATCACGTTTCCTTCTTTGTGCTTGCATCCTCCCATCCAAGAACTTTGAGGGAATTATCCGATGGTGAAAGTAATGTCAAGACACTGTCACTCATAGGACTGCTCTGTACCCAAGAAACTGGATGCACACCAAGATTAAGATCCTTTTGCACCCTACTCCTTACCTCATCTCCTATACCTGTGCACCGTCCCAATCGGGTAAGCGCTCATCGCCGCACCAATTTTTTTTAGATGAGGCCCATCTCAAAAATATTTCTTCTTTCTACAAACTAGTTATCACCATATTCTCCAAATAAACAAAGATGCAGCTCTCATGGAAGGATATACCTACTGTTCCAACAGCAAATGATATGTTGGATATTGTTCTTAACAGAACTCAAAGAAAGACGCCAACCGTTATTAGACCTGGGTTTAAAATCTCCCGTATTAGATCATTTTACATGAGAAAAGTAAAATTTACTTCCGATGGATTTATTGAAAAATTCGATGAAATGGTCAATGGATTTCCAAATATTAATGATGTTCACCCATTCCATAGAGATTTGATGGACACATTATATGAAAAGAATCATTATAAAGTTTCCTTAGCTGCTATTTCAAGAGCAAAGACTCTTATTGAACAAGTTTCAAGAGATTACGTTAGATTATTGAAGTTTGGTCAATCATTGTTTCAATGTAAGCAATTAAAGAGAGCTGCTTTGGGTAGAATGGCAACCATTGCTAAAAAATTAAAGGATCCATTTGTCTATTTGGAACAAGTTAGACAACATTTAGGTAGATTGCCTAGTATTGATCCAAACACCAGAACTTTATTAATCTGTGGTTACCCAAATGTTGGTAAATCATCATTTTTAAAGTGTATTACCAAGGCAAATGTTGAAGTTCAACCATATGCTTTCACCACCAAGTCCTTATACGTAGGTCATTTTGATTACAAGTACCTTAGATTTCAAGCGATTGACACTCCAGGTATCTTGGATAGACCAACCGAAGAAATGAATAACATTGAAATGCAATCAATCTATGCAATTGCTCATTTGAGATCTACTGTTTTATATTTCATGGATTTATCAGAACAGTGTGGTTTCTCTATTGAAGCACAAGTCAAATTATTTGACTCCATCAAGCCATTATTCTCAAACAAATCCGTCATGGTTGTTATGAACAAGAGTGATATTATCAAGGTTGAAGACTTGGCTATTGAAAAGCAAGAAATGTTAAAGACTTTGAGTAATTTCCCTGGTGTTGAAATTATGCACACTTCGTGTTATGAAGAAACCAACGTTATGGAAGTTCGTAACAAGGCTTGTGAAAAGCTCTTGACTGCCAGAATTGAACAAAAATTGAAGGGTACTGCTAGAGTCAACAATGTATTGAATAAGATCCATGTAGCCAAGCCTCAAGCCAGAGATGATGTTGACAGATCTGCATTTATCCCAGAAGGTGTCAAACAATTGGAGAAGTTCGATGTCAACGATCCAAACAGAAGATTATTGGCCAGAGACATTGAAGCCGACAACGGAGGAGCCGGTGTATTCAACATCAATCTTAAAGACAAATATCTTTTGGAAGACGAAGAATGGAAACAAGATGTTATGCCAGAAGTTTTGGATGGTAAGAACGTTTACGATTTCTTGGATCCAGAAATCAGTGCCAAATTGAAGGCCTTAGAAGAAGAAGAAGAGAAATTAGAAGCCGAAGGATTCTACGATTCCGATTCTGAAATCGAAGACGAAGAAATCGAAGATGTAAGAGAAAAAGCTGAATGGATCAGAAACAAACACAAGAAGATGATAATTGATGCTAGACACAAGAAACATTTGAAGAACAAGGCATTGATGCCAAGAGATCAAATCAAGAAGTCCTTCAACGAAATGGAAGACCATATGTACAAGTTGGGTCACAACACTGATAAATTAAGAGAAAAGGCCGGTAAAGCCTCCAAGAAAGAATTATCGGGAGTTGATATTTTGAAGAAGAACCAAGGTATCAAGTCGTCTAAGATCGCCAAGAGAGCTCCAGCAGTCAACCAAACTGATCGTTTGAACGACGGTTTGCAAGATGGAGCTTTGAGAAGCCAAGCTGAAAGATTATTGAAGGTCCAAAGAAGAGAAAGAAATAGAAATGCCAGACAAGGTGAAGGTGATCGTCATTCTACCGCTGCCTTACCTAAGCATTTGTTCTCAGGTAAGAGAGGTATTGGTACTAATGATAGACGTTAATCAAATTCATGTATTTTTCAGTTATTTTTCTTCATAGTCATTGTAATAGGTTTTTAATATATAAGCATTTAGGAACAGAAAACCTGTAGAATGAGGGGGTGTGGGGGGAGGGGAAATTGAATTTCTTGAGCTGAGATAATAAGAGTTAAGAGGATGAATAGCTAAGTTGATGGGTATTTATTCGACGGGAAAAAGATTACTTGTGATTATGAATAACCAAAATTACTTAATATAGTAGTATTAATCAGAATAAATTAGTGTAGATCAGTATAATCAGTATAAATTAGAGTAGATCAGTATAAATCAGTATAAATTAGAGTAGATCAGTATAAATCAGTATAAATTAGTGTAGATCAGTGCAAATCAGTAAAATCAGTTAACCACTAGTAGAACTAAACATCAGTAAATAACAACAATTTCTGGACAGCTAGGAGAATGAAGCTTCACTTAGGAAGGAAGCTCTTGAGAGTAGTGTTAGAACTAAAGGTTATTAAAAATCATTGAATCTTTGTTTCCTTGAATCTTTTTCTTTACAATTTGATCCGGAAAATAACCTAGCATTGAGAACCACCTCGGCGACGGGCGATATTAAAAAGAAACCGTGAAATTAAAGTACTACTTCTAATGCATAGAATCACACATCTGTCTTACAACACTTATATTCAAGCATATCAGTTGCTATACTATGCTAAACCCACGGTCTATTATGCTAAACCCACGGTCTATTATCTAACAACCCCAATTACATATCTAATCAACATGCTCCGCAAGTCTTGCACAAAACTATTCAATTATAAACATACTCTCAATTCTGCACATTCTGTAAGTATGACATATTATTTATGCGAGCAGTTGCAACTCGCACCAACGATTGCACGTATTGTCAAACAGGGCTTTCAGCGTGCGACGGGTGACAACAAGGCTGGAATCTCTAGAAGGCAAGTAGCAAGTGACCATCAGTAGCAGAACACCACTGCACCACCTCACCACCATCAAAGCTCCCGTCCTCCGCATCACCACCATTCTCCCATTGACTCCTCTCTATTGTACTTCCCTCTCACCACCGCGGCGTATCCACAATTGCGTTTGTGTGGTGGTTCATTTCAGTTTAAAATCTCGTGCATTGAGGGAGGCTTTTTGTGTCACAGCCGAATTTGAGATAAGACTGATAAAGGCCCCCTTGGGGATCGAGTAGAGTCATTAGTAGATAAACAGTACTACAGCTCTGTATTGACACCAAGTTCTTGTATTGTGTTGAATTGCTTTAATTTGGTTTTAATTATTCACCCATTTTTGCCAGGCTTTCTTCTAGTTAAGGCCGCTTAACTTTGCCATTCAGATGAGTTTAGCTATTGTCAAATCGGAAGTTGATATCTTGACGATGCCCAGCTCCAAGAATACTAAAGGACGCGCTTCAAATGGAACCAGCGCAAGCTCGTTTGCAGGTTCCGCCGCTTCAGGTTCAAAACATCCCAGCACTCTCTTGGAAACGGGATCTGGGCCCGCTTCCCATTCATCCCACCGTGGTTCGGGTTCCAACGGCAAAAAGCTCAATGCCAACGACCCCAGGTCGTCAAACACGTCAGATATGAGCAAGTTCGACTTTGCCTCTGTGGATGCTGCTCTCCCCCCCAACACAGGGCCTCCTGGCACCGTTTCGGTTACCAACGGTGCTGGAAACTCGTCCAGCTCCAACAAGAACTTGAGTCATGTTCCGTGCAAGTTTTATCGCCAGGGCATTTGTCAGGCGGGTGCTTCGTGTCCGTTTTCACACAACTTGGACGGAACGTTGGCTGCCGACAAATTGCCTTGCAAATACTTCCAAAAGGGAAATTGTAAGTTTGGATTGAAGTGTGCTTTGGCCCACTTTTTGCCGGACGGAACTCGGATTAACTCCAAGAGCTTAATGCTGAACAACCACCACAATCGCCGCTCCTCAAGCCAGCACCACCACCAGCCGGCAGCTTCCAATCAGTCAAGCTCCAATGGCGCTGCTTTGGCCAACCATGGCTCCAACTTGGCCAGCACCAGCTACACCAACTACGCCGGAGATCTTTCCGATCTGCAGAACTCGGCTCCGGCTGCCGTATCGTCCACCGCAGACCTGTCGTTTGGATTCGGCTCCAGCTCGTTGTCGTCTCCCTCAGCCAACTTCGTCTTGGGCAACGTGCAGGCGTCGTTGCAGCCACAACAGCCGCTTGCGTCGTCGTTTGGAAGCCCCGAATCCATATTCTATCCCAGTAGCAACGTATTTGGCCAAAATCCCTTCAGCTCTGGCAGTGGCTCGATTTCTGGAAGCTTCAACGGCTCTGGTAGCCTCACCCAGACGTCTTTGACAAATCCTCCGTCGCAGTGGACTCGCTCGTACTCTTCCAATACTGCTCCAATCACCTTCAACCCGTCTTCGAGTATCCACTCGTCCAACGTCCCGTTCTTCCAGTCGCCGCCTCAACAAAGAGGCTCTTTTGGAGCTGCCGGGGGTTCCAGCAAGTTTGCGTTTGCAAAACCTGCAGTATCGTCGTCGCAGAATCAACTCACTTCACCCTCGTACTACTATTTCAACCCGGACTCGTCCGCCATTGTAGACGACGACGAGTCTTCCAACGGAGGAGAAAGCGGTGTGTTCGAAGAAGACTACGTTCCTGCATCTCTCAGTGACATAGTTTTGACTCCACAAGAGCTTTCACGTAGAGATTCTCGGTCACAGTCCGGAACTTTATTGGTAAGACCCAACTTGAGTGGTATATTAGATCTTAAGGAAGACGATTTCGCAGGCGAATCGGCCAACCTTCAAAAACATCACAACCAAAGCTTTATGAACGAAGCATTCAAGAAGTTTAAGAATCTGGATCCTCATGATGATGTTTTTTTGATGGAGTAATAAAACGTTAAAAAAGTTGTGCTTTTTATTATCGTGGTTAGACACCAATAGAGATTGATTTTAGGATAAAACGGTTTACAAAACAATAAAATGCAGAAAAGGATATATGTTGTGTAATCATCGGTCAGGAATGGATACGGTAGGATATGTTAATTTTTATAAAATAAATGATATTTACAAGAAAGACTAGAGCAAAGTTTAGTAGTTAAGAATGCAGTAGTACTAAGTAATATCACAAGCCAGTGCTACTGGACTCCACCCGACAAGTACTAAACCAGCCCTATTGTATGAACAGAACCTAATCACTTTTTCTAGGATCGGATCTATAGATGTCTCCACTGGCCTTAGTAAAAGCCATCATATACTTCACGTTGGTAAACTTTTCATCAGGGGTGACTTTTCTAACATGATCCGATTCAAAAAGGGTTCCTGCCAAGTACATTTCATTCGTATATGGATTGAGGGTGTAAACCAAATGATCGGTCACGGTTCTGACACTTTCTTCACTTGCATTGTTGGTTGGAGTGATGGTCAATTTCTGTTTGGTCTTGACCTTGAGCACAAATTGTATGTACATGGTAATTTCGTTGGCATCTGGCAATACATTGAATGAAACCACCTTTGGATTTGATTCGAGCGAAACCAATTCCCATGACAATTTGGATCCACTAGGGAAACTTTTGGATCTTGAGACTAAACTATTAATCACTTCGACACAGCTGACTTGTCCTAATTGTTTCTTCAAGTAAGGCTCTCTTTCTGCTGCTCTCTTGTTGCACCCGCTGGCAAAGATCTTGTTGGTTTTCACAAACAACTCAATCGCATTATCTTTCCATTCATTAAAGTGGACTTTAAGCCCAGTTTCTCTCTTATATTTGACAACACTGTAGGTGTTCACAACAAAGGCTCCAAGCCTTCTAAAGATCAACTTGTGCCACGAACCAACAGGACAGTCACGGAAACGAGGTGGAATGTAGAAATCGGCCATGACTCCTATGAAGTTGAGTGGCACTTGTGAAATGTCTCCATTCTGTTTGGGCACTCTTCTCTTGGGGGGAGCACTGGCAGGTGTTTTGGTACTGTTGCATCTTATGGCATACTTCCAAGCATTCTGGTGTAAGCTAGTGCCAACAGGCCTTATAATGCCGCTGGATATACCGCTTCCAATTCTAATCATCTCTGCTGGTCTGTCTACTGTATCGTGCTTTGGCTTTGGGTGAAAAATTTTGAAATCAGCCGATTACGTAAGATTGACCAGGCACCGCTGAGGGCTGCTGGAAGAGATGGAAACGCCACTTTGTGGTACAGCACCTTAGAAAAGAGGAGCTTCCAGGTAAGAGTTTGAGCAATGCTAGTCATTGTATTTATAATGCTAAGTTACGTACTGTTCCGTTTGTTGTCACCTACACCAGGGCTGAAGACGTTTTACCATCAGCCATGGAAGCCTGCGTTTTTGCCCCATAATCTCAAGCATTGCACATTGCATGAATCAGCAGCTAGATATGGCTCAAGATTGTTCAGAATCACTTATCTTCGACACTATCTAATCGTATGGCCATTTTCTTTCAAGAGGTCAGCCACATGGTCCGCGCACGAACCGTTTGGGTGCAAAATTCACGATTTTCTAAGAAACGTATAGCCAGTATTCCAAACCAAGTTGACTTTAGTTTCATTACGATCCCATCCGATTTCATTTTCGAGTTCCAGGATAAACTTTTCAAAAATATCTTCTTTGTCTCCAGTAGTTTCCTTAAAGGTGTGATATGAACTCGATGTTTGGAGATACTGGACAAATCTGGAGAGAGGAATATTCTCCTTTTTCAAGTCGAGATCGTCCGCAGAAGCATATAACTTGTCATTCATGAAGTCAGGCTCAAATCGATTAATAATAACGTCTTTGAAGGTATTTTCTGGAATATGCTTGTTGACATCCACCAACCGGTTTTTAATGATATTTCTTCCCGGTTGTTCCCAATGAGGCCCCAAATAGCGAGGATCATCGTAGACATACTTGTAATAGATTTCCTTTGCTTTACTCAAAGCGTCAATTTTGCCTAGCTTACTGGTGCCGGTGAAATCGACCACATCGGGGTCTACGTAGAAAAAATACGCCAATATCCCATCTTTCTTCAACAATTGAGCACTACTCTTAAAGAATTGATCGTAATCAGTGAACCAGTGAACACATTCGGCAGCAGTAATAAGATCAACCGAATCATCAGCAATAATTCTTGGTTCCTGGTAGAGAAAAGTTTCGACAGCACCGGCCTCGAACGAAATAACCGATGTATCTTTGATTCCCAACTCTTCGCACCGAGATGGAACCAAAGAGTTGGCAGTTTCCACCATGGTAGAAGACAAATCCAGACCAATGACATTCTCAGCAATATTGAGCAATGGGTATGTAGCCACTCCAGTTCCGCATCCTAAATCTACTGCCTTTTGAACTGGAACTTTGATTGAACCTTTGTTAATATAGTTGCTCAAGATGCTATAGAAACTAGGTGGATAATGGGGACGGAAAGAATTGTAATTGAGCGCTTTGAAGTTAAGTTTAGCATATGTAGACATTTGTGTAATGGTGTGGCAATAATTGGCTGAAAATTGGGATCTTGGCCGGCGTTTTATAGTCCGACCGAATATACCCCACGGTTGAGTAATTTTTCAGGAACCGATTTCGGAGTCTTTTCCGAACAGCGCCGTATCAATACCAGTCACACCCCAAACTCAGAACCATAAACTAACCATTTGTATACGCAATGCGGATCCATACACGGAGATTGGACTTGTAAACACTTCCCTCAACCAACCTAACCATATCCCCCAACTCACACCTCCAGCCCCAACTGGTGCCACTTCGACAGCCCACCGTAAAGCGGCGATGCGGTGTCACACGACACGTGACCGACTACAAAATTTACCGATGAGATAAACTTGATCTCTTCTTTGAATACAAACCACGACAGCATGCCTTCTGCACAAACCAAACTGGGTAAGCAAAAGCTTGCGCCCGAGAAAGAGAGATTCTTACAATGTTGTGGAGACATTTCGCTCGAACTTGTGTCTTCACTCAAGGGTTCCAAAGACATAAACTTGAACGGCTTGATTACCCGGTACGCCAAGAAGTACAAGCTTAAGCAGCAACCACGGTTAACCGACATCATTTCTTCTATTCCAGACCAACACAAGAAGTACTTGATACCTAAATTAAAGGCAAAACCGGTTAGAACCGCATCAGGTATCGCTGTTGTAGCCGTGATGTGTAAACCACACAGATGTCCCCACATAGCTTACACTGGTAACATCTGTGTGTATTGTCCAGGAGGCCCCGATTCCGACTTCGAATACTCCACTCAGTCGTATACTGGATATGAGCCTACATCAATGAGAGCCATTAGAGCTAGATATGATCCGTACGAACAGTCCAGAGGTAGAATCGAACAGTTGAGACAGTTGGGACATTCTATCGATAAGGTCGAATATATTATTATGGGTGGTACATTTATGTCCTTACCCATTGACTATAGGGAGGGATTTATAACCCAGCTTCATAACGCATTAACTGGTTTTAATGGTAAAGATATTGACGAAGCCATCGAGTTTTCCCAGCAATCTCAAACCAAGTGTGTTGGTATCACTATTGAAACTCGACCTGATTACTGTACTGAGACCCATTTGAGTGATATGTTGAAGTACGGGTGTACCAGGTTGGAGATTGGAGTTCAATCGGTGTACGAAGACGTGGCCAGAGACACCAACAGGGGCCACACAGTCAAGTCAGTGTGTGAAACGTTTGCCGTAGCCAAAGACGCGGGTTACAAGGTTGTCTCCCATATGATGCCGGATTTGCCCAACGTAGGTATGGAAAGAGACTTGGAGCAGTTCAAGGAGTATTTTGAAAACCCCGACTTCAGAACTGATGGTCTCAAATTATACCCTACCTTAGTTATCAGAGGTACCGGGTTGTATGAGTTATGGAAGAAGGGGTTGTACAAGTCATACAATGCTAATGCGTTGATTGATTTGGTGGCCAGAATCCTTGCATTGGTTCCTCCATGGACCAGAATCTACCGTGTTCAAAGAGATATCCCCATGCCGTTGGTCACTTCTGGTGTTGAGAATGGTAACTTGAGAGAGTTGGCCCTTGCAAGAATGAAGGATTTCGGTACTTCTTGCAGAGACGTGCGTACCAGAGAAGTTGGTATCCAGGAGGTTCACAATAAGGTCATTCCTGACCAAATCGAACTAATCAGAAGGGATTATTATGCCAACGGAGGCTGGGAAACATTTTTGTCATACGAGGATCCAAAGCAAGATATTTTGATTGGTTTGTTGAGGTTGAGAAAGGCCTCCAAGAAATATACTTACCGCAAGGAATTCACCCAACAGCCCACATCTATCGTCAGAGAATTGCACGTTTACGGTTCGGTTGTTCCTTTGCATTCCAGAGACCCCAGGAAGTTCCAGCACCAAGGATTTGGTACATTGTTGATGGAAGAAGCTGCGAGAATTGCTAGAGAAGAACATGGTTCACAGAAGATTAGTGTTATCTCGGGTGTGGGTGTAAGAAACTATTACGCCAAGTTGGGTTATTATTTGGACGGACCATTTATGTCCAAGGATTTACATCTAGAATAAAGTGGTAGCTAGTTTATAAACGTACATTAATTATAATGATCGGGTGTAAAGTATTGATTCTAAAGAGAAAATAAAAACGTCTATAAATGATCGCATAAGGATTTTATCGATTTAAGAAGTTTCTGTTGGCATTTGCCAAACCACCCTTGTGTAATGCAGGTGGTTTGACTTTACCTCGTAACAAAGACTGTACGTTGTCGATATTTGGAGGAGATGGGCCCATCGACGAGGCCACAGTTTGTTTCTTCTTTGAGCTGCCTGATCTGCTAAGAGAGTTCTTGTTCTGCTCTTCATACTCTTTCACTCTCGCAGTGACCAGCTCGGCCATATGTGGATCGGTACCTCTGAGTTTTATTAACCAAACGTTATTTAACAATGCAGCGTATGAGGGTCTCAAGTCGGGGTTTTTATTCAAACATGATTTGACAAACATCTGGGCTTCTTTAGAAAACACCTGAGGATCCAATCTTGGGGGATCTCCATCCACAATTGCGCTCAACTGCGAGAAGATATTCCCGTAAGTGTCTGAGGGATAAGGATAATGTCCCGCAGCCACTTCCAATATAGTTAGGCCCAAGGACCAAATATCCGACTGTACAGAATATGTGGCATCGTCTGGATTGAGACTCTTGATTCTTTCTGGTGCCATATAGGATTGGCACCCAATATTGGTCTTGGCCAACGAAGCCACCAAGTTTCCTGAAACCCCAAAGTCACAAAGTTTGACTTTACCCAACGTATTAATCAAGATGTTGGTTGGTTTCACATCTCTATGAATAATGTTATGCTCATCTTTAAGTTCTTTCAATCCGCGAATAATACATTCGGTGACATACGCCAAGCATGCTTCATCTTTGACACCATGGTCCTTGCCGTACAATTTATCCAATGATCCGCCATCCATATACTCCATACACATGTAAACAGCACCCTCAACAAAGAAAGCACCATAAAAATCAACAATATATGGCGAATCACACTTGTGTAAAATCTCCAACTCCATCAAAATCTGGGTGAATTTATTTTCATCCAATTCCAATCTCACTTCTTTCATAGCCATCAAGACTCCTGTTGGCTTATGTAAAACCTTGGAAACAGAACCGTAATTTCCTCTGCCCAATTCTTCGATAAACTCCATGTCTTCAAGGGAGATTCTGAACGAAGATCCAGAGGAAAAATCCACTCCCTTGGAATGTAATGAAGCTTTACCGGCAAAATTAAGCTGTCCCGATTTGATATCGACATATTTAGAGTAGTTGGCAAACAATCCTTGCAATTGCGGTTTCTTATCCTCGTCACTAGTATTGGCACTACCGCCATTTAGACTCAGTTCATCGGTGGCACTGGCTCTGTCGCTACTTGAACTATTGGTACGACGATGTTGAGGAAGATCACTATTGCTAGCATCAAGGTTAAGCTTGAAATTAGGCTTGTTTTTTCTTTCCGATAACCTACGAGATAATCCACCGGTGGTGTTTAAAGATGGGACATGATGATCATTCATGAAATTCTTTTCATCACCATCAAGTTGGATTGGTGGACTCAACACATTACCACCGTTGGTAGGACTTTTGTTAATATCACTCATATTAAGTTTCATACCTCTTCTTTGAGATAACGAGGGTTTTTTCTTTAAATCCATCGGAGGAGGTGCCTGGGCTTGTGGAACATTAGGCTTCCGTATGGAATCTGGTAACCTAGCCATAGCTTGGGATGAGGGTATACCATGTACAGGGTTGTTATTTGAAGGAGTTCTATGGTGACCTGGAGATGGAATTAAGTTTGGAGGAGCTGAGTCATTACTGGACAATGATCTTTTAGGACTAAATCCTTCAGGACGAGAAGTTATAGAAGGGGCGCTAGGCAAGGGTTTGGAGTCGTAGTTATTCGATGATTGAGAAGTATTATTTGAGTAGGCATTTTGGGCTGGAGGGTTGGATAAAGAGGCATTGGCGTAATCTGAGTCCGCATTAGCTATATTAAGGTGAGTGCTGCTAGGAGAAGGATGGCCAGATATTGGAGGCGAGTTCATGGGTTTGGTTCTCTTTTGCTGGAAAGCCATGATTCGGGCTTTAATATCATCATTTAACTGAGGAGCCGATGATGTGCCTATAGGAGGAGACTGAGGGGCTTTAGGAGACAGGTGTTGGTATGGATAATGCTGAGGAAGGGGTTTTTCATGATGGGAGTTATTCGTATCTATGGAAAGATGTTCCAATCCAAGACCAGGAGTCGATTGACTACCATGCTGGGGACCCGGTGCTCTATAAGCCATATTATCGTTATGATCAGACATACTTGAATACGATTTCAAATTGACATAAAATACGATCGGGTGACAAATAGTTATCAAGGTACTAAAAGGATGCTGTAGTAATAGCTAATTATAATTTTAGTCTAAAACAATTTATCAATAGTGTTGGCTTGTCAAAGGTAAACTGATACAAAAATGGATTGGTAATCTCTACCGGAGGAAGGGGAGAATGATAACGGATGGTTGGAAAATAATAAAATAAGGATAGGCTAGTACAGGCAGTTTTAAGCTGACTAAATCGGAGAACCAGCAATATTCACCAGTTGGATTGAGCAGGGGAGGAGGACTGCAAAGATTCAAAGGTTGAAAGAATAAGGGCAGTGCAACACAGTTTGGGCTATGTAGTTGGAACTATCAATCTTGGATATAAGGAATGGATTAAGAGTGTGACAAGGTCGGCAGTTGCAAGTGTACCAAATTCTCTTCAATAAATATTTGATCTGTAGAACTGATGACTATGGACGTTGTCAAATCAGTGAAATTAAAGGTTGCCTTGTTGCTGAGTGGAAAGACAACAAAAAATAGCTTGGGGCATAAAAAAAGAAAATAGCGAGGGGGCATTATATGCAGACTACGATAGAGAAGGCACATTTATAAAAGCTTAGGAGCTGCATTGTTCAGGCTGATCTGGTGCGAAGTGGTCAAAGGGGGGTTACGAGGCTAGGGTTAGATTGGAACAGGTGGTCCAAAGAGGATAAACTGGTGACACATTGTGATATATCGTGGCAGCATTCTGTGAGCGGTTGCCACGATGAAGGTGAATCACTCGGCGCGCCTGTACCTTACTGATGGGGCGACTTTTTTTGTGGTCCCTGGGTAATTGCGACGACGACGGATCTGGTCGGATAAGGACCGGCATCACCGTGGTAAATATGATGTAAACTACCGGTTCAAAATCTACCTCGCATTCTGGGGGTTTAATTGGCTATCATCAGATGTGGACGGATCTGGAGGTGCTGATCGTAGCTAAAAATAGGCAGTTTGCTCCCTAACCGTCTTAGTGGCCACCAGTTAGGGGCCCTTGTGCTGTGCAGGACCGCCTGCAACGAGTGTCACCTGCCACATTTTTCTCCAGCGAACAATATGGTGGGAACTATTCTGTACAGAAATACAAGGCGGGCCCAAATCTCTCTCTATACGAGTCCCGATAAGTTCATATTAAATTGATTGATCCGCCAAAGATCGAAGCCTCGTAATTGTCAGGTCCGTCTTTGACTAAGTTAGATCTCTTGGAGTAATTGCTGGTGCCTTTTATTAGCCTACTGCACCGCGGCCCCCTACGTTTTCCCGTGGGTCTGTGTTATCTTTGGGCACTGGGACTGCCAATACCTTCTGAGAATACTGTGTAGTTATGGATCCCAATCGGTGGTTTGGCACATACTAAAACTTATTTTGTCAGATCAGGGCTCATGTTATGGCCGAGAACCGAGACATGGCTACGTTGCTGAAAATCTGTTGTTGGGCCATCCTTGCTACCCTGTAATTGCCTAGCAAGCTGCTGAAATTTGACCACGCACTAACTTGAGACACTTCTCTAAACTTCACCGAACTGTTTCAGACATTAATTGGTACCGCGCGTAATGGGATAGACACCGGCCCTGCACACAGACGCGGGCCTGCACACAGACGCGGGCCTGCACATGGTTGGTGTATAAACCCAAATCTGCCAAAGTAATGGCAAAGCTGCAAACTGATCTATGAACCAGGAGCACCAGGGATTGAAACCACTTTCTGTTCAGTTCAACGACTATGATAGCTACCAGGCAAAGCCTACTAAACTAGACCAGCTATATTCGCACGTCAGCCAGGTTCCCATCATCAGAATCTACGGTTCGTTTCCCGTGCCCCATAGTCAGCCTACCCAAGAAGACACCAACAAGCGGAATAAACCATCACTGTCGCCTGATGTTTATAACGTGTTAGTACACGTCCACAACTTTTATCCCTACATTTATGTCGATTGCAATGAGCCGGATTCGGTTACTACAGATGACTATCTTTCCAGAGTAACCCTCCATCTAGAACAAGCACTTGGCCAATCTTTTCAGAAATCAAGGGCCAGAGATAGGGAAGAAGACCCAGACGATAATGCCGAAGATCTGGACCCTGAGCTTGATCCACTGGGTCATGTCTCTTTGAGAAAGTACATCGCCCGTGTTTCCATATGCAAAGGAACTCCCATTTATGGCTTTCAGGTGGGATACCGCAAGGTGTACAAGGTCTCACTTCTTTCACCAGTGTACAAGACTCGTATGATCAAGTTGGTTAACGAAAAAGCGGTTAATTTTGCCTTGGATAGCCTAAGCTCGTCCCAGACACTTAAAATCTACGAGGGTCATCTTCCGTACTTGCTTCAGTTTCTTACTGACTTCAATCTATATGGATGTGGATGGCTTACGATAAACTCTTATACCGGCAACGGACCGTATTTCCGATCTCCTATACTTAGCCCGGCACACCGTGAATTGCACTCTGCTGGACAGATATCTCAGCTTACTTGTCATTTGCGGCTGTACATTAATGCTTCGAACGTTCTTGCAAGTGATCCAGAGCATGGACAGTATAACAGAATTGGCCGGTCCATGTTGGAGTTGGACATCTCGACAAACAGTATATCGAACCGTGGTCTTCTCAAGCCCCGTCACCTTCACCAGGATTTCACTGAGTTGTCCACGTTTAAACACCTTCAGACCATCATTAATTCACCAAATTATTACAAGGACAACAAGGAGATCTATCTTAGTTCACTTAAGCATGTCGATAGCGACCTCAAATATCAGTTTGAGCTGCGAGACCTGTCCTTTGTGCTAAACAACGCACCGTCAATCTACAATCCTTCTCTACACAAACCCCTGGTCGGTATCCATTACTTAGGCACAGGCAATTCGAAGTGGTCCAATCAGGCTGAATTGGACGATTTATTGCAATATGCCATCAAATTGAATAAACCGACCACTATGAACTATCAAGAATACTCGAAAAAAGTGTTGCATCCAAAACCTGCACCACAAGTTGATCAGCTACTTACCGGAGGAGCACCAGAAGTCTATGCAGACCCGCCTACATGTTTTGAATTGGTTGACTACGAATCTGACCAGATGTTCCACGACTTTAGATTAAACTTTGGGGCCGATCTCGTCAGATGGAACGGAAAATATAATTGGTTGTTTCTGCTGGCTTCAGAAACCAACCCAACCTTAACCCAAGTAGATTTTCCAAAAACAAAGAGTACTCAAGATAGTAACAACTTACTTGGTATCCATGACCTGATTCTTAATATTAGTTTCAACAGTGATTTTAGTGATACCACTCAAGAAAAATCTAGAAATCAAGAGGTGGAATCTGACCATCCCTCCGATGTTTCAGAACACTCAGACTTTGAACAGTCGCAGAGATCAGAATCAGAAAGCATCGATTGGGGTGATGATGACGTGGATTATCTTGCTAATCCAGAACAAGAAATCGTAGCCGAAGAAGAGCTAGAAGAAACCCAGTTGCACGAATTGGATGAAAATATCATGTATGAAATGACCCAGAAGAGATCTTCTAACCAGGCTATTATAGAAGACTCCCAAGACAGCCAGATGCTTTCGAAGCTACAGGTTCCCAGTTCTTTTGATGCAGATATTCTCTCGCAATCAAGCCGACAGGAAGAGGCTCTGGTTAACAAATATGAAGTCAAAGTACCCCAGGAATTGCACCCGTCGGAAATTTCGAAATCGTTTGACAAGTTAGGACTATTGAAGATAAACTATGTCGATCCATTCTATGATAACCTGTCTGATTTACCTTCCAAACCAATGATTTTCGCTAACAAGAAGATTACGGTTCCTCTAGTCAATCCAGATCTGGTTCCGCTGCTTCCAATGAGTAGTAAGATTCAGCAACAGATACTCGAAGATAATGAGATCGCTAAGTATACGGCGCCAGTGGTATTAGAGAGTGGTGCCAATACTTTCAGAGTATGGCAATATGCACCCGAGCCTCCAAGCAAGAAGTCTATTAATGAATGGCTCTCGAACGAAGAAGAACGGGCCAAGGCAAGATCATCCAAATTCAAGTCTCAAATTGAACCGGGAGTATCTGGGACCAACTTCAAATTCTCTTATAACTCTAACAAAGTCGCCCGTAAGCCAAATGATTTCAACAATCTAACCAATTTTTACTTAGAGATTCATACCAATACGGACAACAGGGAATTATCTCCTAATCCTGCCACTGATCCCATTACTCTAATCTTTTATCATTACGACGATTCAAACAATATGTTTGAGCACAGCAACTTAACCAGCGGAATATTGGTGCTAAATTCAATGAACTATTCAAAGACATCCTTCCAGTCCTTGGCCAAAGGCACTCAAATTTCGATTGAAACATTCAGTGATGAAATCGATATGATCAACAGGTTTGTTCATATCGTTCAACTTTTCGATCCTGATATTTTGTCAGGGTACGAAGTAAATGCGTCAAGCTGGGGGTATTTAGTTGAAAGATTCCGTTTGAGTTACGAATTGAACTTGTTGGCTTTAATAAGCCGGGGTGCTCATAAGAGTAACGGTAAATTTGGAGATCGTTGGGGATACACACACACTTCGAATCTACGAACTAACGGTAGACATATCATTAACGTTTGGAGGCTTCTTCGAAAAGAACTCAGTATCACATCATATACTTTTGAAAACGTGTGCTTTCAACTTCTCCACCAAACCTTTCCGTCGTACCTGAACTTACAGTTGAGTGACTGGTTACGAAGCGGGAACTATCTGAAGATCCTAACAGTACTTAAGTACTACATCCAAAGGATGGACTTGACACTTAAAATTATCAACGTTCAGGAACTCGTATCGAGAAATGTTGAACATTCAAGATTGATAGGGATTGATTTCAATTCAAACTTTTATCGTGGATCACAGTACAAGGTTGAATCAATTCTTTCAAGAATAACCAAGCTGGAAAGCTTGTTGCTAAACTCGCCCTCAAAAGAGCAGGTACATAAGATGCGGTCCATAGAATGCATTTCATTAATTTTGGAACCCGAATCAAATTTTTATAAGTCTCCCTTGGTGGTTTTGGACTTTCAATCGTTGTACCCTTCGATTATGATCGCATACAATTATTGTTTCTCAACCTTGATAGGAAGACTACACAACTTTAAACCCAGCAAGAACAAAGTAGGCTACCTCAAGCACAGTCCATTACCAAAGGGCCTAATCGATTTATTATTCAAGGAAGACGGTATCAATCTATCGCCCAATGGATACATGTTTGTGAAAAGCAACATACGGAAGTCGGCCCTAGCTAAAATGTTGGAAGAAATTTTGAATACGAGACTAGCCGTTAAATCGTTGATGAAACTTTTCAAAGACGATAACGAGCTACACAAATTATATAATGCTCGACAGTTGGCATTAAAATTGATTGCAAACGTCACTTATGGATACACTTCTGCCACATTTAGTGGCCGTATGCCCAACTCAGACGTTGCTGATGCTATTGTGTCTACTGGTAGGGAGATTCTTTCCAAAAGTATAGAAATAATTGAGTCAGGTAACTTTGGTGCCAAAGTGGTTTACGGTGATACTGATTCGCTATTTGTATACTTTCCGGGAAAGTCTAAGGCTGATGCGTTTGCAATAGGTAGACATCTAGCTGAGCATATCACAAACCAATTTCCCGATCCTGTAACACTAAAATTCGAAAAAGTTTACCATCCATGTGTATTGCTAAGCAAAAAGCGTTATGTTGGTTACAGTTATGAATATGAAGACCAGAAGACTCCGAGTTTCAATGCCAAGGGAATCGAAACTGTCAGAAGAGACGGGATACCAGCGCAGCTGAAGATGGTTGAAAAATCATTGAGAATCTTGTTTGAAACAAAGAATCTTTCTAGAGTCAAACACTATGTATTGGATCAGTTTTGCAAGATCATATTCAACAAGACCTCTGTGTCAGATTTTTGTTTTGCCAAAGAAGTTCGGTATGGGACTTATAAGAACGAAATGTACTTGCCCCCTGGAGCAATTATAGCCGAAAAACAAGTAGCAAAGGACCCTCGGAAGGAACCACAGTATCGAGAACGTGTAGCATATGTTGTCATTCATGATTCATCCAAAGTCAGAATCAAAGACCGATGCATGACACCTGAAGAGTTCATTTCAAGCTTGCGAAGTGACAATCCATCCAGGCTAGATTACGAGTACTACATCACCAGAGTATTAATTCCTCCGCTTGAAAGGATATTCAATCTATTAGGAGTCAACGTTAAAGGATGGTACCAAGAGTTGCCCAAGTTTTTGAAATCCTTCCCCAGCGGGGTGAAGAGCCGGGTTGTGGACATTGGCTACATCAAGTCTAATTCATGTGTCAACTGTGGGAGTGAGGTAAACCAGAGTGCCACTGTAGATAGCATGAGCAATGCTTCACTACTATGTAGTGACTGTCGGTGCCATGAGTTGCAATTGCTTGCATCACTTGCCCTGAGTCAAAAGCAGAACCAGCACAAGTTGATGGAGCTAGAACGCCAATGTGATGGGTGTGTTTCGAAGAACTTACAAGCCTGGAATGGAACCACCAAGCACGACTGTGTAGAACTGTGCGTGAATTTTAATTGCAGTGTATTCTATAGAAAAGTTAAAGTGAAAAGTCAAGGCATGGTTATAGCTGAAAACACCCGGATCCTTACTGGAATCGACTTTTGAATATAAATCTAGCTCTTCTGGTCATCTTTCCAACTACCCAGGAACATATGCTTTGCATATGCCATAGGATCACTCGTTGGTTTGGCACCCATTTGATTCACATCGGGGCTGAAAGAAGTGATGGGTAAGATCATGACATCATCTATGAGTATTGGATTTGTCATTCCGGTGAACAACTTCCAATTAATAATTTCTTCGGTCTTTTTGTTCATGAGATTATTGGGCGACTGCAAAATGTTGTTCATATAAGCAAACACCGAATCAGTCCAGATTCCCGGTCCAGTCCAGTCCATAATATCACCACCTTGATCTTTGCCCAAGATTTTTTTCAAATCACCCGTTCTTTGTCTTTCAAGCGTGATTTCGGTGATTTTGGTAATCAATTCCCGTAACAACGGGTGCCCTCTTTTGGATTGGATGGTCCATTGACAAAATTGGATTCTTCTGGCGTACCATTCGTTCCAATCAGGTCTATCAGGATCCGCTTCAATTCCAATGACAATTCCTGGATTGCTGGGTTTGCCATAGAGTGTATCGTTTGACGATAACCACGAATGAATCGGTTTAATACTAACAGTATCAATGTCCGAATATACACCACCTCTAGCATATAAAATTAAGTACCTAAAGAAATCGGCTTTTAAGATATTCTTGGGCATTATATTGTAAGCCTTCACCACATCTGGAACCGTTTCGTATAGTTGATTAATTAGTTCCTCACATGCTTCATCGGCTATAACAAAATGTTTATACTCTGGATTCTTTTGATTCCAACTATCTTGAAAATCCCGATACTTTTTGGGGAAAGTCAAATCATCTAGGTCAACTTTCCATGTTTGCCAAATATTCTTTTGAAATGGCTTGCTAGGTTCGTAAGGAAATTGAAACGTAAGTTGTTGTCTTATTGTGGAATCAAATGGCAAATTAGAGATTTTATTTGGAGTGAAATTTATGCCATAGTCTCTCCAGTTGGAGTTTTCTTCTAATGCTTGTTGAAATTGGATTTTGGGTGAACCGGTTGCTGTTCTATGATTAGCTCTTGGTTTGGAATATGAATGTGAAAATGCATATATAAGGTAGAACCCTACAACTAGTCCGACGATAGCTTTAGTTTTTCGATTTATCATCTCAATCAGAGCTATCTATATTAACACCTGTCCTCAACCGGTGCCCTATTGTACTATGTCAAACCTAGCCTGAAATCTGCAATCGCTATACGCGCACGTGACAAACACATCTATCACAATACTTTTTTTTGAATGAACTTGCTATATGCATTTAATAAATATATAACTAAAACTGTATAAAATAACCCAATGTCTAAATCCGGTAGCAAAACTAGATGAAAAACTAACTATTAAAAATTAACTTTTTCAAACAACTTGAAAAAAAAAAGATTTATAAAATTGACCCCATTAATAACTTTTCTATAATTTGTTTTTTTAATCTCCTTTATTTTTTTTTTCTTTTCCTTTTAATGAATCTGAAATATTAATACAATCTATGATTTGAACTGAAACAATTTACTTAATTTATCAGCATCAACTCATAAAATTTCCAACTTTTTTTTCTTTCTTTCTTTCCTTTTTCTTTTCTTAATTTAAAAAAAAGCAGAAATTTTTTTGACCTTCTGAAACAAAAAAAAAACCAAAAGTGATTAATGCAAATATATCTTGATGATAATAATCTTTTTCCTTTTTTTCTTCTCGATAAGTGATAAAGATTGAGACATGGAGTAATATAACAAGTGTGAATGAATAATAAAAAACAAAAAACAATTGTAATAAAAATAAAAAGTGGAAAATCCACAATCAAGTGATTTTCAAACAACAAAAATAATTGATAATATAAAAAAATCAACTCAAAAACTGAACTAGGGATTCATAAAACATAACAATTCTTATGAATACCAATTCAGATAATTCATATGAACCTTCCTAATCTACCACCATGAGTTGCTGGAAGAAGAGGAGGATTGGTTGGTGTCGGCACCAGAGTCACCACCACCGTAGGAGTTGTAGCTTGAACGACCACCGTAACCACCGCCGGAAGAGTATCCCGAGTTACCGTAGCTGTTACCCCAACCACTTGAAGAAGATCCACCGTAACCACCACTGTTACCTCTTCTAAAGTCTCTGGCTGGACCTCTTCCACCACGGGAGCCACCACGGCCACCGCTTGGCTTACCACCAAAAGAGCCTTCTCTGGCGATTTTAGTCAAGAAATCAGGAGTTTCTTGGTTGGATTCACCTAATAGTTCAGTCAAACCTTTAACGATATTCTTGTTGTTTCTGTTGAAGAAAGCAGTAGCGATACCAACGTTACCAGCACGACCAGTACGACCGATTCTATGAACATAATCATCAATATCACTTGGTAAATCATAGTTGACAACGTGAGAGACGTTTGGAATATCCAAACCTCTGGCAGCAACAGCAGTAGCAACCAAGATTGGAGCAGTACCACTCTTGAAAGCAGCCAACGCCTTTTCTCTTTCGTATTGGGATCTGTCACCATGGATAGCGGTGGCGGGGAATCCTTGATCGTACAAAAAGTCGGCCAAGTTGTCAGCCATTCTCTTGGTTTCGGTAAAGATGATGGTCAAACCAGAATCACCAGCAGTTAACAAGTCCAACAACACTGATTTCTTTTCGTCATCTTCAACGTACAAGATCTTTTGGGTGATATTTTCTGAGGTAGAACCAACTCTACCGACCGATAAGAAAATGTATTCCTTCAAGAAATCTCTGGCCAAGAGTTGGATATCTCTAGGGAAAGTAGCTGAAAACATCAAGGTTTGTCTGTCAGCAACGTCAGGCATGTCACACTCTTGGACAATGTGTCTGATTTGAGGTTCGAAACCCATATCCAACATTCTATCGGCTTCATCCAAGACCAAGTACTTGATGTTGGCTAAGGAAACTCTACCTCTTTCCAACAAATCCTTAAGACGACCTGGAGTGGCAACCAAAAGATCACAACCTTTGTCCAAGTTTCTGATCTGCGAACCGATATCGGCACCACCATAGACTACACAAGGACGGACCCATGATCTGTAAGAGAACTTCTTGGCTTCTTCAAAGATTTGAGAGACCAATTCTCTAGTAGGGGCCATGACCAAGGCGGTCGGGTAGACTTTGTGTGAAGAGAAAGCACCGGTGGAAGCTGGAACAGGGGCAGGACCGTTCATGTAAGATTCAGACAAAACTGGGAACAAGAAACCACCAGTTTTACCAGAACCAGTTTGGGCACAAGCCATCAAATCTCTGCCAGCAGCAACGATAGGCACCGAGTACTTTTGAACAGGGGTAGGTTTGATGAATCTGGACAAGGTGACGTTTTCGACCAACAATGGGTCAAGAGGAGGAGCGGTGAACGAGCTGATTGGCTCTGGGACTCCTTCACCAGAAGCTTCGACTGGAATATCGTCGTAGTTGTCAAAGTTGATACCTGAGGATTGGAACGAAGAGTCTTCTGCGGTACCGAACAATTCTAATTCCAACTTTTCAATACGAGCAGAAGGTTCATGCTTACCATCAACCCATCTACCAACACCTGGTCTTTGGAATGATCTGCCACCAAAGCCACCACGGCTTCCGCCAGCACCACCGAATCCACCACGACGGCCACCGGCACCGCCAGCACCGCCGAAGCTACTGTTGCCACCACGACGGTTGGCATATCCGCCATTGGATCCACCGCTACGAGATCCTCCAAAAACCCCATCGGGGTTGCCACGGAGGTGCGGAGGAATGTAGCCTCCCTGTCTTTTGGCTGGGGCACCACCCTGCTGAGGAGCGGACCCGTTATCCTGAATAGAGAGGCTGTTTAATTGTTGTGTGAAATCAGTCATCTTTGATATCTATACTGTAGAAGATCAATATTTGCAGCGGCGAACGTGTTTTATATAAAAAATTCGGGCAGAAAAATTTTCGTGATTCTGCTTGATGGTTGCGTGGTACGCGCACGCCCAGCCAACCGCGCGTTGCTTTTTGCCGGCACGTGATAGATAACGACGCTGCATGTGGGAACAGCGGCGCCGATGGCAGCAGCCTGGCCCCCTGCAGAGGAGAACCGGTGCTGGGATGGACAGGCGGTGGATATCCACACCGGGGTTCGAGACAAAGGTGATTACGGTTACTAGTCGATCGTAGATTCATTATGTACTGTGTGGAAGCGCGAGCTCAAGGCCATCGCCAATGGATGCAAACGATGAGTTACGAGTGGTTCCTGGAGTGGTTCCTGGAGTGGTGGACACCGAGCCTCCTAGGGAAATCTTGGCCTTTGGGTGCGCGTAGCATGTTCTGTCGTCGGGGTTGGCGTACGTGGTGGGCAGCGAGCCGTAGGTGACCTCGTTGTCGCCGTCTGCCTCCCCGTCAGATGGGGTGGAAGACGAGAGCGTGTCGCTACTGTAATTGATATCGTAGTCTTCGTCCTGGTAAGTATCGATGTGAAGATTCTCTAGATCGTCAGGGTTGTTTTTTCTATATCTCTTCTGGTTGGTATCACTCAACAAGCTGAAAGGCTTTTGGGTCTCGCGAGCGTTCCAGTTCAAGTTCCGACTAACACTATCAAAGTATTCGGTTTTGGATGAAATCACGGTAGGAAACGGAAACTGACTGGCCTGAATCGTCACGTAGTCTCCCTTGCACAATTCAGTTCTGACTTTACCATCAAACGATGCCCACGCCGTGGCACGGCTTGTTTCTGGCACCTTGACCTTGAGGTACATTCCATCAGGCAACAATATTGGCCGGAATGACAACGTGTGGGGACAGATGGGCGTAACACTGATGGCACTGACTCCAGGATGCACCAATGAGCCACCTGCCGATAACGAGTACGCCGTGCTTCCTGTAGGAGTTGCAATGATGAGACCGTCGGCCTGGGCCACTGTCAACAACGAGCCGTCACCGTACAATTCTAGTTGTGTCACGTACGGACTGGGTCCCCTGTCTACCACCAACTCGTTCAACACCTGCTGTTCACACACAATCTTGCCGTCAGCCTTGTGTACTCTACAGGTGAACCGCATACGAAGATAAGCCTTGACACCCGAGTCCAACACCGTGGTCATCCGTTCGCGGAACTGTCCGAACTTGAAGTTGGTCAAAAACCCCAACGACCCCAATGCAAACGATATCACCGGAGGCACCACCCGCTGGTACAAGTTGGAAACGTACAACACGGTTCCGTCCCCTCCCAAAGTGAGAACCAAGTCAAATTTCTCGGGGTTTTTCAGAGCAAACTTCTTGTCCCAGAACTTCAAGAGATCTTTGGATTTGGGGTATGTTTCGTACAATTCGCCCGCATTGAACCGTTTCAGCTTCGACAAGTTGTTGTCGACGTACACCGTGATGTCTCTTTGACGGGTCAACAACCACTCCACTACTTCCCGCGTCAAATATATAAGCGAGTTGTCTCTGGCTTTCGTGACAATCATGATGGCCTTTACATCAAGCTGGATGGTGGCTTTGGAAAGGTTTTTGGCCAACATCCTCACGCCATTGGCGGTCTCTGCAAGCTGGGTGTGGGACTTAACCGACCTAAGGTCTTCATTACTAAGCTTCAGAAGCACGGTACCTGATACCTTGCGTTTCACCGGCTCGGAATAGAGCTTGTTGTGGATCTTGGGTTGTTCTCGGGTAAACGACTGGCCATTGCTGGGACTGGTGCCGGGCTGGGCATGGAACTTTCTTCGGATAGAAGTGGTGCTGCTTCGATTGGGGGTCTTGGTGTTCGGTTCCGACTGATTGGGTATACGATTGGTGTTGTGGTTGATCTTATTGGTGTCGATTTTGATGGGAGAACTGTGCTTCAACTTGCCACTGGCAGGTTCATTGCTCTTGATTTGGGTGGTGAGTTGGCTTTTTGGCAAGTTGGGCTTTGATTCTTCCGACTGTGACATAATCCCTGACGCTACTAGATAATCGCCTTTGACTGAAAGATATCCACTCTGTTCTTCTTCCGTTGTAATCTGAGTGAAACTTTTGCTTTATTTTTCGGCTTAAGAGGCGAGCTCGGGAGATAAGATGGGAGGGGGCAAAGAAGACCGCAAGCAAGAAAGGACAAGGGGCAGTGTAGCAGTGTAGCAGTGGATCTATATAGGTGTTTTATGCTGTGAGTAGTCCTTCTCTTCTGATTGTGCAGTATGCGGTGTCTTAATCCAGTCCAATGGCTTGGGTCTCACTAAAGCCGTTTGCAACTTGCGGATTCAGGTAATTTATAAGCAGACGGAGGGCTCTGATTGGAAGGTGTGGCAAAGCAGTAGACACGGGTATTGAAAATTAAGCCGTCGGTAGACGGAACATCTGCCGTGGTATTTTTGAATTGTTCTAGTTGATAGGAATGTTGCCGAAAGACATTAATGTAAAGCATGTAACTTGGTGTTCTACAGACAAGTATTTTACTACAGCCTCGGTGGGTTGAGCACGTACTGCTGTTAGTGATGAATCAATGGAGAGAGTATAGTATAGAGCCAAGGGTAGAGCTTGTAGTAGTGTGTATATGGAAACTGATTGCCCCTCCCTTCTATAGATAATGAACCTATAATGATCTGTCTATGATCTATGATCTTCTATGATCTTCTATGATATGTCTATGATATGTCTGTGATCTTCTATGATATGTCTATGATCTGTCTATGAACTGCCTGTGAACTGTCTATGATATGTCTAATGGTCTGTCTATGAACCTATAATGATCTGTCTATGATCTTCTATGATATGTCTATGATCTTCTATGATATGTCTAATGATCTGTTCTCTAATTATGTATTTTATGTCTTAGGCGGACAGAAATCTAAAGACCTTTAGTTAGAGCAATTATACAAGTAAGAAAGAGACTACTCATTAGAAGGAAATCATTATAATATAAATCCAGGCTGTTATTAACTTCACGCTGCAATCTTAGCACTCTGGGTCACATTTACATAGAAATATATCCCAACCTACAAGACGAACCTAATACTTCACTTCCCTTCATTTACTCATGTACCTGGTTAATTAATCCTACACATACGACTAATCTAAATTCCAAACTACCGTACTTCAATGTACTAAAACCAAGTTCTATAATCATCTTGAACCACTGAGAATACAACTAATCCCTGCGATGGTACGGTCGATCAATCTGCATCGTATTCACTCAGATGATAGATTAGACTGTTGTGTGTATCTTCAGTGGATTAGTTGGATGCAACATGGATTAAAGCTCTATCGCATTATTTATCATCTTCTAGTCTTGGATTATTTATTAATAACTATTCTTGTATTATATAATGTAGTGATTCTGTGTTGTAAATGTATGTATCCACCGATTACTCGACTTTCTTTAATTTACACTTCCATCCTGAGTTTTTGTCCAACAACGGCAAGGAAGCACCCAAACACCAACCGATTTCGTTGTTGTCAATCTTGTTGGTCGTTCTCAACTCTCTATGTAATGGAATATCGTACCCCGTGTGTAACAAGGCTGTGATGAACGACAAATCCAAACACCATTGTGGCTCCTTCTTCAATTCCTTGACATGGTCTGCCATCAATACATTGCCCCAAGTCTCGTCACCGTTACATACCACCTTGGCCAAATCGTTAAGTTCTTCAACGGTGAACGACGATGGCATCCCCAAAGGACTGGTTCTGTCATAAAAGTACGAAAACACAAACATATCGGAGGACTTTTGGAACGCCTTGACCAACGATGGCTGGTGGACTCCGTTGAAAGAACATGGCTTCTGGGCACACTGGGAGTCCTTGTTCAAGATTTTTTCAGCAAGGAAGCGGCACTGGGCGCCGATGGCACTCGATGGACCCTTCATGTTGACTACATAGTGCTCTGTGTCGCTGATGGTCACTTTCACGTTGCTGGCTTCGACTCCTGGTGGAATACATGGATTGTTGATGGTGACTGTGGCCTTGGCGTCCTTGGCTTCGGCCGCAGAGCTCAACTTGGCGTTGGCCAAATCCTTGTTGGATTCGAGGTTCGATTCAACCACCAACCTGTTGATTCTATCTCTGCCTTGCATGAGTCCGTAACCCAAGTGGGAAAATTGGTAGAGAGTAAAGTCACGGTCTCCGAACGAAAACTCGTACTTGTGTTCACCTTCAACCATATGCTCGTTGTTGTTGAAGTCAGGTTCAAACACAATTTGGGTCGAGCCTCCACCTAAATCAAACACAGCAGCCGTAGGAGTCTTCTCGGACGAGCCAATGTTACCCAACAAGAAGTTGGTGGTAACCCAAGCATATACACCTTCGTCCTTACCATCCATGATTGAAACGCCGTTACCATCTACGACAGCAAATGGATAGTCGTCCTCAAGATGACGTCTGACTTCAGCCAAGATGTTGTCTGACTTGTCAGCACCCAATAACCTCAAGCCAGCAGTGGCTTTGACGGCAATAGGTGTACATCCTCGTTTGGATTCAGGAACAGTTTCAAGTGCAAGGTTTAATAACGGATCCAACGAAGCAGCGGCTCCCTTGGTATCGGTGTCAAACGAAGATAATCCCGGTTTTAACATCTTGAACTCTTCTCTCAACAAGGCTGGTGGAGAAACACAGGTGTCAAACTCGTAGATATGAACTCTGGACCCAGTGGAGCCAGCATCAACCATAACAACAAACTCGTTGTCACACTTGGCGTTTGCTTTGGCTGGTGCCTTGGCTGGTGCCTTGGCTGGTGCAGACGCGGGAGAAGCACCCACTTTTGGCGCTGTCCCGTCGTTGGTATAACCATCACCGTTCAACTTTTCAGCAACCACTTTCGGCTTGGATTTGCCGTTAATCTTGTCGTCTTGAACATAAGGAGGCTCGGAACCCTGGTGCGTGGTTCCTTGCAAGGTGTTTCCTTTTTCTTCGGTAATGGGCTGGAACTGTTCACTGGCCTTTGGGGCCTGTACCTTTTGGATCGACTCCCCAATAGATGTTTGGGTCGAAGCAAAGAACGCAACGACGGTGAAAATGGCCACGATGGCCACGATCACTCGGATATAACGTGTAGAGATCATGCTAATGAGTGTGATTAATTAATTTCACTTTCTGAACAGCGAGCGCGTACTTAAACAGTGAGCGCAACGGACCTAACCAGAGAGAGCAGAAAAGAACAGAAGGAGAGGGACGATGAGTTAGTGTAGGAGGAGTAAGACAAGTCGCGCCAAGTGGCTACTGGCTTTCCGCGGATTTCTCTGGTACTCTCTGGTTCTCTTTCGTTCTCGTCGGGTCTAGTGGCCGTACGCCATTGGTCTTGCACTATGGGGACGCCCTGGGGGGAGTGATGCTTGGCGTAGGCGGTCGCGTGATCTCAGCCAGTATACGAGTCTCACCGAGACAATCGATCGTCCGTCGAGCTAAACCAACGGCAGACTGTTCAATCGGGGGGAACCAAAGAGCTGGTCCTCACCTTACACGGCCCGCTCTGTCTGTATCTAGTCCTTCTTCTTCTTGTTTTCTCTTATTCTTCCTCGGCATTTCTACCTATTCTGTTTCCTCTGGACTCCCTCAACTAGGTTGGGCACTTCTACACCATAGTGTCATGTGACTAGATACCCCTGATAGCTTAATTACCTGCCATGGCGTAACTGAAATGGTTATTCCACCCATACCGGTCTTATGCCTGCTGTTGATCCCTTAGTACAGCATGGCCGCACGCCGTCCAAATCCTGGTTCCCGTTTAACCAATGCACCGACCCTTGTTTGCTTGAATCAAACTCCTCTATTCTTCGTGACATTGTTCATGCTTCCCGTCACTACAGATCACGTCGCTCCGTCTCGTTTAGCGACCATCCTGACTCCGCTACTGAAGAAGAATCCAGTGATTTCGTGAGGAATTGCGCCGACCGGGAGTCTACACCTGAAGTCGGTGATCTCAAGCCAAGCTTAAAGTCGCTACCTCTTTCTCCCACCAATGTCAGTCTATCCATAGCTCACCAGAGATTGACTTCGCTCATAAGTAGAACGTTCCCAACGTCAGATCCCGACTTTGCTGAGATTCTGAACTATATCATCAACGCTATTCTCCAAGAGTTTGCAACCTCTGATACCCACCGCATCTGTACCAAAATCCTCAGCAAAAACTATAGTGACACATTGATGGCTGAAATAGACGAATTGGTCAAGGACAAATATGCCGAAATCAAGCTCGATGCGTTTGTCGATGCATGCGCTTCACTCTTTACATACTCCACCAGCGAAGTTCTGGACAATTCCAAAGTTCTCCTGGTGGAAAACCCGGCAATCTACGATTTATACAAGTTGGTGTGGAAACTCGACCCGTCGGACTACGAGCACCACAATAGATCGTATTTTCGCGGATGGTACTTTGAACGTATGGGTGCTTCGAACCCCTCGTTAAAGCACTCAGACTACTACTATGTCACAGCATTCATGATGAACCTAACCAAGTTCATGGCCTACTATGGCAAAACATATCGGCTCTCTCCAGTGCTACCTCAAAGACCTGGTACCCATCTGCTGGACGCTTTGATCTCGCACCCTTCTCCTCCATTGGATCCCTGTACGGCCGGGCATTTGGAGAACACACACCGCGCCACGACTATAGATGGTGAGTCGCACACCCAGCACAAGTCGATTCGCTTTGACGATACTATAAACGTACTAGAGATCAATCGCCTCGAGCCTGCTTTTTTTGTCTACTGTGACATGCGAGATATAGAAATACAAACGACAGTACTGTGAGGATATGCCTCACACAGCCTACCCCTCTGCAAGCCATTTAGTAATATTAACCCCACGTCGATTGTGATATTCACATCTTCAATTTGTCCGAGCTTATTCTATTTCCCTTCCGCTGCTTTCTTTACGCTCGGCATTTCTTTCCTTCTTTCTCTGTCCGTATCCATTCTTCCCTTCATTGTGTTGATCACTTCTTCTATGGCTGCAACCGCGTCACGTGCGCGGATCGCATCTTCCTGGTAAATGCAAAGGTGGAGAAGTCACTTCCAGTACCACTAGGCGAGCTCTAGTAGTGGAGGTTAAGAAACATAAGCCTGGTTCAGACTGTACATATGATACCTACCAGTCTACAAACACTCAACCTATAACTATCAATGTCTGCTTCACCAGAAAACCGGGATCTCGGACTAAGCCCCGACCCACCGAAGAAGAAAAAGAGAACCTTGGGAACATTTCCTTGTGCCCACTGTGACAAAGTGTTTACCAGATCAGACCATTTGTCTAGACACAACTTGAATCATGAACCAAAAGAAGTGTTTAAATGTGACTTCGTTTTGGTCGAATACGGCGGAAACAAACGTGTATGTGGAAAGACGTTTGTCCGTAAAGATTTACGTGAAAGACACACCAAAAGACACTTGGAGTTCTTGGATGTTAAGGTGCCTCCAGCAAAACCCACTGGCGCCAGAAAGTCAAGCATGTCTTCATTAAACTCCAGTATTGGTGACGAATCGACTCCTCCCCAGGCAGCTCCTGGCACTGCACCTGGCCAGTCGTTGCTGATTACCAACTTGATACATGACGAAATTCCTAAAGATCCCAAGAGTGGTATTGCGCCTGGATATATTCCTCTTCCACCGCAAAATATGCATCATTTGCAATCCCAGCACACCATTTCCCACAACCCTATGAATCCCAACCAGGGCATGGGTCTAACCAACCAAAACATTCATGGTCAGAACCAGACAGTTCCAAACACGTCAAACAATGGCGGACAGGTACAGATGCCGCACCAGAACCTCCCTCAGGTGCCTATTTCGCAGCCGTTACAAAGCTTGCCGTCCCAAGGCTACACTCCATACCGTTCAGACCCCCACACCCTTGCCCAGCCCGAAATGCAGTTCCCTGTCGACTACAACAAACCCATGGACTTCAACATAATTCCTCAGACCCAACAAGATATCCTATCGTGGTTGTTCACTGACAGCCAGCCCAGCCAGAAAAGCGACAAGTCTCAGGACAGCCCGGGGTTTAACCGCATGTCTGGACCAATACGACAGACTCCGTTGTCCGAATTTCCCACTAGCCAGCTTGTTCCATCACCATTTGGAGGTTCTCTCTCTCCCACGTCAGATCAGCTTCAGCAAGCTTTGGACTCCAGCTCATTCAAGCACCCCACTGAACCACGGCCCGCAGCTCCGCCGTCTCTCCCATATGCTCTCAATTTAGATGCCAACAGAAATGGACATCCCTCTGAGCTCCCCAACAACTACGGTGGTTTGCAGGATGTTAATATCTTCATGAACAACGACAATCCGTTGGACGAGGTGTTTCTCATGAACTACCGCAACCAGCTCAACAACATCGACGGCAAGGGAAACGATCCTAACGCCAGCAACTACAACGCCAGCTTGGCTGCCGGCAGCATTAATCTCAACTCAACGGGTAGCTCCAACTCACCCACGACCACCGATTCTATCAGCTCGCGCAAGGCATCGGTGGTGTTCAGTCCCGATTCCGTCAGACTATCCAACAATCCCGAGCCTTTGGAAACAAAGCTAGTCAATCATGGTATCAAATATAACTTGGCTAAAAACCATCATTATTTTATAGATAGCCTTATTGTGGAGCTGCTTGTCAAGGCCATTCCTGATTTGACCAGGGACAAAATTGTAGAAACGTTCCAGCACGATGATGCCTACAAATATGATATCGAAGACCGCTTATCGTACTATTTGTCGATGTACTGGCTCGTCTTCCACACCCAGTTCACTTTTCTCCACAAGCCATCGTTCTCTACCAAGAAGGCTCCCCCGCTACTTCTATTGTCGATGATCTTGATTGGATGCAGCTACAGCTCGCCAACCAAGGGCCAAGAGCTAGCCAAATCAGGCAAAAAGACCCCCGAACTGAAGTTCAGCATGATGATAGCCGTACCCTTGAGATTCATGATTTTCCAGCACGAAGACTTCAAGTCGCCCGTCAAGTTGTGGGTGCTTCAGAGCTTGGTAATGTTGGAATGGAGTGAGAAGAACTTTCTTCTGAGAGCAATGCACGAACGGGCCCATGTCCACCATGGAACGACCATTCAATTGTTGAGAAGATCGCCGCTTTTGGGAGGTAATCCGTCCAATACAAATAAAAAGAACTCCAGCTCCACAAGTGGTTCCAATACCAGTGCTGGCGAGGACGAATCCGATACGGTGGCCACTGATTTGGCTGCAGCTTCTACCAACGACACCTCCGACTACGACTTGTTTGTCAAATGGGTCGAGTCCGAGTCCATGAAACGTATCACGTTTATGGCTTTTTACATGGATATTATTGACTACATAAAGTTTAGGCACAACCCCCAAATTACCATTTACCAGTTGCAGTTGTTGAATCTTCCCAGCGACGATGAAGCTCTTTGGAACTCCCGTGAAGTCAACGGTTCGTTTAAAAAGCTCGTTAAGAGGCAGAGAAAGCTCCAGGCACATGCACAGGCACAGGGACAAAGCACACCCAGCGAAGGGCTCCGTAAAAGGAAAGATCCAACAAAGATCCGAAACGGAGCCAGTTTCCTCAATGTACTCAAGAAATTGCTTAAGCCCTCTCAAACACCCGACGTGACTATTCTGCCCAACCTATCCGTGTTCACAAGAAAGATCTTGTTGGGAGGTTTGGTGTCGATAATGTACCAATTACAGCAGAGCGACGTACACAATAGCTCC
Organism: Suhomyces vadensis; assembly: GCA_030575035.1. Taxonomy (NCBI): domain Eukaryota; kingdom Fungi; phylum Ascomycota; class Pichiomycetes; order Serinales; family Debaryomycetaceae; genus Suhomyces; species Suhomyces vadensis. The sequence goes on along the minus strand of JAJMGK010000002.1, from coordinate 378,761 downwards.
AGTTTGTTGACGTCTAATGGCATTGTCCAGTCCAATAGTCAGAGGAGCAAAATATGGAAGGAAGTATTGACCCGAGCCTTTGACAACTGGAATGCAGAGGTAATCGAATCGTATTCGACCCACACCTTGTCACCCACCACGTCGTCAATCTTCAACGATATTCATACCTCGCGAGTTCCTATTCCGATGTATCATCTATCGCAGGTGATTGGAATGTCAGATATCAATCACTACGATATTGCTATCTTTGGAGGCTCGCCTGCAAACATGAGTGTAGATGCAACGTTGAAGGATCACTATGTGGTACAGAGGAAACTTAATAACATGTGGTTAAAGAACTCACATCCTAATAAGAGAACTATCAATGAATTGATTAACTTACGAAGTGTGATTCATTGCTACATGTTATTATGGCAACTTATGCTCAAGCCCATCGAGGCCGAAGATATGGACATCAGCATCCAGTACTTGGACTGGAACGTCAACCGGGATTATTTCGATAGCATGTACGCCGTAAGCATAGCCATGCTAGTGCTCTGGTGCTATTCGTTTTCAATCTACGGACAAGAGAGTACTCGATACACTGAGCTCTCCGACAAGCTCAATTCTCGGCAATCGGATCTGATCCCCCACAAAACATACGAAGAGTTGGTTGAGCTAAGTGCTGAAGGGGGTTATCAATATCTTGGTAGAGTAAGACAAGAGTTTTTGACCAATTTGAGAAAGGACAATCTCCATAAAATATGCAACATACATCCATTCAAATTCAACGAATCCACTACCAACGACCAAGGAGTCAATTTTTCACCCCACGAAATTTTCTCCAAATACTGTGACATCTTGCCCAACATCACCAACAAACAAAATCTAAGTGGATTGTGCTTTTTGGTCGGTACCAAGCTATTAAGCAGTCAATGGGAGGTCATAAGAGAAAATGCTCGGTTGATATTGAATTGTGGATGTAGATCCATTGGCAAAAAGGAGATAATTAGCCTGGATATATTTGACGGAGAATTGGAAGATTAACTACAGTTTTCTAAGATAAGAACCCATGCTATAAGTAACTAATTAAATACATACAATAATGATATCCTGTAGAATAAGAACTATTGGACCAAAAAGTGAAAGAACCGAATTTATACTAATAAGACTGCATTGACACATCCGTCTCTATCAGGTTCATTGGTGATTTGGGCATACTTACCCCAAACAACCTTACCACCAGCAGTTACCAAACCCAATTCAGACACATTAACTTCAATAATAGTACCTTTAGTTAATACTCCTAATTGAGTATACATTGGAGATTGTGGATTCTTTTTAACCCCCAAAATAGGTAAAAACACCGTGACTTTCAATTCCGGGTGGGTAACGTTGGCCTTCTTTTGTCTCAAGGCTGCAGGTCTAATGATTCTTTCCATTTTCACTGGTTTACGAGTGAACCCTTCACCAACAAAGGTATGTTTTGTGATCATTCTCTTCCAAGCCTTAGTTCTTGACTTACCACTCTTGATAACCTTGAACATTTCTTCTTCAGAAATACCTCTAACCTTTGGCAATGGAACCGAAAACTTGTCAGCTTTTTCCAATCTCTTTTGCTTAATAGATGAAGAAATGGCTTTGGCAGTGTTGTTGGTTTCACGATCCAAAAGATAAGTAGGCAATGCTTCGCCATCGTCTTGTTTTGGAGTAGCAGGACCTTTGACCTTGGATTCTTGATGGGCCTTGATCTTCTTTTTCATAGCTACCTTTTCACTGTAACGCTTCTTGGCGAACTGCTTAGCTCTCCAACCAGTCAAGTTTTGTGCATCCTTAGCTATTCTGTGGCCCTCTCTTGCCTCTCTCTTTCTCTTTCTTTCGTCATGGTCTAACCTCTTACCATGTTGCTTGATATGCTGTTCAATATACTCGTTTTGAGGCATTGTGTACTTATAGTTCTAATGACCTTAACGGACAAAACTGGTTGGTAAATCGGTACTTTTTCAGGCGAAGAGCATCAAAAAAAATTGTTGCCACGTGACTGCGATGGATATCAAAAGTTTGGCGATGAGATCGATGAGGCAACAGGTGTGAGTGAACTACTGAACGATAAGCAATGTCAGAGTCGGTAGATGAAATATTAGGAGGGATCATAACGTCACTCAAGTCTACTAAAGCTTCGGTGGCAGACTTGATCGAGTCCACCGAAAATGAACAACTTCCACAAATGATTCAAACTTTGTTGAGCAAAGTTGGAAGTGAAAAACTTGAAGGAGTTTCATTACTTGCATTAAAGAACAATTCGTTAGTGTCGTACTTAAATAATGTTGTTTTGATAATATTGGAGCATTTGGAACGTCTTGAGGCGGAAGAAACGGACGAAAAGTCTCGGTTGGAGGCTGTTCAAAGGTCAATCATACAACGAGTTAATTTGGAAAAGGGAGTAAAACCTTTGGAAAAGAAGTTGAATTATCAACTTGACAAGATGGTCAAAGCTTACAATAGAATGGAGGCAGATGAACAAAAGGTCGAAACCAAATTGAAGGAGAAGTCCGACCGTAGAGAACAGAACGAAGGTTCTGGAAGCGAAGACGAATCTGATAATGAATCTGACAGTGACTCTGAAGATGATAACTTGTCGTATAAACCAGATGCTGCAGCCTTGGCCAAACTTACTTCAAGTGGAGATAAGTCACAAGACCGTAAATCCAACAAGGAATCGAGCACTGAGAAGTATAAACCTCCAAAGATATCGGCCGTTGCCCCACCAAGCTCTATACCACAAAAGGAACTTGATAATAAGGATAAGGGAGGTAGACATAGAAAATTACAGAGTATGGAAGAATATTTGAGAGAACAGTCCGATATGCCAACTACCGAAGTATCTGTTGGTTCGACCATCGTTGATCACGGTAGAGGGGGAGTTAAAACCCAACACGACAGAAGAAAGGAAAAGGAAATACAGGACTACGAAGAAAACAACTTTATTAGATTGTCCAACAATCAAGTCAAGAAGACCTTCAAGGAAAAACAGCGTGATTTGGCCAATCAATTCGGTGGTGAAGACTGGTCGATGTTCAACCAGACTAACAGCAGAGATATCGGTGACGACACCTCGAGAAAAAGAAAACCTTCTTCTGTTTGGGATAGAGTTAAGAAAAGACGGTAAATAGATAAGTAATTACAAATAATTAAATAATTTCTTAAAACTGTGTAACATAACGAATATTTGATCAAACTTGCAAAAAAAACATTAGAACATAAAAAAGGCATTGCGAAATTAGTTACTGTAATGAACAGACGAATTGTTCATGACATCCTAGCACTCTAGCAGAAAGTAATCAGAGGGCACAGACGTTGGTTTCGGGTGTCAGCCGATCTGCAATGTACCGTATAGATCTCTCAGATTGTCAAAGTATAGGTTGGTTATAAAATAGAACTTTGAACATATTTGATTAATAGCGGTGCGTGGTTTTGTGGCTTTGGCATGTGATGGCGATGGTGCGGGTCAAGTGTGGCGGTCAATGTGCGAGCGTCGGCCACAAACGAGGCGCCACAGCTGGCGGCCGCGGATGGACGCACGATAACAGGGGCGAGAAATCGTAAGATTAGAGTTCGGGGATGAGACGGTCCACATGGTCAAAGGTATATACAATTGCAACCGTAGGAACACAACTATAGATAATCGACAAAAAAGTAATTTGTAGCTATCAGTTAGACAAGGTCGTTTCCGCCTCGTACGGCCGGGATGAGGGGACATCGGGGACGTGTTTGGTGGGACTGAAGCGGGGCTAGAGACAAGCAGCACCATCCCCATTGGGCAAACCGAAGCACACAGCTAGGCAGAATGCTTCAAGCAGTACTACAATCGTATATTTGTAATAGAGGACCATAGAATTACAGGTTTGCAGGCTTAGAATAGGGTGCGGTAGTAGTGGCCCGCTAACAAAGCGAATTTAATTGTCGGCCCTTCTAGATCGTCTCAGTTAATAATCACAGATTCCCGCAATTTATCAGCGGTCAGTTTTGGAACGTTTTAAACCGCAGAAAAACTCGAGTATAAATATTCAAGGATCCCAGTGTGATTGAGGAGAAAAAACGAAGACATTCATACCAGATACAAATAATAAAAAATGGCTCCACTTATCCAAAAACCAGCTCCAAGCTTCAAGAAAACCGCTGTTGTAGACGGTGTATTTGAAGAAATTTCATTGGAACAATACAAGGGCCAATGGGTTCTCTTAGCTTTCATTCCATTGGCTTTCACCTTTGTCTGTCCAACTGAAATCATTGCTTACTCCGAAGCCGTCAAGAAGTTCACCGACAAAAACGCTCAAGTTTTATTCGCTTCTACTGACTCCGAGTACTCGTTGTTAGCCTGGACCAATGTTGCCAGAAAAGATGGTGGTTTAGGACCAATCGACATCCCATTGTTGGCTGACACCAACCACTCCTTATCCAAGGACTACGGTGTTTTATTAGAAGAAGAAGGTGTTGCATTGAGAGGTATCTTTTTGATTGATCCAAAGGGTACCTTGAGACAAATCACCATCAACGATTTGCCAGTCGGTAGATCTGTTGAAGAATCCTACAGATTATTGGAAGCTTTCCAATTCACTGAAGAACACGGTGAAGTCTGTCCTGCCAACTGGCAACCAGGTTCGGAAACCATCAAGCCAACCGTTGACAACTCCAAGGAATACTTTGGTAAGATCAACAAATAATTTATATAGATCAATTGAATATACTTGATAAATGAATAGTTGTAGCCCATCAAAGCTGCCAAACAATTTTACCGATCGGCAGTGCTTTTGACAGCAAATTAGGGAGACCGCTAGGCGCACTACCGAGGATGTATACGAGGCTCTACAAATGCGCCAGTGCGAGCATGCCGAAACCAACCGTGGGAGAAAGGCTAGCCAATTGGTAACAGGAAATGTCGGAGTCTATCAAGTTCTACAAGCACGTGGTCAACAGCCAGGTGTTCTATCAGTCCAAGTATACATATGGGCTTGTCAATTTGAAACCTTTGGTCCCAGGACATGTGTTGGTGGTGCCGTTTCGGACTTCGGCCCTTCGCATCACCGACTTGTCGCCAGAGGAAGCTCAAGACTACATGAAAGCACTTCAGTTAATTCCCAAGTTGATCACCAAGGCTTATAAGGCCGAATCACTCAACATCGCCATTCAAGACGGCCCTGAAGCTGGCCAGTCTATTCCCCATCTTCACACCCACATCATTCCGCGCTACAAAAACGACGCCCACGGCGACGACAAAATCCACCAGGAGCTTGAGCAGCTAGATATCGAACCCATGTACCAGGAGTTCGAGCGTCGCAAACACGTATTTAGACACAACCTCGACAATCGCAGCACATTGGCGGTGGAGGACGCCGACAGAGTGCCCCGGACTGCCGAGGTCATGGAGCAAGAGGCCAACTGGCTTCGCCTTCAGCTTGCTGAAATCACCACATGAATACCGCGCACGTGACGCGCCCATCATATTTCCCAGCCGACATACACATGGCGTAGAGGAAGTAAGCAAGATGTCGGCGTTGGACGAGATACAGTGGAAGTCACCTGAGTTTATCCAGGAGCGAGGACTACATACGGCCAATGTGCTTGAGTACTTTTCTCTTTCGCCGTTCTATGACCGGACGTCAAACAACCAGGTGTTGATGATGCAATTCCAGTTCCAACAGATCCAGATTCCGATGGGCATGACATTCCAGCAGTTTTTCCAAAACAAGCTCAAAGACATGACCGGAGTAGAATTCGTCATTGCATACAACCGAGAGCCTGATTTTTGGATCATTCGCAAACAAAGACGGCTCGATACCCAGAACTCATTGACGCTTCAAGATTACTACATAATAGGTGCCAATGTGTACCAGGCTCCACGTATATACGATGCATTGTCTTCTCGATTACTATCCAGTGTGCTACTGCTAAAAAACAGCATTGATTTATTGAACGGGATGACCAAGTACCAGATTCTGGATGGGGGCCATTCTTATAACAATGTAGAATCCACCACCCCGGTTCCATCTCAAGCTGTCAAACCAGCCACTACCGCAGGGCCAGGAACATCTAACTCGCTTACACCAATGCCGATGCAAACTCCACAGACAGCTGGAGCCAGTGGCATAGGAACAACAGGCTCGGCCGTCAACAACTTGACCAGTACCGAGCCCAACGTTGAAATCACCAGCAGTGCATTTAATAACTTGCTTAACAACGTGGTTCAATCCAGTGGGCCAGCAGGAGGTTCGCCGGGAGAATCCGAGGCCATTCCTAGTGTGTACTTGGACGATATACCACTCTATGGTAAGGGAAGTACAGTAGAGATGTTGGGGGTACGGGTAAATCTTCCTGAGGTATAATGTAATATAACTATGGTAGTTAGGACTAGACCAGACCAGGACTTCCAGACCAATTAGACCAGACTAAATAGATTAGGCAATATAGCACTCAACTCGTGAATAAATGTCTTTGCTGCGTTTGATCTTTTACCAACACAACTTGACATTCAGCATTTTGTTGACATTATGCCTGTTAGCACAACACTAACTAAAAAGTATTTAAATAACTCATTTGTCCAATCTAGTCTTAAACTTTGTTTAGCTTACGCAAAGTCAGAAACTATTGTCGAACTAGCCTAATTTACAAAGTTCAAAGGCTAACCAAAATAGAGTTTTAGTAATTAAATTTAATGATTATTCTAGTATGTATTACGATACTTATACTTGTTCAATAAAACTAGTTATTTAAAGCTCATCCTTTGGAATATCTTCAACCGAGATTTCTCCAGACTTGACAATCTTGATTTCCTTGACAGGACGGTCACCCCTATCAGTCTTGACACCCTCGATGTACTTGACAACATCAATACCATCAACAACTTCTCCAAACACAACATGGGCATTGTCCAACCAGGAGGTGACCACAGTAGTGATGAAGAATTGGGAACCGTTGGTGTTTTTACCAGCATTGGCCATGGACAAACGGTATGGTCTGTCATGCTTCAATGTAAAGTTTTCATCTTCAAACTTACCTCCATAGATAGACTTACCTCCGTAACCCTTTCCAGTTTCATAGTCACCACCTTGGAGCATGAACTTTGGAATAATTCTGTGGAAAATGGAGTCAGTGTAACTGAACTTTGGATCGGTGGAAATGGCAATTTGTCTGAAGTTTTCAACGGTTTTTGGAACAATCGTGCCGAATAAACCAATGGTGATACGTCCGATCGGCTTGTCATCTTCGGTGACGTCAAAGTACACCTTGTGGGTAATTGGAGGGTTTTCCGCAAGTTCCTTGGCGGCAGACGCCGACTGACTAAAGAAAAGAACAACACTGGCAAGAATTGCAAAGATACCTAAGTATTTCATGGTGGACTGGTGTTTGCAAGAGAAGCAAGAGAAGAGACGTGGACAATTTAAAAGTGGACATTTGTGCGGTGCGCAAGACCAGTTTGGGGAGCCGTGGCCGTAGCGTGCGCCACTTTCGCAGCCATACAAACCAGAGAAAGAGCTAAAGCCAGACTCCCACAATACTATCTCTACAACAGTACGTACGGGAGATGCAACGTACGTATATACTTGTACTAATTCTTCTTGACTGCTAGTCCAGATATAAGATGCTGTTCATTATTGAGACTACAGCACTTTCATATAGTGAACATCATATATTAATACTTTTCAGTAAACTGGGGACATCCTCAACCTGCTTGTCTCTCGCTTCTCTCACCTCCCATCTCTTTTCATCTCTGCTAAATTCTCGCTTCTCTCTTCTATACAACTCTCGCTATCTTTTGCTTGATTGTCCGCTCTTTCAGCACATACACCTTGACTCGGATTCGCATCAACCGGTCGTCTTCCAAATCTTCCCGTACTATTTTCTCTGCGCACCCAGTAATTGGACAGTCTTGGCTACTCGCCAAATGGGAATGTATAGTCTGCCTCTCAAACGTGTGCTTGCACCTCTTGGTGATCACAGGATCGACAAAGTAGTTCAACGAAAATGGATCTTTCAACGAAATCTTTCCTCCCGAAACATTCAAATCTTCATCTTCTTCATCATCAGGAATCGGGTCCTCAGGGTGGTCAATGACAAACAACACATTCTTCAAGTCACGATAGCTCCGGTTGTTGCCTAGGTACACCAGGAACTGCGCACCCCTAATTCCCTTGACTTCACGGTACTCACGCGCGAACCAGTCGCTAAAATTAGAGTCGCCGCTGTCACTAAATTCTTCCAATGTCGCGAGATTCACTTCTGGCATCTGCGAGTAGGTGCTTTGGATTATGTCTTTGGTGTGTTTGATCAGCTCGCGGTACACTTCGTGTTCGTATTGGCTCCGCAACAAGTTCTCGAGATTCTCCAAATTGGCCTGTATCACCAGGTGTACCTCTAAGTTATTTTCGCTAAGCATGTAGTCGATGTACCGGCTCGAATCAACAAGCACCATGTCCACAAGCTCCTGTATCTGTTTGCTTAGCGGGGTTTTGAATGCAGCGGTTTTCTCAAAATCCCGGTTCATGTCTTGGTGCAATGGCAAAAACACCGGTACCACCACGCCTTCGTTCCCTCTGTTTGCTCGCGTCATCCCTGTGTCTAATCTACGTCTGTCTCCCTGCTCTCTCGCTAATTTCTCATCTCTAAATTGGTCACTATAAGCAGTGTCACGTGCACATATACTCTATAATATTCATGTCTCGTTATATACATACTAGTCATCTTCGGGCCCTCCGACGGAATCATCGGGATTCATACTCACGTCTTCACCACCAATGGGCTGGCTCGACACGTTGGTATTGCTGGTGGTGGTGCTGGAGTTGCTGGGCACACACCAATTGCGGTGACAATGCCAGGCTCTCATTTGACATTCTCTCGAACAGTATTTGGTTCTCTTACACCGGCGACATTTCAGAAACTCACGTGGGTACCGTTCCCACCTTCCACAATCAAGATTTCCACACTGTCTTACACTACCTCTGAGTTCGTTTCTTCGGCACGAGTTTCTCATGATTACTCCCGACCAGTAGTACATGTCCGTTCCTGTTAAGAAGGTGAACTTCTCGACAATAGGGAACAAACTGACTTTTTTATACTCAATGAGCGAATCGTCCTGGTCCTCGTTTTTCTCGTCGATATCGAACCCATCGTAGTCGTCGTAATTCCACTTCTTTATTAAAAACTCTTTCTTTTCTTGTCTCTTAAGCATGATTGTCTGCACCAATTTCTTGCTTTCAATACAGATATACTTGTTAAGCTTTTCGTTGATCAGGAAAAGCTTGACGTCCCTCTCAATATCATCAATAATAGACTCACAGTTGATAATCGACTCGTAGAGCTGGTTGATATAATCAGAGTTCATTATTTCTTTAATCGATTCTTCCAGTGGATCATATTTGGCTTTTTCGTCCACCTTTCCTCCAAGCTGTGACACCTCATCATACTTCGGTACACTGCTTTCCTCACAATCGTGTAGACACTGTACATCCTCTTCATCTACATCGTCATCATCATCCTCTTCTTCGTAGTCCTCTTCATCCTCTACCTCGGCATTTTCTGTCAAACAAGACTCCTTGGCCTTATTGTACAACTCAAACTTGTCTTCTTCCAAGAGGAAATTGTCATCATGGATCGACGAGTTAATATCGTCCAACATTTGGGGTGAATTTGAGGCGGATGGGTTAAACCGCCTCAAGCAAGTGCCACTGGTTGCGTTGGTGTTGGTTTCTGAAGGAACTGCTTTACGAGACTTGGGGGTGATTTTAGGACGAGGGCGGAGCTTGAATGCTAAATGCTTCTTTATGCTCAACTTCATCTGCTTCTCCAAATAAATCTTAAGTTGCTTATCGCGAATGCTCATGTCAATAATTAAATGAGTATTCTGAAGCACATCTTTAAGATAGGAGTATTTAGAAATGTACGCCAACAATTGAAGTGACCATACAATATCGTCATCTCTTGGTATCACTACCCCTGTTTCGGTAAAGTTACGTACTGAAATCTTGGAGTTTATCAATAGTTTGTTGGTCTCATAGTCTTGCAAACAGAGATTGGTTAAGAATTGAAGGTTATTGTCCATCTCATAATCATTGTCATTAAAGAACCGGTCATCTAAGATTTCCAACTCCTTTTCTTCCTTTAGCTTTTTAATGATGTTAATAATCATATAACGTCTTCTTACATCGTTGGTTATGGAGTTGTTTTTGGAGTTGTTCATCAATGCGACGTTCTGACTGATATAATCATTGGCCACAGTCTCAGGTTGGTATTGACTGCTGCCAACAATACTTCTATCGTTCAATTCAGGGAGATTGAATGAATTGAATCGAATAAGTTTAAAAAGTTGGTCTACGGTAAAACTATCATAGTCGTCGTTTGTTAAGTTGTGAACGTGGTTGTTGTTGAAATAGGCAGGGAACCCTGGGTTGGTAATCCGGGATGGCTCTAAGCTAGTTGTGGATACGTTTACAGGGGTCTGTGACCGTGATAAGTTGGGAATGGCTTGTTGAAGCAGGAATGTTTGAGGGATGATACTTTGAAGAGGAATGTTATTGGCATTATTATCGATTGGAGGAGCTGGGATTTGGTGGGTGGGTAAAGGTTGTTGCTGGGGAAGACCGAGATTGGGGTTGAGGGACGCATCATGCGGTCTGGTGTTGAGAGTATCTTGGTTGGCCTGGTTAACGGTCTGGTCACTAGCGAAACGGTGCTGCTGGTTGTCTGGCTGTGGCTGGTGAATGTGGAGGTGTGAGTGGTTTACGTGCTCCGAATCCCTTTGGATTTCATGCTGTTGTTGGCTCGGATGCCCGTGCGGATGCTGATGCTGCTGATCTTGTTCTTCGTGCTGTTGCTCTTGTTGGTGTTCATGCTGGTGTCCATGCTGATGCTCACGCTGGTTAAGAGGCTGTTGCAGTTGTAAATTCTGTTGGTTCTGCAGGTTCTGCACCTGTTGACTGTGTTGGTGCGGAGAGTTCTGACGGTTCTGGTGCACCTGCTGGGGGTGAGGCGGATGTTGTCTGGAATTTGCATGAATGAAGGTCCGCTCATGAAGCGAAAGGTAGTTATCCAAAACAGTGGCAATAATTGGTAAGATTCCTGCTTTAACCACTTTTTGTCTGATTTTCTCGGTGCCTCTGGTTCCTACCAAAACCAAACACTGGAATGCCAAAGTCCATTTCCAAGCAGTCAAGAGTTTTCTCTCACTGTTGAAGATGTTATCATTCAAATTATAAGTCGAATTATGACATTCATGAAGTATTTCAATAAGTCTTTCGATACCTCCATCCACACTAAGGGTCTCTCTCACTTTGGCCAGCGACGAAACAAGGTATGTAAGGTAATTTAATGAGTTCACCAACGGTTTGTCTGATGTTACATCCAACGCTCTGCGATCGTAAAGACTAGTTGTTATAGTGACCGAAGCCTTATTGGCCGAGATGGCCTTGTAGTTGGATTCACGCATGTAAACAAATGTGATGAATATATTTCTATGACGGAACTGAGATTCTGACGTTTTTTTGGGTTAAATGTGGTGATGAAGCAGATAATAATACCATAAAAGTCTCAAGACCGATTAGCTGTAGCAGAAATCCCGGGTATTGATGCAAATTAGTGTCACTGGTTTGTCTCCAGGACCGTTTTGTGTGTTTTCTCCTTAGATAAATTTGTCGCCACTGGTCACGTGCAGTGGTGGCGATGGTGATTTGATTTTAGCCGGTCATGACTGGCGGAGAGAGAACCACGGAACGCCGGAGCAAGGGCGGGAGCAATGTGTATATGCGGGAGCGTGTTAGAATGGTGTAGGAGTATTTAGTGTGTTAGGGTGGTTAGTTGGAAGATTTCCGCCAACTGTGGATGCCCACCAGCTGGTGTACGAACTGGTGATTGTTAATTAGGTTTAGTTTAGCGAGGCAAGCTTCTAGAAGCAGATTCACAGTGCACACGACTGAAGAATAAATAGGCTATAAGAAAATAGGAGTAAATTGAACAGGGTATAAGGAGTGGACTAAAGGGTTTTCTGCCCGAGCTGTGGAGAGATGTGTCTGCTATCAATTGTGCTTAGGTTACCTATTGAAATTACTCTTGAGACTAACGGGCAAATCAGACAGAACTTAGCAGATGTAGTTGACAATTGTGTTTGCACTCCTTAGACCAAAATAAGTATACCAGTGATTACCAGTTTAGCTTTCCAATCGTAGTTGCCACCTAAAGTACTATTAATTAGATTATTGTTTTTTCAGATAGGGACTTATTACTGTGATATACTTATTACTGTGATATACTTATTACTATGATATACTTATTACTGTGATATACTTATTACTAAGATATACTTATTACTGTGATATACTTAGTACTATAATATACTTATTACTATGATATACTTATTACTATGATATACTTATTACTATGATATACTTATTACTATGATATACTTATTACTATGATATACTTATTACTGTGATATACTTAGTACTATAATATACTTATTACTATGATATACTTATTACTATGATATACTTATTACTATGATATACTTATTACTATGATATACTTATTACTATGATATACTTATTACTGTGATATACTTAGTACTATAATATACTTATTACTATGATATACTTATTACTATGATATACTTATTACTGTGATATACTTATTACTATGATATACTTATTACTATATACTTATTACTATATACTTATTACTATGATATACTTATTACTGTGATATACTTGTTATTAAGATATACTTATTACTAAGATATACTTATTACTATGATATACTTATTACTATGGTGTTACTATATCGTTATTAGTCCTCACAACTTACTGTCTACCACTTAATTACTGCGCTATTCTACTATCTTAATAGTCCTTGATTGCTCTGTCACTACTCAGTGTTACCAAATACTATTTTAATATGTCTCTGTTACGAACTATATAGAATTAGGTCAAACTCAATTCTGTTGCAATTATAAGTATGGAAAATAGCTCTAGGACGAATCTTTTCATAATCAGCTATGAATCATTGATAGCAATGGCTAGACCGGTGAATTTACCTTTCAGCGCCCCTTGAATGAAAGCCTGGCACGTCACTCTATAATGGTCTTCCTCAGTTATTTGATGTCTAATAAATAATGCATTAATTCCAACTAACCAATCTAACTAAACATATTCTATAAAATAATCAAAACTATCAGGAGAATAATACATACTATGCTGGAAACACAATTTATTCAAGTTTAAATTTACTTTCGATGGAATAGACAAACTTCATACTTTGTTCCATAAACATCAAAGTCAAAATCGAATGCGGTCCTACTCTGAACAACTGAGCCCAAAATCCCTTGTACAATGCAGCTGGTCCTTCAAATCTAATGGTCTTTTGGAAACAATCCAACGGTCCTTTGTACAAATTACCTTTTTGGTTATACACTCTGGTCAATACCACGTCCCATGGATTCATCACTATGGCCACGCCCAAACCTGCCACCGAAGATGATGCAAGATGAAGTCCAATGGTGTTGTTGGCGATCAATTTGTAGTCTATAAAGAAGTGTTTGGCCAAGTTGTACACTGGTAGTTGGGCAGCCGACCCAGCACCTGTTCTCAAGGCCGCAGCATCTACACCACGGTAAAGTCCCTTGAATCCGTCGGCTCGGTAAACTTTGCTAAGTCCATCCCATAACCCACTGTAGTAAGTTTGTTGTCCAACTGTCACTGCAGTGTTGGCTTTGGAATACGACTGCATTCTGGTCTTGATCAAGAAGAACGGGTTGGCCACCACTGCACCAGCCACTCCACTAATAACACCGGCCAAAACGTTGATCAGTAATCTTTGTGGTATCACCTGATCTTCTACAAACGTGGAAGGTGACAAGTACTTGGTGAGGTGGTATCTCGAAGCTTCGTAGAGTCCAACTCTACATCCATTCAATCCTATCTGGTAAATGTACCCGGATAAAAGCCCCTGCTGGAGTCCTCGGATCCCCTCATTCTTGAAAATGGTAGCAAACGCCTGGAATGGATTCTTGTACAAAATAGTGGCGTTGCTGGACTTGGTCAATTCTCCTTGAAGTTGCATTCTGGTCTTGATAAGTTCGATTGGATTGGTGAATGTGACCGCACCACAAGCAGCGATTCCTCCGGCGATGAAGGCCCCTGTGGTTGAAATTCTCTCGGCAGCAGACTTTTCCCTTACTGGCTTCCCATCGTTATTATTAGGTGTCGACATCTTGGACTATTTGTAAGCTCTGGACCCTTACAAACTTTTCCTTCTGCGCCTGAACCGGTCCGAGCACCAAATGCCGACACCTGATCTGGCGCTCGGAGCACCTGATCTGGCACGTGACTCATTGACGGCGGCGCTGACCTCATCACTGGCACCAGCTCCACTGACCAGGACAGACCAAGCAGCACACTATGTTGAGGTTAAAGACACCACCGCGGGCACTCCAGTTGCTGAAAAGGTACTTGGCCACGTCTGTAGAATCAGGTGTTTCGAAATACCAGATCGGAACCAAAGTCCACGGATTCACCATCAACCAGGTCAAGCACATACCCGAATTTTCATTGACAGCAGTACACCTCAGACACCCGCAAACGGGCTCCGAGCATCTTCACTTAGACTCCACAAATGACACCAATAACGTTTTTCTGATTGGTTTCAAAACAAACCCGCCCGATGCTACTGGTGTCCCACATATCTTGGAACACACCACGCTCTGTGGATCGTCCAAGTATCCAGTACGGGATCCGTTCTTCAAGATGACAAACCGGTCGCTCAGCAACTTCATGAATGCCATGACTGGTCACGACTACACGTACTACCCATTTGCCACCACCAATGCCAAGGACTTTGAAAACTTGATGGACGTCTATTTGCTGTCGGTTTTCGAGCCATTATTGTCGTACAACGACTTTATCCAGGAAGGATGGAGACTTGAGAGTGAAAGCCCAGAAAACCCCGACTCAAAACTCACATTCAAAGGCGTTGTGTACAACGAAATGAAAGGCCAGAACTCCAACTCGGCGTACTTTTTCTATATCAGGTTCTTGGAGTCGATATATCCTTCGTTGAACAACTCAGGAGGAAATCCCGAAAGTATTGTGGACCTCAAGTGGGAAGACTTGCGGAACTTCCATGCCCAGAACTACCAGCCTTCCAATTCAAAGACTTTCACATACGGCTCGCTTCCTTTGAGTGGCCATTTGCAAAGATTAGACGAGTACTTCGGCAAAGTGGCCCAAACCAACCACAAGGGCGAGATTAAGTATCCTAGTTTTAGTGCCGGTTTCAAAGATTCAGTCACCCTTCCGGGTCCCATCGATAGTATGAGCAGTAAGCCAGTGGACCAACAATACAAGAGCTCAATTACATGGAACTTGGGTAATCCCCTTGAAGAGTCCAACCATTATAATGTATTTAAATGGAAGATTTTGAGCTCGTTGCTTTGCGACGGCCACAACTCGCCGTTCTACCAGGAGTTGATTGAAACCGAGCTTGGTGAAGATTTTTCGCCCAATACAGGTTTTGACACCACCACTGCTCTTGCCTCGTTTACTTTGGGATTAAATAACTGTTCTTTGGAAACCGTCAAGACCTTGGAGTCCAAAATTATGCACATATTCCACAGTAATGTGGTCCCCGAATTAGCCAATGCCAACTCTTCGTACAATGAGAGAATTGAAGCCATCTTGCACCAAATTGAACTCAACTTAAAGAAACACAAGCCTGATTTTGGCTTGGGTTTGCTCCACTCGATCTTGCCAAATTGGATCAACGACGTCGATCCAATTAAGCTACTCGAAGTCGAAGGAATCTTGAGCCAGTTTAAGAACGACTATAAGGAGAACGGGCTCAAAGTGTTCCAGCAACTCTTGGACGAGTCGGTTTTCAATCAAAATGCCCAGAAGTTCGTGTTCACCATGGAACCCAAGCAGGACTTTAACCTGAACCTCATTGAGGAGGAAAAGCTCAAGCTCGAAGAAAAAGTAAGCGGCCTTAGTGCCGAAGGGTTGCAAAAGGTTCACCGTGATGGAGAAAATTTGATAAAACAGCAGCTGGAAGAACAGGACGGAGATGTTTTGCCTAGTTTGTCAATGGACGATATATCAGTCAAGGGAGATTTTTACCCGTTGAACTTTGGCACCGTAGGTGAGAAGCAGCTCCAGATGAGAGTCGTTGACACCAACGGGCTCTCTTATGCTTCCGCAGCTAAAGATGTGTCGTACATGAGCCCTAAATACTACAAGTACTTGTCGTTATTCAGCTCTTGTTTGAGTAATTTGGCAGGGACTGAAACGACGACTATCACCGAGTTGGAGACCAAGATCCAGAAATTAACTGGTGGTGTCACTTTCAATTTTCGTACCGCATACAATCCGTACGACATTCGTCAAGCTAAGTTGCAGTTTACTATCAATGGAATGGCACTCAAACAGAACTCGTCCAAGATCTACGAATTATGGCATGAAATCTTGACCCAGACTAGACTAGATGATGATCCTGCAGTGGTAGACAAGCTTTACCAGTTGATCAAGAATATGGGCCAGAACCAGATCAATACCATCGCCGACAGAGGCCATTCGTACTCGGGAGGAATGAGCAATGCCAACCTTACGCCTATCAAGTATGTCAATGATATGATGGGTGGGTTGAGCCAAGTGCAATTCATCTTGGAAATGAACTCCAACTTGGAAAAGAGAGGTAAAGAGTACTTGACTAGCGAAATATTACCTATATTAAGAGAAATCAAAGCTCTGGTGCTTGATAAAGACCACGATTTCAGGTATCGACTCCTAGGAGACCAACAACTTGTCAATGAAAATGTCAAGTTGTTAGAGCAATTCGACAAGAAGTTGCCTGCCCAACCAGGTCCAGCAAAGTCTATCTTGAACCACGACCACGATAGCTTGGCACAGTTGACCCAGGCGTTCAATAATAATCAGCTAGGCATAAATATTGGCCAAAAAACCTTGGTAGACTTGCCATTTCAGGTAGGGTACGCTTCTTTAGCCAGACTCGGAACGAACTACACTGACAAAGACGGAGCCAGTTTGCAAGTTCTCTCGCAGTTGATGACGTTCAAACACTTACATTCTGTAATTAGAGAGTCCAACGGAGCGTATGGCGGAGGGCTCACTTACGATGGTCTCGGCGGAACGCTCAATTTCTACTCATACCGTGATCCAAATGCCACCAAATCTGTCCAGGCTTTCCAAGATTCGTTCACATATGGCTTGAACCGTCGTTGGGAAGACAAGGACTTGCAGCAGGCTAAATTGAGGATCTTCCAGAGCATCGACGCTCCTATGAACATCTCTAGTCAGGGATCCAGTGAATTCTACGAAGGTATCACTGATAACATGAGACAGCAGAGAAGAGAAAACTTCTTGTCCGTCAGCAACGCTGATCTTGAAAGTGTGGTAAACAAGTACTTGGCCAACGATGCTCCTAGTCTGGTCACAGTTATTGGAGACAACCAGCTACTCAAGGTGGACAAACTGTGGAGCATCAAGGAAATGAAAGGCGCCCAATTGTAAATAGATAATAGATAATAGATTATGATATATACAGGGTAGATATAGTAGTTATGTAGGTTAATTCAGCAGAAGGTGTGCAGGTATCCAATGTATTACTGCTACGTATACTGTTGGTATACATGTTTGACACTGAAAGTATGTCAAGAAATATTCAGATAACAATACATTCAGCAAGACTTTGATAAATGGCGAATAATTTCAAACAACAAGAGTGCACCAGTTGACAATACGTTGAGCAATACTTCAATAACAATGTATATCAACTATGTAAACCATCTGGAAGAATGGATAATTGGTCATAAAGTTGGTCACCATACGTCAGAGCCGGCACACCCAAATGTAACCTGTGCTTGAGTATTCAAATATAGCGTCCAAAACTACACACGGTGCTTTCTCAAAAAGTCTTTAGGTGCTTGTTCCGGTATTCTTCTCTTCTTGTCTTCGGTGAACAAGCAGTGTCTCTTTGCTCTAGGATCGTACAAGATAAGGTTAAGACGGGGCTGGTGTCTGGGAATATTGAACCACTTTTCGTAGCCGGTCTTGGCAGCCGACACAAGCTTGATCATCGTATGTGTGGACTTTGGTTTAGCCATCTTGTCTGTATTCAATGAAGTACTTGTAACGTACGATTGATGGTGAAAAATGTCAAGGTTTTCACCAGTCGACTGCCCAATGCGGAAGGCTGTGCGCACCGCAGCTTGTTGGACAGTCCCCTCGAAATCTGCGCTTACGTAACCGACCAACGCGTAAAAATTTCGCCCAGCAAACGAACACGAATTAGATCAACATTGCATAGTCTGGGAAGCATATACAGATCAATTACGGAGCCAGCATGAGAACATTTATTGTATTTATAGGGTTATTGCTTGCATCTTTGGTCAGCGGAGTGAACTTGGAAGTTCGTGCCACGTCGCACCCTGAACCAGTGTGCATTCGTGACTTTGTTCAAGAAGAAAGTTTGGTAGTGATCAACATCAAGACTAATGGTAGAGTTGGAGATGGCCAGAAGTTGGACTTCGTTGTGGTGGATCTGTTAGGAAACGAATACAGAAGAAAGAATAACGTGGCTGGTACTGCCAGAGTTGTCTTCACCAGTCACAACAGTGCAGCATTTGATATCTGTTTCACCAACGTTAAGGACGGGCGTATTGCAGGATATGCAGCCAGAGAAATCGAATTGGACATCGAAAGTGGAGCTGCAGCCAGAGACTGGAATGCTATCCAAACTTCGGAAAAATTGAAGCCAGTTGAAGTGGAGTTGCGGAGAATTGAAGAAATGACCGATGAAATTTACACTCAATTGCAATACTTGAAGTCCAGAGAAGAAAGAATGAGAGACACCAACGAGTCTACCAACTCCAGAGTCAAATATTTCTCCACCATTGTCATTGTTGCATTGATTGGTTTGGGTGCCTGGCAAATTCAGTACTTGAGACACTACTTCAAGGTCAAACACATTATTTAGTTATATAGCTAATACTACTTTCTGTTGATCTCGTCGTAGTACCGGTTACAAAAGATGTCGACGTACGTGGAGTGGTTGCTGCTTCTGTGCTCGAACTTTCTGGCTCCCTTACAGAATACGCCAGCTCGTACGACGTCAGCGTTTTGGCACTTTTTATAGCCAGCTTGTACGTAGTTAATATCGATGGAGGTATGACTGTAGTCCTCTAAGGCAATGTCTAAGAGAAACTCAAGCAAGAACGTGGCCTTGAGCCAAACTTGCTCGAACCTGTAGTAATCTTGGTATGTTTCGTCTTCGATTATTGACAAGTAAGTGTCTCTATCGCCAATAGCCAGCAAGATGTTGTCCAAATTGCGCCTCTGCCAGGAAATGTCTTCAATTTCAATCACTTCTCCGTCGTTTTCGTCGGAGCTACGTACCAACGGACTTCGATCCAACGAAAGGTGCTCGAATTCGACGGTTTTGGTGATGTCCAAAAAGAGCACACCTGCCAACTCCACCAACAATGTCTGCTCGTAGAAATGGGGGAAATGCTTCTGCTCGTCTGCTAAACAAGAGTAGAACTCTCGCAAGTAGACAAAGTCGATGACCGAGAACTTCAGCACGAGTTCTCGGATAAGCGTGAGTGAACTTAGATGAGGACTCGACGACGTCAGTTCGTAGCCTATCACGGCTCCGTTGGTGAAGAAGAGCAGACGGTAGTACACTAGCGTGATGATCCGGTATCGAATAAGCATAGACTCGTAGTTGTCGTTGTAGTCAAGAGGCTTCCAATCGATGGGAAGCGTAAATCGTTCTCGGGGCGTTCTGTCGGCTCTGATTAAATGCCGCTCGTGGTCGTAGCAGGAAACAGGTGCCAGTTGACTTTGCTGGCCCAAACCATTGAGCACGTACTCCACCAAACGGTCATACCAATGAATTGGCTTGGGGTCGAGCTGGGTAAGGAGCAGGTGAATAAGAAAATCGGCGCTTTCCATGTGGTTTAACACCTCCAGTCGGGTGTACCGAGAACTGGCAAAGAACAGGAGCACGAGATCATCGGTGCAGGCGGTTCTTCGTAGCTGTAGCAGGTTTCGGAGGGTGTGGGTGAAGTTAAATGCAATGAGATCGTAGAGGACCTGGAAGAGTTCGTTATATGTCGTGTAAATTAGGTGATATGCCGTGCTACTAGTATTGATATGAGTGCGCTGGTACTTGGATGACTGGTCGGCACAGAAAAAGGTCCAGTTCATAAGGAGCCAGAGACTGAACCGAGAATTGAGCTCGGGATTGAGTCGTTTTCCAAGAAGCTCGTGGCCAAATATCCGGAGGTTTTCCCACCTGTGAATTGGCCCGTCGTATGCCTCGGTAAGCACTTTGGCCTTCTTGGGCGCTGACTCTTGTTCCTTTTCTGTCTCGGGCCCGTTTCGTTTCACGCTGTCAAACAACGCGAAGGAGCTCTGGAGTCCAGACACCTGTCTGTCACCATCCAAAATAAAGTTTCTGGCGGGGGGTGAGTCCTGGTACTTCTTGAGCTCGTTTTCCATGGTTGAGTGGGAGTTGATGAGCGTAAGTTCGGTTTCGGAGTCGCTTACTTCGTCGTCTTTCCATACGTCTTCGTTTGGGTCTTTGGTGGGGGAAGACTGAAAGAAACTGGTGATTCTATGCTGCCTCACTGGTGAGTTATGAATGGGTTTCCTGTTGATTTGTGTTCTTTTGGACGGAACGAGCCGTGAATGTACCATGAAGTCGCTTAAACCTACCATGACTCTTGAGTATAGAAGCTGAACTACCGAATCTTCATGTGATTCGCGGCATATTATACTACCGTACTGCTTTAATATCCAAACACTGCGGTCTTTTAACGGAGGTTTGCCTAGAGCATGGTAGTAGTTGTCGTTGAGACCGTTGATATACTCCGTGGTAGCCGGTATTCCGTCTATATCGGTGGCCGTGGATGTCCAATTGGAATCAGGAATGAGTGATGCTAACGTCATTAGTATTCGAATGACATTGTACGAAGGTAACACCAAGTTGACGTACAGCACCGAGCTGTTGTCCAGGACCTCGGAATTGGTTTTGAAGCTGGTTTCAAAATACGTCAAGAGCTCATCGAATTGCCGGATGTTATTAAGATTGATCTTGCGGTCGAGCTGAGTGAGTTCGGGCACAATGTGGTTGATAAAGTCTTCTTGCGAATCAAGGTACGAAGAGAGCTTGAATAGATTATGGGTTTGCGACATGATGCGCCAAAAGGACTTAAATCTCAGCTGTCACGCCTGGCTACGAGATATCCTGTGCTGGTGGTGTTTTTGAATCATGTAGCTCTACTATCCCAACCTTACTTTGAACCAGAAAAAGGGGGGTTGTTAGAAAGGCTCACTCTCACTAATTAGTTGCGATGTCTCACTAACTGTCTCGCTAATTGGCGCTGGTGGTGGGAAGAGGATGTGGTGAGGGCAACGAGCTTTATGTGCAATGTTTGGACTGCTCAATGGGAGTATGAGTGTCGATTGATGGTTCAGCCTGCTGGTAAGGTATCTTCCTCGAGATTGGTGGTGTAATCGCTATGCTGTGAAGGTGCCAAATGTTTTTAGTACTGGCTGCGTTTGAGGAAATTTTTTTCACACCACCATCGTGACTTCAAAAATGAATATGGCGGTGCGAGCACAACTGTACTCTTTACCACGATGTCAGTAACTGTAAGTAAACATGGACAATAGGTGAACTGGTACTAACCGTTAAAGTTTACCACCATAACTGGGCCTATTAAGATTGAATTGAATATTACCGATGGTCACCAGCTCAAACATGTAGAGAACTTCCTCATACACTGTGCCATGGGTACCTACGTGAACAACCAAATATTAAGATACATTCCCCAATTTATCTTGCAAACAGGCGATCCTACCAACTCAGGTAAGGAATCTGAAGTTGCCGACACCTCGCATGAATACGACGACGCACAAAAATACGGGGTGCCGGGCCAGATCAAACGAGGGTCTGTGATGTGTGTTAACAGTGCCAAGAACAACGATGGATTGGGATCGCAGTTCTTCGTAGTGTTGAGCGACTCACACAAGGACATTCTTGCCCAAGGCGACTATACACTAATAGGAGAAGTAATTGATGGCATCGAGTCAATTGAGCGGATCGAAAATGATGCCGAGTTGAACGATGTAGCAAGAGCGAAGAAGAATGGCAAAGTACGGGGGAAATGGAAGCACCAGCCGTGGATCATTGATGTACAGATCCACCACAATCCTTTTGTATAATGATGTATAAGCGAAAACGATTTGTCTGGGCCCTTCAGAAAGAAGCCCACTATTTGTGGAAATCACTCATGTCATGTATGAGATTTCAGTTGGGGTGAATTAGTAGAAACCTTTGAGCTTTTTATCCAAAAAGATACATATACAATCTATCCCAGTATCAATCTAATTCTCCCAATTGCCCCAAAATCTCTCCAAAATCCTTGATTGAGACGTACGATCCAGTTTTGGGTTTGGCAAAGTCGAAGTTGATTATGTTACCCAGTGAGTCGCTAGAACAGCAGCTAAGCATGTCTATGAGCAACGAGTCTCCAAACGAGACTCGGCCCTCATCTTGAGGGTCAAGGTTTAGTGACGTTTTTACCGTTTTCAAATCAGGAAGACTGAGCTTGTAGTCGAGTACTGCTGGTTTGGATACGATCTCATTGGAAGATGCAGCACTCACAAATAGTCTCCAACTGTCATATATATGGTTGTAGTTGTTTCTAAACTTGACCAATTTGGTGATGTTGCGAAGCAATTTGTCGATGTCTACTATATCGATGAGATCATCGCAGCAGGAGACATTAGCATTAATCGTATAGGCCCTAAAGAGATTGATGGTAGTGTACTGTTTGACATTGGTAGCATCAAACTTCAATCCTTCAACAGGCTGAATGAATTCGTAGTAATACTCTATACATTGGGATATATCGTCAGTAAAGCACCGTTGAATCTTTAACGTATCGAATAGAGGTACTAATTGATGCAAGTAGAAATCGGGATTGGTGGTCGTAAGCTCGCTGTATATCTCCAAGATTTCATCCTCGATCTTGGTATCAGTCTCTTCGTACGATTTGGATTTGGCAAATCCGTCTGATCTTTTTGAACGGACCATCCTAACTAGTGGTGCCTCAAGCTATGTTGCTTTTTTTTTAACGAAGTACCAACGAAATTATTTCTTCACTTTTCTGCTTATAGATCATGACTAATTTACCAGCAATCAAAACTACATTTACAGAGAGCAAGGCGCCAGGAGCACCATGTCGTATTATGTTCAAGAACGAACACGAACAGCCATCGGGATCATTTAAACTTCGTGGAATGGGGTACTTGATTCAACAGGCCATTCGCGAGTCTGAATCAGTTCAGGGAGAGTCGCGAGTCGAAGTGTTTTCGTCCTCTGGAGGCAATGCTGGATTGGCAGCTGCATATTCGAGTAAGCACTACGGCCTCAAATGTACTGTGGTTCTACCAGTCAGCAGCAAGCAGGTGGTTATTGATAACCTTCAGCGTCTCGGGGCAGGAGTATTGGTCCATGGAGCGCACTGGGGCGAGGCTGACGAGTACTTGCGTACCGAAGTTATCGCTAAGGTTGCGGCGGACGTGCGCCCCATTTACTGCCATCCGTTTGACAACCCAGTAATCTGGGATGGGCATGCTCAGTTTATAGACGAAGTCGTGGAGGAACTTGGTGAAGAAGTGGCTAATCTTAAGGGGGTGGTGTGTAGTGTTGGTGGTGGTGGGCTCTACAATGGAGTTATTAATGGCCTTTACCGTAATGGATTGAAAGATGTGCCGGTATTAGCGGTAGAGACCGTTCAAACAAATTCATTCAGCGAAGCAGTTAGGGCCGACAAAATAGTGACGCTCTCGCTGATAAAAACACTCTCGTCGTCGCTAGGCTCGCCATACTTGTCGCAGCGCTCGTTGGATAATTACCGAGCCGGCAAGACTACGGTGCACGCTATTGACGATCTTGAGGCTGTAGATGGAGTCTTGGACCACTACGACGCGACCGGCGTGATGGTAGAGCCGGCATGTGGAGCTACCCTTGCGTATGCTTACAACAAACTTAGAAGCTTAAACGAGGTCTTTGACTTGAAACCTACTGATTTGGTGTTGTTTATTGTCTGCGGGGGGTCGGGAATCAATCGCGAGATTATATCTGATTATAAGAAGTTGAGAAACAGAGGATAAATAGAATATAGAATAGATAGATATGAATATGGCATACAAAATATAGAATATGATATACAACAAATAGAAATACTTTAAAATAGATGAAGTTTCCACACGAAATGAATTGGATTAGAGAGACTAGCTAAAAATTGGAATAACATAGTGGCGATACTCAACCAAGAGCCCTAGTAGCTGCCGGTTCGAAATTCTAACAGGAATACTCATTTATATGACTAAGTAAATATGTCGATGCTTCAGTAATGCCCTATCAGTAGGGCCTCTACCTTACACCATGGCTTATCGTGCTCTATATACAGTACATGGATAAGCCTACTAGGAAATTTATATCTGACAGGGAAGCCATCCAAGCTTAATAGGCAACGAAAGTTACCGTGTTACCGACAGTGCATTGAGCCATTTTGATGGAATGTTGGGAACATAATATGCAAAGGCTCAGCAATATTTCAATTGTTTGCTTGCGTCAGTAGTTTGCTATTATAGCTTCTCTACTTGTTTTCAAATATATTCGGTGAAGGATGATCTATACCCACCGAATTATTGAGTCCTGCCACCTTCAAGTTCTCCAAACAACATCCTCCTCATCTATACATACGTGCTACTCTTCAAATCCATTGAATCTTCACATGGAAAGTACGAGTATACTCAGAAAATGCGACCTGCATAAGTATGGGTTGATGGTCTATAAATAACAGATCACCACAACACCCAATCATAGGATAGATGGAATAGATAGAGTAAAGTCCTTAAATAATAATAAAGAGATCATTTCAATAAACGGATCTGTTCTCTCGAGAACAAACAGTTTTCAGCCAAACGTCAAAAGTGTGGGGATCGCAGCGACACAAACTCGGACAACAAACGACACATCGCTCCTGTTTCCAATCCTGCCAGAAGGCTCCGTTCACCCATACCTCGAGTGAATACGAACAGATTCCGCAATCTATACCCTGGCTTCCCGCAGCGTATCAATATCACACTCACTTCCAGGTAAGCTTTGAAACACAGAATTGCTGGCTATATTCGCTCAGCAGTCAGTATTTAATCCCCGTGGTTAGGTTACATAAGCCTCACATTTCTGTAACTACCGAAATAGTAAATTGCCATCAACAAAATCACAGCCAAAAGTAAAGAGGAGAATTTTAGGGATTGGACAGCAGACACATTGGATTCTTTCTAGTTTAAATACCAAATGTCAAGATCGCCCAACGTTAGTTGGATTCCCTTGTTTAAATCCAGCAATACTTCAAGTGCCACCTTAAACAGCGAAGATAAGAACAATTCTAGCGATAAAAAGCACGAACTCAAAATTGATGATAGTGTGAAAGAGAGTATAGGCGGTAAAACCTCGACCAGTGTTCCCAAAAAACGTCGATTCAGCTCGAAATCTCTCCAACCAAAGTCTTCTACTACTTCCTTAGCATCCATGACCACCGGCAATTGGCTCGGTTGGGCATCCAAGACGGCCCCCAGTGACCAGAGCAACTTTGAAGACCAAAAGAAAGATGACCACGACGAAGAAAACGAGGATGAACAGCATAATGATGAATATGAAGATGATTACAATCCCGATATCGATGACAATGAAGAAATTGACGACCAAGCATCCAAAAACCGTAAGAAAAGCGCCTCTTGGACGTTTTGGAACAACAACGAGAGCAGTGAGAGCAGCAACGGAGGCAACAGCAATAACAACAACAACAACAACAACAATCCCAAGGACAATAATCCCAAGGATAAAGTGATTAGCATCGCCAACACCATCGTTAACTCAACTCCTTCCATTCCAACCAAGCAGGATCTTTTAGGAAACGGAGGGGCCAGTCTGAAAAAGCTCGACAAGGCCAATGATGACGAGCCGTCCCCACATCCCGCCGAATCCACTTCTGGTCAAGATGATGCAGTTTTGTACAAACCTCATGACAAGTCGTCCCAGTTCAAGCAGATCAATACTCACAAGAACGAAAACTTAAAGGAGAACGTCATTGTTCCTGACTGGAACCTGTGCCTTCCAGCACAGTCTTCAAGCTCATTCAATTCGTCCATCACATCATCGATTTTCGGCAACTCTTCGACGTCCAACTCCAATAATAACCAAAGCACCATGATAGACCTCAAGAACTGGCGTAACTTCTTGAACCAATTGTCGTCAAAATTGGGCTTCAGCTCCCAATCTTTAACCAGTGTTGTTGACAGTGAACAAGACACTAGTGAAGATTCGGATAAGACACCCCAGCAATCGGTCGAACGAGAATTCAACTTGTTATATGAGAAAACATACCGACTCTACGGCAAATCTCTCCAAAAGTTGCCTACCCACAAACGAGCATGCTTGCCCAATTATAACCGCACATACAGTGTATCTGGGCACACCCAAGAGAGTCAACTTGAAGAAGACAGCAAGGACCCCAACTCCATTACCATTTCGAACGACCCACTAGGCAATCTCATAATCAACCTGCGTCCATCACACCAACAACAGCAACCCGTCACCGTGTCAAATAGCTCCAGACCATTGAAACGGATCCGTAAGATTCTTATTATCGGTGTGCACGGTTTCTTTCCCACCCGTATGATCAGACCTCTTATTGGTACCCCAAAGGGAACGTCACTTAAATTTGCCAACGAAGCCGAGAAGGGAATCATTCGTTACTGTATTGAAAACAACATGATAGATGAAAACGATGCCAACAGCCTCAGTATTCAAAAAATAGCTCTTGAAAAAGAAGGCAAGATCTTTGACCGAGTGGACTTTTTCACCAAGATCTTGCAGAAATGGCTGGACGAGCTTAACGAGAGTGATTTCATATTTGTAGCAGCACATTCTCAAGGGTGTGTCGTTTCAATCATACTATTAGCCAAACTTATTAGCATGGGTATACTTCGAGACCCCACGTCCAAACGTATCGGTGTTCTTAGTATGGCAGGCATTAACAACGGGCCGTTCTACGGAGTTGACAAGTCATTCTTGATGAAAGCATACTCGGCCATAGAACACGATTCCTTGGCTGAATTGTTTGAATTTACCAAGTTTAACAGCGAGCAGTCGATGGTGTACAAAGAATCGGTTCAGATAATTGTGAATGCCAACGTCAAGCTCTGCTTTATTGGTTCCATCAACGACCAGTTGGTTCCACTCTACTCGGCCTTAGCATCCCATATATTCCATCCCAATATCTATCGGGCATGCTACATTGACCATTCTTCGCAGACCCCGATGTTTATTCAGAAGTTGGTTTCTCTTTGTTGTCACTTACAGAACTTGGGATACTTTGACAATAACGTGCTCAAGGAATTGAGTACGTCGTTAACGGGCCTGATTACGGGGGGTGGACACTCCAAAATCTACAACGACGGTAAGGTTTACGATTTAGGAATCAAGTTTGTATTGGATACGGATGACATGGTAATACCTGCCACCACCAGTACTGGTCGGAAGAAACTGGCTCAAGAGCCAGTTCCGACGATACCTAGACAGCTGTTACTTACCTCGGGAGTGGGGACTTACGGAGGAGAAAGTGGCAGTGAGGGAAAGACGATTCCAGTGACCAACCAGGTGTATATCAAAGAGTACAATGTGGGCAAGATAGGCAGTAACCCGTTCATATTGCCATGGTGTTTGCGAGGCTTGTTGTTCAACATCGAAAAGAACTGGCCCAACAACAACAAGTTGTTGGCGGTTGACAGCGGCAAGGACTTGGGACGAAATGGGTACGATGAAATCAACGAGTTGTACGATCTGTTTGAGAACTGGAAACCAGACTCGAAGGTGTTGAAGGAGCTCAAGTTCCGGTTGAATGGGTTAAGAGCAAGTAAATTGTGATAGAACAAGTTAGAATAGTCGCAGAATAAGACAACAGTAGAGAGTTCAAGCTGTAGGCTAGGAAGTAAAGACCAGAGAAGATTTGTTGATGAATCGTAAATCGAGCATTAAAAAAATAGCGAGCTGTAGAGGCCACTGGTTGAGGAAGAAGGATAAGATTCTTACACTCAAGATGCGAGAGCGAGGGTAACGCATACCAGGCTCATTCCACAGTCCCATAAGCTGGCAACTGTCGCGAGTGCTGGATGGTGAAACTTGGATCATGCAAGTTCTAGTAAAATTAGACTATTTTAGTGAGAGAAGAATTGGAATTAGTGCAATTAAAGATCCTGCCAAACGCTCTGTGGGAGGTGGTTGCAACACAATTGAGTGGGAAATGGTGCATCTAGGTACTTCTTACGTCAAGTACCGTCACTCCACTACAGGTGCTACGTTGTGCCGCTACAACAACTCTTCTCCTCCATTCCTCCTTTCATTGCATCACTTTCAATCTCATTCCCGCATCTCTTCTCCTTGCTCTCTTAATCCACGTTTGTCACTAATCTGCTGAGTCCGTACTTCACACCTCCATTTCCTGTTTGCAAGTCGCTAAACACACCAGTTTATGCCTGTCTTTCCACTATTCTGCTACCTGATACTACTCTGCACACCACAGTCCCCAGTTACATCCCCCTCCTTCCCCGTCCTTCATCTTTCCTGCTACCACAATCCCATTCAGGCGCAATTTCGCGCTGGTCGCGTCGTGCTTTTCGCTATTTGTAGTGATTGACATTGTCGTGGTCAGATAGTCAGATAGCACTGGAGTTGCAGCAGGCTACACCTCATTATCTGCTCACTAGTCATCATTCAACGGTATACAGAGTCCTTGGATAACACAGCTCCTCAGCATCGTACCTCCAAACACCCACCTGCACCCTCCACTCCAACTCACCGAAGCTCATATTTCACCATCTATTCAGCAGTAGATACATTGGCTCTACACATTACACCAGGCCTCCAGCATGAGCTTTCTGGACCCTCTGGGCTTTCTGGCCGACCTTGTTTTTTGTCACGATGATCTCGATCTACTGGAAACAGACCCGACGTCAGTGCTGTCCAGTGGCTCGACACCTTTACCAGATAAACAGACACTCCTTCACTTCTATTCTTCGGTTTGTACCGTCTCCCAGATTCGAAAACTGTTGCTCATGCCAATGGATCAGTTGGCAGCAGTGGTTTCTCGCTCGGTCAGTGCCGAATACTCCACTGCAGTGTGGCTCCGCTTCATGCTTCATTGCAAGCTCTTTGAGTCATCGTACTACCAACAATTACCCTTGCCTGCTTCTGTGGTCCGCTACTCGTCCTACTTGGACTCAGTCATCGAAACTTGGACCCATGACGGCTGGTCTTCCTCGGAAATAGAGTCGTTGTATTGCATGTCGCTAATGGGTCTTTCGGCTCATGATATCGAGCTACACTTGCCTTTATCATCGCTTTCCTCGGTGACCGACGCAATTGCTCAGCTTGACTTTGTCTCCTGGACAAAGCCTGAGATCGAAATCTTAAAATCGCTAACTCCCACATCTTTACATACGGCACGTCAACTTTTGCCGTGTAGGCTGATGGCCGATCTGGAGAAGATATGGCATGAAATAACTCTGGAAACGGACTATTTCGATCTCAGCTCAACCACACACCGTTCTCGTATACTGCAATGTCTTGAGTCGGACTTGACAGCGTTGAATCTTCAACTGACATTCCCCTTATTCAGTATCGAGACTATAATGGCACAACTTGGCGATATACCGGTCGAACTCACTATTGGTGAAAAGCATGCATTGAAAAGTGCCATAACAAATGGTGATGGTATTGAATCCGTCTACTACAAGCTTCCTTGCCGGTCCCAGGAATATATCGATACCAAGTACAAGGAAATGGAGTACGTCTCTTCCCGCAAAACCAAGTTCAATAGCGTTGAAGAACGGCTCTTGTACGAAGCCAAGTGGGTGATGTACACCAGTGGAACCGATTCCCTCCATGGCCGCAGTTCTCGTAGAAGAAAGCTCAACAACGATCTTGATAAGCTCGAGAAGGATTTGGTTGAGTCTCGGGCCAAAGCTAAGAACTATAAGGTCGAGCTTGGACCCGAAGAAGTGGCTGAAAGAGCTCGTCGCAAGGAATTGCGTCAAAAATTGCTCCAGGAAAGACTCGAGCAAAAGCGTTTACACCGAGAGTTTCTCAGAAAGCAGGCGGAGAAGCGCAAGCAAGAAGGTGTAAATCAACCCCAAAGGGCTGGTCCTAGCACATCTTTACGTGATCTCTTGGCCGGCTCGGAGCATTTCCAGTCGGTAATAGGAGACAGACAGAAGATTGAAGACGGCCAAAAAAGGCGAAGAATTCAAGCTGACCATTTCCAGCCTGAAATTGATGTCAGGGTCCCTAAGCTCAAAGCTCGGCCCCGTGAACTACACAAGAAAGAATTACTCAAAAAAGAACTTGAAGAGTTTTCCCAGCAGCAGGTCAAAAAAGTTATTAAAAAGCCAGTGAAGCAACCCTCCAAGACTAGTAAGAAAGTGGTGAAGAAAGAAGTAGTTGAAGAGCTGGGACTTAAAACACCTACCTCTATGAAGTCGGAAGAAGATGAGGGTGATTATGAAGAAGAAGAAGAGTATATATCTCCATTTGATCCCACTAGCATCAATGCTGATACCTTGGTTCCTCTCAAGGGCCGACAATTATTTGAGCCTAGTTTCTACTACGACAGTCCTGAGATATGCAATTTGAACTTTGTACCTTCTCAAGATACCGATATCATGACTCAGTCTACTGATCGAATCTTGATCAACGACAATTTAGCAGTCCTGATCATCGAGTCTCACCACAAAAACTACCGGTCCTTGCCAATATCGTTTCCTTCATTGTACGATCAATCTGTTGAGGAGGAGGGATCTACTATTGATCCAAGAAATATCGTTGCCGTTCGGTTTCTTGTTCACCCCAAGCACTATGAACTGTTTATTCTTGCAGCTCCGAAGAGTAATGAGTTGGATCCCGTCTACGAAATAATAAAGTTGTTTATGATCCATTATACACTCTACTTTTCTCACTCGGAACGTCTTAAAAAGATAATCACCCTAGAATATTGTGAGGCGTTGGAAAACTCGGTTGATCAAAACGACTTTAGCAAGTTTATGTTTGTTATTGACAAATGGAATAGCTTAATGTTACATTTATCGCCCAATGAAGAAGAAACGACTCATGTCATTGTCAATGGTTCGGATATTAATTGCGAGATAAGACAGTTCTTGGCTCTGGAAGAAGTCAAGGAACCAACAGTGGATGATTTGAAATTGGAACAATTCTTCAAGGAGATTATCCTCGAAGATGTGAGTCCGACATTCAATGTAGTCGACCAGGTTGGTATCCACCTCAAAGAATCTTCTAACTCTAAAGATGGTGTGGAAATTCCAAGTACTGTTTGTGATAAGGTTACCGAATTGAAGCCGGCAGAGTACCGCTCTGCATTCTTTTCGAGGTTACACGAAAAGACCAGTGTTTCTCGTTTTACGATGCAGCAAATTCTTCTTAGAGTCTACTCGCGAGTCGTTTCGACGGATTCAAGAAAGCTTAGATCGTATAAAGCGTTCACGGCCGAAGTATACGGAGAATTGTTGCCTTCATTTACCAGCGAAGTATTGGAAAAAGTCCAACTTAAACCAACGCAAAAGTTTTACGACTTGGGCTCTGGAGTCGGCAACACCACCTTCCAAGCAGGTTTAGAGTTCGGAGCTTGTGTTAGTGGAGGTTGTGAACTCATGGACCATGCTTCTAAGCTAACTAAATTGCAACAAGAATTATTGCAGAAGTATTTGGCCGTGTTGGGATTGAAGAGACTTGAGCTTGACTTTGCTTTGCTGCAGAGTTTCGTTGGTAACGAACAGGTCAGAACCAGTGTTCTTGACTGCGATGTATTAATTATAAATAACTACCTTTTCGATGTCAACTTGAATACCGATGTTGGCAAGCTTTTATTCGGCCTCAGACCTGGTACCAAAATCATCAGTTTACGCAACTTTATAAGACCCAGATATAAAGCCACTGGTGACACTATCTTTGACAGATTAAAAGTGGAAATGCATGAAATGAGCGATTTCCTCTCTGTTAGCTGGACTGCCAATAAGGTTCCGTACTTTATTTCCACTGTCCAAGACCAAATCTTGCCTGAATATTTAAGTAAAGACGAAACACCCGAGGACTTCGCTAGCACTCCCTCCATAAAGTATGAGGAAGACGTCGCTGAATCAAATGTTCCATTTGATGATGAAGTGTACGGTAGCTATAGCACTATTGCTACAGTTCACTAGGCTTTAAATAAAAAGGCATCAAATGCCATGTATATTATATTGTATATTACGAAGCTGTTCCATTAATGATATATTGTACAATTATTTTGAAGACGTAGACCTTTTCATTCCGCCTTGGCCCTTTTGGAGGTGAGATCTGAATCATCGGTCCCTCGTTTAACTCCTCCAGTGAGAGATGGTTCTGCCGAGCCTGGCCTCGAACTGGCAGTTGAATTGCTAGATTGTTTTATTTTCTTTTTGTTGGCACCTTCTAGTTCTCTGGAGATGGCCAATAATAAAGTATTTATTCTTCTGCCGATTTCTTGGGATGTCCTCGACAACATATACCAGTCAAATTTAAACAACTCACTGTTGGTGATTTCTTCCTTGACCTTTTCCGACAAGTTTTCACTGAACAACCCGAATTTGTGAACACAGCACAAGATAAATCTATCTTCAATTTTGGAGTATACTCTCTTCGAATTGTTTGGGGGATACTGAATCCTCAAGTCTTCCATCGGGTCTTTCAATCCTTCCAATTTAAATGCAAGCAACTTTTGCTGGTTCATTAATTTATTGAACTTCTTTTCACTAGATTCAATCTGTGTCAAATACTTATCGTAGCCTTCAATTTCTCTGTATGATGACCAAAATTTCTTCAGGTACTTTTCAGTTTCCTCTCTGGTCTTATTTCCCAACGCTTTATATATATTTTCAAGATCATCCCGTCCATATTTGGCAGATGCATGGATGAAATTAGTGAAGTCTCTTCTGGTCCAAGAGTGGAAGCTCTCATTAAGTAGCTTGTCTTTAAGCTCGTGTTCCTCGGGTGTTAAAGGCACAACTTCGTCAACTCTCTTTTGCTCCTTGGCTCTTCTCTCGTCGCGGGAAACCTCTGATTTAAATTCATCAGCCAAAAACTCATCGTCACTGTCTCCGAAATCATAAACCGTGAACCGGTATCCTATTTCCTGCTTAAACCCTAATTGTTCGCGTTCCAATAAGCGTGGCAATTCAGGTGGAAAAAACTGATGATCTTGGATATTGTAAGACTTTGGTGCTTTGGGTTTGAATTGTGAAGATCTAGAGTTATTTGCTGAAGGTGCCTTCAAGACATCTTTGTAGTAATTATCAATGGAGTAAACGTTTTCTTTTCTTTCTCTCTTACTTGGATTGATCCATGAGAATCCCAATCCAGTAGCAGCACTTTTCTTCGCAAAGTTTTGTCCATTCCATTCGTAAGTTGATGAGTCTGACGTAAAGTTTTGTAAGTCATCAAGTCCCAATTTGTTGAACTTTTCATTGAGATTGGCAGTCTTAGCGGCTCCTCGTTTCAAGATTTCATCAATGTCGTCTTCCAACATAGAATCGTCACCTTTACTGCTTTCAAATACTTTTTTGGCACCATGTTGGATCATTCCAATCAAATCATCTTTGTTGTTTCCGATACCAGCATTGTTTGCAGTATTTCTTCCCTGCTGAATAACCAATTGATCTAGTCTCAATTTTTGGGCTGCTCTTTCCAACACTTTTTCTTCAATGGCGTTTTCAGTAACAAATCTATATACCTTGACCTGTTTCTTCTGGCCAATTCTATGGGCCCTGTCCATAGCTTGTAAATCTGCTTGGGGATTCCAATCAGAGTCAAATAATATTACAATGTCAGCGCTAGTCAAATTAATACCCAATCCACCGGCTCTAGTTGTCAACAAGAATATGAACTTGTCGGAATCAGGGTCATTGTATTGATCTATGGCATCAATTCTGTCTTCGTGGGAAGTGGAACCGTCAATTCTGGAATATTCGTACTCTCTGAAATAGCAATAGTCTTCCAAGATATCAAGTAATCTAGACATCTGACTGAATATCAAGACTCTGGATCCTTCGGCTTTAAACTTCTTCAACATTTTATCCAAAATAATCATTTTACCAGCATTAAAAACCAAGTGCTCATCGGTGGTGTACGGAGGACCGGGCTCCGCCCCGTCAAACAAGTACGGGTGGTTGCAGCACTTTCTCAATTGCATTACAATATTGAGCAATCTGGTCTTACCTTCCCTTTTACCGACCGCACCGTTGACAGCATCAATGTCTTTGTCCAAAAGCTTTTTGTACCAGTCCACCTGCATGTCAGTCATGCCGATATAGACGTTTGTTTCGATCTTAGGAAGCAATGACTTTTCGACATCGGCCTTGACTCTTCTAAGCAAAAACGGCGAGAGAAGCTGGTGGAGTTGTTGTACGACCTTATCCTGGTCTTTTTCGTTTTCCGACTGGTTCTGGTTTTCGAACCACTCATCAAACACTTCGGACTCACCAAACACATCGGGCAATAAGAAATTAAGTAACGCCCATAACTCGTGAAGATTGTTTTGAAGCGGAGTACCCGTGATTAACAATCGGTTTTTGGAGTAAAACAACCGAATGATCTGACTCAAAGAACTGTCCTCGTTTTTAATTCTATGAGCCTCGTCCACGACAATGTATTCCCAGCGGAACTTCTTCAAGTGGGCCTTCTCTCTAATGACCATTTCAAACGACGTAATTAAGACGTCGAAATCAGCTTCTAGCAATCTGTTTTGGATAATTTCATTTCTGTTTTCTTTGGTACCTTGCAATACTACCACGCTGACTTCAGGTGTCCATTTGGAAAATTCTCTTCTCCAGTTATCCAATGTAGACTTGGGCACTATTACAATAAATGGGCCGTCAACCTTCTTGATATACCGAAGATAACCGAGGAAAGAAATGGTTTGTAAAGTTTTACCAAGTCCCATTTCGTCGGCCAAGATACCACTTAGACGGTTTTCATAAAGCGAAATTAACCAGTTAAGCCCTTGTATTTGGTACTCCCGAAGTTTTCCTTCTTGGACGTATGCGGGAGATTCGGTCAAAATCGTCAGCTGGGGGTCAGCTTCTGGGTGTTCTTCATCTTCCAACAATTCAGCATCCTCTTCCTTTTCTGTTTTTCTTCTCCGACTGGACTTTTTCACTTTCTTGGCGGACTCGGTAAATGAAGTCTTATCATCGATCTCTCTGATTTTGCGCTTGAACAGAGCATCTTTGGACGCGTTAAGATTGATGAAATGTCTGAACAATGGTGTTAGATTGAGTAGGTATTTGAATCTTCTGGTAGAATCGTCAACATCATTTTGTTTGGCAATTTTGGGATCGGTATCCAATAGAAATCGAGCCTTTCTGGCCGTCGAATCTTTGGAGCTTTTGGCTGGGGTAATCGGAGTTTCTAGTTGGGATTCTGAATCCAGCTCGGGTTCAGGCTCTGATTCAGGCTCCGGTTGTGGAGCTTTTTTGCCATTTCGACTACGCAGAGCTCTCATGTTAGATATCTACTAATGTTGAAAACTAAAGATATCCACCTCCCTCGAATTTCGTGGTCAATATAATTAAAAAAACAAATAGGATCCGAAAAATGCGGCCAAAATTGAAATGAGCTTGTTTTGGCACAATAGCGAAAAAAGATTGGCAGCGAATGAACATTTATGGGATTTTGCAATAGGAGACCAGGAGTCGATGAGATTGGATAATGGGGGATTATGTGTACTTAAAATAAAGGTGAAAAAAGGCAGAATTTAGTGGGTTAGTAAGAGATGAGCGGCTTAGAGACTGGGTGAGTACGTGCTAGTGGCTGCGAAATCTATACTGAAAGTGAGGTATTAGAACGGTGTAGTGAGAGCAGAACGAGCAGAGTATGGCAAAAATTGGGATCTCATTTGGAACCGGAGTATGTCACAGAGGCTTTGAGAAGACTTGGGGAGATACTTGATGTTTTTGCTGACGAATATTTGGGTTTTCGGGGGGGTCTACGTATCTGATTGATATCTGAGATTGTGAATCTGATGGTGTCTAATTTGAGATGTCAAATCATCTCGAATCTAAGCAACACTATAGTTATACCACAATTACTGAGACCTATACTTTGAATTAAATTATATATATCGATGTATTGTTAGGTTTACGGCTCATTCTTGATATCAAATATATTTTTATTTCAATCGCTAACATTCCTAAACGTTT
Source organism: Suhomyces vadensis (assembly GCA_030575035.1). Lineage (NCBI taxonomy): Eukaryota > Fungi > Ascomycota > Pichiomycetes > Serinales > Debaryomycetaceae > Suhomyces > Suhomyces vadensis. The sequence continues at coordinate 342,363 of JAJMGK010000002.1, read as the reverse complement.
ATTGTAAATCTAAATGGTGGTAATATGAAATACTTTACTCCACATTTATTAAATATAAGGAAAATGTGGGTATTGACAAATGGGACTAGTCAAGTTTGTTTCCCTCTACTATACTCCAGTCAATCTTCTGGTACCCTTTTAGCTCAAGCCATTGGTTGCACTTTTTAAAAACCTCCAGCTCAAAGAATCCTCGTCTTGCTGATAGTGGTGATGGATGTACCGTCTTGAGAACCAAAAAGTTGGGGTTACTTGCCAATTTTGCATCCACCTTGGAAATACGGGTCTGAGCTGGGGTTCCCCAAGCCATGATAACAAAGCCTTGGGTACTCTTGTGATAATTCACTGCCGTTCTAATTACTTGTTCCGTAAACGTTTCCCAACCTCTCTTGGCATGACTGTTGGCCTGATGACATTCAACCGTTAATACCGCATTGAGCATCAATACACCTCGTTGAGCCCACTTGGTCAAATTGCCTCCTCCCGGATTCCCGTTCCGTACCAACTCCTTATAATCAGGAATAATAAACTTGGGGTAGTCTATCTTAATTGTTTTATAAATATTTACAAGTGAAGGGGGAGGTCTGGTGGGTTCAAGCACTGAAAACGCCAAACCATGAGCTTGGTTGATGTTATGGTACGGGTCTTGGCCTAACACTAAGCATTTGATCTCGCTCAATGGAGTGTAATGTGACCATGAATAAATATCTTCTGGTTTGGGAAAGATTGTTTTAGAGGCTTGAGATTTTAGAAACGTCTTGAGTGATATGAAGTACGGCTTGGTGAGTTCAGGGTGAAGGTATGCTAGCCAAGATATGTGAAGATGCTTGATTTCAAGCTGGAGAAGTTCCTGGTGCTCGGCCAGAAGAGACTCAATCCATTTGGACTTGATAAACGTTCCATTGATACCATCTGCTGAGTCCACACCACTAGTCGGACCCGAACCAATACCGGTTACCGAAGAACCATTGACACGGTCTTCTGAAGTACCATTGACTCCGTCTGCTATGTCTTTGGAGTTCGTGGTCACACTTGAACCATTTTCTGCACCATTCGCGTCGGTCCTTGCTTCAGTCTTGGAGAGCTCTTCGTTGATACAGATGCTTGAATCAACAATCACACTTTGAATTGAAAACTCTTTCGTCGAGGCTTCTTCAATGGTGGTGCGAGGAGTGAAGAAATCGGTGATTAGCTTCCTGTGGCCACCCGCGTCATCGCTATTTTTTCTTTTGCCCATTGATGCTCTTCCTACCCGCAAACAGGAACGCGTTCTTCAATACGCACTGACTTTGGTGATACTACGTGTGTCAACCTTTGATAAACGATGTGAACTCAAGCCATTTTCGGGTCAAATTGTCCGAACTCTAGTCACTCTATCTATAATCTATTGTATATTAGAATAATTTGGTAATCACGTAAGGATACCATGGTTCTTTTCTTAAATACATACTGGTAAGACAACTATACAACAAGTATAGTATAAGGTTGGTAGCCAACAAAAGCACCATTTTGGTCGATTCCCGATTAATCTTACTGGTAGAAGTGACCTTGTAGGTACCAAGATATATCAACAGCACTACTGTCATAGCAAGAGCAAAATAATTGGCTGCAACGAGCACGATTTCCACTCCAAACTGATAAGTGGCACCTCCACTTATGTAGATGATTTCATTTTTGTCATTTCTGGCAATGAATGCAACTCCTTCAGACACCGTAAATTGGTATCCACCTAAGAATGTAAGGGTAAGAACTAGAATAAAGATGGCCCAGCCAGTTCTCTTTTGTTGGGTTAAAAACTTGGGTCCTTTTTTCTTAAGTAAGAAGATAACCAAGAACGTCCCCACGAAGGTTTTGATAAATTTCATGTTGGGATCTTCGGCTCTGACTGTGATTCCCTTTTGCAAAAGATCGGACAAGAAACGAGCAAGTTCGAACAGTTGATCGTCTATTGAAGCAACGGGAACTTTAAATTCGTAGAAAGCAGATTTCATCAACGAGATTCCGTTATCGTATTCTGCATCTGCGGAGGGAGGAATCAATCTGATTTGAGGTATACTTTCCACACCCCCAGCATTAAATATGTCGATGTTTTTCCGGTCGATGATATCCACAGTAACTATATAAAGCATGTTGGAATATGCATAGTCGGCAAACCACGAGTTGGCAACTATACTTAGGACCTGGGGCAAATCATGACATACTGCACAATCGTGTTTAGGGTCTGTGGATCCAAGAACGAGCAACGTGTAGTATTCTCTAGGCCCTTCGAAGAGAGTTAAGTCCCCGTTGTCCACAGGTATAACAAGGGACGGGTGTTGGTAAGTGGCATTGAGAAGACGGTCTAGTTGCGATACCGAGATCGAATATGCCACATGTGTGTTTATAAGTAACAAACTGACAATAAATGCCACCCAATGGCCCAAGCTAACCATGATGCCGATACAGTATTGGTGGACTCGTTGAATAAAAAGTTGGCGATTTGCGCACGCGGTTCTAGTGGGAGTCTGGTGGTAATGTTAGCGAGAGCAGACAAAGGATTGAGAGTATTTTCCCAGCTGCTAATGACAATGGATGATTGTGGACTTGTATGAACCGCGCAAGCATACTATATACGCTCGTATAAAATAGAGTTAATTCTGGGCCGGAGCCGTATAATACGTGTAGTGTAGCTCTGGTAGACGAAGACAGGTCGATACGATCCTCTTGCGAGGTAGTGAGACTGGAACTTTCGAGCCTGTCTGGCGTTTTATTGACTACGATTCACATTGGCATCTCTTGGCATCTACTCGTGCCATTGCATTCCCTTTAGTTATCCTAGAACCTTTGGCTGTCTTTCTTTTCCGAAGCATCTTACTACTCTATTGAGATGAATGTAACTAGTATTGGTTTGATTGTTTCAAGTATCAAATCGGTTAAGTGAGAAAGGTCTAATCCATTCAGCGATAGTCGGGTTGAGCAATATTCAAACACCAATTTAGTCGTATGAATATGTCTACTTTCTGTAACTCGAACATCCATTTGTTCTAAAATTTACTAAATTGCCTGCTTGCAAGTCCAAAGACTCGACCACCTAGTGAACAAATCCCTAGCTAGAGTGCTAGTAGTTATCGTGGTTGCCATACTGTATTAACTCTCTTGTGTTAGCCACGCTATAGTAACTTATTTTGTATTATGTCTATGCCTATCTATATTTACAATTTCCTCTGGGTCAACTTAATCGGTTCGTACAAAGTCTTCTTTCTCATCCTTATTGATGATGAAAAACCCGATAGTAACGATGGAAGCTCCAAATAAATACCACCAGTTGATACTGAATCCCTTGATAACCCAATCACCTATCATAGCCAATGGAATGGTCATCGATAACCCTACAGTTACCGTTAATGGACTTGTAAGTAAGACGGCCTTACACCAGCAAAAGTCACTCACAAATGTAATGACAGCATTGATAAGCAATAAAGTGCTTACCTGTCTGGTTGGAGGCAATTCAAACGTTTCGTAGCCAGTAAAATGAAGCACAATAAGCACGGGCCACAAGAAGAACAAACAGAAAATCCCCACGAATCCAAAGAAGAGATGGGTGTTGAGCTGTAGTTCACGGCGAGAGTTCTTGGCCGCCGTCTTAAATTTCAACAAGATGGTGTAGATTCCATAGATGACAGCACCCAGAAGAGCCAATAAATTGCCCCACAAAACCAACAAACTGGAGGTGTTGGGGGACGATGAGTTCGTATCTATTTCGGTGACGATCAACACCCCAGCAAAGCTTAGCAAGATACCGACGATTTTGTTCTGATTGATCTTCTCAATGGAATAAAAGTAGCCAATAAGCAAGGTAAAAAACGATGAAGTCGACGACAAAATCGTCTGGGAGGCCACAGACGTGTATGATAATGAGGAATTGGTCACCAAGTTGGCAGAGAACCACAACGCAATGAACTGCAACGAAAGAATTACTGTTTCGTAGCGATTGATGACTCCTTCATCTGCTTCATGGGCAGTAGTTCTTGAAGAAATGGAGGTTCTTGAGCCTGCCAAATCTTCGCTGGACCCGTAATCGTTCAAAAGGTCCTCTTCACTTTCTTCTCTAGCCACGTCCTGTGAAATATGGTAATCGTGAACCAACTTTTCGAAGAACTGTGGCACAGACAACCCTTCGTACTTCAAGTAGGGAATGAGATAGAACGAGAAACATCCGGTGTTGATGTAGGTTATGAAAAACGGTTTTCTGTAGATATCCTCTTCGACCAATGCATTGACTAGAAACGATGACAATACCCAGAATATCACCACAGACGACAAGTTGATGAGGCCCAAGACCCATTTCTGTGATGACGAGAGATTGTTTTCGGGTAGAAAAAACGCCCGCACATACCTGGAAATCGACTTCCGAACATTAGTGGCTGCAGACATTCTTGATGGATCCAATGGAATCACTTGTTATCTATATGGCAGGTTTAAAAAAAAGATAACTCCTGACTAACAGGTTTTTAAACTTTTTTACTTATCGGAGGAATTCAGACATTTGACGAAATTTGCGCGAATTGGTGAGAGATAAGTAAGAAAGGCACCATAAGTAAAGATGGCACCTAAGAAGTAAGTGCGAAGCAATTGGATTATCGAGGGTTTCTAACCAAGCAGGATCGTAGAACAAGTTGCGGAAAAAGTGACCAAAAGTGTCAAAAGTGCCAAAAGTGCCAAAAGTGCCAAGGCCAGCAGCGGGTCCAAGCTAAAGAGTGACAAGCCGTTCAAGTATGTACGAGACACTGCCTGCAAGTTCAAGTTCGGGGGCCATGTAGGTATGGCGGGTGGTATATCCAACGCTGTAACTAATGCCATGGATATTGGAGCCAACAGTTTTGCGTTGTTTTTGAAGTCTCCTCGTAAATGGATGCTGCCAGACATCAAGCCTGAAGAGGTTGAAAAGTTCAAGCAGCTCTGTACGCAACACGGCTACAATCCCAGGACAGACGTGTTGCCGCATGGGTCGTACTTGATCAACATGGGAAATCCCGATGCCGAAAAGGAAGAAAAGGCATTCGAATCTTTTGTAGATGACTTGAAGCGGTGTGAAAGCTTGGACATTGGATTGTACAACTTCCATCCAGGATCCAGTTTGGGATCTGACCACAAGGAATCGTTGGTCAGGCTAGCCAAGAACATCAATGCTGCCATCGAGCAAACGAACTTCGTCAAGATTGTCATTGAAAACATGGCTGGAAAGGGAAACTTGATAGGCTCCGATTTACAGGATATCAGAGACGTTATTGACTTGATTGACAACAAGTCTCGTGTAGGGGTCTGTGTAGATACATGCCACTCGTTTTCTGCCGGTTATGACATGTCAGATGAAGAAACATTCAAAGGTTTCTGGAACAAGTTTGACGAAATCATTGGGCCTGAGTATCTTTCGGCCATTCACTTGAACGACTCCAAAGCTCCGCTTGGAGCCAATCAGGATTTGCACCAGAGCTTGGGCCATGGGTTCTTGGGTCTTGAGGTGTTTAGACTTATCTCCAACTACGACCGTCTCCACGGCATTCCTATTATTTTGGAAACTCCAGTTGAAAAGGACGATAGTGTTTATGGAGAAGAAATCAAGTTGTTGGAATGGCTTCAGGGTAAAACCGTTGATGATGAAGAGTATTTAGTGAAGAGCACTGCTCTTGCCAAGTTGGGGGAAAAAGAACGGGCCGAGCACTTGAAGAAGTTTGAAGATAAAAAGACACCCAAGGCCAAGACTAAAGCAAAGTCGGTGAAGAAAAGAGCTGGTGGTGCTGATATCTCGGCTATGGTGAAGAAACCCAAAAAGGAAGAGGACTAGTTGGTCGAATAAAACAGAAAGTGGTAGCTTTAGTGAATATATAGTAAATTTTTCAAATAAGTGACCACTCGGTAGCCTAGAGCTCAATATAATAATAAGTAATAGGAATAGCATGATATTTGAGACCATGGTAATTATTAGGGTTCAAATACTCAATCTGGTTTAGTGCTATGTTAATGGACGAATTGGTTGAGCTAAAGCAGTCTCTAATTCTGGTGTAAAGTATCATAGCATTCGATACTGAATACTGGGATGAACAACAATCACCAGTCACAAAATCAAAGCATGTAGCATAATAATTGTTTGATTTTATTGCAAAAAAATGCAAAAATCAAACCAATCCAACTAAAAACATTCACCAGAATTATATCATCAACAGCTACAACAAACCCATAGGACTGACCTATGCTGCACCACTTCTTAATAGCTTGGCATAAAGAGTAGCGACTCCAACGAAAATATAAATGTACAGTGGATGTTGGTGGGATTTTGTTACGCTTTTACGCTCTGTTATTTTGTTTAGTTGCAAATCAATGCAACGGACCAACCAGCCAAACAATAATACTACAATCTTATGCTATCTTATACGAACCCAAGCACTTAGTCACAACACTTACTCCTACATCGACATACACCTACGCCAACACACCTACGCCAACACACCTTCCCCTTCGTATGGCCTGGTCTTAGGCAATGGCATCTAGTTTACGGGCGGCGCACTACCCCGAAATTTTCTTAAAACTCAAAGTGGAGCCGCCGAATGATTCAAACCAACAACTGCAATGTTTGGGGGATCATCATCAGGATTCGGAGGATTTGGAGGTTCTGGAGGCAACACTTCATCTCCATTTGGCGCTTCGACCAACAATAACACTACATCTCCGTTTGGAGGCAATAATAACGCAGCTGGGGGCATGTTTGGCTCGGCCAACACCAACAACAATGCTGGAGCCAATCCCGGTGCGTTTGGATCTGGTGGTGCATTTGGTGCTGCCAATTCCAACTCATCCTTGGCTCCCTTTGGTTCGGCCAACAACAATGCTGGTTCTGGCGGTCTCTTTGGTGCCAGTGCTGGTGCCAATGGTGCTGGGGGAAACACCACCTCACCTTTTGCATTGAACAATGCCAACACCAATTCCGTTTTTGGTGGCAATGCTTCGACCGGATCTTCTGTGTTTGGTGCTCCTGCCAGCACGGGCGGTGGGCTATTTGGAGGGGCCAACAAATCGACATTTGGTGGCTCGGGTGCCTTTGGTGCTCCTACCAACTCTGGCTCACCTTTTGGCGGTAATAACAACACCGCAAGCGTGTTTGGTACTGGTGCCGGAGTTTCAGGTGACTCGGGGATCAATAATGGTACTGCTGTCAAACCGTTTGCTCCCTTCAGCGAGAAGGATACCGCCGGAGGAGTCACCGTATTTCAAAACATCTCGTCCATGCCTGAATACAAGAACTATTCCTTTGAAGAGTTGAGATTGAAGGATTACGAGCAGAACAGAAAGTTTGGTAACGGCCAGGCCGTCGGTTCTGGCTTTGGGACCGCTTCCAATACTGGTTCTGGCTTTGGATTTGGCCAGAACAATAATACCACTTCGGCCTTTGGTGCTTCAAATACGACCCAGCAACCATTTGGCGGTTCATCAGCCTTTGGTGGCGCCCAACCTCAAAACAACTCTACTTTTGGAGCCCAGTCCAGCTCGCCATTCGGTGCCCAGAACAGTAATACTTCGTCGGCTTTTGGTGCCCAGAACAGTTCGCCATTCGGCGCCGCAAACAATAACTCGGCATTTGGTGGTGCCAACAATAACAGCGCCTTCGGGGGTGGTTCTGGTGCTTTTGGAGCCAACAAACCTAGTGCATTTGGTGGATCTACTGGCTCTGCATTTGGATCCAACAACAATAATAACAACAACTCTGGTGGACTCTTTGGCGGCGCCGCCAATAACCTGTCGCCATTTGGAGGCAATAATACGTCTACCGCGTTTGGCTCTACCAACAATAACTCTGCATTTGGGGCCTCAAACAACTCGGGTTTTGGAGCCTCTAACAACACTGGCTTCGGTGCTCAGAACAACCAGGGTGGAGGGTTATTTGGCTCCAACAACAACAACAACACCGCTAACAGCGCTCCTGGATTTGGTGCTTCCAATAACGCCTTTGGTGCTTCCAACAATTCTGGCGGTGGATTATTTGGTGGTGCCAACAACAATAACAATAACAACTCTGGTGGTGGATTATTTGGCAGCAAACCAGCAGCACCAACAGGAGGTGGGTTGTTTGGTGGTGCCAACAACAATAACAACGCTTCTGGTGGTGGGTTATTTGGTGGTGCCAACAACAATAACAATAACAACTCTGGTGGTGGATTATTTGGCAGCAAACCAGCAGCACCAACAGGAGGTGGGTTGTTTGGTGGTGCCAACAACAATAACAACGCTTCTGGTGGTGGGTTATTTGGTGGTGCCAACAACAATAACAATAACAACTCTGGTGGTGGATTATTTGGCAGCAAACCAGCAGCACCAGCAGGTGGTGGTGGGCTCTTTGGATCCAACAATAACACCAGTGGAGGAGGACTCTTTGGAGGAAACCAAAATAATAATACCAACAACAACAATTCTGGTGGTCTTTTCGGTGCTAAACCTGCTGGGAACACCGGAGGTGGGTTGTTTGGTTCCAACAATTCGACTTCTGGAGGATTTGGCCAGTCCAATAATACTTTAGGTGCCAATAACAATAACTTAACTGGCGGTGGATTGTTTGGTAATAAACCGGCTGCTGGAGCCACTGGAGGAGGATTATTTGGCTCAAATAACAATAACAACAGCTCTACCGGGGGAGGACTTTTTGGAGGACTCAACAGCAATAATAATCCTGGCGCCTCGAATACCAGTGGTGGATTATTTGGCGGAAATAATAATGCCGGTGGTTTGGGAGCCAACAACAACTCAGGTGGAGGACTATTTGGAAGCAAACCGGCCGCTCCTAGTGGTCTTTCTGGCGGAGGTGGGTTGTTTGGAGGTTCCAACAACATCGCCAACAACAATAATAATAACAATAACAACCAAGGTGCCGGTCAAGGTCTACTTGGTGGCTCCAATTTGCAAAACAGCCAACAGCAGCAGTCTTTGGCCAACATCAATTCTCAGAATCCGTATGGAAGCAATCCCCTTTACCAGAGCTTATCAGTACCTCAGGCCAGCGGCCAACTCAATCCAAGTGCTACTAAAATTGGTGGACATGCAAAGAAAAAAGTACCACTCTCAGGTCGCCGTGACATTAAGCAACTATTCCATTTGAATTCAATTCCTAAAAAGGAAGACAAGTACACTGGAACATCTATCGACACCACTGTCTCAAAATCTGAAGGATTATTTACAAGTGAAACCGAATCTGCCATTATGGGATCAGACATATTCGCACCCAAATTGAATTATAAGAATTTGGTTCTCAAAGCACCCAAAAAGGAGAATTCTAAATTAATTGAAAACGACGATTCATCTTACGAATCGACCAGAAGAAGCTCTTTTTCAGTTTCAAAAGGCTACACTGGCAGCGAAGAGAAGCGATTTGGCGCCAAGGAAATGGTAGAGGCAACCACCGACTCTGCTGGTGCAAAAGTAAAATCTATAGAGGAAAGCAAGGAAACAAAAATCAAACCCGCTAGCGAAGAAGATGTGGATGATGATGGATATTGGACCTCGCCATCATTATCCAATCTCAAGGGGAAAAGTCTTTCAGAACTTAGGGGCATTAAAAACTTCCGGATCGGACGTAAACATTATGGTGTTATAGAGTTCTTGCAGCCAGTTGATTTATCCAGCTTCGTCAATTTGGATGATATCGCTGGCAATTTGATCGTGTTTGGTACTCGGTCATGTGTAGTTTATCCCGATGGAAGCTCACCAAATTTGGGAGAAGGATTAAACTTGCCTGCACAAATCACCTTGGAGAACTGTTATCCAATCAGTAAGGCCGATAAACTTCCAGTAGTTGACCCTAAAAGTGAATTGGTTGCACGTCATATTAAGAAATTGAAGAGCTTACCTGAAATGACATTTAAGAGTTATAATCCAGATTCGGGCGACTGGACATTTACCGTGACCACCACTGTGTCTGAAGAGTAACCCGTCGACATGTAATATTTTAATAAACAAAAATAACAAGCTAAAGTACAGTAGATCAACCACAGTAAAAGCCCCTTGTAACCAACTAGTATGCAAACTCTAAAAGGCTTAAGGGGTAGTGAAATTACCGTGACAATACGCCTCTGATAAGGATAAAAAGAAAAAAGGTAAGTTATATAAGAGATTACAGGGCACGTAAAAAAGATATCTTTCCTGATATACAAATTAATCACAAACCAAGCAATTGATTAACATATCTATACAGTCCGCAGTATTTCATCGACTAAACAAAATTGTCGATACCAACACCGACAATCTTCTTGAGTTACCCCTTTTCGCAGAATCGTTCGACTTTGAGGGTCTTCCGGAATCACCGCGAACACAGAACCAAGTTAAGCTTGAACCGAACCAGAAGGCCAGTTTTTAAGTAAACAAGACTGCGACCAAAGCCCCCTAGAAAAAGTGAGGCAATTGATTGAAGTTATTACAGAAGTTGGGAAATAAAAGTGAGTGTTGGAGAACTGCACGCCAATCGTCAAGATATCGAAAATCCACCGAACTATCACTAAATATTAGCTTGCTAATAAACACTTGTGCCATTAACGATTCCCATTAGCTATTGCTAAAACAACGAGCTCACTTGATTGTACCCCTGGTTTAAATGTCCAAAGCGTACGTTACACTTCTTACAAATGAGTCTTATTTGCCAGGAGCTCTTACCTTAGGAGCTTCTCTCAAATACGACCACACTACTCAACACAAGCTCATAATCTTGTTAGCATTACAGAGTCTTTCGCCTGAGTCAATTGCGTTGGTAGAAGAGATCTATGATGAGCTTATACCTATCGATGATGAGCTTATTGTGGCTCCTGTAGCTAAACTACTTACTAGCTTGGGTAGAAAGGAATTGTCCATTACATTTTCCAAAATTTTACTTTGGAACCAGACCAATTATGAACAGTTGATTTATCTTGACAGTGACACGTTACCGTTAGAAAATTTGGATCTTTTGTTCGAAAAATATGAAGATATCGAGTCTCATCAGATCGTTGCTAGTCCAGACTCGGGCTGGCCCGATATCTTTAATTCGGGAGTACTTGTTATCAAACCAGATCTGACTATATTTGACGAATTGGTACAGTTTTCCAATGATCCCGATAGCACATTTGACGGCGCAGACCAAGGTTTATTCAACGAATACTTTAATATCAAATCAGATGGTGATAACTGGATTAAATTACCATTCCTCTTCAACGTAACTCCAAACTTGGGTAATCATTATCAGTACTTACCAGCATTTAATCGGTTTTTCGATGATATAAAGCTATTACACTACTTTGGTAATACCAAACCTTGGCATGCTAAGGACATTTTATCGTCAGACACAGCAAATTATCATCATTTATGGTGGGCCTCGTTCAATAAGCATTTCAGTGCCGAGAAGCGTTCGATCATTTTTAAGGACGCAACTGGTGAAGCCTATAAATTGAAGTTTAACAAATACGAAAATGTTTGGGACAAACCTGATGATACTTCCCTTTCAACTAGTGATATCCCTACCAATGTATTTCCTGAAATTGATTGGAATGCTGAAACACAAAATGACCCAGTATTTCCCTGGGAACATCGGGAATTGGTGCCTCCTTCAAGAGTGTTCCAATCTTCAAAGCAAACTGATGAGCCTGAAATTGAATCAACTTCTAGTCTTGAGGACGTAAACCGAAAACTAACTAGTGTTAAAATTGGCTCATCTAATTCTTCCGACTCTCGTCTTGTTAGAAATTACAAATTCAGCGAGGAGGGAAGTTTCAATCCGGATAAATCATTTAATGAAGTATCTAAGATTCCTCTACAATTTTTAACCAAACAACATGAAAAGAAACAGCCTAAATAACTTAGACTATTTTTTTTATTACTGTGCACTATATATTTCTGTTCGTTTATAATATCTGTTCTAATACACTAATACATGCTCACTTGGTCTTTACGCATCTGATTTTGAAAATATCACACCATTGTAATATGAACTAAAGTGTTGATCCCGAAAGAGATGGCGAATTAGCGGAATTTAATTTTTCGAGCATCATATCTAAGATCCAAAAATTGGTATTAAATCAAAATGGAGAGTAGATATTTTTTTATGCATACTTCATCTACCGGGACATTTATTTTTTATACAAATATTTGCATTAAGAATGAGAAAGAAGTACAAAGAGAATAAACAGTTGAAGCATTTAATACATATAATTGGTGGCTAATTGCTAATAGAATTTGCACCTGCTATGGCCCCGGATCTATCGTTGGACTCTCGGTGAGAAGATACGTCTTATCGTTTCTTGCCCCAACTTCAGAATAATATTTAAAGTTTAATTTCCATAAGACAGAGATAGCTTGGATTATTCTAGCTTTGATTATCAATTACATTGTTATACTTTCTATGTCTAGGCCAGAATTCCATTTTAGTTTTTGCACCCAAAAATATTTTTTAGACGCATAACAAAGTTTGAATCGAAACTCTGTCCTGCCAGTATGGCATTACAAACTTAATATGTAAAAGAGACATAGTATACTAGGATATTAGGATAAGAGTTTGTTCTTCAAATCAAATTAGTTTTCACATTGCTTCCCTCTAAGTTCTTGCTTACTTAAACAGATACTTTACTATTAGTCAATGTATACCAACAAATTGTACGCCGGTTCAAATTCTTTAGTTCGTCTGAGATATGCCTTCGTAAATCCTTATAGAATTAGCAAGAACAAAATCTTCAACCCACAGAAGGAGTCAATTCTTGAAATGAGCTTCATAAGCTCATCACCTTGGACTTCATCAAATCCAAGTGAATACTTACTACAAATGAAGCTTTCAGATAAGAGGATCGCAAAACAAATAAAATTATCCAGTACTTTCTTGACAGATGCCGAAAAGCTCCTTCAATATCAATTTCTTAAAAAACACCTGCCTACAAAGGAAAGAAAGTGGCATGAAAAACGGATAAATAATATCACCAAATTTGAAATTGCTTCTCTTCCAAGCTCAGGGGTTGATTTAATAGAAGAATTGGATATTTTTCAATTGTTTAGTTAATTTTTCAGCTTTGCTAACTTCTGTGTGTACTTTCTAATTTCGAAGAACAATATGCAACCAGATTTAGAGAACAATAAAATTAGATAATGGATTCAAGTAAGATACATCTGTGTAAGGATAAAAAAAAATTCATAGTTCAACATTATAATTGAATTAGGATTGGTTAAACCATAAAACAACTTCGTTATTTTAATTATTTATATTTCAAGGAAAAAAAATGCCGGTCCCAGGAATCGAACCTGGGTTTGTTCGGCCACAACGAACTGTACTAACCACTATACGAGACCGGCAACTTTCTTACAAAAGGTTTTTCGCTTTTTTAAATGAGATGTGAGAGAGTAACACGTGATTACACAATAATATTGTACTTGAATCTAATGCTTGCAAAAAGAGATTCCGAAGATAAGACAACTTTTTAAAGAAGGAGTTTAAAAAAGAAAAAAACAGACGATAAAATCTACATCAGACAAGCAGATCAGTTTAAACTAAAAATGGTTTCAAGTGATTTACTATTCTAGGACGCCCTAAATTAAGTAGATTGATTCTGGCGCGACATAACGCCGTTAGGACTATTAACGCACAGTTCTGCCTCCATCTCCTCCACTCCTGTTTCAATCTATTCTGGGTTAAAAAAATACATCTGTTCGCATATTTAATCGTTAAAATAAATGAATTTTAAATTAATATTTCAGGCAGCATGGAATTTTTTTACACTTATGTCTTTAATCAGATATTCCATGGCACGAAAGCATCAAGGTTAAAAACACGAAATATTGTCTCCAGTTTCACAAAAAAATATGGTTGAAGGGTTTAGAAAAAAATGGAATTTATATATAGAGTTTGGTAAGGTCATAAATGGCATTAGGCCCACCTAATGCTTGACTAATATTGCCTGTGATTCTTTATATTTATGTTTCTGGCACAACCGTGTAGTATTTAGTAAGGTGCAACTTTATCCGCGGATTGACCGGACATAGCATAGTTATGGTATCTATAATTTATTGAAGGGGGTATAAACTCCTTTCAAAATAACTTTGAGTGAGGTAAACCACGATACATCAAACTTTGAAACCCGGACTTGATTTCAAGATTGCCCCAGGTTTGATGAATCTTGTGGCGTACATTTCTCGTTCCAAAATATTTTATGATGCAGCCGAGGTTAAGGAGGACCCTGAAAATTCAGGCGGATGGCTTTTCAAATCGGACCGAATACAGTTAACCCGTAAGCCTACTTTGTATTAGTTCTTATGTATCGAGAGGCGTACATTCCGTTTCTTTTTTATAATTATAAATAGCCACCTTGATGATATTATAATTAAGGTGTTGCTTAGAACTTAAGCTTCAATATGGAGGCTTATAATATCTTCACGGGCAATGTGGGATTCTACAAAGTAATTTTAAACGTCTTTTGAATCTCTATTTTGTGATTCAACATCCAAGACAGGGCATGCGCGAACTGCCAAGAACGATTAATTTACAGATCCAAACATGTGTTTTATGAATTCGAGGGAAAAAAATAGTTTGTTAGCAATGGAAATAATCGTATATTTACTGGCATACTCTAAATGCAAGAGAGAATTTTTGAGCTTTGAGGATTTAAAGTTTGCGAGATAACGTACTAGTTAATTATTCTAGTGCATAGCCTCGTTTAAAGATTAATGCACAGGTTTTTCCAAGCCAGAGCGATTACGCAACCTACAAAAAGATAAGTTGAATAGTTGAAAATTAACTGCTTCTATTTCAATTCTCAATTAGTAGGCATGATAAAGTGATCTGCAAATGCATGAATGATCGGTAAAAATTATCGAAAATTATATCCCTCTTGTCTCTCATCCGACAAGCAGTATTCCAAAGTGTAAAGTGTAAAGTGTAAGAAAACAAGTAGATTTAATAATCAATAAATTACGACTGAGTTTATTTTTTAAAAAATAAATCGAAAAATATTCACTAGTGCTGTCACGTACCCCCCGTCTAAGATTTTACGAAACTCAAAGAAGAATTCGGTATGAAGATAGTTTTGATAAGTGGTGAAGCTAAAATAGAAGGAAAGTAACCTGTGGGGCCATGTATAACGCCGATCAAATATTCAGCAATAAAAATTAAATCTATTGGGAAATGCATATCTGAAAAGTAAATGCAAGAAGACTCTCCCGCATTCTATTGTACGGTAATTGCCGAATTTAATATTTGGAATTAGCGAATCTTAATCCAGCCAAGACTACATCAACAACCTGCAAATATTAGAATCATATTAGAATGTAATTTATATCCTACAATTATAAGTTCAATTTACCTGAGTTCCACGCTACAAGTTTATCAGATTATCCTTTTTAAATATCATACACTAGGCATGTCGATGTTATTTTTTTCTATAATCACCCAAACAGGAAATATCAATTTCGCAGAATAAACATCAGTAAATATGTAAATGGCATGATTTTGATGACCGCCTGCGAATATGTTCGAAAAACGCGTATGCGCAACGCAGTAGAAAAAAACCGACTAAAATCATCAACTACTCCAATAAGGAGCTTCGAAGCATTTAGAATAGTTGGCGAATTAGAGACTAATAGAAAAAAAACAATCAATCGTATTGTATTGTATGAACCATGAAATTTTTTTCCAGAGTATGACCGCATAGAAGTGCGGAAATGCATCAGATTCAGCGCTCGTACTGTTAAAATTATATATTGATTTCTAAAGAATACAACAGCATCTGATTGTTATTTCGGAGCATTAGCGGTAAATTGTCGTTACGATTTGATGCTTAGATATGCGTAACGCAGAGGTTAAATGCATGGTTTTGATTTGTGGAAGCCTAGCCTGTTATGCAGAGAATTGACAAGAAAATTGAGAGAAAAAAAAAACCCTCAGTGACTAGATTGAAGTAATTTTATCTCTCAAAATAAATTAGATTTTGCAAATTTATCTTAATAAAAGATACCGGCGCTAGACTGCGTGCAAATGGAGATATTGGTCGGAAATTATTTTGGGTACCCGAATAATTTTGAATAAAATTACCTTGTTTATGAACTTATTATAGCAGATAAACTTCTAAATACCGTAAATCCAATGAAGTATTTTGCAAGTACGAGATTAATTGCATAACAGCCAGGAATAACGAAGACAAAATAATTATTTTTGAATACATCCACCACAAGGTTCAAAGGTATCAAGCTAGAGGTAAATTTACAAGCATGTTTCATGTAAGTTGTAGAAATGTACATTTAGAATGCAACGCCTTACTATTGTAGCTGGTCTTGTGCCCGGAACAACCATAAGGAGACCCTGAGAGGAAAGGCAGCAAGCTTTCTACAAAACGTACAGGCAGGCATATCGCGTTAAGTTACAATTCTAGCTGATTAGTGGCTGAAGAGAAAGTGGGGAATTGAATTAATTGTGTCCAATTTCTTTCGAGTTTCGATTCGACTATCTCGACATACCAAACTCGATTCAGTTCTTCGTTATTGTGCTATATCCATTTAAGGTAAGTCACATATATAGATATAACAAGGTTAGCCTGCATAGACAACCCACCCTCATCCTTTTTTTATTTTTTTTTTCGAACAAGCACAGAACCTAACACTAAATAGTTGATTATTGAACAATTATATTCTGTTCAAATGTACTCTCATCGTAAATTATATTAAAGATTAAAAATATTTCCTATCTTAATCGCAGATTTTACAATAAAGTGAATCGGTAACAGGAACATCAGAAAATAGTGTTCAAGGTAATATTTGTAATCATTATACACAGCCTCATTTCGAATCAACTATCGTAGGAATGTATACATTGCTCACTTCAGGTTTAAAAGCTTGCAATCAAATTGGGGGAGATATAGATTATGTGCGTGGCACTTTTTTTTCTGATTTGTTGGCTCCGTTTAGTTATTAGCCCCGTTCAATACGAAAAAAAAGATTGGCCGTTTGGCCTTATTGATACTAATTCCCGAACAAAAAGGCGTATAGTTTCGATTTACTTTTGTGTAAATAGCTAAATTATTATTAATAGAAGCGCGCTCCACCAGGCTCAAAGTTGCCGTAGTACGAAAAGTGTAACAATTTAAATTATAAAAATAAAAAATATTTTCTTAGACAAAAAAATTCCAACAAATTTAGCCACATCATCATCAATGCCGCTAGTCACTCTACTCTTATCCACGCACCCACACGTATTCTCGCACTTTGAAAAAAATATCACTAAATAATTTTTTTGCTAAAAAATATTCTGAAAAAGAAATGATCTTATTAAATAATATTCCTCCTCTCTTCCTCCTCTTTCTAAATGGCGGCGGCCATCTTCAAATATCGGAGTCTTCACATCATGTAGATTGAACAGTACTAAAAAATCCGTTTCGGGAACGTGATCATCCTGCAGCTGTTGCATCATACATTCTCTATTGATTAAACGTATATATTCTCCCCCCCACCTCTTAAATCTAAATCCTGCCTATTGTGTCCACTCCTTTCCTTTTATCTTTCCTCACATTTATAAAATAAATCTATTTTCCTCTACTACTAATTTATAATTTTAACTCCTGACACTATATTACAGGTTGATATTTTTGCCTTCTGCTACTTTATTATATATCGTTGAATTATAACCAAAGTCGATTAAAATAAGATCGTTACTTTTGCACCTGAATTCAAGGCATATATTCATTATTCAAGTCATTCCAAGGGTGTATTTTTTACTGTCATTATAAGGTAACTCCAAATCTTGATTCAAATCTTGATTCAGTCTTGATCTTGGTTCACATATGACTGATAATTTATCCACCTCCACAACCAACAATAACAATAGTAACACAGCAAATTTTTCTCGTCATCTCCCCCACGGACTTCACCTTCAGCCTCATCAAATGCAACAACAACAAGCCCAACCGATGAATCTGCAACAACAGGCACAAGTACTGCAACAGCTTCAAGACCACCAATTGGCTCTGCATAATATCAAAGAGGCAAATGGTGCGTATGATATCCAGCCAAGGTTTTATACCTCACCGATTGTACTTCAACAGCCGACATATTTCCCTCAAAACTCACAATATACCTTCAATCAGTCGGTATACCCTCCTAATTATCAACAAGTTCAGCAACAACAGCAACAACAACAGGTCCAGCAGCAGCAAAGCCAACAACAGCCTCAACAATTAAATCAAGCTCAGCAGGCGCAACAAGTTCAGCAGTTACAGCAGCAACAACAGGCAGCAGCAGCAGCAGCAGCTCAACAACAACAACAGCAGCAGCAGCAGGCAGCAGCAGCAGCGGCTCAACAGCAGCAGTTACAGCAACAGCAGTTACAGCAACAGCAAGGCCAACAGCAGCTGACGCATCAGCTGCAGCAATATTTTGATAATGTACCTGTTAATAACTACATGATGATTCCGAACAATTCGAACTCCACTCCTTACAATAACAACAACAGCAACAACAACATGGCCAATGCAGGTACCACGGGTACCAATTCAAATGCTGCAAATGTCACGTCATCTACTCCAGTTCCAGCTAACTCTTCAATTAACACTTTCTACAATGCTAATTACAATCAACCACCTCCGCACCACATACCTCATCCTCAAACTGCAAATGCACCACCACCTGCACCAACCGGGCACAATGCGATTCATGCAAATAACCCCAGCAAGACCAACAATTCTGTATCTTTGGGACCAGCATCTACTATGTCCAGTGTTAGTGTAAATGTCAACGCCGAGGCAAATTCTACACCTGCAGTACTTTATCCAAATTTTCCTGAAAGGTTACAACAACTTTTGCCAGTACCACCATTGTCGAGAGCTCAAACCAGGCCAGATATAAACCTTAGTTTATCACAAAAACGGGCAAAGAGAAAGTCTAAATTTTCAAAATATCAAGACGAGTTGATTGTTTCATTGAAAAAGAAAGGGAAATCATGGGTTGAGATTGCAGAAGCATCAAATGTAGGTTCATACCTTGCAGCAAGAAATCGGTATCAAGTTATTGTGGGGCAACAGGGAAATAATAATTCCTCAAGTTGGGATCATCAGGACAAGGTACATTTACAGCAAATCTTAGATGCAGGTGAATTGGAGAAGTGGAGATTTATCAGTTTGGAATTAAATAAAGCTACAAAAAAGAATTTCACACCCGCAGAATGCCGTGAATTAATTAGGATTATGTTTTGGTCTGATCCAGCGTCATTTGGTGTGAATGAAGATACGATCTCCGAGTGTTTGAAAGAGAAGAAATTGACTGAAAAAGTTTTGGAGCAAAGAGATCAACACATCAAGAAAAAGTCCGACAAAGCTGGATTTAGCTCTAGTGAACAAGCTTATGTTGAGCCAATCCTTAATGCCAAAGCTAACAAGGACCTTAAAAAGGAAGTGCTGGGAAGTGGAGTAGTTTCCCCTGCAATCACACCAACTAGCACCAACAAGGTAGCTTATGCATCTCTGCAACAGCAACAACAGCACCAACAACAACAACCACAACAACCGCTGCAACTCCCTCAGCAGCAACTGCAACTGCAGAATTCGTTATCCAACACTACCTCCACTACTCCATCTGCATCTCATCATAGTGTAAACAACGGAAATTATTTTACTACATCTGCAACTGCTCATCCGCATATGCTTCCTCATCCTTATCAAAGGGGTGTAAATGGAGCAAATTCAGCTAATTTCAATCAAAATTCGGCCACCTCTAACGGCGCGTCTACAAATGCTGCAAATTTCCAAGCCTCAACTCACAACAATAACCAAAATCAATATGCTGCTTATCCGAAGCATTATTACTAGTTAACCGGAAGTATTAATAGATTTCGCATAGTTTTGGTGCATGATTTTTCGAAGAAATGCATTTAATTGTCTTTTATTTCTATTCAACTGTTATTATAATCTCTATTCTGTTTGCTTTGTTTTATATCAATCTATTTAATTTTTTCAAATAGATTTTGTCACTTAATCCCTTCACGGTTTTTAGGAAGTACATTCAACTCATTTCAAATAACTTGCAATTTTCGCTTGTATATTTAGCATCTGTATATTATATCTTTAATATAATTATTATAGTTAGACAACTGTGAAATATATTTCTCAGATTAATCTTAATCTAATACTTTCCAGAGATTGTACAATTTAATTCAAATTCTTCAATTTTTGTTGCACCACATCTATTTTATCTTGAGGTTTCTGCACCTTATCTACACGGGTGCCAACGCGAATATCACTTTGAATTCGAAGTACCCCATGCTTATCATGCAATATTTGATGCATTTGACCAATTAAGTCCATGACTTCATTCCATGGACCTGCAATAGTAGTTCCTGCACTATGGAGTGTAGTTGAAAGATGTGACTCTAAGGCAAGTTTCGTTATCTGAGTCACTTCATCACTGACTGATGCCGAAGCAGTACCAATCTATAGTTAGCGAATGTCTAAATAATTAAATCCGGGCTATAAGATACTTACAGGGATTAAACAAACATCAGCAAGACAATGCAATGTAACCGGTGCCATTCTAAAATATGATTTCTTCGTCTGTAAAGTGCCGTGTGTGGATTTTCTGAACAATCAGAGTGGCATAATTGGACACTATGCTACACGTGACCACACATACTATTTCGGAATAACAACATAATATTAAGAGCGATATCGGAATGGATCATCGTCCATGAGGTTCGAGGTAACTCAACTTTTTACGTGAGTGCGAAACTCCATACGGGATATACCTAATTAAAAAGTTAAATATGTTTAAATAAAGTTTGGGAGCTTGTTCACTTCCGAATAGATAAGTTGGGTGCAAAATCCCTACAGTCTCAATTTAGAAGTTGATCTTTTGGGCCTCGATAGAAGCTTTAAGTTGTTCAACTATAGTTGTTGGGATATTGCATACCCGATCTATATAGAGGGGACGGAAATAGAAATGGATGGGCGTGCATTTACATTTACTAAATGAAAGGTTACTCATACAGGTAAGGGTGCGGGACAGTATCCCCACTTCGTCTGTGCTATTCTGTGGGGGAAGAGGCTTTGGATGCACCTACAGATAGCTCCTTTTCGTTATTTTTTTGGCTCCAACCAACTGAAATCGAACGAATAGAATACCTGTGTTGATTACCTTCATTTCAGTTGTTAATAATTTGGAAACTATTAGCAATAAAATAGGTGGGCTTGTTTTGAATTATATTTGCACATTTCTATTCTCACTCGGGAATCCGTGAGATAAGGATCGATTTGTTAACATTATTATTTTAAATTTTTACATACTAATGATTTTGAGTCACCGACATCCATTGTGCGCAAAGAAAATATAATACTACTACTAGAATTAATCCAGCTGGCACAAGTGCGAAACAATTTTTTTTTTTTTGTTATAATTTAAAAGCGACAATTACTTATTACGGATTATTAACTAAAATAAATGAATAACTGAATAACTTAATAAAAGAGCTATTATTGGACGCACCATTAGCTGATGGTTTTATTATTTGGTGGCATGATTGTTTTGGGCAGCTACTTCGCAATTATTTTTTGGAATACATTGGCGAAAATTGGTCTAAAACCACGGAGTGGGGAATAAGTAAAGCGCTTATAAGAAAACATTCTTAGAGTTTGCTTCAATAACAACTGACGAATTTTTCTTATTTCAATAGGAAAAAATACTTTGTTTGTCCTTGTTTCCCGATAGCCGTGGCGCGTTTCTAAAATGTAACATGCAAAAATATTGGATTCTCACGGCAAAATAGAAGGAACTTTCTACAAATAATTAATAACAAAGGCTCGGCAAAAACCATACAATTGGCCGTGAAACTTAATTTTCTTACACATTACAACCATGACTATTTTGTTTTTGTCATAGGTAGTACATATGACTACGTACATACACTTACATATACCCATACAGCGTTTCAAAATAATTAGATGAAGGAATAAATCGCTTCCGCTTGTTCTAATTAAGTCTATTGTCACTAGTCCAGACAACCATATTCCGTGAGAGGTAGTATATCATGCTCATCAATTATCATTGACCAGTAATTTTAAGCGAGTAACAAAGTGCCAGTTGACAACCCTTCCAATGAAGTTTTCTAGAGAAAGAATTCCTTGTGGGACAACTGTGCTTGGATAACTTTTCAATCAAACTCGTCACTCTATTCTAATAAAGCTGCACTATTTATTTTACTCCTTGCATTTTGCAAAAAAATACCAAATTTATCTTAAAAATCTTACGTATAATATCGAGTGTCATTTAATATTTATATATGAGATCTAGCATCAATAGCCTTTAGGCAGAAAATACTACAAAGATAAGCTTAACCTTTTAATTTACATCTTAGTATCGTATATTCACAGCCAAACATTTTCCGTCTTTCTGTTAACAATTACATTAGTTCAATTGAATCCACGAATAGTTTGATCAATATAGACATAGAACATCCCGAAGAGCTGGTGAGTTTCAATTCATGGTCAATCTAATGATACTAATCAGACCTTTCAGTAAACAGCTGTGGCTTCGTCACACTTAGACTGATTCCATCCCAAACCCAGTTCTATTCGGTGAGTCTTCAGTCACCTGATTGTAGTCGTCTTACACAAAATGGTCGTCGCAATCCTCAAAAAGCGAACTCCAAAAGATTACTAAGTTAAGAAAGTTGCCGTTGAACTCTTTTACAAATCAATTAAAACAAGTAGTAAAGATGGGTGATAATATGCAAATCGATTCACCTTCACCTCGAGAAATCGATGAAGGATTATACTCCAGACAATTATATGTTTTAGGTAAAGAAGCAATGTTGAAAATGCAAAATGCCAATGTGTTAATAATCGGATTGAAAGGCTTGGGTATTGAAATCGCCAAGAATGTAGCTCTTGCTGGTGTGAAATCCTTGAGTTTATATGATCCAAACCCAGTTGAAATTCAAGATTTATCGTCTCAATTCTTTTTGGATCCCAAGACAGATATTGGCAAGTCTAGAGCTGAGGCATCGGCACCTAAATTAAAAGAGTTGAATAATTACGTTCCAATTTCAGTGATCAATGATTTGGAACTCGACACTTTGTCCTCATTTAAATGTATTGTCTCAACAAACTTATCCTTGGAAGAACAAGTTAGAATCAACAACTTTACCCACGAAAGAAACATTGGGTTTGTAAACGCAGACATCAAAGGTTTATTTGGTGGATTATTCGTTGACTTTGGCGAAAAGTTTACCATTATTGACCAAACTGGTGAAGAACCTGGTACCGGAATTGTTTCAGATATCTTGCCTGATGGTTCTGTAACAATGTTGGATGATAACAGACACGGATTGGAAGATGGAGATTTTGTAAAATTCACTGAAATTGAAGGAATGCCTAAACTAAACGATGGTAACCCTCATAAAATCGAAGTCCTCGGTCCTTATGCGTTCAAAATCAAGATCGACGAATCTTATGGTGAATACGTTAAAGGTGGTTTATACACCCAAGTTAAAGTACCTAAAGAAATTTCTTTCGAACCATTATTAAATCAATTGTCAAATCCTGAATATCTTATTTCCGATTTTGCCAAGTTCGACAGACCTCCTCAATTACATTTGGGTTTCCAAGCCTTACACGGTTTCCAAAATAAAAACCAGGGTAGACTACCAAGACCATATAACGAAGAAGACTTTAACGAATTTCTAACTTATGTTAATCAAGTTGCAACCCAATTCCCAAATATCTTAGGTTCAGATTCAAAAATTGATGAAAAACTTTTAAGAGAATTGGCATACCAAGCTACTGGTGATGTTCCTGGTATGAATGCTTTTTACGGAGGATTGATTGCCCAAGAAGTCTTGAAGTGCTGCTCTTCGAAATTCGGCCCAGTAAAGCAATGGCTTTACTTTGATTCATTGGAGTCATTACCTTCAACAGACAAGTATCCAAGAAATGCCCAAACAACAAAGCCAGTTGGCTCAAGATATGATGCTCAAATTGCCGTCTTTGGTAAACTTTTCCATGACGATATTAAAAACTTGAAAGTATTCTTGGTTGGTTCTGGTGCCATTGGTTGTGAAATGTTGAAGAATTGGGCTTTAATGGGTCTTGGTTCTGGTGAATCTGGTAAGATCGTTATCACCGATATGGATTCAATCGAAAAGTCCAATTTGAACCGTCAATTTTTATTCAGACCTAAAGATGTTGGTAAGCACAAATCCGAGGTGGCTGCTCATGCTGCCCAAGTGATGAACCCAGATTTGGCCGGACATATTGAAGCAAAGTTAGATAAAGTTGGTAATGATACCGAGCACATCTTCGATTCATCTTTCTGGAACAATTTGAATATTGTTGTAAATGCTTTGGATAACGTTGAAGCTAGAACATATGTTGATCGTCGTTGTATCTTCTATAAGAAGCCTTTATTAGAATCAGGAACTTTAGGTACCAAGGGTAACACTCAGGTTGTCATTCCAAACATGACTGAATCCTATTCTTCATCCCAAGACCCACCTGAGAAGTCTATTCCTCTCTGTACCTTAAGATCTTTCCCAAACAAAATTGACCATACAATTGCGTGGGCTAAATCGTTGTTCCAAGGTTATTTTGCCGACTCTCCTGAGAGCGTCAACTTATACTTGACTCAACCAAACTTTGTTGAACAAACCTTAAAGCAAAACCCAGATATTAAGGGTACTTTAGAAAACATCTCTAATCTTTTGAACAATCGTCCATACAGTTTCGAAGATTGTATTATTTGGGCTAGAAAGGAATTCGAAGCCAAATACAACCATGAAATTCAGCAATTATTATACAACTTTCCAAAAGATGCTAAGAATTCAAGCGGTGCACCATTCTGGTCAGGACCAAAGAGAGCTCCAAATCCATTGGTTTTCGATATTAATAACGACGATCACTTCAGATTCATCTCGGGCGGTGCTAACTTGTTAGCATTTATTTATGGATTGAAAGCACCAAATTCTACATTTGACCAGTACAAAAAAGTCTTGGACTCTTTGAAGGTTGAACCTTTCGCTCCAAAATCTGGTATTAAGATCGCTGAAAACGATAATGAGGCTGAACAACAAGCAAACGCAGGTTCCATTGATGATAATGAAGTCAAGAAGATTGCTGGATCCTTGCCTGAACCAAGCACCTTGGCTGGATTCAAATTGAGTCCAATTGAATTCGAAAAGGATGACGACACCAACCATCATATTGAGTTCATTACTGCTGCTTCCAACTGTAGAGCCTTAAACTATGCAATTGATACAGCAGATGCTCATAAGACCAAGTTTATCGCTGGAAAGATTATACCAGCAATTGCTACTACTACTGCGTTGGTTACCGGGTTAGTCTGTTTGGAACTTTATAAAGTTGCTGCTAAGAATGATGACATTGAACAGTACAAGAATGGATTTATTAATTTAGCATTGCCATTTATTGGATTTTCTGAGCCAATTAAATCAGCAGAAGGTAAGTACAATGATAAGACATATGACCAAACTTGGGATAGATTTGAGTTGAAAGGAAATATGACCTTACAGAATTTAATTGATTACTTCGATAAAGAGGAGGGCCTTGAAATTAGTATGTTGTCTTACGGTGTTTCGTTATTGTATGCATCATTTTTCCCTCCAAAGAAGATAAAGGATCGATTATCTATGAAGTTGACAGACTTAATTAAAGAAGTTAGTAAAAAAGATATTCCTGAACATGTCAAAGATTTGATTTTCGAGATCTGTTGTGATGATAAAGAAGGGGAAGATGTTGAAGTACCATACATTGTTGTTAAATTATAAATCTTATAAGTTATATCGCTAGTATCAAATTAGATAGATTATATACCGTTGGTTATTCTATAAAGTTCTGTATCGACACTTAAGAGATTCTTATATGTTCCTTTCTCAATAATACTACCATTTTTTAACACTATCATTGTATCTGTAATCTTCATTAATTCGTTTTCGTGAGTGATAAGAATTATTGTAAGCTTTCCCTTCAACTGGAATTGGATCAAATCAATGATTATTCTTGTATTTTCGGGGTCGAGGTTGGAAGTGCACTCATCGAAGATTATGATTTCGGGTTTTCTTATCAAGCCTCGGGCTATTGCAAGTCTTTGTAGTTGGCCGTCTGACAACAAGCAGCTGGAACCCTCACCTATTTTTGAGTACAATCCCTCAGGCAACGATATCACGAATGAATGCATGTTGACCATCTTTAAGGCATCAATGATTTCTCTATTTGATACAGAATTATTAGATAGACCGTATACTAAATTATCACGTATAGTACCCTCAAAGAATTTAGGATGCTGAGGAATAAGGGTAAGCTTTTCTCGAAGCCAGTCAATGTCCAAGCTTTTTATATCAGTGCCTGTTAAAAATACCGAGTTATGTTCAATTTCATACAATCTACTAAGAATGGATCCAATAGTGGATTTACCAGATCCAGACTCCCCCAAAATACCAAATATATCAAACTTGGAAATTCTAAATGAAACATTGCTCAACAGAATTTTGTTAGGGAAAGATGGGTAGCTAAACGTAGCGTTGCGGAATTCGATTACCGAGTCAGCTGCTAACCTTGAAGGCTTGACATTTCCGTCGTTCTCGACAGATGACGCTTGTAAATTCAAGAGTTGAATTACAAATGTACCAGCTCGTTGCCCTCTTGAAATTTCTGGCAATTGCTCGATTAGACCACTGGCGCTGGTCATTGTAAAGGTAATCAAGGTAATAACTTGGAGTAATTTATCGCTTGTATATTCGTAATCACCAACCAATATCATTCCATAGTACAAGATGGCCCCTGTAGCAGCGGCCGTACATAGTTCAGACAACGCTAATCCAAAACCGGTATGAATTGCTCGAATTGTAGAAATCTTTGCAAGCTGAGACATTTCGAAATTGAATTTATCCGTGAAAAAGTTTAGTAGATTCAAGCCAACTATAGCTTTCAAGTTTGTGACTACTTCATGTTGCAAAGTTTCTATCCTAGCGACCTGCGATTTGTATGTAGACTCCGAACTGCGCAAAAACTTTCCGTAGAATCCCGTTATAATCAAAATGAATGGTACGAAGGATATACCGACCAAAGCAAGTTTCCAACCTGAAACTATTGACCAAATTGTCCCCACCAAAACTAAAGTAATTAAGTTAACAGATAATGACAAGAAATCAGCAACCAAGGTTCTTAGGTCTCTAGTATCGTTCATTATCAACGTAGTAAGTTCAGCTGGGGTATTTCCCAGATCAAAGAATCCCATATCCTGTTCGTTAATCTTGACAAAAGCTTGTTTTCTTAAATTAATTATCCAATTCTCACTTGCGTATGCCAACAAAAACTGAGAAAGGTATCGGTTAATTCCTATTCCTAACGATATCCCAATTACGGTACATGACCATTTTACCAAGGCCGAGCTCACGTCCTTGCCAATCGAGGTTTCGACCATATTGTTGAGTAATTTTGCAAAAGTAAACGAGAAGACTGGACCACCTACACCTTCTAATAGAGATGCAAAAATACCACATCCTATTATCGCTTTCCTATCAATGGTAGAGGAGCAGTACTTCAAAATATCTAAGACAGACATGATTTCACAGCCAGTTTTCAATTGTCGGCTTACGTTTTTTTCGCAGCCAGTTTTCAGCCCAGCTGCTTCAAGATCTTTCAATATAACAGGATTGGTTATATAGTCGTAATTTTGCTCAACCTCGGGATTTTCCATTGTGAGTTTCGTAAGATCAGAGTTGTACTCTTCGAACTCACTGAATTTCAGACTGAGGACTATATCTTCATGAGCTAAATCTTTGAAGTAACCTTGGCTCTTAACAAGTCCTTCTTCCATCAATACAACATAGTCAGAAGATTCTATTTGTTGAAAAGAATGGGTAATGACGATAGTGGTTCTACCACTTCTCCACAATTTAATTGAATTGAATATTTTATTAGAGTTGTATGAGTCCAATGCACTCAATGCTTCGTCAAGAATAAGGATCGGTGCGTCGCGCAACTTAGCCCGAGCCAAAGCGATTCTTTGTTTTTGACCTCCAGAAAGTTTGTTCTGAGTGATATGTGTACTCCATCCTTGATCCATTGCCTCTATTACCTCATCTAACAAAGCAAAAGTGCATACTTCAAGTAGAATCGCCTCTGGTATGTCATCCAAAGAGTCAAACTTGTTGACGACTGCGACACCCAAGTTATTTTTAAAGGTGTCGTTGAATATCATGGGACTTTGATCAACAAGAAATAGATTCTGCCTAATCCAGTCTGAACTGAGATACTTCACATCGAAGCCATCTATAGAGACATAACCAGAAGAGGCTGAATAATACCCCATCAACAACTGCGCAATGGTAGACTTCCCAGAACCAGATTTTCCGATTATAAAGTTCATTTCACGAGGCTTGAGACTAAAGCTTACTTTCTTTAAAGACAAATCTGAACGTGAAGAGTATTTGAATTGAACATCACTGAATTGAATGATCCCCTCACAAATATCAGGTCTTTTGAAACGTTCGGTGGTCTTTTGAGTACTTTCTGAAGCTAGCTGAGCAATATTCGTAGCTGCCGCATGTGCCTTGTTCAAAGTGGCTAATACTTGATTGAAGTTACCGATTTCAGTTCCAAGCATTAGACACGAACTGAAACATGTGAATACTTGATTAATTTCAAGTTTCCCTATTTTAATAAGATGGTTTCCAAACCAGAACCCTTGAACGAACATTAGTAGAACCATCGTCTTAAGCAAAGCACCATTTGCAGCAATTGCATTTGCAACTTTGAAATATGCCTTGGCCGATCTATCAATTATTTTATTGAACTTCACCATCTCTTGGTATTTTCCTCCCAATATTCTGATAGTCGAACTAGATACCATAGCCCAATCCAATACTTTAGAAGCTTGAGAGCTTTCATCGTTTTCTAATTTGGAGGCATTACAGGTCAATTTTCCGAAATACCAACCTAAAAGTGCCATTACGGGTGATCCGGCCATTATAACAATTGTCAATAACCATGAGTGACACATTGCTGTAACAAAAAGGGCAATAACCGAGGCCAATGTCTGGACTAACAAACCAACCACCTCTGAAGTTCCTGCCCTCAATTCCTCTATACAGCGATTTGTCTGAGTGATTTCCCCCATAACATTTTCTTTTGTATCGTACCAGTCTAGGGCGTGTTTCAAAAGTCGCTTGAATAATTGTTTCCTAGCCCTAGATTGCTGTAACTCACCAAATTTCATCCATGAGAATATACCGGTCCAGGTAAAAAGCATCTTAACAGCACCGACTATGATTATCTTTCCGCAAAGTAGTCTGACGTCAACAATAAACTCATGAAAACTGGAATCGACACCCGAATAGAGCAGGGTCAACTTACCAAATATTTGTCCGAAAAGAATAGATTGAAGAGGCGAAGCGACCGAAGAGATACATATCAATATCACTGAAAGAATAATAAACGGAATATCTTTTGTCTTGACAAACATGGTGAGATGGCCCTTTGTATT
This sequence comes from Suhomyces vadensis, assembly GCA_030575035.1. NCBI lineage: Eukaryota > Fungi > Ascomycota > Pichiomycetes > Serinales > Debaryomycetaceae > Suhomyces > Suhomyces vadensis. The sequence goes on along the minus strand of JAJMGK010000002.1, from coordinate 312,867 downwards.
ATCACTTCTAGGACCATCATCGCCAAAATCATCACTTATGACGTTTGAGATACCAGATACTTGAGTACTTTCTTTAGAAGCTAATATATTAAGTTCATATTGGTATTCAGTTTTGTCTTCGAATGGATTCTGGTCTGGCATTTGGCCAGTTGCAAAAACCTTTTTCGACATGTTGAGAAAATTATAAAAAGTATAGAAATTACTGTCCTTTTAAGCACTCATGAGAATGCCACCTTTTGCAATTGTAATAGAATATGTGGTATGAAGAGTCAAGAGGTATTGTGATACGAAAAGTATCTTTATAGTTGCAACCCCGTTTCCTATTTGGGCGAAAGCAATGTTCGCAGAGTGTAGAAAATTACATCAGGCAGTGTTTTGCACCCAGGGACAAATATGTATTAAGCTGTAAATTATCTAAAATTATTAACGTAGTTACTCCTACCCAGTAATGGGGAATTGAAAGAGGAGTCCAATATATTCCCCGAATTGTAAGTTGGCTTAAGAATATGAGGAGATCGAAGTCTAGGCTGCTGCCTAGGTTCGTTCAATACAACCTGAGAAGGTAAATCTCGATATATCTCGCGCGAAAGCTCGGTCTCGTACTTTTCGATTAACGTATCTTGATACTTAAGCCGTTTTTCCATTTGCTGGATTGAATTCTTGGAATTTTTTGATACCGAAGACGAATTCCTATAGCTTCTAAAAGCAAGATTTGTTGCAATCAAAGAGCCTATGATCATAAAGTTCATGAACAATAACGACTTCCAGCTGATAGGCTGGATGAACCCGTTGACTATGTCAGCAAAAGTCTCGGCTCCTATCTTTGATTTGCCTATAAGCTGAGGGTCTCTATTCATACATTTGCTCCATGCAGTACAGGATCTCTCTAATGCAGGTACTCGGTGATGACCATCCTCGATGGAGCACTTGTTTCTGTAATATTCACGAGAACACAACGAGATTTCTTGAAGTGCATCTGATGTATAGATTTCTAGCTTATGGTTGATATCAGACTTGACCGTTCGTATAAATTTGTAAGCGTAGTATAATACAGTAGATATAATCACAACATTTAAAAACAACTGAAGATACAATGATAGCACGTAGGGAATGTTGGGGTCGTTCAAGAACGCAGACCATCGTGACAGCTGGTTTTCCTCAAAAGCTGTATTTGAAGTATCTTTCAAGATGCTGTCGTATGTAGCTTTGTCCGAGTCTTTTCGCCTACTACGAATATTGGATGAGAACTCATCCTTCGTAATATCTTTGTTGGGCAAGGTACGGCTTTTGGACGGAAGAAAATTCGGTTCGTGGATTCGTGTAGTGCTGGGAGTCGGATGTATTAAAAGCAAATCTGGAATAGAGTTTTCAACTGGTCGAAGCGTTGCATCTTCATCTCTCTCGTGAGATCGTAAATTCTGTTTAGATTTGCTTTGGAACATGGGATTGGGTCCCATTAAAGGTGACCCGTCTCGATCTTCTATATCGTACAGAGCTAGTTTATCAATTCCTTGGCCACTAAGGGGAGTCGAAATTTGCCTAATTCCTTCTTGTGTAATAGGAGAATGGTTATCAACCATGGCTTCAAAATATACCGAGCTGTCTTCCATCTTACTGGTGTTGTTGTGTTCCTCCCACGATGAGATTAAATGTTTTTGTATACATCGGACTGTGTGCAGGATAATGTGGAGTAACGGTTTAGTGGGGCATGGTTGGGAAAGTAGAGAAACGAAGAGCAGGGTCAATATAATGCTGTATATAATGGGAAAATCTCTGGGAGACTTGCGGGCCAAGATCAGAGCTTTTGGTTACGAGGCTGAGGGTGATTCTGGAAATGCCTCTAGTCAAATCGGTGCAGTTAACAGCCGCATTATCAAAAGTCCCAACAAAAGTAAAGGCATCAGACAGAATTTTTGGCACCAAGAGCAGATTCAAAAGCCTCCTCTACTCGATGCAGATACTCAGGTGTGGCCGGACCTAGCACCTTGTATCACCAAAGACCAGCAAGTGCTCTTTGTTGGGTTCAACCCGGGAGTGCAGTCGTCCATACAGCAACATCACTACGCCCATTTTAGTAATTTATTCTGGAAGCTTTTCAACCAATCGAAGCTCTTTTTAAAAGTATTGCAAAAAGTCAAACACGAGGCTTCAGACCTGTTTCTACAAAGAGTTGTTGATGAACAAAACACATTTTTGCGGCCTGAACACGACGAGCATTTGATCAAATACAAGATTGGATTCACCGACTTGGTGTTGCGATGCACCAAGACGGCCCAGGAACTTAGTATCAAAGAAAAGCTCGAGAATGTTCCCAGACTACTCAGCGAGTTTAACTATACCGATTCACGGTTTATCGTATTTATTGGCAAAGGAATATGGGAGATTATAGTAAAGTACCTTGCACGTAGTTTAGGAGTGAAGCCACCCAAATTGGATCTGGCCACGTTTAGTTGGGGCAAACAATCAACCGATACATCCAGGTCTTCGCATCCGTACCAAAGAATTTTGGTACACTTTAAAACCGTCATCCCCGACGGATCTTTGGTGTTCGTGCTCCCCAATACCTCGGGTTTGGTCACCAGCTTGAACTTTGCACAGAAATTGAAGCTTTGGGACGAATTAGCTGAACAAGTGTAGGTTTTATTAAATCAACTATATACATTATTTCCAAACCTTGTAGAATACTTTTTCTAAGTCATTGTCGAAGTTTGCCTTGGTCTCATCGGTTATGGTATCACCGTACTGGCCAAAGTTTTCTGTGAAAAGTTTATCGACAATGAACCTGATCTTATCACAATGTTGGGTACTGACACATTCGTCGTAATAGAGTTTTTTCAATGCTCTATTCTGGAGCTCGACGCAATGTGTGTTTTTCTGAATCTCTGCCTTGCACAGACCTGACGACATCATGTTGAAAGTCCGGAAGCAATCCACGACCTGCTGTTGGATCTCGGCACAGTTGACAGCAGTTACTTTCTGAGGCTTTTCTGACTGCTTATACTTTTCAAAATCAAAAGTATAAGCATCGTTTTCATGGCGCAATAGAACTTGATTGACCCTCTTCTGATGAGGAGTTTCTTCGAATATGGACTGGTGTTTTTGTGGGTTGGCTTCGTTGAAGAAGTCCTGAAGGTTTTCTGGAAGCTCCTTGGCGAGCTCCGACGTGGATTTGGTACTACTGAACGGCCATACCATGATATATAATAAAGAAACACTATTTAGTACAAGAATTATAATTATAATTTCGCGATCAACTTCGGTCGAGGATGCCTTCGAAGAGACGTCCGATTTCAACGTCAAGAACGTCCAGAAGATGCTGCGACGAACGATGAAATGACGACGTCTTCGGCGACAAGGCGATGTTCCGCTGCAACGATGATCGAACTGGATCAAGTGAAGAAACAATGTAGAGACGGAGACGAGAAGCGATGGGGGCCAACCGCACTCGCTCGGTCGCACTAAGTCGGGGAATATAGCGAGAGCGTTCGCTGGAACGCGCCAATTCTCCCAACGATCCATTGGCACCATCCATTAGGATAGAGATCCTCACATCTAAATCCTGAAAGAAACTGAAGAATTGAATCATGTTGGCATGTTCCGTGGTACTGATCACCGGATCCGAACCGTTAACCGCAAAGAACTTCTTATAGTGAAACAAGTAGTCTTCCAAATCACCAAGGATTTTGATCAAGTAGTCGGTCTGTCCAAATAGTGGACTGCGCTTAGTTATAGATACCCAGAGTAGTCTTAGAAGTACCAGTAATTCCTGGAGAAGTTGTGATAACAGATACGTTTCGACGGTATCGGCTTGGTTCTTTATGAACTTTCGTTGTAACTTTAGAAAGTTATCGTCCATGTAGATGATAAACTTACTCTGTTGGGCAGGAGTGATGGGTTGCGGAGTTGAAAACTTGTCCAATGTAGCTTGGTAGGCGTCATCAAACGGAACCGTGATGGATGGAACCGGTACGTCCTGGGTGTCAACTGCCGGTGTCAGCTCTCTGGCGCCTCTTGCCTCAGCAGCAGTGCTATCATCACTCTCTCTACGGTTATTCAAATCCTCATCTTCCACATCTCTACTGCTACGAACATCTTCATCCATCTCATCAGCACTATCGTCATCGATTGCACGTATTCCATCATCGCTGTCCGGGGTATCAGGCACATCCGGGTCTAAGTCTGGATTCAAGTCCACATCTAACGTTCCCGGCTGCACGTCTATCTGTACTTCGTGGTACGTGTGCGGAGTTTCAGGCGTCATGGTCGTGATCGTTATCGTCCGATTCTCGGTCTGGTGCTACTTGTTTGTCCACTTCCTGGCTGACGTAACCAGGGTCACTCCGTTTTCCTTGCTTCCCCTGTTGCACGCTTGAGTTACGCTCGACTATCGTTGTTACGCTCGCTGTTGTCTCCTTGTTTGTCTACGCTCGTCCTTTCCACGCTCTTTGTCGTGCAACGTTTGTAAACTCTTTCTCACGACGCTCGCCCCTGACACCCAGTCGCACTTGGTTATCTCAATAAATACTTTGTTATCGTCATTAACGGATCTGTTTAGCCTTCCTTGCTGCCACACACCTAGACCTACCATACCTGTCTTTTCATCTTAGCCACGTCCATTCGCAATAATTTTGATACCCGATGCCTGTGACCGAGTCTTCAGTCTCACAAGACCCCAAGAGACTCGATCTCTCTTCAGACACAGCCGCAGATAGATTTACATTCGAGAACACCGATGTCAACTCGGACCACGAAGAATCATGCCAAAACGTTGCCGACATACCCACCAAACGTCTAACACCCTCCAATCCGCAGTCCCCCGATACACTAGACAGAATCGATTCCAACGCTTCCGACACCAGCGCTTCCATTTCCTCACCCACAGCTTCACCACCGACCAAATCAACTCGTCTAGCTATCAACAAGATTGTATCCAAACCAAACCACACACCTGCAGAGAAAAGTGGTAACCGTATTCCCAAAAAGCTCAACGCATATCTTCGTCCCAATGCCAAATTTGTTGGCGAACAACAGTCGGGAAAATCCAAGCACCACATCAAGGTTGAGTTCAAAACAGTGGACTTGATCAACTCCGAAGTCACTGGTTTTCTTCAAATCTCCAACCTTACGCCCAATTACCCCGAAATATCCACCTGTTTTAAAGGAGAAATCATCAACAATCCTCTCAATAAATTCAAATGGAAATCCAGTGCTAGAAGCACTCGTCAAACTGACATACCCATCAAGAAATACTCCTTTATCACTGAGGACAAGAAATGGGGATCATTCCTTGAAAATGACCTTGAACACTGGAAAATTCTCTCGTCCTTTGCCCATCACGATCTGGACGAATCTACCGAATTGCTGCAACTGGAAGAGGCCGAGCTTCGCGAAAAGCTACGTCGAATCCAAAATGGCCAGGAAGACAACCAATACATTTATATGAGATGGAAAGAAGAGTTCTTGTTGCCAGACTCTCGTGTCAAGCAAATCGATGGTGCATCGTTTGAGGGGTTCTACTACACGGTGCTCAACATCGGTGGGTCAGAACCGGCTGGTCCATACTCTTCCAGCATGTCTCCCGGCTCGATAAATGGCCTTTACTATCATATGGTGTCGGAGAAGTTTCAGTCGCTTAACTTGCGTTACGTGGACGAAGAGGGAAGTTCAAATACGTTTGAATTTTTGTAGATTAATACAGGCTATAAACTATGGTTTTTTTTTAGTACACCCCCACATCATCAACTATTGGGTCTTTTTAGATTCTTCTCTAGCAGCGTAGATCTTGGCCGTGAATGGCTCTTCCAACAATAGAGCCACCTTGTACATGATAAACACAAATCCAGTAACGGCAATACCTGTTGGTTTACCGTACCACAAAGCAGTTCCCAAGAAGCAAAGAGTGGAACCATTGTACATTGGGTTGTCATTGACATTGAAGGGAAATCCAGTGACTCTTTCGTCCATCAAAATACCAAAGTAGTCTCCAAGATAAGTACCCGTGATACCCAAGGAGTACATTGAAGTCAAGACAAGAACATTACCGAAGCCAAACGAGAGAATGGCCAAAGCTTGGACGATTTGGGAATCAAGCAATGGCTGGTAAGTAGGTTGGTTGGTGAGGGCCTGGTGGTAGACGTGGTCTCTGAAGATACCGAGAGAAAAGATGGTGAAAGCCAATAAGTAACAGCCTCTTCTGGCACCTCCAGCCAATTTGGTAAGGAAATGAGTCTTGTATTCAGCTCTGGCTACTATATTCCAGAATACAGGGTTGAAGGCAATGGCCGCCAAAGCGAATTGCAATTCGTCAGAAGGAATGATGAATTTCTGGAAGTTGTGGAACAAGAAAGGAAGAGACACTTTTAAGTTGTCGAAATCTTGAATCAAACTTGACATAATGAATTAATTAAACTAGGGAATTGAACTGGTGGGATAGAGTTGACCAAATCGATTTGAGTGGTAGAAAGTGGAGCAGATTTATAGTGAGAGATCAATGAAAAGTTGGCGCGCATGTGATTTTGAAATGTTGGCAATCTGGAGGAAGTTGACGGTGGGTCGGAGGTTTAAACAGGAAGATTCATGACTACAACACGCAAACATGAAGAGAGGGACAAGTATTTCCAGACAGGAATGAGATGGCAAGGACCAAACAAGAGAGTGGTGGGAAGCACCAGGTGGTTACTATGAAACATTGCGAAACACGGACAAAATCAGAAGAGTCCACCTAAACAGAGCTCACGAAATATTTTTGCAGCTGAATCGCTTAATGTGATGGTTGAAAAGTAGAAAGAATGATGCGAGGGGCTAAGCCGTGATCTGGAGGACCCTATAAATATGATAGTATAACTCATTATATTATTTGATACCAGAATGCTAAATCTAATGGTAATTCTCTAGTCCAGTATTAGATCTGCAACGGTAGTGGCCTCTAAGCCGTTCCCCTAATCTTACCGAATCGCCCCTAACAACACCATGCGCGCTAGGTCCAGAACGGCGTGTTGCAACCAGGTGCTCGCTAAACTTTCTTTCGCAGTACCAACCACAAGTGCTCTTACTACAATGTTAGCTTATGACTATAGCGAAACATCAATAGAAACAATAGCATCTATAAGATATTGCATGTATAAGCATCAATCTACTAACCTTCATTTTAATGGGCTCTCTTCAGTATTCTCTTTCGCGTGTACAAATCAGTACATTTCTCACCGTACTAAATGTATAAATTAGACCACACAGTCGCGCTTACCAAATGCCGCAGTCAAACGAAGAGTCATCACTGCTACCGCAACATTCGCGGCCTCCACCGAAATGTTGAGAGCAGCTACTCCAACAGTCATCGCCACCACCACCTGATAAACCCAAAAAGCAAATTTGCCGCCATAACCACCACCTCCAATTCACGGAGACACTTTCTCCAACCTCTTGCTCTCATTTTGCGCCTATTGCCTCTACGTTTTTCTCTGTCGCCTCTTATCTTTTCCCCAGATTCTGTCGCTTGTCTTTCCCAATCGGGACTATCAGAAATTGAAAAAATTCATATTTAAAGCCCGCTAACTTCTCCGAAATATTTCACTCATCAACTCAAAATGGTTAAGTAAGTATACCCACTCGTTACCAATAGTTCTCAACTAACATCTAGACAAGTACTCTTATTAGGATCCGGATTCGTTGCCAAGCCAACAGTTGACATCTTGGCCAAAACCCCAGACGTAAAAGTCACTGTTGCTTGCAGAACCCTCTCTAAAGCAAAAGAATTGGCTGGTTCGGTTGCCGATGCTATTTCATTAGATGTCACTGACGCTGAAGCCTTAAACACCCAAGTAGCCAAGGTCGATTTAGTTATCTCCTTGATCCCTTACACCTTTCACGTTCTCGTGGTCAAGGCTGCCATCAACAACAAGAAACACGTTGTCACTACCTCATACATCAACCCCCAATTGCAAGAGTTGGAACAACAAATCAATGATGCTGGTATCACTGTGATGAACGAAATTGGTTTGGACCCTGGTATCGATCACTTGTACGCCATCAAAACCATTGAAGAAGTCCACGAACAAGGTGGAAAGATCAAGTCTTTCTTGTCATACTGCGGTGGTTTGCCAGCCCCTGAAAACTCCGATAATCCTTTGGGTTACAAGTTCTCCTGGTCTTCCAGAGGTGTCTTGTTGGCCTTGAGAAACTCTGCCAGATATTGGAAGGATGGCAAGATTGTTGACGTCAAATCCGAAGATTTAATGGCTACTGCCCAACCATACTTTATCTATCCAGGATTTGCGTTTGTTGCCTATCCTAACAGAGACTCGACTACCTACAAACAATTGTACAATATCCCAGAAGCTGAAACTGTAATCAGAGGTACCTTGAGATTCCAAGGTTTCCCTGAATTCATCAAGGTTTTTGTTGATCTTGGTTTCTTGAAGGATGCATCCACCGAAGTGTTTGCCACTTCTACCTCCTGGAAGGATGCCACTTCTCAATTAATCGGGGCCAAGTCTTCTACTGAAGAAGACATTGTAGCTAAGATCAACCAATTGACCACCTTCAAATCTGAAGACGACAAAACCCGTATTATTGCAGGTTTGAAATGGATCGGTTTGTTCTCCGACAAGCCAACCACGCCTAGAGGTAATCCTTTGGACACCTTGTGTGCTACCTTGGAAGAATTGATGCAATATGAGGAAGGTGAAAGAGATTTGGTATGTTTGCAACACAAGTTTGGTATTGAATGGGCCAACGGTGAAACTGAAACAAGAACCTCCACTTTGGTTGACTATGGTAGTCCAGATGGATACTCTTCGATGGCCAAGTTGGTTGGTGTTCCATGTGCCGTTGCTACTCAACAAATCTTGGACGGTACTTTAAGTATCAGAGGATTGTTGGCACCAATGAGTTCTAAGATCAACAACACTATCATGAAGACTCTTAAGGATGACTACGGTATCTATTTGGTAGAAAAGACCATTTAAGACTATTAAATATATATCTAAAATCAAATTGAAATCGATATGAAATGTAGATCTGGTATAGGAGAGGTAGACTAACGAACATAGCATTTGTATGTTGAATATTTGACAACGTACTCTATTTCAATCATTTGTTCTATATCGATCTATCTATAATTATTTACATTGTAATGTCACCTTAATCCCTTTCGGTGCATCGGATAAAGCAACTGTCATCTATTGCTTTTGTTAAACTGTTGGTCATCTATTCGGCTTTTGTTAAACTGTTGGTCAATGATTAATTTACATTAATAGTTATCGTCCAGCTCATCTTCACTGTCCACATATCCGATAGTATACTCATCGATCAATCCGTTGATATCCTCAATCAACTCATCTTTTTCCTCTACAATGTCCATCGCGGGCTGGTTGGTGTATCTGATGGCACCAATGATGTCTCGATAGCCCTTTAACTCATTCCTAAAGTCAGTGTTGACGTTAAACTCAGTACTGTAGGCCGTTTCTCTTCCTTCGCTCAACACACGATACGGAAATGTATCCACCTTGACTATATCGTCCAAAAAATGGTTCTTGTAGATGTTGGTAGGAACCCCTTCCTTGCCAAAATTGTCGTCAGCCAAAGCCCCTGGAACAACGTGGTTAGTCACAAAGTACTTGGTAGAGCTCTTTTTCGGATGGGCAATAGCGCTGGGAATGCTCAAGTCCAAATAATCTGCTTTGGACGTGGGCGATACTGTGTCGGTTCCAAGACCATAATACTGGCTAATATCGACATCTGAGATTAAACCTGCCTTTGGCTGAACCTTGTTGATTTTTATTTCGTTGATAAACTTACGACTGGCATAGTTACGAAGCAAGTTGGACTCGACATGGTTCATGGTTGTAGTGTCATTGATCTGACTGTGGAGGCCCCAGAGTGAATTGATATATAGTGAGCTGAGACTGCTGCTGTGCCACTGACTCTTGTCGCTGTAAAATTCAGATATCAATGACAGGTTTGCAGTGTCAGGCAGTGAATTGATGGGAAAGAAAAGCGACGAGTTCTTGGAAAGCTCAATCGTGGTTTTGATCCGAGATATGATCTGGTTGGCATTCAAAGTCCCCCCACGTCCTCCGTGACCATTCATAAGTCCGTACACCCAAACACAGTGCTTGCTGCCGTTAAAGTATTCATCAACAACATTTTCCAATAGGGCACTGGTGTAACCACCCCAGGCACTGTCTACTTCTGTCACGGTGTTGAGGCCCTGGAAAACGTCACATTGTTCCAAGAACATTCTGAATCGGTCTAGCTGATCGTCAGAATCATTTTCCTTGTATTCTTCCGTACCTATATTGTATTTGCCAAACTGCAAATTGGCAAAGTTCTTGTGTCTTCCGTCTTCTCTTTCTACATGAACGTAGTTTTCAAGCGCAAGTATGGACTTGGGATTATATATGAGTTTATTGTAATCAGTCCAGTACTCAGTATTGGACTCATTAAGTATATCGTCGCTAGCAACACCGTTGTCTAGATTGGACTGGTACTGGTTTTTTTGTGGCGGGTTGTTGTATGTGGGAATCGACAGCTGAGTGGGGATATGGTCGAAATTAGGGGCACTTTCGTGATAACCGTGCTTGTTTAGAGATCCCAATCCACCCTTGAGCTCATAAACTAGACTTCGAGGCGAGTAGTTGGTGTGGCTGCCATTTTTGGAAGTTGCCAAAAAGGTGGAATTGTGATGATTGACGACGGCATTTTTGCGATATGGGATATGAGATTCTTGGGTGTTGTACAAGTGCGTTGTTACATGATTGGCCCGCTGCGACAACGAAATATTGATGATCTGGCTCATATTATTTAGAATTACTCGAGAAGGCTTGTAGATCAGGCAGTTTAAACTGGCGATGATTCTGATTCTCGCGAACCGCGCCAAATTTCACTGACTTAGCGACACACCAGCGACAACTTCTTTGGGGAGCCAGTGGCGATACCGTAGACGTGATTATGGAAAAATAAATTGTTAATTACATACATAACAATAAGAGAGAATCCCAACGACCACGCGTGCAAGTAACCACAGGAAACCGTATTGAATAAACAATTTGAACGGCACCACGGCGGTCGCCTGGCTCTCGGCTCACTAGTGTATCCGTGGTAGGTATTGTCTAGAGAAAAGACCAGGCGTCGGGGAAATTGGATAGCGAGATATTCAGCAGCGTGGCCATTGTCGTGGCCCTATTGTCGCGGGAAAAAAAGCTTTGGGAAACCACGGTGAATATGGCTTAAAACAGAAATGGGATTGTAGCCTTATTGGAGTAGTCATAACAAACGATAAACCCTGGTTTACGACGGGTGAGGTGCTGGCAATAATGTACGTACTAACTTTGTGCAAACTTTGTACAAGCTTTGTAGTTAGATTCGGCCACGATTACAATGGCCTGCGTATAATAAACGCATGGCGAAGATTAGATACGTATTAAGGGGGGAGATAAGTATTGAATATTTGTAGGCAGGTCTGAAGTGCCGAAGAAGAGTAGCAGTGAAGGCTGGCATAGAGACAGAAGATATTACACCACCAACAGAAAATATGGCTTTCGGAAAATATTACGGTGACGAGTTTCCCAGCATTGTTGGTTATTATAGTGTTGGGTCTAGTAATAACTGATTGGGGGCTAAGGCCCGCTAAGCCATTGGGGAGAGGGAAAAAAAACACCTGCCAACGGTTCGTTAGGAACTTCCTCATGTCGGCAGGGCCGGGTAACCAAACCCCTAGTCCCAAAACGCGCAGACCAACCTGATTTGTACCGAACCAAAATATCACCATATATAGCCCGAGAAATCCAGTTGTTTACGGTCAGGACCTTTGATAGAATCAGACACAGGCCAACAAATATTTTGGATAAAGTTTGAAATATTCTACAACTAAAAAGTATACCCCAATATTTGAATGTCACAAGTTGCCCAAGCGGTACATACCATCGAGCACAGTGTTGCCAAATCGCCATCGATATCATCCATATCGTCCAACGGAAGTAACACGTCGACAGACCATTTGATAGAAAAGTTGGGATCAAAAACGCCGGCCACTCCCAAAATTGCGCAAGTGGGGGGATCAGCAAGTGAAGTCTTACCCAAGACTCCGATTTCCCCCTCATCAATCAACAGTAACGGAGGCAAGAAACCAGTAAAGTTTACTGTTCGTAAGGTATCGCATGAACCAATACAATCACCTAAACTTGGGGCGGGCTCTAAGAAAAGTGTAAAATATGAAGAAATCAATCACAAGGACCATGATAAGCTTGACTTGGCACAGAGAAAGTACGATCATTACGTCAATAAAATCGCCAAGATTGACAAAGAAATTGCATTTTTAGCCAAGTTACTTCCGCCCTATAATGTTGAAATTGACTATGCTACTAGAACCAAAATAACCAAGGCCATTGAAAAATTAAAGATGAAGCAAGATGAGGTTGAGAAGAAAAAGTATAGTCTCGGTATTACTATTAGTAGATTGTGGCGAATTCATGATGATAGTGATATATGGGTCAGATCCTGCAGTAAGCAGTAGACCAAGCATAACATTGTATTACCATCCACGACGCATGCGTCAGACCTATTGTGAATTTTAGGCTGTATAATTAATATAGGAAACAGGACGTTCTTTTACATGACCACTACTACTGAAGTGGAGAATAAACATGTAGTATAATATCAACTAAATCCCCAAATTACATATTGTAGACAAACTAATAATTGTTCTATAAAATATTCCATTAACGTAATAATAGGACTAATAGTCAGTAACAAACTTAAAACTTAATAAATTTTGGTAAAAACTTAGGTAATAAACTTGGGAAGTTGAGTAATTAGGTGAAGTAGTAAATTAAAGTAAAAGAAATTAAGTATCAGATTATTTAACGTATACGAAATATTATTAGTCCAATTATTATACTTTAGTAATTCTATAAGTGGTGTTTTAGGTGAAAATAAATATTTTAACGACAAGGTACATGAAAAATAATTTGACTGAGCGCGAGTCCAAACACTCCCCGATACAGATTGTTCGAGCCCGAAGCTGATGTCTTTGCCGGCCACAAGATCGATCACAACAGCTTAAATCTGCGTTGCACCACAACTGATTTTCCAAACCTTGTTGGCACCAGGCTACGGGGGACAGTTAAGGCACCTCTGCCAAGCCGCACCACCACGTTACCAGGGCAGTGCAGACGCGTCTGGTGAAAAAACTTGCCACAGTGGTCTGGGCCAAACAGCACGGATCCCCCTCTCCGTATCTTAGCCATGCCTCCTGTACACCCTGCACTGATCCTTACACCTCATATCTATCCATCATGGCCGCTTCCTGTCAGTGAAGCTGGGAATGCTTATTCGGTCCGTTCGTGCTGGGTTGATCTTGCCCGTCCCCGCGGCAACTGTGCAGGCTCGTCGCAAATAATTCACTTTATTCAAATTGTTGCATGAATCCATGCAGGTCTGCTTCCTGACACAAATGTTTAAAGGATCGGACTACAGCCTATGTTGCCCTACACAATCAAACCACAGATCTCTACTACAATAACACTATACGTTTCTCACTTGCCACATCTGCTAGAGTGTTACCGCTTCTTCTACGCCCACCGCTAGCATCCACCCTCCCCCTCCTCATCTCCTGTACCTTTCCTGCCCACTCTTTCTCATGCCTCTTACATTCTTTTCCTCGCATCAATTTTCGTACCTTCCTTTCACTGCGTGCCTCCGTACTGACAATTTGCACTTTACGCCAAACCGCAAAATTTTTCTTGCCCTGTTTTGTCTGATTATCACTGGGCTGGTCTTCACCATTGTTTTCTTGACCATCTGCCCCCATTTTCACCTGTTCTCATTAACTTGATATATCGGTACATATACATCTAGCATTAATTCAACTTGGTTCATTCCACTGCTAATTTTTACGGGGCGAATTCATCCATCCCATCACCTTTTGTCTAACCACAGCGACTTTATAACTAATCTCATTTCGAGTGCTCCTTCCCCTGACCAGTGAATAGCTCGTACCGCACGCTAGAAGGTACAACTTAGTCATGAGCAGAGATCCTACTTCTCCTCAAACTTCGCATACTAGTTTGGCATCGGATCAAATCGACCCTCAATCGCTGTTCTACTTGTACGAAGATGAAGAGTTGGATTCTTCGATACAATTGCCAAAAAGAGGAGCCAAAACTCGTCCACAATCGATGGTTTCGTCTCACCAGCCACCTTCACTTACCATAAATGTACCAAGAAACAGTTCAAGACGACCCCCTTCTGGTGTATTATCTTCAATTAACGACCCATTAACCCTTACTCCCACATCTTCCAATCCCAGAGATAATTCATTCAAAAGCTTGGAGGATATCTTGAAATTTCCCATTGAATCTTCTCATGCCTATTCCTATGCACACTTGTCGCCAAATTCGTTGGCTTTAAGACTCAATGTTTTGAAAAGATCGTTGGAAATACTCAAAGACAGGCCAAAATTGTTCAGGTCCATCAATAAAGATGGCAACGAAGATCTGGACCAAGAGCTTCTGGACCGCAGGCTTTCTATCTACAGCTTGAACTCTAACAATTCCAACCATTCGTTTCACGAAAATCTTTCCTCCTTACATCCACCTCCCTCCAATCCTTTGTACAAGCATACTAACAACAGTGCTGAATATTTTAATGACAACAACAAATACAAACCCCAATCTAATGCATCATCTGCGGCTTTGGCTGCTTTGTTCAGGCCACACATGAGACGATCTGACAGTTTTCCCGTAAACCAATTGTACGGCAAAAACGACACAATGACGGCCCCAAAATCCCCTAATATTCCATCCACATCAGGCCTCAAAGCTACTGGCCAGCCACTTCAAAGTGTTCATGACTCTATTCTCAACGATGACCTTAAAGATATCATTAGCATCCTCGAGAACGATAAGGAATCGCTTTCGAAGCACTCGGAAATCGCTTCCAACCTTCACGATCTCTCGTTGTCGACGAATCATACGTACTCGACTGGCCAGCTTCAACTTAAACATGAGTTGCTTAAAAATAAGTTGTTGTACGCATTGGCGACGCCGTTTGTAGAGAACTCTCTTTTGACGGCAACTTTACTCAATAATGGCACCAATACTCCCACCAAATCAGGGCCTGTTCCAATTATGGGATCATCGATAGCATTAAACACTCTTGCCAGCTCATCTGGCCTGAGTAACTCAAATCGTCCGTTTCATTCTATCTCGTCTGGTAAACATGCCCTCCCTCAGTCAGTGTTCACGGTGGAAATAGACAATCCTTGGTCTGTGAAAGCAGCTAATGACTTGGCTTGTCTCATGTTCGGAGTGCTGAAAAATATGATCAGATCGCTCACGTTGATGGACTTGATCGCTCCTCAGTTCCGAAACTTTGTCACCGAAAGACTTACCAACTACATATCTCGAAACTTGGATCTCTCTTTGAGACTGAGGAGGTCGAAGGCCAATGACACCGATCAAAAGGTTACTAACAACAATATTCTTTTTGCAGGTGAAATTGTGGCCATCTTACGTCCAGGCGATCAAAACTACGCCTGGACTTCTATGTGGGCCAAACGTAAAGGTGACTTGATTATCTGTATGTTTGACCAGATTCCTTGTGATGCGTTTGACGTGGTGATTCTGTCCAAGAAAAACGACATTACCGAAGACTCACCTAGCTCAACCAACAGTACCGTTACCTCATCTTCGACTTCTATGGCGAACGAGTCGTACGCTATTGATTCGTTTCACGAAATAGCGGGTGACTTGATTGGTTCCATGGACACTTCAAACTTGACCCACTTGAACGAAATGAGTATCTCACTTGATCGAGAAGTCACACGTCACCACCATCATAGAAGAACTAATTCTACATACTCACAAAACACTGATTATGGAAGTGATGACGGCAGCTTTGAAAACGATCCTGATCATCCTACTCCGGGGCTTAAGAAACATCAGGAGCAGCCGCATCTTCAAAAATCCGCTCTTCTGCCCCAGGATCACGAAGCAGATGACAATTATGACGACGATGACGACGATGACGATGTCCTTGACTATTATGTCTCGCAGGATGTCGCCGTCAGCGAAAAGATCAACCGCAAACGGTACTTTACTTTGCAATTCGATGGAGAGGAAAATATACCTTGTGCTATAACATCCAATCCGCTCGAAATCAACCAGGACCGTTATGAAATTAAATTAAAAATTCACACGTTGCCTTACATTGCAGGTATATTCGTGATAAATGCCTCCAACTACAATATCTTGTCTTGTAATAATGCTATTGCAAAGAATTTATTTGGTAGGTCGTCGGAAGAGTTGAATGAGAAATCAATTGACACTTTAATTCCAAGTTTCACCAAGATATTGAACACTGGCCTTGAACAAAATTCAATTGCTTCTCATTTAAATCCTGGAATGGTGTTACCAGAACACTTTTTTAGGCGATATGATGCATACTTAAGGCACCAAGCCAATCCAGAAGCGGGCAATACTGAAGAATTGTTCTTCAAATCTCATGGTGTTCGGGGACTTCATAGAGATGGAAAAATGATTTATGTGGATGTCCAAACTAGATCTTCCGCAAACGACACTTTAGTGGTCTGGATCACTTACTCAAGACTGTCCAAGAAGAGCAACATCACCAAAGAATTGAATAAACTAAGCAACACAACCACATCGATAGCGTTGAATGATCCATCAAAAAGATCTAATTCTATGCCAAGCAAGGCGGAAATCACGCCCGAACCTGTAATTCCCGAATATGTATCACCAGTTCAAGTGCAAGAGAATGTAACAAAAGGGGAGCTGGAAAAGATAGCTCCTCCTCCAGAAATACGGGTTGACACAGAAAAAATGAGCCCCAATACCAAAAACATTGCTAGTTGGCCATCGCAGTTGAGTCTATTCACCAGAAATAGACAGGACGTAAATTATGCTCCAAGTAGTGATGAAATTTCGAGACAAAATTCAACCAGGAAAGCCAGAAATGACTCTTTTGGGATTCCAGTGTCCAGGTTGAACTACAGTGTTGAAAAACCGCATGCTCTTACCAAACTATATGATTTAAAGGACAACAATAAACCAAACACCGAAGAATCCAAGAGTGTTGAGCCAGAAAACGTCCCAGCATTGGAGGCATATCGATCAAGGGATTCCATCGCGTCTGTTCTGGAGTCGGAATATGTGCTGGGAGAAGATGGGTACCAGAAGTTTTCTGAGGAAGATATCCTTAAGATTGAGTCCGAGTCTCTTGAGGAAAAAATGAATCAATCTTCCCATTGGCCCAAGACAGTCGGAACCAAAAGAAGAACCAAGAAGTTTAGTGAGTTCAGCGTTATCAAAGATATGGGAGAAGGTGCATATGGAAAAGTCGTTCTTGCACAGCATTTGGAGGATCCCATCTATAAGATTATTATCAAGTGTATTGACAAGGAAAGGATTTTAGTTGATACGTGGGTAAGGGACCGGAACTTGGGAACGATTCCATCCGAAATCCAAGTGATGGCATTTCTCAACAACCAGCCACATCCAAACATTATGAGGATTATAGATTACTTTGAAGACCTGAAATATTACTATCTTGAAACCCCCATATTCGGGGATCCCCCTGGTATCGACTTGTTTGATTACATCGAAGTCAAGAATGATATGACCGAATTGGAGTGCCAATTTATCTTCAAGCAAATCGTCTCGTCAATCTACCACCTTCATAAAAATGGAATTGTTCATCGAGATATCAAAGACGAAAATGTCATTGTGGACGAGCATGGGATCATTAAATTGATTGACTTCGGAAGTGCTGGTTATACAAAGCAAGGACCGTTTGACGTTTTCGTAGGAACCATCGATTATGCTTCGCCAGAAGTATTAAAGGGTCAGAAGTATGAAGGGAAGCCTCAAGATATATGGGCTTTGGGAATTTTATTATACACGATGCTATACAAAGAGAATCCATTTTATAATGTCGATGAGATTATGGAAGGAGATTTAAGAATTCCGTTTGTTGTCAGTGAAGGAAGTAAAGCCTTGATCAAAAAGATCTTAGTTCGTGATGTAGATCAGAGACCAACGATTACTGATATAGTTGAGGATGACTGGTTGAGAATTTAATAGAGTAGTAACTAGAAAACAGCATAAGTGAATAGACATTAGATACGGCAGTTCTAAGATTACAAGTCAGTGCTGCACCATAATAAATAATTATTCAGTAGTATCCAACTCGGTCAAAAATACTTAGGAGTAGCTCTACCATGGATTACAATCGAACTTCTTGAAACTTTGCGTTATTTTCTTTCATATATTTTCTTTCTTTCTATAGCATTCATTCCTTTCCTCTCTTGCCTCCTCTCTCTTGAGTTTCCTCTTTCTTCTCTACTTTCACTGCTTTCCTCTTCGCTTGGGTGCAAATTTACCTGCGCGGCCCAAAAAAAACGGCACGTCTGAAAATCAGCTCTAGACAAGAATATTACACTGGCATATCGATCCATGAGTCTACAGAGCTCTAATTGAATGATGTCTGGAGCTGAACCCGAAATTATAGACAAATATGATCCACCCCAGCTTCCTGTGACCTTCAAAGTCTACTCACCATCGAAATCCAACCTCCGTCCCATGTCTATAACCATACTTCATAAATTGAACAATGTCCTTGTCGACCAAATACCGTCGCCAGTACTACAGTTACTACATCCTGGAGATATACAGCAAACTCCAAATAACTTTCCACGGAATCAACGTGTTTTCCTGCTTCTGCCTCAGACCCACCGACTAATTACCTCACTCAATGCTCCCTACTTCTTTGCCAAAATTCAGAAACAGGTTTCCGATAAGACAGAGCATCTAGGACTTATATTTCACATAAGAGAAAGTGCTTATGGGCTCGTGAGTCTTCCTCCACATACAAAAGTCAAAGATATACTGTCTGAAACGGAAGTTCCCCGGTCCATTACACACCCGCAGCACCTTGTGTCAGCCATTTCCTGTACCAACATTAATGAAACTATCAGCAATAGCTCCCATCAGTCCATAATCGATTCGTTTACCATGACACCCCCGGTACACCAAGTTTCCAGAAAAGATATACAGTATTCACCAAACTCTGAGAATGATCCCCTTCAGTTTCTATTCTCGAAATACTATTCCATTCTCTATTCATTAAAGACACCATTGATTTATTTCCCCAAGACAGCGTTGACCCGACTTGTCAACCTTTGCAATGATGACAATGAAGCATTGGCCAGTACATTGGAGAAATTGATCTGGACCATCGAGCAAATGGACGAAAGACACCAGAAAAAGTACGGAATAATAGAGATGATGCAGAGTACACATACTCTTGAATCTCCGGTCACACCTGAATCCCAGGCTGACCTATTGAGAGCCCGTCTAGAACGCAATAACCAGGCCGAATTTGTCAGTAAAAACCATTCGCTTCTTCAGGACTACCTTAATTGTATTACCAAACGTAAAGAAACCAAACTGGAAGACCTGGCAACCGCTGTGTTGTCTGCAAAGGAGATTTCCAGTGAAAAAGAAGTGCATACGTTGTTCATGGAGCTCAAGATTAGAGAAGCGCAATTACAAATTTTATTGTTGCTTCAACTACTTAAAGTATGGGACATTTCAGAATCAGAATATCTCGAAAAATGCTTGAAAAAACAACGAAAGGAAGCCGAGAAGAAGATCAAGGAGTCCAGAACATCATTGGTACGTAAAAAGAACAAAAAGGCCCGCAAAATAATACCGACTCTACTAGGAATGGGAGTTAACGTTTCGAACATAGAAAATACAAAAGTAGTCCAGAATGGTGCCATTGACGAGTTTGGTCTCTTCGTTAATTTGGACACTATAGTAGATCGGTTGGGGCTCTGGGACACTATTTTGGGCAGAACTCTGGCTTATGATAACGACAGTGCCATCGGGTTTTTGGTATATGTTCTTGTACCTTACTACAATCATCGATTTCCAGTATTAGTTAAATACGTTGTGGACAAGGTCAAGGATCTGAACATGAAATTAGTGACCAAATCAATAAAGCCAGAGAAACCAGCCAAACCTAGTTCGGAACCAGATAGTCTGAATCTAGAAACCAACAAGGAGACTGCCAGTGACAATCCACGGCTGTCCAAATTTCGCAAAACTCTTTTGAACAAAAGCATTCCCAGACTTCAAAAATCGGCCACTTTTGATCTTTCGTCTGATGACAACTTACGGCCGGCGTTTTCCCTCAAACGGTCCAAGTCCAACTTATCGTCCAAGAATCTTCAAAAACGTCAAGTCGACATATCTTTGGATAAGTCTCAAAAGGAAAAGTCTCTGAGAAAACTGAGTGTATCCGATCTTAAAGAGAACAACAATTCTTTCATCTTTGGAAAGATCAAGAGAGTCAAGCTTGAAAGCCGTTCGCAATCTGCAGCTCAATTGCAGCCTAATAGTTTAGGATCAGTATCGCAAGTTGAAGCTACACCTTCTAAGAACAGAGTTATCGACATCCGCCCGAATAATAGCTCACAGGTGCAGGCCACTCCCACCAAACATACTCGGCCACTTACCACTACATTTAAGGCACAATTGGATGCCAACCCTGCAAACGGAAACTTCACGGCTACAGAAGCAGGAGCAATGAATGCATATTCTCAAATCGAAAGCACCCCGCTGAAAAACAGAACTTTTGACTTTAGTGAAATAATCAATACCCCGGAAGACAGGTTCCTCAAACCGTCCGTGGGAAACAGTTCGTTCTCCGAAAAGCTTCTTAGGGTTAATAATGAAGTCACCCCCAAGGAAAGCGTGATATCGTCGCCGCTATCCAGTAGCCGACGTACCAAGCCTGGCGAGCCTGTGTCGGTTCAGGATTCGCCCTTTTTCAAGTCGAGTTTCAATCTGAAGCCATTCAAGAAATAGCGTTAATTAATAATATACATTAAACTAGACATATAGTACAATAACCAAAAGTGGTTAATCTAAAGTAGAAGTAAGTTCATACCGATAGCCAAAACTTAAGAAGCTCACACGGAGATCTCACCAAAGAAAAGTCCCGTCACAATGCTTTTTGCATCGGACTGCTCCAACACCAAGTCGGCCAAAGTCTGTCCTATTCTTTCCTTCAACTTATCCTTTACATCCAGAGATATTTCTTCCTCGGAGTCGACTTCCATCTGGTCCTCGTTGCTCTGACTAGAAACATCCACCTTCAATGATCTCAAAGTATCCAAGGTGGTTTTCAACAAAATCCCACTTTCAAACTCATTTTTGTTTCCTTCTTCGACCACCAGTTTACACCACACCTTCAAATTTCCAACCAACACCAATTTTATCACCTCAGTTCCCATATTCTTCAATCCTAACAATGCTCCGAAATGTGTTCCAATTGGCTTGGAAGAATCCAACAAAGCCCGCAATAACGTACGGGTGACTCTAGGTCTCAAAGTCGAGTACGATGACCCGTAAACAGAGATAATGTGCTTAAGCAAAATGGCAGCAAACTCACGTACCGCCAATTGGTTACGCAACAAGTCCTGCGACTCATTGGTGTCTTTGATGATGGGTCCGATCCGTTTGGCCAACAACAACGTCAAGATACAGGGCATCAAGGAATGGACATACGGATCCAAAAAGATGGTTTTGTTATCTGCCAAAGCTGAAATGACTTCCAACATGGTGGACAAGATCTCGATGTTACGAAGCTGGTTGGTGATTTGCTCGGCAACGAATTGAATAAAGTACGGAACAAGCTGGTGCAACCCCGGGTCATTCTTCAACGACGTCAACGCAGCGTTCTTCAAGTGCTCTTTCTCATGATCTACAGAAACAAGCACTTCGACCACCTTGTCAAAGTATAGTTTGAGCTCTTTCGACAACACATGTTTGACTAGGGGCTTGATTTCGTGTTCATTTTCGGATTTCTTCTCCTTGGAAGGCACAGTTCCGGCTCCTGTATCCTTGCCATCGGCACCAGAGCTTCCGCTGCCCAAGCTCAATATGTCGTTGCCCAAAATGGAAGAAGTAGCACCTCTGATAATAGGAGGTAAGCTTTTGATTTCCGAAGGAAGTGGGTTTTGCGGTACCATGGGCTGTACACCTTCAATAGCAAGCCAGTGTGCAGTGAAAGTAGTCTGTCTAGGAACCTTGGGAAGCTCCTGGTTGATCAACTTTTCAAACTCGATTTCATGATCATCAATATAATATAAAGTCTGCCCACCAGCTCCCACCAAGGCTTCTTTGAAAGATAACGGTTGCGAATTATCATATCCATACAACGGCTCGATATTAAGGATTTTAAGTGCATGGCTTATATCGCTTGTCATAAGAAGTTTTCGCTTGGAATGTCTCATGAATTGTATAGCAGTTTCCAACAACTCGTGGATACGGTACTCGACGTCCATGGCAAGGTTTTTGGCAGCATCTTCTGGCAAATTGATACCAAGGGACTCAGCAACGTCCTTTACAGTGTCATGTGGAGACCACAACGAGTGTGATAACGGGATCTTTGATGACGAATCCATGCTGGTGCTTTGAATGGTGTTGGTGGCAGAGTGTTGAGTCGTTTTCATTTGAGTATATGGACACGTGACTCGCCGTTTCCGAGAGTGTAGTGCTGTGGTCTAATAGAACTGGGAGAGTTAAGGAAGATGGGGGTGGCAGAGATTCATTGATAGTTTGAATTAAGATCATGTTAGGCTATGTATAAGTGTTTTGGACGGACTTGCGTGGTCCTATTGTGGTCTGCGATGGGCCCACTGGATTAGCGTAGCACAATTCTCGATTGTAGGTGACTATTGCGGTACAGCTGAATACTTGGGGGTAGCAGTAGAACGCTACTGTGTAGCAGTAGAATAGCAGGTAGCATATATCATATTTGTCTAACTCTAGTAGCAGAATTCCAAGACTAACTATAGCATGAATTTGTTTATTCTATACAATCTCTAAGTCTAGTAATACCACATATCCAGGCACTAGTTACTCTCGTCAAGCTGTGGTTCGTTGGACTTTGAGTCGCATGTGGAGCCTGTCTAGTATAATCTATCTAATTATGGGCAATACCAAAGCACTCTTCCAATTACCATTGCTTCCATTGATTTGGCTGCTTATGGCATTTGCCTATGATTGGGTACTGGCTAACAAGTCGTGGTTCAAATCGAGAAGTCGTCTGTTCTCAGATGACAACTGCTCTATGCGCTTGTTTTTCTTTGAAAGTTCTTTCTCATACACCTGAACTCGGAGTTGGTCCAGTTTTTCTTGATTTTGTCGTACAATGTCTCGTGTTTCTTCATCAAGGTGCTTCTCGTGATCTTTAGAGTCTTGCAATAATGACTTTTGAAATCTGATTCTTTGGTTTTCAATGTACCGCTCTTTGGCAAGGTCACCTAACACTTTCGCATCGAATCCTCGTAACTGGTACAATTCATAAAGAAAAAATTCGGTTCTTTTCTCAAGCTGATCCTTCAATTGTTCTTTGGAAATATCCACTATTGGCCCTCTTATGTAGAGTCTTACACGATTCTTAATGAATTCATCCCAAAGCTTGTCGTAAAGCTCCTTAACAAATATTCCGTTGAGTGTCGGTATATCCATGTTCTTGGCTCGTCCATCCTCTTCGAATGCTTGGGCCAACTGGTAATTGTTAAGGTTTATCGCCACCACTTCCCATGTAGCCTCTTGCTCCTCCTGGGTGATCTGAAGATGGGGCAAGTGATGTAGTACCTGGATCAAAAGTGGCTCTTCAAGCAATGCCAGAATCCTTTCTCTTTCTTTCTTGTAAAACGACTTGGAATTAATATTATTGTATATCGATTGCATGCTTGTGGATCAATTAGGCAAATTTTGGTTTAGAATAGTTGTTCATTCAGCAAATTAAACTGGATTGCGACTGGTGCAGGTTTTGCGAACTTTATTAGGCTGCCGCAACAATAATTGCTGGTCAGGTGGCACTATACCTCTACGCTTCTCTTGATAACATTTTTGGTTAACTATTCCTACGCATTCTATAAATTTTTCTCCAGTTTTGACACTTTACTCATGGTCCGTAACTTTTGTTTACTCTCACTCAACTTCTGTTGCTGTTGATTAAACCTTTCCTCGGCTGCTCGCGCAACAGCTTCCTTGGCGTTGTTGGATTCAATGGCTTTTTCTCCTTGATCGACACCTCCAAGTCGATGTCCCTGGCCATCCTTACCTTTAGTTCCAGGGGCAGCCTTCGTTTCATTCTTCTCCCCTAATCTTTGTCTCGTATTAGTAATGCGGGTTTTGGCAGGAGGTGCTTTCACAGCAGTATTCGTTTCTTTGGAAAAACAACTTCCCATCCTTGTTGCCTCTCTTGATTCTAACTTCTTCTCAACCTACACGTTTAAATTGTCTTTCGCACAGTTGAAGGCTAAGAAATTTTCCTTGTTGTCACTATATACAGATGCAGAACTATAAACAAGAGAGAAGATAGGGGGCTTGGTGATGGTCACGAATTGATACTATTATTAATTATTATCTATGGTTGGTGATTTCTTGGGTATACTCTCTGTAATTGACATTTGGTTTTAAATGGTTGAATTTCGGCACATATATCTCCACGTCCGTTTCAAACGATGGGTTATCTTCCTTGGTAATTCTAGATACGTCCTTGTAATGTTCGGAATTATGGGTCCAGTTTCCCAAAAATCTCAAACATGACTTTCTATCTTGCATGTAATTTTTGTAGGTACTCAAGATACTCAAGTATAAATTCTTTCTTTCGGCGGAATATTCGGATAAGATGGTGGCATCACGTAATGCAGCCCAATCTGCTACCGGAATGTAATTGTATTTTTGTTGGTCCAATATCGCCAACGATTGGTTCCATTTGGTCAAGATTTCGACGCCAGTGAAGTCCTGTAACTTACCTACTTTTTTCAAGACAATACGGTACGAAATAGGCGATCTGGCTATGGAGTAGATTCCGTAGTTACTGATCAATTGCTCAAATACCTCCTTGTCCCCCCAGCAGTAGTTGTTGATAATGGTGTTCAAAAAAGTTTCGTCTGCTGCTTTGTTCTCTGAATACACAGCAATGATCTCTCTTAACTTGGTCAACGATTCCTCGGAAAGTTCAGGGTAAAATTTGAAAAAGATCTGGAAAAACGAATTGTTAAGATTGGAGTATCTTGAATTCAAATTGTAACTTTTGGTTTCGTTGTTGTAATGCTTGACGGTCGAAATCCAAAAGTAAATGATTCTTTCAATCGGTTCGTTGGCCTTAAAACAGTTTTCCATCAAAGACACTACGTGAGGAACCTTCAATCTGATATCGTAAGGCAATTCAAATTGAATGACCTTGTCAAAGAAGTGCTTTGAAATCTTAATATCCTGGCAGTACCCAATGAAGCTTAGGTGCAAATCACTCAAAGACTTCAACACCTTATTCTGGTCGTATCTGGATGACTCGTACGCTTGCAACAAGCCTTCCAAAGCGTCCAAACCACGCGAATAATCGGCCGCAGTGATCGAGATCTTACCGATAGAAGACAAAAGCGTATGCGTAACCGCCTTGTCGTCACTAGTGTTCAATTCGTAGATTTGCAAGATTTCTTCGTAGGTGAATCTTTGCGAGTTGTATGCAACCGGCAAAATAATTGACAACAATTCTTGTGTCAAGTATAATTTACCGACACCTTCTTCGTCGTTGACTCCGTTTTCCCACATGTTTATCATCTCAGGATAAAACTGATACTGGGCCATGGCATAGAATAACATCTGCAAGGCGTGGGTAGTCAATACATTTTTCAAGTCGCCTCCAAGAATTAGTTCGCTTAGATGTAAAACTGCCGACTTCATGGCCATTTCGTCGACATGGTTATTGTTGTTCTTTTGGTCCTTGTCTCTGTTTCTATCGTTGGACAATCTGGAGGTACGGTTGTGGAACACAGACATATTCAATATTCTACTGTAGTTACTCAAATCATTTTTGTTGATGGACTTTCTTAAGATTTCGTCATCAAATAACTCAAACAAAGTCACCACTGTAGTATAAAATCCCTTCTGTGACTGTGGGGATTTGTCTCTGCCTTGTTGTAATGCTACGGTTAAAAGCTCTCTGAAATGGTTAACTTTATTGTGAGCTTCGCTTTCATATGCCTCGCGAAGTAACGGGTCGTTTAAAGTGGCTTTGTTGATGAAGCTTTCCACTTTACCGCTACTCTTGGAGTTGCCAATGTGTTTATTATTGGGGCCATTGGAGCTTGAGTTGGATCTAAACTGACCTGAAAAAAACTGGCTGGCAGAGTTGTTTATTGAGCTTTGGGTGGATGCCAAAGGGATAGAGGGTTTGTTGGCCCTGACGGTCTGAAGCAACACCGGTCTGAACCCTTGGGGGGCATTGGAACCAATTAATCTAAACATGTAGCTGTGATGTTTGCCACTATATGGGAATCGAAAATTTTTCAAATGTATGTTCGGTCACGTGAATCGTCCCCAGACACAAAGTTGGAGCCTGTCAAGGCAAGCGTTGGCATAGCTGATGCTGGAGAGGAAGCTAGACTCTGAGATAGGCGTGTATGCTGGAGAGTCTTGAGCAGTCTGGTCAATTTGTGATTTAGAGGTTTTATGAATGGGTAATTATTTTCTGCAAATTTTGTGAGAACTCTGTAAAATTACTGCAACAATAATAAATTCTCCAACACAGGCAGCGACAGCAAATAAAACATCAAAACACCAAACTAGCAAACAAACACATCACTGCCACCACAGCAGTTCTTCTAGAGTGTTGTTACTGAACATAGCATAATCACGGTACATTGTAGACCCACTGGTTCTGGAACCAAGTTGGGTGCGAAAACTTGATTCTCTGAGATACCCAACTAGATCCTTCATTTGCCCTACGTTACTACACTTGAGTAAAACTTGAACATATTTCTTGTAGCCTCCCACACACAGTTCAAGATCAGCTCAATACTCATTCATAAAACCAGAAAAAGGCAAGGCTTGTTCAGCATGTCATTTATACTTATCGTTCTTGTCTGCTCTACAGCATTATTGCTCTTCGCATCTCTCGGTATCTATCACGGGCAAGACTAAGCCTTGTTGTGGCCAGATCGTAAAACTTATACACCTAATCGAGGATCTAATAATCTACAACTCCCCAGCTTCGCCCAATTTACGTTGCAGCTTCGTCCCATTTCGTCTCTTCGCTCCTTATCGGCAGGCCAGATCAAAATTAGTTGGTGAA
This sequence comes from Suhomyces vadensis, assembly GCA_030575035.1. NCBI lineage: Eukaryota > Fungi > Ascomycota > Pichiomycetes > Serinales > Debaryomycetaceae > Suhomyces > Suhomyces vadensis. The sequence goes on along the minus strand of JAJMGK010000002.1, from coordinate 285,690 downwards.
AAATAATTTGCTCCCTAAGATAAATCATATCAACTGTTGTGATGTCTTCTAAAGCTGGGGCGATACGATATCCCACCGAGACGTCCAGTCTATTGCCTCCTGCCAATCAAGAACAATCACTATCACCGTCTAAGAAAAAGCTTCGATCTAAAGGAAAGTTGGCGAAGCTGTCTCAAGATTCCCAGGCAGCTAAACTCGGCACCTTTGATGGTGTCTTTTTGCCCACATCGCTAAATGTTCTTTCAATCTTGATGTTTTTAAGATTCGGGTTCATTATTGGCCAGATGGGCATAGCAGGAACCCTCTTTTTGCTAATACTATCGTACTCCATCGACATTCTAACAACTATGTCTATTAGTGCCATTTCCACCAATGGAACGGTCAAAGGGGGAGGAGCATACTATATGATATCAAGATCATTAGGTCCGGAATTCGGTGGTGCCATTGGAATTATTTTCTTTATTGGCCAAATCTTGAACTCGTCGTTGAATGTTGTTGGTTTCATTGAACCGTTGTTGGTTAATTTCGGTCAGGGTGGTGGAGAAGTGGTGTCATTTTTACCCAACGGATACTGGTGGGAAGTTCTCTACTCGTCGATATTGCTTGCCATGTGCACAGGAATAGCCTCCGTGGGTTCCAAACTAGTGTCGAAAACTGCATTCTTATTATTTATCATATTGGTGTTCAGTACCATAAGCATCCCAATTTCTACCTTGTTTGTGAGACCATTCCATCCTTTACCATCACCGCACGAGTATCTCAGGTACTCGGGACTATCCTGGAGTACTTTCAGGGAAAACTTGTGGCCATCCTTTACCAGCGGCGCTGCTGGCTCGGTGCAACTGCCCGGCCAACCTGAGACGTTTAGAAATTTATTTGGTATTTTCTTTCCTGCTACTGCCGGTATTTTTGCTGGTGCCTCAATGTCAGGAGAGTTAAAAGACCCGTCAAAATCTATTCCTGAAGGTACGCTAAAGGGTTTATTGCTTACGTTTATTCTCTACACCCTAGTAATTATTTCAATGGGTAGTTCCGTTCCTAGAGAGCTTTTGCATACCGATATCAAGGTCATACAGACTGTCAATCTCCTGGGAATCATTGTTATCTTGGGAGAGTTTTCCACCTCGCTCTTTTCGGTTATTATGGGAATCGTAGGTGCAGCTTCCATGCTTAATGCCATCGCTGACGATAAAATCATCCCGGGATTGTCGATCTTTACCACCCAAAAGAAAAACGAAAAAGACAAGTATAAAGCAATTGTGGCCAGTATTGGCTTGACTTGGTTCATTGCCCAAGTATTTTTGTTTGCAGACATAAATCAAATTGCCACTTTTATCACCATGGCGTTCCTCATGACATTTATCGTCACCAACATTGCCTGTTTTTTACTTCGTCTTGGTTCTGCACCCAATTTCAGGCCTTCATTTAAATATTTCAGTTCCAAAACCGCATTCACAGGTGCTCTCATGTGTTTGGGTGCCATGTTCATCGTAGATGGTATCTCGGCCACCTTGGTCATATTCTTCTTGATGTTTCTCATTCTCATGATCCATTATCTGACACCACCATCCAAGTTTGGTGACATCTCCCAATTGTTAATCTACCATCAAGTAAGAAAGTATTTACTTAGATTAAAGCTTAATATGGGTGTCAAGTACTGGAGACCTCAAATATTACTACTCTGTGACGACCCAAGTACCTCATGGAACTTAATAGGTTTCTGTAACCACTTGAAGAAAGGAGGACTCTATATTATAGGCCATGTTGTCTTGATGAACGACGACACTGAGAAGTTGAGCCCTACCAATAAAATTTTCAATGCCGACTCTTACAAAGAAATCCGAAGCCAAAAGCAAGCATGGGTTAAACTCAGAGACATTTCCAAGAGTAAGGCCTTTGTCCAAATTGCTCTTGGGCCAACCTTGCCATGGGGAGTGAGAAACATTTACCTTGGATCCGGTCTTGGAGGTATGAGACCCAACATCACCGTTCTCGGATTTTATGATTTCATCAAGCACGGCGTCAATTTCCCATCAATACTGAAAAATACCAACATTTCTCTTCCTACTGATACTTGTCGCAAGGAAAGAAAGGTTTCGATCAACCAATGGGTACAAATTGTCGAAGACTTGATCGTGTTGCAGGCTACGGTAGCTGTAGCTGCGAACTTCGTAACTATGGACTTGCCAACTAATGAGGGGAAGCCCAATGCTTGGAATAGGTTTAAAAGTGGCTTCGGCAACTTCTTGTCGGACATGCCCCAGGCCAACGGGAATACTGAAACCAAAAAATTCATCGACTTGTACCCGATTCAGATGTCTTCCATCAATCAATTAGATGACGGAAAATCGGTGTTGTCCACCAACTTTGATACTTATACTTTGATCCTTCAGTTGGGTGCAATTTTGGTAACTGTACCTGAATGGAAGTTCAACTCGTACAATCTTCGAGTCATTGCCTTTGTTGAAACCAACCAGGAAATCGAGGACGAACGCTTGAGATTGTTCAAGTTGTTGTCATCATTAAGAATCGAGGCACAAATTAAAATCATTTGTCTTGACGACAATCGGTTGAACTCGTACAATTTCTTGGTAAAGGGCTTCTCCAAGACGTCTAGCAACAAGGCAGAATTTGACAAGATAGATAAAACATTGAAAGGAGATCAATGGTGGAAAAACTTGTGTAATGCCAGAGATACGCTAAAGGAGTTGGAGAAGCAGAGAGTGAAAAGACAACAATTAAAACAAACACAGTCTCAATTGCATTTGCACCAACTTAATAACCAAAACTCCAAATCTTCGCTTCAAAATAACTTCAGTCCGTTGAACTTGACTTCAGCAAGTCCGCCAAGAACCTACACCGATTCAAATTTGTCATCAGCAATGCCTATCTCGACCAGTCTCAAGAACAGAAGATACACCATTTCTAATTTACATCAGCAGGGATTATCATTATCGCTCAATATGAACACTCAGAACGCCGGCCAGTTTTTCCAGTACGACCGTGCTCTCGATTCGAGTGATAGCAGTGAAAGTGAAAAGGAAGACTATAATTATGAGAGCGACGACGTCTCTCAGATCAACACATTGCCAGTCAGTTCTTCTGCTGTATACGGATCATCGGGATCATCATCTCCCACTAGAGTTGAGGATAGCAGTTCTGGCACTACTTCAGCACTAAATTCACCCGAAGTTTCGGCGAGAGAGAAAGAAAAGATCCCACCATTCCTTAAAAACAAGGTCAGCGATGGCCGTACCAATAGATTTGCGTCTGAAAACGAGTACATTCGATCCAGAGTGGCGTCTTCAGATCAACTTTCTATCCGGTCGTCCAGGTCGAATTTGAGACCTAATTTCTCATCTGTCAAGATTCCTCAGTCCCAAATCAATGAGGATGATGATGACGATGACGCTGAAAACAATGAAGATGAAGAGCAGGATAAACCGACCATTCAGTTTGTAGATGACGAGGATGGAGACGGTGATGACGGAGTCGAGGATGGAGATAATGGAGACGAAGAAGAAAATGAGCCGGAGACCACCCAACTAGAAGACGAAGAGGACAAATCTGAGCGAACCGAGGAAGTTAAATCTGATAAAAACATTCTAAATGACGAGACCAAGTCAGAACTAAATCGACCTGTTGAAGAACGGTCTCGTGTTGAAATCAAACAAGAAGATAGTAGAAGCAGCTCGGTAGCAGGCAGCAGGAACAACTCAAGAAGGCCCCAAAGCAGAACAGCTTCCAGAAAGCCCAGCAGAAGAACCGAGTTGAAGTCTCCATCAATCATCACCAATGATGACGAAATCATCAATCATATGAAATCGCAGCAGTTTTTGGCCACGGGCGAAGACGAAGACGAAAACGAAGGTATAAACTTCTTAAAAGCAGAAGAGCACGCGGCCCATGATAGTCCTTTCCTTTTGGCTTCTGGTCCTTCAAATTCTCGTTCTCAGGTGTACCAAAGAAGCAAGAAGCCCGAGCCTCCTAAAATCAACCTTCCACCTAGTACGGAACAAAAAACAATTACTCAAAAGCAGCTACAGGAAGAACTCAAGAGTCTAAGCTTCAACGATATCCCGGCAAAGGGTCAGCACTTGATCTTGAACGAACTCATGAGGTTGCACTCGCCCAAAGACTCAACGGCGGTGATCTTCTCCACGTTACCGGCTCCGTCGATCGGTACCCACTTGGACGATAAGGAATCCTTTGACTACACCAACAACTTGGCCATCTGGCTTGACGACTTGCAACCTATCTTGTTGCTCAACTCTCAAACCGTCACCGTCACCACCTCTTTATAATTTGCAGCAATAGACGCATCACGTGATAAATCTGTAGAACAACTTTAATCAAGCTGGATGAGGTTAGGACAAGAAGCAAACACCGAACGGAATATGTATGAAAACGGAGTTGGCGAAGGAGATAAACAAGCCCCTGTTACTAACAGCAGCGAAAGTCAGGATGAGACCTTAGTCAAGGAAGAAAAGCTTCGAAAAAGACGAGAACGGTTGGAGGCATGGAAGCTCAAGAAAGAACAAGAGAAGAAGGAAAGCACGACCGAAAATGGAGAAACCATTGTAAAAGGTTCCGTGGAAGACGATAAAAAGCGTATACGACAGCAAAGAATCGAAGAATGGAAAAAGAAAAAGGCTCAAAAAGACGGTCCAGCTCCAGAAGAAAGACCAACAATTGTCTGTGAAGAAACCAAACCAACCATCAGCCTTCGACCAAAAATAGCAGCTTCCAAACAGAAGAGCGGTCCAGGAATAGTGAAAAGACGAGCCATTTTTGAGGATGAGGATGAAGATGGCGCAAGAACACGGCCCATGTTTAAGAAACCCAATTTAGACAATATAGATCCCTACAAGTACCAGGCCCACGATTCGGAAAACGAGGTGGATGAACTTGACTTATTCGTACAGAATCTAGAAAATAGTGCCAATGGATACCAGGCTGAACTTAAGAGTAGCAAGATCGAGTCTGATGAAGAGGAAAGAGATCTTGAAGAAGAGCTTATAGAGGAAGAAGAGGAACAGCAGAGACTATTGTCCACCAAACTCAATAAGCAAGGTAACCGTGAAAAGGAGTTGAACGCTATTGACCATTCACTGGAGCATTACAAATCTTACCGAAAGCAGTTTTACAAGGAGTCGTTTGAGCTTCAGAAACTCAGTCCCGAAGATATCGAGTTGATCCGACTTGAAATGGGTGGTATTAAAGTGCGAGGAGAAGACGTACCCAAGCCGGTTTCTAGCTTCGCCCAGTTGGGGTTGCCTTCAAGCATAATGTCAATAATCGAAAATAAGCTTGGCTACGAAAAACCTTCGTCCATTCAGTCGCAAGCGTTGCCGACAATCATGTCAGGGCGAGACTTCATTGGGGTAGCTAAAACAGGTTCGGGGAAAACATTGTCGTTTGTGCTACCCATGCTTAGGCATGTACAGGACCAAGAACCACTAGGCAAAGATGATGGGCCGATAGGTCTTATAATGACGCCCACCAGAGAACTTGCGATCCAAATACACAAAGAAATCATGAACTTTGGCACAAAGCTCGATATCTCCGCCGTCTGCTGCTACGGAGGCTCCACCATCGAAAACCAGATTGCCGAGTTGAAGAAGGGAACCCAGATAATAGTAGGCACTCCTGGACGTATAATAGACTTGCTTGCAGTCAATGGAGGCAGAGTCACCAACTTGAAACGTGTGACGTACATTGTTTTGGACGAAGCAGATCGGATGTTTGACATGGGATTTGAGCCCCAGGTCACCAAAGTGTTTAGCCAAGTGAGACCTGATCGACAGACGGTATTGTTCTCGGCCACTTTGCCTCGCAAGATGGAACTACTAGCGAGAAAGATTCTTAATAATCCTGTCGAAGTTTCGGTAGGTGGAATAAGTGTGGTTGCGTCGGAGATCAGCCAGAAGGTTGAGGTTTTTCACCTCGATAAATTGTCGGGAACTCTTGAAGAGAATAAATTCAGCAAGCTCGTTGATATTATTGAGCGATTCAGGCGTGAAGACATGGGTAAAATACTTGTCTTTGTTGAGAAACAGACGTTTGCAGATGAAATATTTGTCAAGCTACTCTCCCGGAACTTGGTCAGCAAGGTGATACACGGAGGCAAAGACCAGATGGACAGAAAGCATGCCGTCAAAGAGTTTTCATCTTCTTCCAGTGGAATAGATATATTGATAGCAACCTCGATCGCAGCTCGGGGCCTTGATGTAAAGAATTTGAACTTGGTGATTAACTACGATGCACCCAACCACATGGAGGACTATGTTCATCGAGTAGGCAGAACGGGAAGAGCCGGTAAAAAGGGAACTGCCATTACATTTGTAGCGTCCGACCAAGAACGGCCCATCACTGATTTGGTGAAAGCCATGCGTCTTAGCAAGATGGACGATGACCAAATACCACTGGATTTGATTGAAATTAGTACGCTGTTCATGACCAAAGTCAAGTCAGGTAAGGAAAAGTTTCAATTTGGATTTGGAGGAAAGGGGTTGGACAACTTGCAGGAACGCCGTGAAAACACTATGGACATGCAGAAGAAAGCGTACGGGGGAGATGCACAGGAGAAGACCAAGCCAGCAAAGGCATCGTCCGAGGTCGAGGACAAGTTGCCTGACTTCCAGATCATAGAAGGAAGAGCCCCCGAGACATCTGGTCCGGATCGGTGTAAGTTTCACTCCCGAATCACCATCAACGACTTGTCACAGAAAGCAAGATGGGTGGTGGTAAATCGAGACAGTTTATCCAAGATCATCGAAACGACTGCGACCTCTATCACCAACAAGGGACAGTTTTATCCTCCCAACACCAAGATGCCCAAGCCAACTTTGGTGGGAGGCAAAGAAGTACCTCCTCCTCCCAAGCTCTACTTGTTAGTAGAAGGGCTCACAGAGTCCTCTGTAAGAGAGGCTAACAGCATGTTGCGGCAGAAAATGATCGAAGGACTAGAAGTTGCAGCCAAAGAGGAAAGTATGGGGCCCACCGGCAAGTACACCGTTTAAATTACGAAAAACGTAGTCGACATGGCATTTCAACCCATGTACGCTGTAGAATGACATAAATAGTATTCCGTATTAATGCATACTACTACATGCAAGCGAAACCCCGCCATGTCATATATTACATTAAGAGACATCGCCTTGTTGACCGTTTCGTTCGGCTGCGAAAAGCCGAATCCGGGTAACTCCGAGTAAGTTACCGAAAAGTTTTAGCTTCTCGAGAGTGCTTAACTAGCACCACTAGAGTGTATGGTACCGGAGGCATGTCGTATCTTATCAGAAGAAAGCAGGGTTTGCAGCTCCTCAGAGGCTACAGACGGTACTTATCGTCACCCTCTATCAGTATTACCGACGATATAATAGACCAGGAGGCCGTCAAGTCGGGGGCCCCGACAGCCACCGCACATTCCAAGATCAAGCACATATTGGGCCAAATAAGTTCCGATTCGTACTTGAACTCAGTAGTTACGACTTCGTTTAGCCAGAACTCGGCAAAAACCAGCTCCGAACAAGTAATTGTCATCAAAAGAGAGCTCTACAAGTTAATAGAGAACAAGTCGTATGTCACTTTGATGGATGTATTACTACAATGGTCCACCAGCACCACCTCGTCTATTACCGGCATACTTTCACCAGAGGAAATCTCGTACTTCATCAAACAAATTGTTGGCCACCAGATCACCCTTTTGCATCACTATTCGCTTGCTACTCCCGTAGAAAAGGCCAGACAAGATTTGAACTTGACTGAAAAATTGAACAAATCCTCCGAAGACCCCAACTTCGTGCTTTCCCGACAGTTAATTACCAAAGTTCGAGACTTTTACTCCAACTTGATCTATTCCAATTCCAACGAAAGCATATACAGCCGTGAGAAGAAACTAGACTTGTACAACTCGGAACACTTGACTGGGTACAAGTTGAACGTAAAGGACTACGAAAACCTAATTTATATGGAACTCCACAACTTCAAGCTTGACTTGGCGTCAAAGTGGTTCCAACGATTCCAAGCTCAGTTTGGCCAGGACTCCGGCAATGGTTCCGATTATCTCGACCATATGTCGTACAACCTATGGGTATTGAAGTTCCAGGTCTACAGCGGGGGACTTTCGAGTCACTGGGTCATCAGGGAAACAGAGTTATCCAGTGACACCTTTTTCAACCCGAGACAAGGTCCTATTAGCTTTGAGGTGCCCTTCGAAGCCATATACAAGGAATTCATGTTGTTCAACCTTAAGAGAAAATCGTCCAAAATCGTCATAAACAACACCTTTATCAGCACAATGATTTACTCTATGGGTTACTCCAAAAATGTCGACTTGTTATTCAACTTCATACAGACCAAATGGGGAATCAACAAGGAAGGTGTGCTAACGGGAACCAAACTTCAAGCATCGCATCCAAATTATCCTGATGTATCCGTGTTAAGATCAATCATGATTGCTTTGTCTTATAATGGCAAGTTTTTTGATGCCTTGAAATATATTAACTCTTTCCAAGATATTTATCAAGTGAATATTTCGGGTCCTAAAGCCAAATCTTTTTGGCAAGATATATTCAAGTGGTGTGATATCAACACCAAGTTCGAATCCAAAAAAGCATTGCAGTACTTTGTAAACTACTCACAGGATACTTCATTGAGTAAAAAGTACAAGAACAACAGAGCCAGCCTTAGTTTACAAGAAGCACAGAAAAATGCCAGCTTCGACTATTCAGGATACTTACAATTTGTGAAAGGTTTGCAACAGGAAAGATCCAAAAGCTTTGGAGTTCTTTGGAACCTTTATCAGCAAAACAACGGGGTGTTTTCCAGATATATATACAAAAGATACATTGATTTCGTCAATGAAGATTCCGATCCTGAATCCACAGAGACCTTATATTATGGTCTACTAACCTCTTTACTTGGAGAGCATCAAAAGTACCATCTTTCAGCATGGTCGTTTAACAAGCGAAACATCCATTCGAACCAAGTCAATGACATCGATGAAGCTATCTACACCTTGTACACTCACGCCATGAAAAGCTTTATTGATTACAAGTGTCGTGAATTGTGTGCCGGTCATTGTACACCACTCATCAACAAGTGGTCCATTGACGACAACATGAGGACCACTTTAAATAATTGGTTTACCCAGGAAAAGTACCCTAAGTACCATGACATGATTGAGAAAAAGAGAGAGGAGTTTATGGTGAAATTGAGAGGCGACGTTGAGAGTGACGAGGACAAGTTCTTGGACTTGATATAGTTTCGTATGCATATAGAGCACCCGGCCTGCCGTGGCTAATGAACATAATGAGCGTAATGAACGTAGGGAAAGTGAGGTAAAAATTGCCCGATGTGGAGTCCACGTGATCCCAGTCACGCGCTTTTGGAAATCAACACGTATTTCGCACGTCGGGGAATTTTCAGTCGATCTAAAGTTCAACAACGTATTATCTACTCTAGAACACAGTAATAACTACAATGGCTGCCGAAGGATTAGAAAAGCTTACCGAAGTTCCAGTTGAATTCTTCAAGGATGGAAGTGCATTTGTCAAGAAATGTCAAAAGCCAGACAAGAAGGGTACGTGAGGATTTGGAATGCCACACAAAGCAAAACGTATACTAACTATTGCAGAATACTTGAAGATTATAAGAGCTGTTGGTGTTGGATTTATTATGATGGGTGTTGTTGGATACGCTGTAAAGTTGTTACACATCCCAGTCAGATACTTGATTGTTTAAGTTAGCCAGCCAGTGGAAAAATTTCACTTCGTCCTCATTGAAAGACAGCTCCACATGCCTCAATGTTTCATACGCAACGAATTTAATCGTATATTGTAATTAATAAACCTCCGTTTACAGAACTGTAGAACTGGCCGTCGTATACCTGGCCAGGTTAGCAGGTCACCTGATTTGCCAGTCACGTGATATACCATCGCATCTCGAATTTTTTAAACCTCATCTTGATGAGAAAGTAGACCATCGTCCAGTAGCCATGTCACAAACTTCAGCGTTTGTCAAGAAGTTGGCGTCCAATGAGAAGCCTGTCAGGGATGCTGCGTTAGAATCATTGAGGAAATATCTTACTTCCAAGTCCTCCAGACAATTATCTTTGTTAGAAATGGAAAAGTTATGGAGAGGTTTATATTTTTCAATGTGGTTCTGTGACAGACCAAAGGCACAAGAAAGACTTGCCGATGGGTTGGGGGAACTATATTCAAATGTGATATCCGCAGACCAATTTCCATCGCTTTTAGAAGCATTTTGCAGCATTATGATCAAAGAGTGGCCTGCTATTGATCAATGGAGAATTGATAAATATTATTTATTGATAAGAAGAGTTTTAAGACATAGTTTTAAATTCTTGCACAAGAATCAATGGAGCAGTGTTAAGGTAGGCAAAAGATCTGTTGCCATTTTAGACGAGTTTTTAAGAGTATTGACCGAAACTATATTGAGTGGTGATAAATCAGTACCTGTTGCACTTCCTTACCATTTGTGTGATATCTACCTTGATGAATTAGAACTTGTGATATTTGAACTGGTAAGTGACTTGCAATCACAGGTCGATGGACTTGACAAGGATGACAAAAAGTATATTCCAAAATACCAAGAGTTGTACAAAAAGAAAATGGAAATCGCTGAAGATGTTCCTATTACTGAATTAATATCCGTATTCTCCAAGTTGAAAAAGGAAGCTATTATTAAGACTTTAAAAGAAAAGTGTACTGAAGATGTTTTGGACGATCAAAGATTAAAAGACTGGGGAGTAGTAAAACATGAAGATGATTCCGAACTTAGTGATGCAGCAGAGAAAGAAGTAGATGAAAGTGAAGATGAATGGACAGGATTTTAAATGTATAGCATAGTATAATGTAAATGCCTAACATGTGGCCTTATAGACTCCCCTACCTGTAGTCATGTCTTGTAATTACAAATTTTGAACTATTATTTTTTTTAAAAGTATTTCGCAGCTATGAAAAATGGAAATTCATATTTGAATATCACTGAAAATAATCGAACTCCCAATAACATTCGTACCTGATAAGATTTAAACCATGTCCAATGAATCGGACAAGTCTATTCACCCATCAAATACAAACAAGGGAGAGGTAAATCCTTATATCCCTAAATATATCTCGACCAAGCCATGGTATCAAGGTGGAGGCACCATACAGGAAGATGAAAATGATTACCTTGCTCATCAAAGAAAGAATCCGGAGGAAATCGTAGACTACAGTGAGGCCAAAGCTGGATCTGGAATCAAGGATGCATTTGAAGTCCATGAAAACTTTCGAGTTAAAAAGAACGAAGACTTTGATTCCAAACGAGACAGATGGTACGGATTCGAATCTGATGCCTGGGATGACGTGTTGGTGAATTGGGAAAGAATAAACCAGGCTAAACGGCAAAAGCAACTGAATATTCAAGACAAAGATTATGATTCTGATGACACAGATTACGAATTGGAATTGATAGAGTTGAACCTCCATCGAAACGATCTTCATAGTCAAATCAAGGAGGATCCTTTAGAGAAAACAATCAGGGACAGACAAGATGTTCCATCATATATATACAATATCACCAGTAATGTCGACAACAAGATACGTATTGATTACGATCCCAAATCGCGGCAAAGCAAGGACTTGGCCAAAGGATTTTTAAACGATCAAAATCAATTTGTTAAGAAACTTACGGGTGAAGCATTAAATTTAAACCAAGTACAGCGGTTTGCATGGGAAGAGAACCAAAAAGATCAATTAAACCAACAAACTAAATTAATAGGAAACAATTTCGAACAAGGACCTGAGACCAACGATCCCAAAGTGAATTTGGATTTAAGTTTAGAAGGCAGCCCGACATTAATGCTGTTGAGGGCCAAACAGTTGAAAGAGAAACAGGCCGAGGAAGCCAATCTCAAGAAGCAGGCGCTTTTAAGCAAATATGGCCAAAGTGGTTCGGTGGTTAAAAGCGAGGAGCTCCGAAAGATTGTTGAAATCAATCACGAATCACACCAATCGGATGAAGATCAGAATGGGTTAAAAAGATCCCGATATGCTGAAGACATGCTTGATTTAGACCACCAAAATATCTTTGGAAGTTACTATAGTGACGGAAAATGGGGGTACAAGTGTTGTAAGCAGACCGTAAAGAATATCTTCTGCAATGCAGACAAACAGTAGTTTTACCGAGGAGGTAACCATTCTTTCCAGTTTTTCAATTTCAAAGAAAATTCGTCGATTAGCTCCAAATTGTTTACCTGGGTAATGGCATTAATCAAAAGGTCTACCCTGGTGCCATTACATGTCTGTGATTTTATTCTATTGAAAAGCATCAACTTTGCCAATTCGATGCTCCCGTTTCTACGATCGAATAGCGATCTAAGATACAAATCCTTGCACAAGTTATCGGTTGAAAAGTAATACATCAACTGACACTTTATTTTATCGATTCTTGTGTCGTCTTTCGAAATTTGTTCAGTACCGAATGGTCGTGTTGGAGATTGGGTTGCACCCAGAGGCAGATATGGTTGCACCGAGAACGGTGGTGTCCAATATGGGTTGGGCGGAGGAGGCATGAACATGGGATATGGGGGGAATGAAGGATACTGCATCGTATGATCTTGCACAGGTGGGGCCGGCAAGTTGATACCCGGGTGACCATAGGCAAATGGATATGGTGCGAAGGAGTAGCAATTGAGATGCATGGCAAAAGGATGAGGAGGAGGGGAAGATGGCGGGCCAAAGTGGTCGAAGCCCGGCGAGTAGTGAGCACCGAAGCAAGAATTGGGAGCTACATCAAATCCCAGACTCTGGCTTGCAATAGCAGACTGATTGCCGAGGAATTCAATTGGTTGGCTCTCTGGCTCGGTAAGCTCAGCTATGTTTGGAGCCAGTGGCTTGTCAAATTCTGGCGATGGAACCGCGGTGGGCCCCTCTAGAGCAGGGCTGGTAGGGCTGGGTTCGCTACAAATAGTAGGTATAGGCTTTCTGAACGCTGCTTTACGTCTTCTGACAGGCTTGGGGCGTTTTGATTTGGGGCCATTTAACAACAGCTGAGTGTCCCATGCGTTGACAGAGGGGGTCTGGGCGGGAACCAAGAGATTTTTTTGGAGTTTGTAGAGGCAATCAGTGTTGGGCTCGATGAATTCATCAGAGCTGATGTTGGATGCGACTTGCAACTTCATTCTGAACTAGGAAAGAGATACACAGAACAGAAGGTTGCAATAATTATAAGTTGCAAAAGAAGTTGCAAAAAGTGCACACAGAGCTGCAGTGTGCGGCTCACGAGACCGAAACAGCGATTGTTGCCGGAACACTGAACAGCGACATGAGTACTGATGTGTAATCAGTAGTACTAAACCGGGTGCTTGAATTAGAGTTTGCGTGTCAATGTGAGAAGTATATACTAAGTGGACCACTGCGCACAATAACTACGTACAATAGAATGGTCGCGGGATTGAGCAACGAAATGTGCCACGGCACTTGTGGTGTTCGCTAATTACTTCGTAACGCTCAAGGATCCTAACACCAAGGCTGCCGTCTCCAAGCTGTGGGGCGTCTAATCAGCTCACAAGTGCGCACAAGACCGAGCACGAGTCAAGCCCACGGGGCCTCGCAAAGTACGAGGCGGAGACACCGCGATAAGGTCCACGTGAGATCTGCACCAAGCCTTACGATGAGCACAAGGTGGCGTAGCACACGGGGGTGTTTAATTGTCCGGCTCCACATGGATACACTACATCAAAATACAGCTGCCAAGTCGCACATCCAACTCGCCGCCGTCACTGCCGGCTTCCCAAAGGCCAGAACGGGCATTCCATCGGCGTCTTGTGGTCTGCTCTCTGGCCCTCTCGCTGGGACCGTTTTTCAATTGACGTACCGTCGCACACGTGGGCCCCAATGACACAAAATCGCACATGTACTTATATTGGTATAAGCAGCTGTGCTGCATGTCAGCCCCAGGCTAAATAAAATCTATTACATACAGCTATCACTCCAGGCACAAGTCGTGTGACACATGGGCACACGTTTATTTTTAAGTCAATTGATCAAACGTGGGTTGAATGTATATATAATGAAGATTTTGTAGAGAAAGTTCCCAGTCTATAAACCCCTACACCCTAATTACAGTAGTTAGTTTTCGCAATTTGATATTGATCGTACGAGTATTAGTTACAGGATGAATAACTTGCCCAACCCACCAGTGTTGAAAACCACCATAATCCAGCTTAACAAAGAATTAGACTCCGACGATCACAACTATGAGATATTAACCAACGATTATCTTAACGAGGGACAGTCCAAAGACTCCAAAGACACCTTGGATATCATCAACAGCAACAACACAACGTCACTTCAAAAGAAAAAACGCCGGAGATCGTCGGCCAATGTCGATTCCGAAGAGCTTGCCAAGCGCAAGCACGAGACCAAACAGTTGCACTCGATAATTGAAAAGCGTCGAAGAATCAAGATTAACCGTGAGTTTGAAGCCTTGAAGTACTTGATCCCAGCCTGTCGAAACACCTCGTCCACCTCCACCTCCACTAATAACAGTCCCACCATCAAACCTAATAACAAACAGTCCAACAACAATAATAGTAATAATAACGGTAACAAGATCGACGGAATGTACAAGCTCACTATACTAAAGGCCTCGGTGGAGTATATCTTGTACTTGCACCATATTGTCAAGAAGCAGAACAATTTGTTGCAGACAATCGCCGACAAGACGGGCGACGAATTCGATGTCGAATTTGCCAAAGTACCCCTTGACGTCAACCAGTACAGAAACATCGACAAAGAATTCAACTTCAAAGAGTTGTTGAGCGAGTTTGACTTTGCTACTCCGTTGGAGCAGGAATCCAACGGGAACACCAACAAATTCACCACAATACACGAGGAATCAGAAGACCTCTCGCCTGAAAGAGAAGAAGACGAGGAAGACGATGACGACGATGAAGAAGACGAGTCCAGAGAAAAGTCCCCCAAGAAACACCGCCCCAATGTCCCGGCACCAGCCCACAACAGCCAGTTGTTGTCTCCTGACATTACCCCCGACATGGCACCTATTCTCTGTATGCTCAACAAATACTCGGGCTCGTCGTCGTCCAACGACGCCAGATCTTCGTCCATACCCATTTCTCCACACACCGTTGTGCTTCACTCCAACACAACGTCGCCTCTCACCAACCCCATTAAATCATCCTTGTCAGCACCTGCGTTTTCCAAGACCGTCCGGAGCCAACAAGCCAAGTTCTCCTTACCGGACCCAGCCATTACTCTGTCGCACAGTATGCCAGAGCCCCCCAAGAAGAAGTTCTTTAGATCCAAACCTCCTAATTCTACCCTTGTGTTTGGCCATGGCAGTCAATCTCCATCCATAGAATCCGAAGACAAGCTCTCCGATCAAGACGCCTCTAAAACTTTGTTGGCATTAAGGAAATCCAGTATAGACAGTTTATTGAATTAAATATATGACGGCGATGACTATGAGTGTATATAATTGTTAATCCAACAACAGATTCTCTCTCAAATACTCAATATACTCATCTATAACACTTGGCCACGCCGACATCTCGTCGTACTCGCCAAAGTGCACCGGGTCTTTGACCAATATGTCTTTGAAAAACAAGTAGAACATGCTCCAACTGTCTTTGGAGAACGATCTCTTGTACTCGGACCTGACAAAATCGTACCACTGTTTTGTCCGCGTGTCAATGGCCGATTTGGTGTCGCTGCCTTCACTGGTGTCGCTGACCAGTACTACTATGGGCAAGAGCAAACTCCAGTACTCAATGGCCAATTCGTGATCCAAGAGCTTTTGATTCTCCATTTCCATCAAGAATCCAAACGTGAAATCGTATAGCTTGTGGAAGTCCTGGTCTGGCGTAGTTTTGTCGCTGTAAATCACATTCTGATGGAACTTATCAAGGTATTTTTTCATACCATCTATTGTGTTGGCTTTTCCTGACCATTTAGCTAGGAACTCTTTTCTGGTGAAAACACCCATGCTGGGACTGGAAAGCAAATAAGACAACGTCAAACTCTTTGGGTCTTCGGGTTGGATGTTCAAGTCTTCAAGATACTCCAACGTCCCGCTGATGTCAATCTGGTTCGAATCACTGGCATCTTTGTATTTGTTGAAGATTGTTTCGATTTTGGGATCCACCGTAACTTCTGGTTCATTACTTTTTCTGTTTTGGACCAAGTACCGGTCAATAGCTTCGTTGAGCTTGTAGTTGGTGAGTTCAAGATACGTGATGGCCGTACGGTTGTCGGTGTTTGTAATCTCGAGAAATTGCTGCTGCAACGTGGATTTGCTGTATCGAGGCTGCATGTTAGTCTAGTACCATAC
Source organism: Suhomyces vadensis (assembly GCA_030575035.1). Taxonomy (NCBI): domain Eukaryota; kingdom Fungi; phylum Ascomycota; class Pichiomycetes; order Serinales; family Debaryomycetaceae; genus Suhomyces; species Suhomyces vadensis. The sequence goes on along the minus strand of JAJMGK010000002.1, from coordinate 269,331 downwards.
AACTACGTTTGCTCAATTACTTACCATTCTGGGTGTTGTGGTGGTGTTGGTCTACTGTCGGACTGATCTGCCATCAAGTAGGTGGGGTATATGCAGGACAGCACCTCCATGTCCCAAGAAGAGGCTACTGGTGAACCAGACGCTGATGTGCGAGTGTAAGTTGCTGGTTGCCATTATTCGCACAACTAGTTATCCAGACGAGGTACGTGGCTCAGCCTGCCAGCCTAACAAGCATCCAGGCACTCTAGCAACTGTCTTCCACCCCTCTATAGCCTGTGCTTACCTGCAGGAACGACTCTACATCGCGGCTCATACAACAAGAACCAACCATATAAACAACACGGCAATGAGTGTTATCTCTTCCGATATCATCAACCAGATAGTGCCGCGGACGAGTCTTCAGGACCTTTCTCAAAGTAAAAGTGATATTGACAATGACATCGATTACTTGCTCAATTGGTTGAGTCCATATTTTCCGAGCGATTTGGCTACCAGTTGCAAGAAGTGGAGGTCAAATAGCCAACCCCAAAAACACAAACCTATGGACACGACGCAGAGGCTTCGGTCTGCAGTTCGTTCGTGCCTCAAGAATGATCTGAATCAAATCGATTTTGTCAAACTATACATTAACTCCATCAACTCCGAGTTTAACAACTTTTTCACCAATATGGACTTCACTGGGTTCGAGTTCCTCGACTTTTTCCTGTTGATCCGGATCGTTTCGAACTTCTATGCCGAAACAATAGCAGTGTTGAACCTCAACTCGCTTTCCAAAGATCTCTTTAGACGAAACGTGAACGGATTGTTCCATACGTACTTGGTGGGTATTTTCCACGAAGAGTCCGAAACCCCGTTCATCACTTTGCTCAAACAGTACCTCAACGACCGGCTTATTGAAACCCCCACGTACGAAAACCCGGGAGAAATCTTGGCTGCAAGTTCGACTGAATTGTCAACCAACTTGATTGATGTCATCAACACCTTGTTCTCTATAAACCTCCATAACGAAGTCAACTACATACTTATCAGGTTGTCGGTACAGAAAATCCAACGATTTGTCGCCACAAACTGTACTCACGTATGGAATGTTCCACTACTCGAGATGATCAGTGAGTTCATCAAAAACCAGGTATACCCCAACTTCTCCATAGTGTTGTCGTGCTCTTCGGATATACAATTAACCAGCCATATCAACAACGCCTACCTTTACGAGTTCATCAAGATCTCCAATGACGAGTTGGTTTCTCTTCGAATCCGGGAAATCTTTGGCTTGGTGGTCGATTATCCCAACAGCAAAGTTGCCCTCGAAGAATTGCACCAATGTCTCCTGATCAAGTACAACCACGACCACTATAATGATATCAGCTACCAGGAACGATTCCACAGCAATTTTGATCATCACAATGTAAGCCAGGCTGGTCACCACAACCACACACAGGACCACTCGCTGATGCACAGCCATAGCTACGGCAACCTCATCAACGTAGTGACAAACCTAACCAGCTTCTCCAACCTAGCCAACTATTCGCTCAAAACCCAGTCCCACCAAAGGAAGAAGTTAGTCGACACCTACACTGAAATCTGCCAGAGCAGACTACTTCACTCAGGGTCCAACACTGCTGACGTGATTACCACCTACACTAAAACAATAAACTCTTTTTTGATTATAGACCCCAAGGGTGTCTTGCTAGATAAGGTGGTTCGGCCCATTAGGAGGTACCTCAAGACCAGAGAAGATATTATCATTAAGCTAGTACACGGATTGTTGGACGAACAAGATGTTTCCAAGTTAGGAATTGCCCAGCACTTGAGAGCGAGTCAGTACAAAAAGCATAAACATGCGTCCAAGTCTCATGACGATATGCTGGAGCTCAACTGGGTGCCAGATCCCATCGACGCTTTGCCTGATTTCAAAAAGGACAAAGTCAGCGACATAATTGAATCATTGATCTCCATATTCGACTCCAAAACGATATTTATCGATGAGTTCACCAAGTTGTTTGGAGAGAAATTGGTCCATATTCACGACTACAACGTCGCTGAAATAAACGAGCAGTTAGACTTGTTGAAATCGATATTTGGCAAGTCTGAATTTACCATGCTTGATATCATGATTCGAGACATCGAGGAAAGTCACTTGATCAACGAGATTATCGAGCCCCTCATAAATCCACCAACAAACCTGTTTGTAGCTTTCGACATTCCTCCAGCGGACCCAAAACCGTTGTTTCACTCATCAATTCTTTCTCACTTGTACTGGGACAACCTCGAGAAGACAGAGCTTCAAATTCCTGATATCATCAAGGCTAGACACCAGAAGTACAACACCCAATTTTCCCAGTTCAAGCGGGGCCGAAGTCTAAAGCTAATTCCCAATTTGGGAATAGTGACATTAAACTTGAAGTTCAAGGGCAAAACAGTTACGTTTAAGGTGAGTCCTGAATTGGCTTCGATAATATCATTGTTCGATGATGAGGAAAATGAACTATCGGTGGATCATATTAGCAAGAAACTAGGAATCACGCCGTATAATGCTACCAAGGGCTTGGCTTTCTGGGTGCAAAAAAATATCCTTGTAGAGTTGACCAAGACCCTCTTCATCGTAAATGAAGACGAAGATGTCGCAGAAATCGAAGACCCGATATCAGGTCCCATGGCATCTGATCCGTACTCAAATTCAACATCGCATCCCTCCAGTCCATCACACGAGCTCATCGGTCTTTGGCCCCATTTGAGTACTATCTTGGAGAATATAACTTCATTGTCTTTTGAAAGAATAAAGAGCTTGCTTAAACTTACGGTTCCAAAAGAGAAATTCGACCTTGGCAGAGTCTCCGATGCCAGTTTGAAGGATTTCCTCGATTGGTTAATCGAAGAAAACAAAATACTAATTAGTGCAGGCACTTATAAATTAAATCGTTCATGAACCAGAACTCTATAATATATTACATTACTTACTATTGCCATTGGCCAGTTTGGTAGGGTCAAGCTCAGCCTTCTTTTCAAGGTACTCAGAGCTAGGTTGCCATTTTCTTGGAGGTTTGATTTCATCCATAGTTATTCCAGGAACACGAATGTTCCAGTTGCGCTCAAGATTCAACTGGAAGTCCCGAATATCCACCTTATCGACCTTACGGTGCTTGGCTATTTTACATGCAAACCCAGTCACTGAAGTGACAAATTCATCGGCCAAATCGAGTAGGAGGTCTTCCACGTCATTATCTACCGTAGTCTTGTTATCTCCTTCAGTGGCACCAATGGTATTCGCAAGTTCGGCTAGCCTTCTCTTTGTAAGAACCCTACCGCCGTTGTCGGGGATGCTCGACGGAGTGATATGGGACGAGTATTCGTATGGTAATCTTGTTACCGAAGGAGAACTTAACGAATAACCAAGACTAGAACCAATACCATTACCCAATAAAGGTCGACTATTTCCTATCAATGATTTTGTAGCCAATGATGGTGCTCTCATACCTTGTATTGGACCAGTAGGTGCTGTTGTACGCGTAAGACTTGGAAGTCCGGTAGGAAGTCCTGAGGGGAGTCCTGATGTTATTCCTGAGGATAGTCCGCCGGAAATCTGACTAGGGATACCACCGGAAAGACTACTGGAAAGACCACTGGGAACTGCTGGTCTGGGATTATTCAAGGCACTGGGCGCACCGGGCCTTGAAGAAGCAGAGGTTTGGCCGGCCGAACCCAAACCAGTTCCAGAACTGGTGGCTGTCCCTGGAGACGGTTTGGTTGCTGTTGGTGTGTAGTTGGAAATGGCACTTTTCGACGTATCTTCGGTCTTTATACTACTTTTACTATTGTCTGCTGGTGTCGGGGTTGGAGACGACGAATTGCTGTTCTTACCCTGGTTTGCAAGATCATTTCTTATATACTGAGCAAGCTTTTGGAATTGGGCAAGTTTAGGTTTAAGTTTGGCTATCTCTTTATCAGCATCCTCGATCTTGGAACTGTCACTCTCTCCTGCCTTTGAATCCTCCAATTTTTTTATACTTTGGGCCAATTGATCCAACGAGGTATTAACCTGGTTAAGTTTCTGAATGGTAATAACTGAATTTTTGGCTGCTCCGCTTGAATTGGCTGCTCCTTCGCCTACAGGTGGCAGTTGTGAACGGACTTTTGGTGAATTAATGGCTGATGTTTGGGCACTTACTTGGGCAGAGCTTGATCCTACGCCTGGTTCAGCGGATGACGTGCCATCTTGTTTGGCTTTTTGTTGTGCTTGATAATCAATTAAGATCTGATTGATCTTTTCCGCTTTAGCATAGTGGCCCTTGGCCTTTTCTTTATCAGAACCTGCGGCTTTGGCAAGATCCATCTCCTTTTTAAGCGCTTGAACCAATACACTGGCCTGGCTGGGCTGGATACTTATCCGTCCAGACGAATTTCCTGTGCCACTCATGTCTTATGCCGTTGCTGTTGTTTACTCTGTTTGATTCTTGAGGTCAGTTGAAATTTTCAAAAGTAGTGCGTCACGTGATATTTCACTAATTCTCCAGGTTGTTCTGCAGGGTGAAATGGTAGGCGGTGCAATACTGTGCTAGTACTGGGAATCTAAGTGTATATATAATGATACTATGCAAATGAGTCAAATCTACTAAATTATCCAAATAGTAGATTTAGAAAAATAAACAATAAACAAAAGAATTAGTTCAAAAGCGACTCTTCCAGTCTTGTTAGTGCAACATATTATTCTTTCGAAATTGTCGGCAAGATGTTCATTAGGAGAGCTTAAGAGGACCATAACTATGACACGCTCATACACATAACCGTAATACGATGTTACATAATCGCAACTATATAACTTCCGGAGGAAAGCCAGTACTCCAAAGGCATTTTCCTCTGACCAAAAAGTAACGAAAGTTGCAAAGTCACGTGCTAGCCGTATCCCGAACTATACCTAACTTAAAGCGAAGCAGCGTTCAACGCTACGTTCGTCATTACCCCACCAATGGGGCATATCGTATGGAATGAAAAAGGAAAAAACCAAGAAGATGATTAGTATCGATAAGTTATAACCCGTATCAAACGCAGCAGCAAGAAGATAATTGTATCTTCTCCATAGTGAGTGTCTATAATTAAAGGCCCAGTACATGGCCACTGTTCCTCCAATAAATTTAGAGAGGTAGCCTGTAGAGAGGTTCCCATAGAATCGACTTAAGCTTGAAAAGAAAACAGTCGTGTTCCATAGATGAAAGTTAAGTTTGGACTGAGGATACCTCCTGTGTAACCAAAACAAAACAATGGGTGCAAAAAAACCGAGAACAAATCCGTACGGAAGCCAAGGATACTTTTCGAAGAGCCGTGAAGGTCCAAACACGACATACTGGATCGCATTACTGTGCACTGCTTGAATACCCTGGCCAGTCCACTGATGCAAAGGATCGATCTTATTTCCTTTGAGGTACTCGGACTTGCTCAGAAGCACCCACCTAACAGCAAGGTAATTGATTGGCACTCCAATAAACTCACCATATAATTGTGAAAAGAATACCGCTCGTGGTGGAAGGTGATTGTAGAACCCTAACCGCATACAATGAAGATGATACTGTGCTCGGTACCAAGCATCACCTGCTATAGATCCAAACACAAGTGCTCCGGCCGGATGCTTATTGGAATAATTCTGTATCATATAACCATATGCTAACTCATTGAAGGTACCTATAGCCAACTGAAAATTGGATAGAGCATAAAGCCATGCTAATGGTATGACGATAATACCTCCCATGATTAATGCCACCACTGCACACCACCACGGAATAAACATATGGCCAGATAGGAAGATGGCCATTAATGTGACAAAGGAAATAATGAATAAGGTGATGTACCACGATCTTGGAACTTCAGCGTAACTTGCGTGTAATTTATTCAAGCGGTCCTTAGGTTTGTCCTTTTTTGCTTTCAAATTCTGATACGACTGCTTAAACTTATCGTATCCAAAGAGAACTACCCAGGTAATTCCGCTGATATAGGCAGCATAATCGAAAAACATGTTCCAGGTTCTTTGAGCTCCCAAATTAACTGGTCCGTATTGCTCGAATGCTGTCAAATTTAATTTATATTCCGGAGTAAGTATTTCGTTTACTGGGTAACGAGTACCGTTGTTGAGAAATAAACCATTAGACATAAGTCCATGCTTGTATTCAAACAAATCTCCCCATTTTACCAAAGGTATCAATATCCATGCCCCAATTACATACGCAATAAATTGAATAACCTGAATCCAGTATGGATATAACATGATTGAAGAGGTAATATTGGACCAGTCCAATGTGAAATTAAGCACTCCCATTCCACCCATTCCTGATCCTATAAAATTTATAGTTTCATTGTAGGGAGCTATCCAGCATAATACAGCTAAGGATGAAGTCAATGGGAACAAGAATTCGGGTAGGAATTGCCACACAGTGACACCAGCAAGCACGTAAAAGAATATTTTCATTTGCTTACCACCATCATTGATGTTCAGATCTGCCTTTGCTTGTGTTTGAAACAAAGCTGTTTGCATTAATGCTCCGGGCCAAGTCAATTGTGCATCGTATAACAAAAAGTCTTTGGCAATCGCAGCATACGAGTACCCGATAAATACAATAGCAAACATAAAGGCTATTGCTATAACTGGATTGACGGTTTCATCAAAGTACAATTCAACTAGCGAAAATAAGTTTGTGGCTAAATTTCCCGTTGCCCCACTATTAGCAGTAATTGTAATCATAGCAGTTTCCTTGATGGACCATGGACCAGGATTTAAATTAAAGCTATACCCCCGAAATAATACGATTTGCTTGTTAGGTAACTTCTTAGCCATCCACTTTCCAGCCCAGTGGGATACGATTTGTACAAAGAAAATCGAATACGCTGCCGATGTAGTTCGGTATGAGTTCATCGTATCAATAAATGCACCAGGCACAATAAATAATGTTGCTAATACAATGTACCTGAATGTGATCACCTGAATATCAGGGTCGTCAGTCAATGGAACGGTTTCTCTAATTACTTTGGGCAATTCAAGAACATCATCACTGATAGAGTCCTCGGAATCAAGGTCAATCAACGGAGTGTGGCTACCATAGTCCACCTTAGAATCTGGACCCGGTACCTTCTTAATAAGAGGTGTTGTGGAATGAGCTTCCGTATCGTTACTTTTGCTCATCCAGTAACCTTTTGTCTTTCTAAAAGAATGGTGGTTTATTCCTTATTATGAATAGTGGCTCGTCTCACAGGTTCCCTCGATCTCTGCACGGCTCGCATAGACCGGGCTCTGACTGAATTTGTCAGCTATGGCATCACAGCTAGGGAAGAGGCGCACTATGTATTCAAATATGCTAACTTCTAAAGGCGACCGCTACAGTCAGGCATTAAGGTATAACAACCTCAATACTGATGGATACATCTACTTCGAACCTTCAAATTGACTAACCTTCATAATCGATATCGATAAGGCCTACTAATTCGATAATTTCACGTGATCTCTGCTCAAAGTTCGAAAATGCACTCAGACCGTTAGACGCACAAAGTACAGCTCGTTTCTATGCACTTACGAAAGCGATAATTTTATACTTTAGGATAATATATAGTTCGTGTCACGTGCCCTAAAGGCAAAGAGCTTGTTCCACGATATTTAATATATCTCGGTTTGCACCCATCAATTTCCGGTTCGGGTTTGAAAGTTGTTCCTCAATAAAACCATCAAGCAATTTTCTCATTCTTTTAATCAAAACTGCATTCTTGCACCAGGTTCTGATCGGTAACCAGCCGTCTACAACTACTCCTGGTGGTGCTTTAGGTCCTGTTAAATCATACCCAATTTCTCCGCCAAAAAGTAATGTAGCTATGGTAGTGGTAGGAGTGATTTCTCTGACATAAAATTTGTCCGTATGATTGGAATCTCGATGAACAATAAATGGAGATTTAATTGTAGAGCTGGACTTCTTAAATTGCGGGGTGAGATCATACAATTTCCTTGCACGTTCAAAATCGATTTCGCCATCATCATCAGTTACTTTTTCGAGAAACTCCTTGCTATTTGCATAATCTGAAGTTTCCCTGGTGGTGAACATTACTGACGATGGATGTATAAATGCTCTAGATGCTGGGAAATTAGGTTTACCATCTAAGGCTTCGCCTTTCAATTCGGGGTTGTATTCGGGGTTTTTTATCCAATACTTGTTTTTCTTCGCATCTGGGTCAACTGCAACTGATCCAAATAATGACTTGGAAAACTTGGGATCAGGGAACTGAACTTGTGCAATTTGTGGGTAAAAAGCACCTGTAATAATGGCTCTAACAATTGGATAGTTTTCATTATTTCTATTGAGTGAATGGTAATTTTCATTTTGATTTTTGTCATTATAACTGACAGAAACGAAACCAAGATCTTTAAGAATTGTGAGATATTGGGACTTGACTGATTTAATTTCTTTAAGGGTTAGGTATAACAAACAATTTTCACTAATGAATTTTGACAAACCTTTTCCTTGGGCCTCATAATCGTTATAAATATTTACCAATCCAATAAGATCACCTTGCCCATTAGAGTATTTGGTTTTGATCTGTTTAATTTTTTCTCTCATTTCATAATTGTTAGAAATTGGACTACCTGCTGATGAAATTGCTGCCAACGTAAGACAGACATCTAAACATCCAAATATACATCCAAATATCAATAATTTACCACTTTGAAGATCTGTGGGCAAAAACGAAAGGTATTTTCCTAGATGAGTCAAATTCTCATTAGAGTTTAAAGCACCTATATCATTCAAAAATTTCTTGGAATTCTTTACCGATGATTCTTTTGGGCAATCCAAACCTTCTTTTAAAAACATTTCCACATTCTTAATACCCATAGACTTTACGATTAAGTACAAGTTTTCTAATCTAGTTCTCATAATTTCAGGAATAGGCTGTGGAATCATGTTGGATTCAGTTTCTTTGGTGTACAAATGGTAGCATGTACCGTTAGTTATACGACCCGATCTACCCCTTCTTTGCCCGATTTCTGCTCTAGAACACCAGTTTTCAATAAGTTTAGTGGTGTTAATTTTAGGATCGAAAAATATTGTTTTAGACCTACCACTATCAATAACCACCACACAGTCTGGAATGGTAATCGAAGTTTCAGCAATGTTTGTGGAAACAACAATCTTTCTACATCCTTTTTTAGATTGAAATACCCTCTTTTGATCAGCCGATGATAGAGCAGAATGTAACGGAAGACACCATACCTCGACTTCCCTTTTAGAAAATAACCCACTAATTTCTCTGATACATTGATTGATTTCCATTATACCTGGTAAAAATATCAATATTGAGCCAGAATTGTCACCTCTTTTCGATAATTCTTTATGATTATAATGACAGAGTTTAGCAATCAAATCATAATTTAAATTCCCGTTGGAAAAGTACGTTGACGAAGCTTTGGGCTTAATAATTTCCCCTTCTGATGTCTTGATAGAATAATCCAATTCCAACAAGATACTGTCAAGGAAGTGATCCTCAATAGGGAAAGTTCTACCTTCGATATGAATATGATTCAATGGAGTACTGAAAAAGTTTTTAAATTTCTCGATATTAATCGTGGCTGACATCAATATGATTTTAAGACTCGGAAATTTATTACTGATCTTTTTGAGGATAATAAGTAAGAAATCTGAATCAATAGATCTTTCATGAACCTCATCAATGAAAATGTAATGAAGATTTTGAAAAATATTATCATCTGAATTGTCTTTATTCTCATCTGAGTTGCTCAAAAATGATTGCAACATCCTAAGTAAGATCCCTGTGGTCACGAATGAGATCCGGGTATTCTTCGAAGTTTTGTTTTCTCCCCTTATAATGAAACCTGTCTCTTTACCTACAGTATCAATTCTTTCATCAGAGATTCTTTCTGCCAAACCAATGGTGGAAATACGTCTTGGCTGTGTGCAGATAATTTTAGATTCAAACATCCCTTTGGAGTTAAGATCATCCAAGATAAATTGAACTATTTGAGTAGACTTACCTGAACCCGTTTCACCTGTAACCAAAGTGACTTTGTTGGAATTTATAACCGACACAAGTTGCTCTCTTTTCTTCCAAGCCGGTAATCCACTTCTCTGTTTTAGGGACTGCGCCATTTTTTCAGATTTTAACCTTGCACTGTATTCACTGGCTAGGGTTTTAATTTCTTGAGCGGTTGGTGGCTTGGTTTTGGAACCTCTTGTGTTTCGCTTAGAATTTGATGATGCCACAGAAGCCGATGATTGGATCCCAGAGGATTTAAGACTCAAATTATTTGATTCAAGTAATGGACCGGGGTTATCGATAACCTTGGAAATATTCATCTCTAGCCATTCAATTATGCAAAAAATGAAACAGTCGCCGATAAAACCGTTGTCGACAATATAATGACAAACTTGTTTAATAATAGACAATTTGATATAGTTTGCAAGTCGCATGGCTGAATTATTGACAATTATCTGCATTCCTGGTAATTCAGAAGGGTATCTAGGGCTCTCAAAGAGTCGAAGACTAAACATCCCTGGCTTTATGTTTTCAGTATTCAAAGAAATGTCTACCACTTTCAGGTCGTAACCTTGAACAAACTCAATTTTATTCGATCCAAGAAGCTCGATGCCTTCTACCTCTTGCACCCAGAGCTCGTGTGTATCTTCTATTTCTGAATCCGCCTGCTCAACAACTTCACTCCTTGATTCGACTTCTGTTTCTGACCCATTCTCTATTAACTTATGGGTCAAGCTTACACTGGTCAAGAGCTCATTGTTGTTGTTCTGGTCTAAGCATCTGATAATCTCGTCTTCGTCGAAACCAGAATTTTCTAAACGTTTCATCAAGTACTCAGATTGTATATTTCTGGATATAGTAAGCAATACACCTGTATCCTTATCTGTCTTGGAAAAACGTAATGGCAAGTCGTCTTCTGGTAGATGAAATAATAACCATTCTAATGCATCTATAAATGTTGAAGTATACTTGAAAGCTTCCTTAATATGAGATTCACGGAATTTCAACTCGCTAAGAACCTTTAAGTATTCTGAATGCTGTGGCAATGTAGCTAGAGTTTGTTTATTTTGGTTCAAATCTTCTTTCAATATCCAATCAATGTGTTTTCTAATGGAATGCTCAATTGAAGTACGAATATCCGATGGAAAATCAATAAATGGAGCGCTATCCCAAACTTTTTTAGGGAATGATACGATTTTGGGAACTTCTGAAGGTTCACATGACTTTTCGGTATTGAGATTGGGTTTCGATCTCTCTGTTTTAATATCAGAAATGATATTTAAGGTAGGTTTCTTGATCTTCATTTCATTCTGCTTCCTTATTAACTTCTCTTTGGCCAACCTTTCTGATTTTTCACGTTGTTCAAGAACCACCGTGAAAGGATTTATATTATAGATCTTATCGTGATCAGGCTTACTTTCTTTTAATAATTTTGTTCTGGTCGTTTCTAATTCTCCCCAGTAGCTCGCAAAAATAGAGGGTAAAACCATTTTCATGTTCTTTATAAAATTAATTCGGTGTAATGCATTGGTGGCTCCGAAATGTCTAGCTTCATTGGTCGATTCCTTAGGCTCATAAAACTTTGGATCTGGAGTCATATCAACCCGGATTATTTCCTTGGTCTTCGGGTTTATCCAACTCAATTCAACTGTACATACATATCCCTCGTTCCTCTTTCTCATCTTGTATTCCACTCGACCCCATTTTTGCTTTTGGGAATATTCATTGAGTAAAGTCACTGGCAACTTTCCAGTCCAACCAAAATTATCACCAATAACTTTGCCTCTGTTAGGTTTATCATTATTGTCAGTATTTGTATCAGGTACAACCTGCTTGATTTTCTTTCCCATACTAGAGAATGTTCGGACTCAATCACTGAAAAAGTTGACTTCAACTCGAAATCATTCGCAGTCCATTTTCGGACAACATTAAATTAGCCGTGATGAGTGAGGTCGTGCGGCGCGTTGGCCGAGAAGGATAGGAATCTTGAATATTAGGATTAAGACAATTCTACATTTATCGACATAAGGTATGTTAAACTTGTCAAAGTAAGGTGAACCTAACTTAAAAAAACAAATGACACGGACAGGAATTGAACCTGCAACCTTTGGGTTTGGAATCCAATGCTCTACCATTGAGCCACCGCATCGAATTTCTGTTGATTCGTAAAATATTCTATTTATAATGCTCGCTCACCCACGTGAGTAAGTTCTTAAACTATAAGGTTTAGCCCACCTACAAATTGGTAAAATAGGCTAAGAAAAAGCAAGAAAAAGACCTCAGCTAATAAAACCGTCTAATCAAATTTCAAAGTTGTCCCACGAGAGTCTGACCAGTATTGCTACATGATCAGAATGCTGCTATTTGGGCAAGAGGTTGACCAGTTTAGACAATAAGCTTGGCTTGGCTTGCTTCGAAAAACAATTAGACATGGGGGAATAGGCTCTATATACAGAAAGTGAGAATATATCACGTGCTAGTAACGAAAAAAATATTGAGTGACCTACGAGTGTCCTAGAAAATAATTTAAAATACGGAGTCGCAAGCAATCGTCGCAGAATCTGGACCCTTTCGATAACTGCATCCTGTTAAATTGACAGCACTTCCATCACACAAAAAAAAAATATGGTAATTAATACGTTTTCGCCACAGATATGATTTAAACCCTATTTGTATAACCTGCATTAGAAAGCCGAAAAGCGAATGGCTGTATTTCTTTTAAAAATCCCAAGTTTTTTCAAGTAATTCTCTGTTGTCTGTTTTGTTGTCTGTTCTTATGTCTATGTCCGTGCCATAACCGGAGTGCTTGCAATGATACCTTGGTTTGTATCTTATGCCTAAGAATAATAATCAGTTAATTGTATTCGATACAATTGTTCACATGTCAGAAAGATGAAATTATAAAATGACAATAAATAACTGATAACCGAACCTTTTCAGCTTTTCTCATCATACAGAAGAACATATGCAGCAAGCTAAAAGAATGTTGTTATTTCGGCCGAACACAATAGATAATCAGTTCTAAGAGTTGGGTCGCGATTTCGATCGTTAAAATGGCTTAAAATACGCTAGGATGTAATAGTGTCCCGCCGCGCGTATAATCAATTATCAGTTGAACTTATGAGCCAGGGAGGATACTGACAATCAGTGAAATTAAGTGTTGTGAGAATCAAAAAATAATTCAATTATTGATTTTGCATACTATAGCTTTTTTTCCTTCCTTTGTTTGAGTTATTTTTATAGCGATTTTTCGCTTGTCCAGCAAAAGAAAAAGAATCTGCCGAATAATGACCCCGCCACTTGCAAACATGATATTCTGTAATTCTTGGCCCTTGTATATCAAACAATCACTTAGTGTTCGCACCTCTCTAAACCTGAAGATGGCTCAGGGTTTAATCATACTGAAAATTTGAGGCGTTGAACTACCTTCGAAACTTTCGGCAATACAGCCCAAAATAGTGAGAAAAGCCTCGGTTTTTGAGCTTGGTTGGGCAGTCCCCTTCAAACAACCATACTTTTCATGTAGTTCGGCCCTCCGAGGAGACTAAATCTATGCGGCGTGGCTATTGATTCTTGCGGTCATTTTCATTCGTAGCCGTTTTTTAGAGAATTGTCTTCGACCACACTAGTTTCCTAACCAACCAAAAATATATATAAGTACACTTGTAACCATCTTTTAATTTCCTATTTTTCTAATTCATTTCATGCAATCATATAACTAATTAATTTATATGCTCTTACACCAATATAGTTGAATCACCTTAGAAACAAATTATTACTAATATTTTTTTCTTTTTCATTAACTCCGTTAACGCCATCAATATTTAGTTGAATAGAGATTTACGGACTTTACTAATAGGAATTGTTAGTGAAGAGGAAAAACGATTAAGAGTAAACTTATGGAAAACTGATCCTGAATCTTTTAAATTAGTGGATTCCCTAACTTTTCGTATTTTCAATTCTACATTTGAAAAAAAATGACTCAATCTCCTACTTCAGATCATGGTATAAGTCATCATGCGGGTCATGGACATGCTAAGAAGAAGAGAGTCGGTAAAGCTTGTGATTCTTGTCGTATTAAAAAGACCAAATGTGACGGTAAGAAACCATGCAGCCGCTGTATTTTGGATAATAAGATTTGTGTTTTTACAGAGAAGAGGAAACAACGTGAAAAAAGCCACCCACTGGGTTACGTTGAATTATTAGAAACCAGATTGGATATTCTCACCAAATCACTTGAGAAATTGGTTGAGTTGAGTACACCTCATCTTACGTTTTTGCAGCAGTTAGTGGCTGAACACGAAGCTAAGAAATTGCAGAATGGACAAATGAACAAGACAGGCGGAATTAAACAAGAATTCGATTCGAACGATGACCTCAGTGATTATCATTCTGAAGATGACGAAGACAGTAATGAAGATAATGACTTATCGGTAGAATCAGTCGTACCAATAAATAAAGTGGTTGAATATTTAATTAACAAGGAATCTTTGTTATCCACGTTACCGGTTGAGTGGGAACGTGGTGCTTTAATAGCTGCAAACTTTAACTCCAAAGATTTAGAGTCTAGTGCCAAAATATTTGCTGAGCACAGATCAAATATCCATGACAATGAAGACGTTAAGATTCATTCCAACACTATTCATAACGCAAAGCAGACTGGATATTTTAAAGGATCCAATTATCTTTTCAATGAGCCTCCACCTTCAAACTCCGATACTAGTTTGAATGATCAAGGCAATTTTTCGATCGGTGCACATCAACAAGCAGGAATAGTTTCAGGTAACGGGTCTTCAATTGCTTCATCTATTGTTGATCCACATCACATTAGTGATATCGATAGTGACTCTAATACAGTTGGCACGGGCTCTTCTTCTTTCCGCAAACACCAGACAAGATCTACAAATACTTCATTAAATACAGAGCCTGAATCACCACCTAATTTTGAAGGGTTTACCAAGAGATCAAACTCGTTGTTTGTGAATCCAGAGACCAACAATTCAAATACGTTTATTAATTGCAATGTCAGCAGTAATAATTCCTCCCGGAGCAATAGCTCGATTACTTCGTTAACTTCCAAGTTCGAAAATCAAGGTATTCATTCTCCTACACTTTCTCCAGAAGAAACTGGATTCGCTACTTCGACTAATACTAATGGAAGACAAATTTTACTGAGGAGAACGTCCGCGCATCGTTCGTGTTCTCCATCCAGATCGCTTATGAAAAATTCATCAGGACATGTCCACAAACGTCCCCATCCTGCAAGAAATGATAGTTTTAAAAATGGAGTTGAATTACTTGGTAAGAGAAGAAGTAGTACATCAGTCGATACATATCCACAAACTGGAATGTTCACCAATAATAACCACAACTCCCAATATGACAAAATTAACGAATCAATTCCTTCCTACAATAAAATACGATATGACCATTTCGATGGCGCAAACCTTGATGATTTTGGTTCCAACACTTATTCTGAGTTACCATCTGAAGCATTCAAAATCAATGCCACTTCTCCATCATCTTTATTCGACAATCAACTTAATAATGCTAATTTATACAGCTCAGGAATCCCTCCTACTGTCGAACCAAATCATATAGGTGTAGCACCTAACTCGAATGAACTACTTGAAGAAGATGGCTTTCACTTCTTGAGTAACAGCCCTTACAATATTACGTAGGGAGATGATTTACCTCTTGTTTATTCATGTACTATATGTTACGATTATATGTTAAATGCACGCGCGATACGACACAAAGCACAAGACAAAGCCAATTATCGGCTCAATTACAAAAAAATAAAAAACTTGTAGAATTCCTGATTAAAGGGGCCTTTCTATTTTAATAGCCTAGTAGGTACATAACCATGATGCACCGAACAAAGCTGGCTTAGCTAGGAATTTGGTATGTTAAAAGATCTTGGTCATTTTTAATCGAAGCTAAAGAATAGTGCATCAACTTCTATAGGTTTGAGATCTAGTTTACATTAACGAAGACTTGTATAACGTATTCGGCCGAAAATTATCAGTAAGTAGAACTTTAAAAATTTCAGGATCTTATGAATTGGTCGGCCGAAACGACGACGGCAATAATCGTTTTTTAGGCACATATATTTTGCTGACGGGTACGGGTACAAGCAAGTGCATAGTGCAAAGAAGTAAACATAACCTTATTTAAAAAATAGCAAATATATTTGACCCTACAGATTTCAGACGTACGGCAAAAGCAAAACAAAGTAGCTGGTACATAATTGCGGGTTGAATTTTCACAATATTTAATTGTTAATTGAACGTATTTTTTATCTTGGTAGCCTAATTATTTTTTAATGTTCTATTAGCAAGAATTACTATTGAATTATTGTCAAACACCTCAAGGTGCGTCAGTACATTCCCAATCAGTTGGCTCATAAGCATGAGGCTGATCAATTTCAGTAATTTCATCTTCGGTTAGCTCAAAATCATTTACATCCAAATTTTCTTTTAATCTGCTTGGGGTTTTAGATTTAGGAAGTGGAATTTGACCCTTTGACAACGACCACTTAATTAATATTTGTGCAGGAGTTTTGTTATATTTTTTACAAATATCATTGAATGCAAAATTTGCAGGGTCAAGCTTATAGCCGTGAGTTAAGGGTGCATACGCTTCCACATTAATGCCGTTTGATAAACACCATTGAGATAACTCCGTTCTCATGACCCAGGGACTTATCTCAATTTGATTAATTGCCGGTCTGATCTTTAGACCCGGCCACAGTAACAACTCTTCAATATGCTTGATACCATAATTGGATACCCCAATTGATTTAACTTTTCCCGTTTCCACCGCATTTTGCATTTCGGCATAACTCTCCAATCTGCGGCGTTTTCCTGGAAGTGGTGAGTGAATTAATAATAGGTCAATGTAGTTTAGTTCATCTATCTTTTCCAACATTTCATCTATAGCTCTTTTGGTTTGAGTACTTCCTAATTCAGAATTCCATAGTTTGGTTGTATAAAAAAAGTCTTGTCTCTTGACTGTGGGATTCTCGTTTAAGAATTTTTGAATTCCTTGGGCAACCTGCTTTTCATTTCCATAAAGAACAGCTGTATCAAAGTGCCTATAACCTAATTTGCAAGCCTCATAAACAATCGATGAAGTTTGACTTGATGGAAGATCATAACAACCCATTCCTATTGTAGGAATTTGATTACCCGAGTTTAGTTTGATTAATCTAAGTGACATAGTTACAATAACTGATTATGAAGTCAATTATTTTTTAAGCCTATCCTATTGAAAATAACAAGAAAAATGCTGAACACTGAAGAATTTCCAATTAGTTAAATATCTCACAAGATAGCTACAAATGAATTGAACAAGGTTAAGTATTTCGTGTTAAAGCTGGTACGGTTGCCAATTTCGGTTGCTTATCTAAGTGCGACTCCATCGAACTTATCCTTCAAAAATAGTAGCAATCAAAGAAAGCTTAATATAGACGGCCCTTTACATGCATAAACTAGGAAAGTATTGACAAATCCGCAAGCAATACCGTATATCACGACGCAATTCATGAAGTGCTTGGGCTCGGGCTTCCAAATATTCCCCTTAACCTACCTTACGTTAAATTTCCTGCCACTAATCATCCCCGTGGGAGCAAAACCCGCAATCCAAAAATTGTAGGTGATTCCGGCCTATAGGAGCGCAGAAAAAAAAAGAGTTTCATGGAAACTTCCATTAGCCCCTGGAGTGAGCACGACCATGAGCAAGCCAGTGCCGAGGCCCTTATTAGGCATTGTGAAATGGGCAGGTTTTAGGAATCGGTCATCAGTTGCCCTCAGAAAACATCTTACAATCAATCGCTTACACAGCATGAGTGACTAACCTCATGCCTGCAACGTTAGTTAGGGGTCCACGACAGGGGAATGGTGTGATGTTTCGGCCTCGGACTTCTCTGTTGCGGAGATTTTACAGGTTACATGCTTGCAGTTTAATTGGCAATTATCACACTAGGCCCGGCGCAACATGGAGCAACGGAACAGAACCCCCCGGGTCTTGGAGGTGGCGTGGGCATTGGAACATAGGAATTAAGACCACTTTTGAGGGAATCGATCTGGTTATGCCAAGCTAGGCCTATTTTCCCGGGTCCTATTTCTCTGTTTGTTGCTGGTCGCGAAACATCGTGTATTTCAAAACGCACTCCTACTCCTCAAACCTCCCCTGTAGTATTGGGGATATCTCGGATTTGCGCTGACAAAGTATATATTAGAAATGACTGGAAGGAATGACTATTCGGGCCAATCCTCTCCAGGCTATATTCAGAATACAGCTGTAATCTTCTATTTGCGCTAAATTGTCTCATTCTCCGCCCACAGAAGTCTACACCGCCGTTCGGCAACCGCGTAATTGTCACTGACGTCGTTCTACAACCCTCAAACCTGTGCGAAAATGGACTCCTACGCCCCGGCGTCGTCGACGTATAAATTAACGTGGATCCCACCGAAAAGTTCCCCATTTTTTTTCTCCTCTTTAGTTTAATTTCAAACACACAAATTTAAAGATGGCTATCACTATTGGTATTAACGGTTTCGGACGTATTGGTCGTTTAGTTTTAAGAATTGCTTTGCAAAGAAAAGACATCACTGTCGTTGCAATCAATGATCCATTCATTGCCCCAGACTACGCCTCATACATGTTCAAATATGACTCCACCCACGGTAGATACGAAGGTGAAGTTAAGTCTGAAGGTGAAAACTTGGTCATTGACGGTCACGCCATCAAAGTTTTCGGTGAAAGAGACCCAGCTGCTATCCCATGGGGTAAGTCTGGTGTTGACTACGTCATTGAATCCACTGGTGTCTTCACCACCTTAGAAGGTGCTCAAAAACACATTGATGGTGGTGCCAAGAAGGTTGTTATCACTGCCCCATCTTCCGACGCCCCAATGTTCGTTGTTGGTGTTAACCACGAAAAATACACCCCAGACTTGAAGATTGTTTCCAACGCTTCTTGTACCACTAACTGTTTAGCTCCATTAGCTAAAGTTATCAATGACACTTTCGGAATTGAAGAAGGTTTAATGACCACTGTTCACTCCATCACCGCCACTCAAAAGACTGTCGATGGTCCATCCCACAAGGACTGGAGAGGTGGTAGAACCGCTTCTGGTAACATCATCCCATCTTCCACTGGTGCTGCCAAGGCCGTTGGTAAGGTTATCCCAGAATTAAACGGTAAGTTGACCGGTATGTCTTTGAGAGTCCCAACCGTCGATGTTTCCGTCGTTGACTTGACTGTCAGATTAAAGAAATCCGCCACCTACGAAGAAATCTCCGAAGCTATCAAGTCTGCTTCTAACGGTGCCTTGAAGGGTGTCTTAGGTTACACCGAAGATGCTGTTGTCTCCACCGATTTCTTGGGTTCTTCTTACTCTTCTATCTTTGACCAAAAGGCCGGTATCTTATTATCCCCAACCTTCGTCAAATTGATCTCTTGGTACGATAACGAATTCGGTTACTCTACCAGAGTTGTCGACTTGTTAGAACACGTCGCCAAGGCTTCTAACTAACTATCCACGAAATTGTGAGTTCTCTAGAGGCTTGTGATTTGTCCGCGGGGCAATTTCAATAATTATATATGATTTAATGAAATGATTGACTTGGCCTGAAACAAAGTCAAATTTAACTATCAAGAGGTAGTGTAATGTAGTGTATGGTGCTTGAGTGAAGTCGAGCCCGAAGATGGCTGGTCACGTGAGTGTCCCCGATTCAAGCACGGTATTTATGATTTGACCAGATTCAAAATAAACAACCGACAGCAGTGATGGAGGAATTGGACGCGGGTCTGGCCGACCTCTTTCTTAACCAGACGTTCATGTTCTACAAAAGTAACCAGACGTTGTCGACGCTTTCAACAAACCAAGTGGCGTACATAAAGAGGAACTTGGCGAATCATCTATACTCCCAGTACGTACTGACATCAAGACAAGAAGAACTTATACCACGATTCAAAAGTGTGAAGGATGTTGATGAAAAATTGAAAATAGTTCATGGCTCTCATCGGGCAAAATATCAGATCCAATACTTGGTGATACGGTGCAAAACACTACTTTCCCGGCAGACGTTTATATTTGTTACCAAAGATAATCGAGATAAAGGTACGTTTAACACGGTAATTTTGAAGCGCGAACCCAGTAACAGTGAAGGGAACGGCAGTTTCAACAGCATTGCGGCTGGCGGTCGAGCAAACAAAAATGCAAACGATGGATACATTTTGTCTCTCTTGGAAAATTTAATAGAATTGCCAGCACCGCTAGTGATTCGCGAGTTGCGGCTCCAACACAAGCACATTCTAAATATAACCAACCGGGTATTTTCCAGTCTACTCGAACCCCACCGTGCTGAAAACCAAGTGTTGGATGTGGGTGACGTAGAGATTACCTACGGTTCTGGTAACGACAAGTTTATTAACAACAATCTCCGAAACATAACCATCAGCGTGCCCAAATCAGATATAAGAAAATTTGCCCATAATCTCAGCAATGAGCCCATGGTGACAAAGATTCATCATTTTCTCCACACCAAAACCCATCTCCGACTAGACAATCTTTCCATAGTACGCTTTACATCCAGTCTTCTCTCGCTTTCAGTGGAGGGCCGACTTCGCATAT
Organism: Suhomyces vadensis; assembly: GCA_030575035.1. Classification (NCBI taxonomy): domain Eukaryota; kingdom Fungi; phylum Ascomycota; class Pichiomycetes; order Serinales; family Debaryomycetaceae; genus Suhomyces; species Suhomyces vadensis. The sequence goes on along the minus strand of JAJMGK010000002.1, from coordinate 248,672 downwards.
CGGCAGAGAGACTCCTGTCCGAACTACGCGAACAGGTGGTTTGGTGTGTTCTCGAATCTGTATATAGCGAATAATACGAACCTAATGCATACACCGAGACTATCATCACCGCTGCAGCGGCGCACGCTAGGACCTTTCACAACCCTGGCTGTATCGTTCCAGAACTTTTCAGGTTTTCCCCCCTACGTGGGCCACTGGGTTGCGCGACTACTTATTTATGTTATTTTTTCACCAATTATAGCCAGTAGGCACCAAGTACCCTGCCGCCTGGTCCTGCAACGGCAAGCTCCAAGCCCTGCTATTGCTCAGTCGATGTGGTGAAAGTCTCGTACGTCGTCGAACTATATCAGCCTGTTGCCAAACACACCTCTGCTATCCATACCGCTTACTTGTGGTACTCCTGTAATTTCCCGCCCGTGCTTGTTTTGCTCGCTCTTTGGCTGCAACGCGTGTGGGCCACAAAAAAACACGTAACAAAATTTGTTCACTGTTGAAGTTTTACCCAGTAAAGCTTGTAGTTAAAAGTTCGGTCGAAATAGGTTTCTTTTGAAGACTACATTCTTGAAACAAGTCATCGGTCAGCTTTTCTAACTTTCATACATCCATATACCCCACCACCCTACAATGTCTGAAGATCAGACTCTTAGAAGGAGAGTGAAGGATCCTAATCAAGAAAGTGTAGATGATCTTGAAATCATCGATGATTCTGAGAAAAGAATCCAGTATAACGAAGCCAAAGAATTCGCCGATTCGCTCAGAAACCTTGAATCCATCTTGGCTCCAATTCTTTTCACCATTCTTTCGTTTGTGGTAAGATTGTATAGAATTGGAATCAATGACGGTGTTGTTTGGGATGAAGCTCATTTCGGTAAATTCGGTTCTTACTATTTGAGACATGAGTTTTATCATGATGTCCACCCTCCATTGGGTAAAATGTTGATTGGTTTATCTGGTTACTTGGCCGGCTACAATGGTTCCTGGGACTTCCCATCCGGTGAATCTTATCCTGATTATATCGACTATACCAAAATGAGAATCTTCCAGGCTACTTTCTCTGCTTTGTGTGTTCCATTTGCATACTTCACTATGAAGGAAATTGGCTTTTCCCTTGCTTCTACATGGTTATTTACTTTGATGGTCACTTTGGAATTGTCCTACATTACTTTGGGTAAATTCATCTTGTTAGATTCAATGTTATTGTTCTTTACCGTCACCACCATATTCTGCTTTGCCAGATTCGATACCCATAACAATGAGAAATTGGCCTTCACCAGAAAGTGGTGGAAATGGTTATTATTAACCGGATTCTCCATTGGTTGTACTTGTTCAGTTAAGATGGTTGGTTTGTTCGTAACCACCTTGATTGGTATTTACACCGTGGTTGACCTTTGGAACAAATTTGCCGACAGAAAACTCACCTGGGCCAGATACTCATATCACTGGGGCGCTAGAATAGTAGGATTGATTATAATTCCAATTACTATCTTCTTGATTAGTTTCAAAGTTCATTTCGATTTATTATACAAGTCTGGTACTGGAGATGCAAACATGTCCTCATTGTTCCAAGCCAACTTATTAGGTTCAGATGTTATGGGAGGATCAAGAGATATTTCCATGGGCCATTCTGTGGTTACCCTCAAGAACCAAGGTTTAGCCGGCGGATTATTACATTCCCATGTCCAAACTTTCCCTGAAGGTTCTAAGCAACAACAAGTCACCACCTATTCCCATAAGGACTCCAACAACAATTGGATTTTCCAAAGACAAAGATATTTGCCATTCTATGATGCTGACGCCTCTACTGAAGTTGAATACATAGTCGATGGTATGACTGTTAGAATTGTTCACCCAATGACCGGAAGAAACTTGCACACCCATGACGTCCAGGCACCAATGTCTAAGTCTGATTTCGAAGTTGCCTGTTACGGTAACTTAACCATTGGTGACGAAAAGGATAACTGGATTGTTGAAATCATGGAACAGCATTCGAACAACGAAGACAAAGACAAGTTGCACTCATTGACCTCATCTTTCAGATTGAAGAATCAAGTCATGGACTGTTACTTGGGTGTTTCCGGTAACACATTGCCTCCTTGGGGTTTCAGACAAGGTGAAGTAGCATGTATCAGAGATCCATTCAAGAAAGATAAGAGAACGTGGTGGAATATTGAAAACAATCGTAATGAAATCTTGCCTCCTTCACCTGCTGATTTTGAACTACCAAAGACCAGATTCCTTAGAGACTTTATCCAACTCAATTTGGCCATGATGGCCACCAACAATGGTTTGGTTCCTGATGCAGACAAGCAAGATGATTTGGCTTCGTCTTTCTGGGAATGGCCCACCTTACACGTTGGTATTAGAATGTGTAATTGGGGTGCTGACAAAGTCAAGTACTTTATGATCGGTTCGCCTGCAACAACCTGGACTTCGAGTGCTGGAGTTCTCTTATTCTTCTTCGTTGTATTATACCATTTGATCAGATGGCAAAGACAAATCGAAGATTTCCCAGCTTCAAATCCTCAAAAATTAAGATTATTCCTTATGGGTGGAATTTACCCTATGTTTGGTTGGGGTTTACACTTCATGCCTTTTGTAATTATGGGCAGAGTCACATATGTTCATCATTATGTTCCAGCTCTTTACTTTGCAATGTTGGTTTTATGTTATGAAATTGAAGCATTCACAGCTCCTTTAAATGCTCGCAATGCATCCCCAGTCAAGAAGATTGCCTACGCAGCCATCTACCTTGCTGCTTATATAATTGTTGCCGGAACTTTCTGGCACTTGAGATATATCTCTTTTGGTATGGAAGGTCCAAAGGAAGATTGGGCACATTTGAACCTCTTGAGATCTTGGAGAGTGTCCGATGATAGCTACAGATAAGTATCTGAATCTCAATCCCTTCCGAACGTTCTCTTGTATAGACAGATGAGGTTAAATATATGACTCTTGTTCCATACCTATAAGGACCTAGGCCTGACATGGGTCACGTGCGCTCCCTCTTTTAAATTAATCATCAAGATTTTAGCATTAACTTTTAATGACCACTTACCCATAACTGATCCAATGATTTCGAGAGTAATAAGGAACTCGAGAGGTGTTATTAGACTCAGACTGGCCGCGATGACGACTGGTTTGTTGCGGTTCACGTCTTCAACTACCAGAACTGATACTACCAAGTCATTTAAACCTGCATCATTTTCATTACCTAGACAGCAGCCTGCGGTTGAAAACGTAGAGGTACAACAACAAGATCTGTCGGTACCGCAAGAAGACATTGATGATTTCAACGTGACAAAACTCATACATGGTACCACAAATCTACAAATAGCCATAACTTCAAGGGCTAGCAATAAGCTCAACAGTATCGCTGAGAGCGATAACAACCCGAATACTGCATTGAAAATCAGCGTAGAAAGCGGGGGCTGTCATGGGTTTCAGTATAACTTGGATCTTACTGATTTGAATAAGGAATTGGAGCAAGATGAAGATGATCAAGTGTTGGTATTTAGAAGGTATGATGAATCTAACCAAATAGCTCAGGTAGTTTTGGATGAATCATCATTGGAGATTTTGCAGGATTCCAAGATTGACTATACCAAGGAATTGATAGGAAGTTCTTTCAAAGTGGTAGATTCTCCTTATACTTCAACTGCGTGTGGATGTGGTGCTTCATTTGATTTTGATTTTGACAAGTTGCAGAAGAAGAATGAAGAGAGAGAAAGAAGTAAATAATTGTACATTGGCCTATATATGAGTAATACCTTATAACTCTAGTTTTTGGTGGAGGAAACTAGTTTAATCAACTTTGTAATTGGAACTTCTATGCCTCTCGGGATTTGCAATGCATTGAACTTGTGTTCTTTCATTTCATATTTTTCCCATTGCCAATGTTTTGAGTTGTTCCTGGCAATTTCATCATTCTTACTATTTCACCCATTTACTCGCTATTTCTCACAGTATCGCTTTACGAGTCGATTTGAAATTTTAGACTATTGATTTCGTAACTCATTATTTTAAAATAAACAAACTATATCTATCTGCAGAAACCATTCTGCCGAAATTGTTATATCAAGGCATAATTTTGCTTTCAATCATTTCGCATTCCCCAAACAACCGGGATTTCAGACCTAGACTAGTCAATTATGATATAAACCTTAACCATTAAAGACACCTTTAATCGCATGTTATTTTATCAAGCTATATTTAACACTATATCTACGAGTTCGTCAGATTTTTATCATATTCATATGCTGAACACACTTCATGTTGTTTTCCGTTTGAAAGTATCGGATTAATTTATATATATAGTGTCCAAAACCCAAAATCGGCAATAATTCTGACTTTTTCATATCTAGTGTTCCCCATAATTCGTTCTGATATCTATTTTCTGGGATAATAGGTCCAGAATAGTTTACGAAGAAAATATTTGGCGTATATTGTAGACATATAGGTTTGACAATTTAATGTATCAACTTTTAACGTTTTAAATGATTCGAAAGCTAATCAGGAAAGATTATAAAAACAACAGAAGAAAGGCTAATATCTTGGGCCTCTAAATTGGACTAATGTTAGAGTCATCAGTAAAGACGGCTTGAGCGTAGGAGACGGTTTTTTCATCTAAGTTGAAGACAGAATAACTGTATCTCAAGAAGGTGTCACCTAAAATATCCACTTGCGCCTTGGTTGAATCAAAAAGCGGCTCAGGAACACAGAGGCCGTCTCCAGCATTGTTGACAAACGCACTATAAGGAAGTTCAATTGTACCATCGGCAAAGTTGAAAGTGAACTTTTTATCGCCTTGGTCGCAAGGCACAACTTGAAAAAGACCCAAGTATAAATAAACACCAAGTTCAGAATAAATTTTGGAGTTAATTGCAGGAGGGAACCCCATACTGGTAGTACCTGAGTCGAAAAGAACAGGTTTACCAGATCCTTGAATGGTATCTCCACTGGCGGTCGTGATTCCACTATACTCAATTGCCAAGTAAGGGTAACCCGTAACTGGACTAGTTTGCAATTTACCAGAGTATTTAGCACTATCGATACCTCCAAAAAGAATTGAGCCAGTTGAAGAACTAGGACTGTCAAGATAGATAGAATAAGCATTCTTTGCAATTATTCCATCTTGCTTTAAAAGAGCAGGGTAGTTTGGATATGAAAAACCCAGAGCTAAAGCATCTTCTAAATCAACGAAACCTATGCCAAAGACACCGTTATCTCTAACCGACGATTGTGAAGCAACACCGAAAGTCAAATCATTAACCGAAACACCGCCAACTTCGATTTTGTCAGTATAATACTCTCCTGTAGTTGTGGAACCATCACCATATTGAATATAGTAAGATTTGCCGTAATCTTTTGAAGTAGAAGAACTTGAAGCATCGTAACTACCTCCATCCTTACATGTCGAACATGAGGCACTTGAAGATGGAATCCACAAATCAGAACTTCCGGTATCAAGAGCTGCAGTCAATTGCTGTCCGTTGGAACCAAGATCAAAACTGATAATATATGAACCATGTTGATTTCCCAAATCAGTCGGGAACGTACCCGCTCTCTTTTCATTCGCAAGATGGGCTTGGATGTCGTCGGAAATGTTGGCCGGCAAGGTTCGATTTTTTTGTACTGTGAAATCAAGCTTTACAACACCATCATGTCTCTTCTCCAATTCTGGAATGGCTAGAGCTTTAGCAAATATAGCAAGAGTTAAAAGAATAAAGATTCTTTGAGTGAAAAGAGAAGTGGAGACCATTTTCTAGGTATAGTTGAGTAATGAATGAAAATCATCGAAAGAACCAAGAATTCAGCTTCTATTTATATTCCAAGAATGGGTTTTGGCTCGGGAAATTACAATTTCATAATACTTAATAAATTGTACTTGGTAATTGAAAAAAAATCATTCATTTCGCAGCCTACCGGAATTAAACTTTGGAAAGATTTTATTTTGCCAAAATAGTAGACGGCCTTTAGACACAAAGAGAAAGCGATAGTAATACCATTTATTTCATCTGGGTTACGATCGGGAAGGTTTGGAAAAAGTGCACGAAATACAAGCGAAATGAATGTTAGATTCATCTCTATTGAAGGCTAATTTCATGTGCTCTCGTTTGTTCGTATCAACTTCCCAACCCTTAAATTTTATTCTTCGCAATATCTTTTTAAGATCAAGCGGCACTGTCAAATTTGGACAGGTTGTTAATTTGTTTTTCGAAGTTTTCTTTCCGAGGAAATGCTCGTCAGATGCAGGATTGACGGCAATTATGGGTCGAGAATACCTTGTCACCTTTCCACGAACGGACTAAGGTAGAATGATAAGAGTGTCACCTCTACATCACGATAATAAACATACATTAGGGCTTATAGGAAGTATGAAAATCAACTATGTAGATATATCCCACTACAACTTTGATGTACTATGGTCCTCACATGCCAAAAAGGGAATAGAAAATAAATGGCTTCGGCAGGCATGGTCTAAATCAATTCATTGTGAGAAAATATCCGAGTTCATTATATCACTTACAGAACTGCGTCCACGCTATCGTTGTAGACTAATTGGCCTATGCAACCAAATTTACTATTGCTCGTAACTTATCGCAATAATTCCTGCTTATCAGTAATAATTATCCCGCACCACTAATCTTTAAGCATTTTGACACATTATTCGCAACTGAAGCAAAATCCAAGCATTCTACTTATGTAATCAAATATATGTAGGGTAGAATAATGCTTAATCCCTGATAAACAAAGACATTACTCATCCTAAATTTCCATCATCGTCGAAGTTGGCTATTATTTACAAATTTATTAGACTTTCTAATTTCTTGTTGGATTGCTTCTACGGACAATTCAACTATTTAAAAAAAAAACTGCTGATATTAAGCGAACAGCGCAATATCCTGGTTCCAAATGCTACAGAAAAATAAATTCCAATAAAATAAAACTAATCTATTTCAGGGAAACCAAAATCCCTGCAAGTTCCACGGAAACCTATTACGAGGTGCTAGCATTTTTGAGACTAATTCGAAGAACAAATATATTAAAAAGTTATATACTCAAAAAGAAAGAGCGATTCATTGAACAAACATTTATTGACAACCGGAAAACTGAAATTAGGCTAATATCTCATTAATCTCTCTAATGCTCTTACTTGAATAGAATCTGACATCAATATCTTCGTCGCCCTGTAACTTCTCTAAGTTGGCTTTTATTTGTAAATTGATCGACTTCTTTAATTCTTCTTTGGTAATATCTCCATTTTTAACCAAACTTTCTACTATAACTAAGTAAGATTTAGCAACATTGAATCTTATATTTGGTACAGCATCAACAATCAAACTATTAATGAATGGTAAAATCTTAGTTTCAATTGTACTATAATCAATAACGGGAATTAAATTAGTAATTGCGAATAAACAGGTTATTCTAATAATAAAGTTTGAGTAATCGATCTTATCGTCTTCATCGATTTTGTCATCATTATTCAATAATCTATTGATAATTTCATTGTTGGCCCAAACAGATCCAAATATAGAAGTTAATTCCTTCAAGTTCTTAACAGCTGCATCTCTAATTGCAAAGACAGGATCCCATAACCATGACATACATAATGATAACAATTCATCATTGAAGAACGATTCACCCAATTGAGTTGCAAGCTTTGGAATGTACTCAATAATTGCTAATCTGACTCTCCATTTGTGGTCCTGAGCTAATTCAGTTATGGCAGGCAATAAATTTGTGGATAATAAACTAATTCCTATAGTTTCATTAACTACCGACAAATTAGATATTATGTTTAATCTTACATCGGGAAATTCATCCTTCAACATGGTCAAGAAAATTGGCAATAATTTATCAATAGTTGATTGCTTTTCCAATATAGGTGATAATTTTGTGATGGTTGAAGCTAAAGAAGACCTGACGTTTTCTTGGTTATCTTGACTTAAATCGTTTAAAACAGGAATGATTTTGTTGAGAATGGTTGCTTTGGTTGATTTGTATTTTACAAGCAAATTGCAAAAATCAGGCAATTGCTTAGAAATTGCTTTTCTAACTTCCCCTTCTCCATCATTCATCAAGTTAATAAATGGATCAATTAATTGATATAATTCGTCTTCCTTTGATTCAAAATTTAAGGCGATTTGACTAAATCTGTCAGCTGCAGTGTATCTAACTCTCCAACTTTCGTCTTTGATCAATTTCAATGCGGAGGTTAAAAAGTCTGAATTGAAACTATCTTCACCGATATTTTTGAAGAATTCCAAGATTGAAATTAAAACATCGATACTTAAAAATTTAACTGAGTCTTGATCGTCATTTATAAGGTTGTGGAACATTTTGCTAATGATTTCCCAATCTTCATTGTTGACTTTATTCTCATCATTCGGATTTTTAGAAGTAAATGAAGTAAGTAAATTGATTAGCTCGGGTAAATGAGTAGCAGCGCTCCTTCTAACCATCGGATAATCATCAGATATGAGTTTAAGATAAATATTTAATAAATCAATTCTGACTGATCCCGAAACTTTGACTATAACTGATTTATATAAACCACAACTGGCAATTTTCTTTGAAAACCAGTTACCCTGGCTTAAAGAAGTAATTAATGAAATAAAGATTTGATTGAGCTCATTGTTTGATAACTCATTACTGATTTTGTTTAAGGATTCAATTGCTTTGTCTCTAACAATTGGTTCTTCCATCAGTACCAAGATGGTCAAGATTTCAATTAAGGATTGACAGTATTTGGGACCTCCGATCAATGGAATGAAATCTCCCAACTTTGACGCAAGAACTGCAAAAACTTCTTCTTCATCATCTTGAGCTACGTCATTAAGAAATGGAATAAGTTCTTTGAGTGTACGTTCGGGACCTAAAGCAATTGCAATAGTGTCCAATTTTTCCATTGCTTCAACTCTGTTAGAAACATCATCGTGTTTCAATTCGTCCATTAGCAAGGCTAATGGATAAAGGTCGTCATTATAGTTCTCCATGACGATGTATTAATAAGAGGGTATAGTAAGGGTGGTGGGAATTTGACTGTTGGTATTTTAGTTGTTGAACTTTTCCGGAGAGTACACGACCCAGATAAGACTAAGACAACAACTTGTAGCGGGAAAAGAGGATAGTTCGGTAGTTATACGGCCAGTGGTCAATCTGTATTGGCAGTAAGTAAATGCATTTGAAGAGATACCGTGGAATAATGCGTTCTTGAAGTTCGAGGGTGGCCCAATGTTGGAGCATCTTGCTCCAAGTTCGCGCAACTGAGTTGTACCTTAATGAGAGGGAACCAGAAAAGGGAAATGGAAAGTTTCAAATTTAAAATAACAAGGATATCGAGGATTGTATAATTATCGATACACTTCATATATATCGCAGGGTCATAGTCGTCCTTTTTTAATAGAGATTAGACTTCATAGGGTTGGAAAATTGACTACCGAGTGTAAATGCTACCTCTAAAAAGTGCGAAATCGTGGGAATTGTTTCAAAAAACTGACAAAATGAACGAAATAAAATACAGAATAAGTCAATTTATGAAATAAAGAATGAGATTGTAGATAAATGTACAACTCCGAGTCGAGTCTCACACATGGCACAACTCTATTACGATAATCGAAAATGGATCGCCTTAGCATCGTATCCGATGTGGTCAAGTGCAGTAAACAAGCTGGTGAATGTCACAATTGCGCATCCGGGGAAGGCACGTGCACCGTGAATAACCAAAATATGCTGGGGTTGGTGGAAGGGAGAACTACGAAAACACCACGATAATCATGGCTACTGGACCTAGCGCGTTGGATTTGATCGATTCCCACTTAAGTGGAGAAGATACTAACGAATACAAAGCCGGATTGGCACAATTAGAAAAGGAATTCAAAACGTACTGGAAGTTTGAGGTTGTTCCTGGCCAGTTCAAGCAGTCGTTGGCAGAGACAGATGAAACCAACTTCAAATATTTAGACGAACATTTTGGAGTTATTTCAGGATGGGATCAAACTATAAAGCACCTAGAAGAATTGAATCAAAATTGCTCGGAAAATGAATCGTACAAGATTTTATTTTTGGCCCGCCATGGACAAGGCTTCCACAATTTGGCCCATTCTCAATACGGAAACGATGCCTGGAATGAATATTGGCTGAAAAAAAATGGAGATGGAACTTTGGTGTGGGGACCAGATCCATTATTGACTGAATTGGGAATCAGTCAAGCCAGGGAAAACCAATCACAATGGAAAATCGAGTTGGTTTCTAACGAAAAGCACGACCAAAGGTTGATATTGCCAACGAAATGGTTTGTTTCTCCTTTGAGTAGATCCATCGACACTTTGATTAACACATGGGATGAAATTGTTGATTTGAAGCAGGTTCGGCCCAAAATCCAGGAGAATATAAGAGAAACGATTGGAGTTCACACTTGCGATAAACGATCTCCCAGGTCAAACATTGCCGAGAAATACGAACATTTGGGCTTCTTAATTGAAGACGGTTTTGTTGAGGAAGATATTTACTACAAAGACGATGTTCGTGAATCCGTGGCCGAGCATGCCATAAGAATCAACCGCTCGCTCCAGGAGATATTCACCCAAAATCCAAAGGATCTGATAATCAATATTACCAGCCACAGTGGATCTATTCGCGCGCAATTGTTGGTTTTGGGCCACAGATCGTTTGCTGTTGGAACAGGCGGTATGGTTCCAGTATTTGTTAAAGCTACCAAGCATACCAAGTAGAATTCTCTAGATACTTAATAGCTTAAATCTATACATATAAGCTCATTGCAACCAAACCAAAACATAAGCTTAATTCAACAACTCTAAATTAAGTTATTTTAGCTTAAACATTGTGTACAGCTTTTGATGGTGCAACCTGCTTACACGGCCATCAAGCAGCGTAAAAATACCTTAATAAACGATATTCTAAGAACAGGATAGAAATGTAACATAGATCTAGGGCCGTATTATGTCAATGTGTGTCAACCTTAGATGGTATCCGTACCCGTATCCGTACCCGTATCCGTGTCAGGCAAAATCTTCGCTTCTGCAGGGCAACATACTGCCCGCACATCGCCGTATAGACACAAGCGAGTATTTATGCTTTGCGTCGATGTCATTGCCGGTAAAACCTAAAAAATGTGTCTGGCAGTCTAAGGTGTAACGACCACAATTAGACTATTAAGTTTGGATCACATGTGGTGTCGTTTTCCCCGATTGATAGGTATTTTCATTTAGTTCGGAGTATATGTTACATTGGTTTTTCAAACAGTGGGGGATATCTTGCGTATACCACGGGGGCCCTAATAATTGAACAAGTCCGTCTTGAAAAATAATTGCGAATACGCAATGTTTATTTCCGTTTCTTCACCACTTGTTCTCCGGAGAGCAAAATAAGTGTAGCTTTTAGACTAGACCGAGACAGCACTGAGACTTTTCTTCCACTCTGTGTACAAAGAATATATTCCCTTTCTGTTTCAGCTTTTCAGCGATACATTTTTTTTTAGCCTTTAACCTTTTACTTGAGGCTTAATTCTGGTTTTTTTGTGGCTCACAACTCATCTTTTGCTCACACGAGTCAAAGCCATGCAAGTGCGTAATTAATGGCTTAGGGCGATTAACAAAAGTGCACACGACTATTAATCAGATACCGACGGAAAATTATTTATTCCATTAGATACCGGTATGAAGTTGAAAACTATAGGTGCATAAATATTTTTAATTTCAAATTAGGTATTGATGAAGGGACGTACCACAAAATCGTTTCCAGTGAGGTTTACCGGAATGGGCCTGCTTTTTCCGAGTACAATCGTCGCTTGCAGCTCACAGGGCAGGACGAAAAAAAGTCAAACTTTCACCGAATACTGACTATCACAAATCAAAAGTGCCTGAAGTGCGAATTTCTTCCTGTATTTCCTTATCATTATCAATCTATCAAGTGGAATCTCTCAGCTTGAAAGCGATCATTATTAAAAGCTTGGCCATGCAGAATGGAAAAAAGTCGTCTTCTTACGGCCTTCAGGCACAACAAGTTACACAAAACTAAAGAAGGTTTACGAGGTAACTTTGTGTTGTAAACATCGGTATAACTAAGTTGTGGTTAGAAGTATTAGGATGAATTCACACCAATCAAGGCCCAGTCATCGGACTGTTTAGTTATGGATAATCCTGCCATTTCAGTTTCAAACCTTATACAAGATTAGAGACGGCACTTCTTACGAGAAAAGATGAAAAGTTTATTTCGAACGGATACTGAGGATATCAAGGGGGTGGGGGCGAAAACTAGGAATCTAAATTAGGGGTAGAATGTACGACAAGTACCTGGAAGTTGGCAAAAAATTACAATATTGAAGTATCTAATACAATCTACTTTCAAACTGAATAAGTCTCATCTTTTGAAATGTCTAAGATGTAAGTATATACAGACCAATAATAAACAAGTATCGTAACAATAGGAAAAAAAAAAATCCATATATCTGCACAATCAGTAACAAAACTTCCCAGCATCGATTATCTAGTACTGCACACCTAATAATGCTGCCAGGTTGTGCGAGTCTGAAATTGGAAATAGTTAGTGTGATGCTTATGCAAGACTGCACACATACACTGTTAATTTTCTATCCAGCAGACCCCCGTTCTCCCACGAGTCACTTTCGGCCGCTGCCAAATTCATGTTGTAGTTACAGACATTCAACGTTTAACATCCTAACACTCTATGAACTGTCGACAACTTTTACTATTTACCGTTCTACTTGTTGCTCTCTATGTCTAAACCTAAATACCCCCATGTTATCTACGATCGCATCCCCTTCTTACTTGCATATGCCCGACTTTATTATCAGAAATTTCGCGATTTCAGCCACGCAGATTGCTGGAGACCGGCAGTTATAGCCAGAAAATATATAAGCATTGATTTTCCCTTAATAGATTGAAATGTCATTCAAATTTGAATATTTGCATTTATTTATATACACGAATACGATACATCCCATCCTATGAAGTTTGGGAATAATCTAAACCATCTATCTATACCCGAATGGAGATGTTACAATCTTGATTACAACGATCTCAAGTCTCAAATTAGAGCAATAACTCAGGGTAAAACCGGTAGGTTAAGTCCCTTAAGACAAAGCTTTATCGATAACTTTGATTACATAAACTTGTTCGTGCTAACCAAACATGGTGAACTAGTACGAAAAGTCGGATATTTTCATATGTTGTACAAGCAAGCTTCTCACACAGCCGCAAAATTGATTGAAAAGGATTCCACCATTCACAACATAGCTGCCTACAAGCAAGAGCTTCGAAGTATACTATACTCCCTAGATGACATTTTCTACAATACTATAGAAATATCCATAGTGGTCAAAAATTTGACCAAGTTTATACTAATTCAGAAAATCGCCGTCAAAAAGATTCTCAAAAAGTTTTTGAAGTACTATACTATTGATACTGAAAGATCGTCTCAGTTTGTCGTGGAGGTGAAAAATTATTTGATACTAAATAAGAATTCATTTTTCAACTTTGATTTATCTGATATTACCAGAGAGTTGACCGATTTGATGAAGGATATCAAGGTCGAACAGCAGCTAGTTGTCTCTAAAATCAAAAACAAATCTTCACTTCACCAAAATTTGCCAGTCGATAAGACTTCCAATATAGCTACTAAGCCTCACCTTGATCAAGTTTCACCAGTAACTAATCAACAAAAATATAACTCTAATGACTCAAAATTCGACCTCGTATCGCTTTTGAAAAAGAACTTCAATCTTCATTTCCTTGTTGCCAATGACCCAAACACATTGAGCTCGCTTATTCTTAATTTCAATATGTTTCTTAATTTCAAGAGTAACAACCAATCATCCTCCGAAATTTCTTTCATTTATCTTCTTGATATCAATAATTTGTCGGATGAATGTTCGTATATATTGTCCCAAAATGGCAAGTCCTACTCAACAGTAGTTGCCTATACTGGAGGCTTGCGTAACTATTCGTATTGTACATTACCTAATGACATAATTCAAAGTTTTCTCGACTATCTTTCGGATCGAGAAAATCTGTCGGCTTATAATAGATTGACCGATCATTTTGCAAAAAACCAAGCTACATGCCTTACCAAAACAACCATTGATTCAATTCTCGAAAAGAACTTGAAGCCAACTATGAAACTTTATTGTAAACGTTTAAGATACGTCATTAAGAAGAATCACGAGGAAGAAGAACTTCATCAAAATGAAGAACAGAACATTATTAATAAAGATTCATACGAGAACCGGATGGTGTACGGGGACGAGGCCAGTAACAACGACTTCAGTGATCAAGGTGATAGAGCAAGTAAGTCCAGTGAATTGAGAAAGAAGTATCAAGATGATTATCTTATTACATTGGATCATGATATTTACACTACTAGCTGTCAGACTTTAGTCGGAAGTATCCAGTTTCATCTTCCAAGCGATGACGAATTTTCAAATTACGATTTATTTCCTCACGGTCATGTTACATTTTACTCGAATGACTCCAACCTATGTAATTTTGAGAATTCATTGGAAACTGAAATTGATGTCAAGAATGGACTTGTTGACACCAAATACCCGGGCCCAAATTTGCGTAAACTTCCAATTAAAATCCAAAATATGATCGCAAATAACAACTCGTTGAATTTGTTCAAGGGTTTACAGTTTTACCAGTATATGATTTCGTGTTACTTCAATGTGATTCCCCAGGATAATTATATCAACAATCACTATACTAATTTGCTCAATCTTAACTTATTAAAAAATTTTGAGAACGTACAAAACTTTAACAATCAAAACAATCTTGAAAATCTAATAATAAAGGCCGAATCTAGCCATGTTTCAAAGAGAAAATTATCTATGAAATCGTTTGAAAACTATTCCGCGGGTGCAGTCCCTAGTGTAGTTGGTCCAACCACTTCATCATCATATGGGGCCAACCTTGAAAACCCTCAAATAAGCAGACTCAAACCCCCACTTCTTAATCGCAATTCGACTGTAAGTGTTGCGTCGACCAAATATTCAATTCAATCAATCTTTACCAATAGGTTCGAGGATAATGATGAAATTGAAAATGATTTTGAAGATGATGAAAATCGGTTGTTACACTTTGAAAGTATTTCCAAACTAAACGACGAAGACTATTATTCATTATACGTTACTATGAATGATAATTACGAAGAGGATAACTCATTTTTCACCAGCTTCATATTAAAATCCAATAAGATTAAAAACAAACTCGTTAATAGTCTCAACTGGATTTTCAACCTGAGTCAACAAGATTACGATCTGTCATTGCCGCAGTATTATGGTAACAGTAGCAGCCGAAGTGGCAAGTCTAGGATACCAAATATTTACAACGTCGAACATCAACAAGAAGCACAAAATTTCTTTCAAAGGCAAGAAAATATGGAAAGAGGAGAATTCGACACTTTTGGGGACGATTCTTATCTCTTCAGCGATCCATACACAACCACATATGATTCAATCAATGAGGACCCCCCCACATTTTTAAATCGTAATAAATTCATCAATATTCACAAGGAATACGAATATGAATACGATCAAACCTTAGCATACATTTACTTCTCCCTCAACTTAGTTTGTATTTTCCTTAGTGGAATTGAATTGGGTATAGTGTATTCCATTTTCATGGAAGTAGACGGTACTCCCGAGCCTGATTCCCAGTTTTCAATAATCAATAATTTATGGTTAATTTTGGTATTGATAATTGGTTTACTTTCATCCTTGATATTTAGCATGATAAGTATCAACTTAATATTTCAACGTTACAGTGCTGCTCCACTAACTCATAGCTTTTGTGTGTGGGGTGGCTTTACGATCGTTTCTGCATGCTGTGTTTGGTCTACCTGTATATTTGTACAAGGTATGATCTAGCACATGCTTCACTATATAATTTCTAATATAACATTCACTTCTAGTAAAGATTTTGAGTAGAGGTTTTGTAGATGCCTAACGATAATAATTAGTGTAAAGTACATACATTTCATTGTCATTCAGTATTTTATCCTGAATAACTTTTGTCTGTCTCGAACTTACTCAATGGCATTACCCGGGATTCTAGCAACGCATCACGTACTACATCCATCCCCGCGCTTTTCGTCTCTTTGCTGAGGTCTATCATGGGATAATTCCGGGATCCCCGCGCTGGACAATTTCATACTCTACCTCGGTTGTTCCCCAGGAATGTATATAAGCAACACAAGCACCATATATAAAGACATTATCAGATAGATAGATCTAATAATCGAATATCGAAAGTAACCATGAGTGACGAAGTACCAGATTTTAACGCCGACGATTACAAAAAGTACAAGGGGTTCGTAGTTACTGAGCTTCAAGAAGGGATAGTCCATGTTCAATTCAACAATCCTCAAAGTTTAAACTCGTTTTCAGAGAGAACCTGGAGAGACTATAATGAGATTTTGGTTTCTGTTGATAAGCATCCCAACACAAATGTGATTTTAATCTCATCTTTGGTACCAAAATCCTTCTCTGCTGGATTAGATTTGAAGGAAATTCTTGCTGAAATGGGCAAAAACGCCAAGTTGAGTCCTGAAGACCGCAAGAAAGCAATCAAGAGCCATATTTCTGATTTCCAATACTGTATTGGAGCACCTGCTAGAATAAATACTCCAACCATTGGTTTATTAAATGGATTTAATATTGGCTTGGCCTTGGATATTTCTGCTTGCTTCTCTGTAAGAATTGCAACTGCTGACGCAAAGTTTAGCATCACTGAAATCAAAATTGGTATTCCTGCTGATATTGGTTCGTTGCAGAGACTTCCACCCCTTATTAATAACAAGGCATTGTTATACCAGTATGCATTGACCGGAGACTTTTTCGGCGCTGAAGACGCTTTGAAATTGGGCTTTATCACCAAGATCGTTCCAGATTTAAAAACT
This sequence comes from Suhomyces vadensis, assembly GCA_030575035.1. NCBI lineage: Eukaryota > Fungi > Ascomycota > Pichiomycetes > Serinales > Debaryomycetaceae > Suhomyces > Suhomyces vadensis. The sequence goes on along the minus strand of JAJMGK010000002.1, from coordinate 231,734 downwards.
GGATATCAAGCCATTAACGATCTCGCTGAAAAAATCAACAATTATCAACAATGGGCTATTAAAGGTACCAAGAAGAGTATCCAAGATATTCTTGATGGTAAGCCAACCTACGAGGGATTGAGAGATATTGCTGAATATAACGCTACCCATATCGATGGAAGATTCTTGGATGCGATATCTAGTGTCAAACTTTAATATAGAATAAATATATGCTAAACTGAAAAAGTACTAAATATTAGTGAAGAAAGAGAGATATATAATAGTGGAATTGGCGAGTTGCAATTAATAGTATAAAGATATAATTAAATTAGGTCCACAGGTCTATTACCAGTCCAATATCGCTGGAATATTGACTTTTGTCGGTCTGTCTACTTTCCCATGAATGCGTCAACCGCCGTTTTTTACTATTAGCTTATCCAGTTTTCTCGTGTGCAGCGTGAGTGTGGGGCGGTTTCGTGTGAAATCACTGCCTGTTGTAAGACTTTGTCGAAGAATGTTATTTTGTCTGCTTTGTAACAGGAACTCTGCAGTTCCAGGTGTAATGGCGGAACTACTCCTCGAAAAAGAATGTAACGTAAATTTGGATCGCTGCTCGTCAGTAAAATTTCCACTGCTGCGACCAGCTTTAGTTTATCGAGGAAATTTGCAACCGTTTCTGTTTGTCGGATTGTTAGTTTGGTTGAGCTTTGCGACACAGCTTCTTGGAGTATAGAGTTGCCTAGGATGCTAAGTACTTGTTCCAGAAAGTAGTTGCTGACCGGGACCTGAGGCTTTGTAGCTTGGGAAGCATAGGAAATCCTGGAAGTTTGAGGAATTTCGATTTGTTACGTGATTGAATAGACCATTTTGGGCTGCCATGGGTTACGTTTTTTAATGATCTAGTCCCTTGCGTCACATTCTATAAAATTAGATATAACCCCTAGACTGAGATATTGCTGGCCTTTTCTAGCTCCAAGGGTTATTAGTCTACCTTAAAATACTCTATGGTACTTGTCAGATGTGCTGCTTGTACATTTTTCCAAGGAAGTTCTTGCTTTAACAATTGTCAGGTCTTTCATGCGACGTGCCACAACATTTCCTAATTCTCGGGGAAGTTACTTAGCCTCTTGGGTCTCCCAAGATTCCATTCTTCTTTGCTATCCTTTACCTGTTCCAACTATGTTGCAGGTATCACCACGATGTATGATGACCAAGCTTATAAAATAAAATTTAAAATTAATGTCACTACTTTCACAATTTAGTTGGAATCCTAAAACTTGTGTCGAACAAATGCCCTTCATCTTATTACTGATCGCACTTACGGCATTCTCCAGCTAGCTCCTCAGCAATATTCCCAACTCTCGTCATGTTGTAATTTAGCTGCAAACTATCTCTGGTCTGTTTGTTGAACTTAGTAACGTCCTAGCGGTCAATATACCACTTTATGTGAGTAAACCCATCGAAAGGTCCCTTGGCCCAGTTGGTTAAGGCGCGGTGCTAATAACGCCGAGATCAGCAGTTCGATCCTGCTAGGGACCATTCTTTTTTATTTGCACAACAATTTTTTATATTCCTTACCTTTTCAGCTCCCCGATTATGGAACTGCTAAGTACCCTCTGCAATTAGTCTGTTCAACGTCTCGTTGGTAGGCCTCAGCTAGATGTGGGGCAGATCTATAGCTCTGGTCGTGCAAAGTCCAAAACCATAGACAGAAAAATTCTAGTCGACAAAAGCGATTCAGACCTTTCACCAGATATCTGCCATTTACGCCATGGATTCTCCACTCGACATCACCTTAGGTGCACGTTTGAATGCAGACCTTGGTACGACCGAGGATTATCGTAAATTACGAAAAATATTAAATAAAAAGATCATTAGATTGCGTCGTGAATTGAATCTTGTGACCAAAGACACCAAACAATACAGTGATAAAGAAAAGATTTCATCTATTAGTGCAGCCGATTATGAAAAATCAGATAAGTACGGATTACTTTTACTCTTGATTGCCGAAAGAGATATTTTGTATGCGTTACAGATCAAAAACAGTCTTGAAATCAGTAATGAAAAGACGTCATCTTACAAAAACTTGATGATCAGTAGAATCAAAAAATCATTGTCTACTTGTAAAAAATTGATAGAAATCAGTGTGAGTGAGCCATCAGATGCCAAGAGAGTTGAATTAAGCATTTATGCTGCATTAATTCAAGGACAATTAGCCATTACCAAAAAACAATGGGCAATTGGATGCATAGCCTTTTCCATTGCCAGAGTCGCATTGGATTATATTCTTTCCACCAGCGAAGAAGATACCGGTTTAACTGAGCTGGACAAGGTGAACTTGGAAATAGGCGATTCCTATGCTGAAATTAAGTATCCATATCAATTTGACAAGGTGTTGGTTGACGAATTAATTGAAAATATTGTGGATCCATCTTTGAAGTTGACCGATTCAAGAATCAACTCCACCAAGTCAGGTTCGGATACCAAAACAATCTCTCGCAAGTATTGTCAACAGCACTCACAGTTGCCCTTTTTGAGCAATACCATCGGCATCATTGAAAAGCACGATCCAAACTTAGTAACAATAGATACGTCTGTGGAGCTTATCAAGTCAGTGGAATGGAGAGGTCATAGTGCTAATATTTACAACGATGAAGTGGCATTTAACATCTCCAAAGCCCTCGAAGCGACCGAAACCATCCACGAACAACAAGGTTCCGAAATATACGACGCTTTGGCCACCCAGTGGTCATACATTGCCGAGGTTCACCAACAAGACATTGAAAGAAATAACGAGGAAGACGATCTCGACAAGGTTCAGGACAGAGCTATTTTGTTGACCTATCTCAACTACAATCTCTTGTTTGCCAAATTGAAAAGAAGCTTGAGCAGTTTTGTGCCTAGTTTTGGATACTCCAAGTTGAAGATTGGAATTTACGAGAATGCCGTTTCTATTGTTGGAGAATTGAAGGAATTGCCAGGTGTCTATAATGACGATGAATTGTCACAAGACTTGGAGGGTTTGGAGAGGTACTTTACGGCTGAGAAATACAAGCATCTTGCCCAAACATATTGCGAAGAACATAAATATCCCCAAGCGTTAAAGATCTTCTGGACCATACAACAGGAGATTTTGACTCCCCAAGTGATGGAATCTGAGCAAGACTTTTACAAAATTGACCAATTTCCTTATCATGTAACTAATAATCAACAATTTTTAGAATTCAAACAACAGATCAAGTCTTGCACTATACAAGCTCATGTGTTGGCCCAGTTAGGACAAAAGACCAACGACAGCACATCTATGATTGAAAACATGAACGAATATCCTAGCGAGTTGAACATTATTAACTTAGGAAACCAGCCCAAGATCCAATCCATATTGAGTAAACCAGTGTTGTTTGACATTGGTTACAACTATGTCAGCTACGATTTAGGCACCAAGAGCCATGGCTCCAGCACCGTTTCCGCTTCTTCGTCGGGAGACGACTCCAAAAAGAAGGGCGGCTTTTTCGGAATCTTTGGTAGAAGTTAGTCCCAGTACATTACTTGTAATACACCTCCCTCGTTAATGTTTGTAGCCCTCTCGCAATGATACAATTCGCAATCGCAATTTTTCACTTTGGCGCGCAAAGAAACACGTAATGAACAAGCAGAACACACTGGTCAGTGGATAGTTAGTGAACGAACGGTGTAAATGGAAAAACACGGACTGATTCTCACTCTTGCCATCTGTGTGGGAGGACTTTACGGATCGTTTTTAACATGGTCGGTTCTTCAGGAAAGAATTAACACCAAGCCGTACGGAATCGATTCATCGTTTGAGCCAGAGTATTTCAAGGCTCCATTGATTATTAACATAGCACAGGCATTTTTTGCTAGCTTGGTGGGACTAGTCTACTCGTATGTGACTAAAGGTAACCCATTGTTGATTTTCACCAATCCCCAACCCGTTTCGTTGCAGTATTTCAAGTGGTTCTTGGTGATCAGTGTGACGTCCAGTTTGTCTTCTCCTTTGGGATACGAATCGTTGAAACATGTCGACTATCTTGCGTATTTGTTGGCCAAATCGTGCAAACTCATCCCAGTCATGTTGGTACACCTGGTGTTGTACGGAACCAGGTTTCCTGTGTTTAAATATGTGGTTGCTGGCTTGGTTACCATTGGTGTCGGTGTGTTCACCTGTGGGCATAGCACGTCGAAAACCAGCATTAATGATGGCCGTACCATGTTGGGAATGGGCCAGTTGATCGGATCTATGGTTTTGGATGGCTTGACCAATCTGACCCAAGACCAACTCTTTAAAAACCAAAGTGGCAAGCACAAGGTAACAGGAGCCAGTCTTATGTGTGTTTTGAACTTGTTTGTGTTTGTGCTTACTTTGGGGTACACCTTACTTTTCAAGTACAATGAAATCAACTATACTGTAGGATTTGTTCACAAGTACCCCGAGGTTCTTACCAATATCTTGCTTTTTGCAGCCTTAGGGTCAATAGGTCAAGTATTTGTGTTTATTATACTTGAGAACTTTGACTCATTGGTGCTTGTCACTGCCACTGTCACTCGAAAAATGCTTAGTATGATGTTAAGTGTTGTGCTTTTTGGCCACCATTTGTCGGGAGTGCAGTGGCTCGGAGTAGGGTTAGTATTTGGAGGAATTGGGTATGAAGCTGTTAAGAAAGCCAATTCAAACAAACCCGTGTTGAAAATGCCTACCCAGGAGAAAAAGATCCAGTAGAGACTGTAGATGGATCTGCTTGTGGGGCCAAGTAGAAATTTTATATAGAAGTACTAATTAGAATAGAAAGAAAGCACTTGAGTGTAGAATGCATCAGAGATTGAAATTCAAGCTATCAAGTAAAAATTATACAGCAAAGTTGAGCCGAAACTATTTATCTAGTTAGGCAGCTGCTGTTCCCAGATGAATCTGAATTATAAGCTGAAGATTCCAGCAATCACTGGTTGTAATAAACTCAATAAATAAAATGATGCCAGAAGTAGTAAGTGGTCTTCTGACCATTTTATACGAATCCTGTATCTATCTGTATATTGATCACGGTTCAATAGTTAAATATGACCGCTTGTGGGATATTAAATGAAAAGAGCGTGGCTGTTGTGGTCAGCTCAATCATTGGCTAGGGCTAAAAATACTTTTGCAGCCAAAACAGTTGCAACCACCACTTTTTTGCCTACTTCAACTATCTAGCAAGCTGGTAGAGATTACATATCTAGTTGATCCAATCTTGAGAGAAGGTGCTATTTCTTCTGGTGCATCAAGCTACAAAACACTCCATACTGCATTTCAGCTCTCCAGTGTGTGACACTTCCTAGGCGTCGTTGACTCTGATAGCAATCCGCGCCACCAGCAATCAAGCGAAGGATCGCATCAATCAGCGATACTTGCGTTCTAATCGGAAGCCTGCACCTTAACCGGATTCAAGAGCTTCTCCAGAAAGGGCCGGGGCATCCTGCTGGAGTTGGGCCCTTGTCAACAGGGTCCTGTCGCAGTACAACATCACCTATGGTGCAAAAAAGGTGCCAGTAGGAGACAGGATAACAATTAACTATACTCTTTACCAAATACTCAACTGCAGTTTGCTCTGGAGCATGTCTTAAGGGATTGGCGGCGCCAGGACACCGTTCTGGTGGCTTCATGGGTTGGTGGCACCAGGAAGGTTGGACACGTGATTTTCTCTACCTCAAATCGGCAGTGCTCCTGTGATAACACCCAGCCAGCGGTCTGGGTTGGTATACATTGGAGCTGTCTGTTCTCATCTTAGGGTCGTTTCATGCTAGTATCACATCCTTCCATAATGATTAGACAAGCTCGTTTTGTGACAAGCTTGGAGTCGGCCTGTTGCTGGTTCGCCAAACTATTTCCCAAGCTATTCTGTGTGGGCATACTGACGTGGGGACTATGGGTATTGGTGGCAATAATAGGGCCAGATATGGTACTGAGTAGAGGTGCAATGGTCAGTTCCTTCGTGTTGGGCCTTGGGGTTCTACTTTATGTGCTATCAATGTACAGTTACTTTAAAGTTATCCTGATCGGTCCAGGTTCTCCGTTGGACTATCCTGAGCTCCGAATCAACAATATTGATCGTCTTAATCCCAAAAGTATCGGTACACGCAAGTTGAGCTCCAGCACCACCGAAGCTTTGACAGCATCAACCACATTGGAGCCGCAGTCTGACGATGATATGATCGACCTGCAAACACCGTTTTTGTCTCATGGCAACGAGCCTGCTGAGGTTCCTCCCACCGAGTACATGTTGATCCATACGCGACAATCAGGTGGCTACCGCTTTTGCACCAAGTGCCTGGTGTGGAAACCAGACCGGACCCACCACTGTTCCAGTTCGGGTAAGTGTATTCTCCGCATGGACCACTACTGCCCATGGTTTTCCACCTGCATTGGCCATTTCAACCACAAGTTCTTTGTGCAGTTCTTGATGTACATCAGTCTGTTCAGCGGAGTGTTGTTTGTAGCCAGTCTTTCGTTGTTGTGGCAATTCTTCAGCGGCGAGGTGTACAGCACCGGTGAGTATCTTTCGATCAACTTGGTAGTGCTCTTTGTGTTGAGTTTTGCCTTGGGAGGGGCCACCGGGGTGTTTGCCGGGTTTCTGATCTACTTGGTGTTGAAAAACCTCACCACCATCGAACTCCACGAAACAAAATGGAATCTGGAACCCAAAACGTTCCAGTACGAGTTCAGCAAGAAAGAAAAAATAGGCCACATATTCGATGTGGGTTACAAGAAAAACTGGACCAGTGTCATGGGCCATAGCTACGTGTCGTGGTTGCTTCCCGTACTGGTGACATCAACGTCGATCACGGCCAAGAACAACGGCATCAACTTTGATGTCAACGAACAAGCATACGCCAAGTGGTGTGAGCAGGACCACCTCCAGAGCCAGCTTAATCGCCAGCTACGTGAATATAGCGAGCGCCGTCACCAGTAAGTACGCCCCTCTTAATATATAGTATAAGTAAGGCTGGCTGGAAAGTCACGTGCGCTTTGCCCATGAAAAAGATAACATCGACAAGAAGCAGCAGAGACGGCCGGCGAAGCAACAGGAGAAGCAGAGGCCACAGAATAAGCAGCCACTAGCAAAAAGAAGCAGCCACCGAAAAAGATGTATGTGCAACTTCCGTTTGATGAGTTGAAGGTGGATCCGAACCAAAAAAAGAGAATAGCATACTTTTACGATGCCGACATTGGTAACTATGCGTATGGAGCTGGACATCCTATGAAACCGCACAGAATAAGAATGGCGCATTCATTGATAATGAACTACGGCTTGTATAAAAAGATGGAGATCTATAGAGCCAAACCCGCCTCCAAACAAGAAATGTGCCAATTCCACACTGACGAATATATTGATTTTTTGAGCCGGGTGTCGCCCGACAACTTGGAGATGTTTGCCAAAGAACAAATCAAGTTCAATGTGGGAGACGATTGTCCGGTGTTCGACGGCTTGTTTGAGTACTGTGGAATATCCGGAGGGGGTTCAATGGAAGGCGCTGCCCGTTTGAATAGAGGCAAGTGTGACATTGCCATCAACTACGCCGGAGGATTGCACCACGCCAAGAAGTCCGAGGCGTCCGGGTTCTGTTACTTGAACGATATTGTGTTGGGAATCATCGAGTTGTTGCGGTACTACCCCAGAGTGTTGTACATTGACATCGATGTGCATCACGGAGACGGGGTGGAAGAAGCATTCTACACCACTGACAGAGTCATGACGTGTTCCTTCCACAAGTACGGTGAGTTTTTCCCCGGTACGGGTGAATTGAGAGACATTGGTGTTGGCAAAGGAAAGTATCACTCGGTAAATGTGCCATTGCGAGACGGAATTGATGACTCGACATACAAGTCGATTTTCGAGCCGTTGATCTCCAAGATTGTCGAATGGTACCAGCCTGCAGCCATTGTGTTGCAGTGTGGAGGAGATTCGTTAAGTGGAGATCGGTTGGGATGCTTCAATTTGTCGATGCAGGGACATGCCAACTGTATCAACTTTGTCAAGTCCTTCAACATCCCCATGATGGTGTTGGGAGGAGGAGGATACACGATGAGAAATGTGGCCAGAACATGGGCATTTGAGTCGGGGCTTTTAAACGACGTCATATTGCCGTCCGAGTTACCTTACAACGAGTATTACGAGTACTATGGTCCTGACTACAAATTGGATGTACGTCCTTCAAATATGTACAATAGTAATAGTCCCGAGTTTCTCAACAAGATCTTGGCCAATATTATCTCCAACTTGGACAATACTAAACATGCTCCTTCGGTGCAGATGAACTATGTGCCAAGAGACGCGGAAGATTTGGGTGACGAAGACGAAGATGATCCTGAGTCAATGGACACCAAGGGAGGATCTCAGTATGCGCGCGATGAACAAGTACAGCCTTTGACCGAGTTTTACGAAGATGAAGATAAGGATGTGGGAGAACGAGATATTGCCATAGCCGAAACACTCAAGGAAGCCACAGCAGATGCTACGGTGGAAGCGGAGGTTAAACCGGAAGAGAGGGAGGTGGCAGAGCCAGCTGGCGAAACCATTCTCACTGCCGACGAGCTTAAGCAGATCAGTGATTTGAACCTGGGCAATGTAGATTAGTCTTTTAATATATGTAATTGTAAGAAGATGATGTAGAATTGGGATACGAGAGATGAGGTGGTGAGAAAAATACATGAGCTGGTTAGCACTCTAATAGATTATCAGAGGAGCATGTATGATGACTGCAATTTTCTAACGGGAGTTGGCGAGAGTTGGCCAAAAAAAAGCTCGCTACCGGCGTGCAAGATAGGGAGAGAATTCTAGCGACGTGAGTGCTAGTTAATACATTTTTACATTGAAGCCAAATCCCCAACAGTTGAAATTGAGGACTTTTTATAATGCAGTCTATATGAATGAGATCGTCACTTGCTCAGAAGCCGTAGGGTCGGCGGCCAGTCACTTTCAGCGCGACTCAGTGTGACTCTACATGCTGGTGCCAATTACCGAGAGCGAAGTGAGTAGGGGCAGAGCCCGCTGCGCTCGCTAAAGTTACTCGCGCCGTGTGAGTCAGTTCCAGCACAAGACACACCAACTCATCACTTCCCTGATCAAACTACATCTACTCCCACAGGAACTTCAATTAACTGCAGTCAAGCAAGTCTACACTTATACGCATCACTCGATATATCATCTTCATTTGCTGCCAGTATGATACGACGCCTCGTTCGGTTCCCTTGCCATGCTCGTCTTCTCCACATCAAATCGTGTCGTGAATTAACAGGAACCAAGTCTCCCGAGTACGTCAAAGCTGCACCCACCACTCTCCATAACTTGATATGGCCCAACACACTTAAAAACATCTACGTAGTTAAAAAACCGTGGAACCCCAAGGTTCGGGATGCCATGGTGGAGTTTATCGACCATGTCCAGAATGAATACCCTGCAGTCAACGTAATCGTTAGCGAGGATGTGGCCGATGAGTTGGCGGTGGAATGGAAGGATACTGGGGAAAAAACAGTTTATACCGGGCCCATCCACGAAATTGCACAGAAAACAGATTTGATAGTTACCATGGGCGGGGACGGGACGATTTTACGAGCAGTGAGTGCATTTTCCAACACCAATGTCCCGCCCGTACTTAGTTTCTCCATGGGGACATTGGGGTTTCTATTGCCGTTTGATTTTGCCAAGTACAAGCAGACGTTTCGCCTGGTGTACCAGTCCCGGGCCAAGGCCCTTCATCGAAATAGACTTCACTGTATTGTTAAAAAAGCCGGGGAGGAAATCGGAAACGGCTTCGAAACCCCACAAGATGCCAGTACGCGCACCAATGCCATGAACGACATTACCCTTCATCGGGGTAGTCAACCGCACCTAATCGCGCTTGATATCTTTATTGATCATAAGCTTCTTACCACCACCACGTGCGACGGCGTGGTGATTAGTACGCCCACTGGATCCACGGCGTATTCGTTGAGTTCAGGAGGTTCCATAGCACATCCTCTGGTTCCATGTATTTTGCTCACGCCGATCTGTCCACGGTCGCTACTGTTTAGACCGTTGGTGCTTCCGCATACGGCGCATATAATGGTGAGACTAAGCGAAAAAAATCGCAATAGACTGATTAAACTAAACATCGATGGAATTGCTCAGGCCAGCTTGCGGCCAGGAGATGAAATCTGTATAAGCAACTCGATAGAGCTGGGCGAAATAGAGGACCGAAACAAGCCTGACATGCCGTGCTCTACGGGCATTTGGTGTGTGTCACGAACCAGCAACGATTGGACTACTGATATCAATGAGTTGTTAGGATTCAACAGTTCATTTGGGAAATCTTAGTACGATTGTGGCCGGAAAAAAATGGTCAAGAAAATATCTGAGACGGTACCGAAAATATCCGTCAGGAACACTGTTCGGCAAACTGACACGGGGCAGCATATTAGATCAGTAGAGGGTAGTAAATAGCAAGACGTACATGGTAATATCACGTTGGCAATAGCTAGCAACGCAATAGGCTCTTAGGCTCTGGCACGAACCTTCATTAGTGGTATGTAAAAAAGTGGTAAATTTGCTTGTCAACCCGACTCGAGGTGACAAAGAATATGGGGTGCACCTGCTATATTCCGCAATTGAGGTTTTTTTGTTCTTTATTTTTTCTCTTTGCCCTGTTTAACAACATCCCATTGCGATCTACCCTCCAGGGCCCCTGATCTTCTCCCACTACCGTTCGGACCTCAAAATACGGCCTGGCTTCCACTCCTGACAATAGCCAAACAATAGCGCACGTGACGCGCGCTCCCATATGCTCCGCGCGATATGCACACCCCCTGCCCAGCGCTTTGTCCCACCCAATAGTTGCCATATTCTATAATTAATCCTGCCTTTACCCTGTCCAGTCGAAAAAAAAGTGCACCCCCCGTCGTATGTGTCCCCTCCATCCGCGGACGACAATATCAATCTCACGTCGCTTCCGTCACCGCGCTGCGGCCACCAAATCCAGCCGCGACAGTTTGACCAAAAGTCGCCTCGACCCATAAATATTACCACCATCTTCTTCTTAGTGAACCGCCGTACAACTAACAAATGGCACTTAATAAGGCACTCCACGTTAACGGGAGCTATCACTTATCACCAGCCATGAACGAAATGGCCCAAGTTGCACAGGTACAAGCCGCGCAGGCGGCCCAAGCCCAGGCCCAAGCTCAAGCCCAAGCTCAAGCGCAAGCCCAGGCACAGGCCCAGGCACAGGCCCAGGCCCAGGCACAAGCACAGGCAGTCCAGGCAGCCCAAACGAATGCAACCTTTCCAAATGTCTTGAGTGAAACCACTGCTGCCACTTGGTTGGCTATTGGCTCGTTGGCCGAATCGTTGGGAGACCTTGAAAAAGCTGTCAGTTCCTACGACTCGGCTCTTCGCCATTTGCCCAATAACCCAGAAACATTGATCAAATTGGCCAACATTTACCGGTCCAAAGACGTGTTTTTCAAAGCAGCCGAGCTCTACGAACAGGCGTTGAACTACCACCCAGAAAACGGTGAAACCTGGGGTTTGTTGGGCCACTGCTACCTTATGTTGGACGACTTGCAACGAGCATATGCTGCGTATCAGAGAGCATTGTACTACTTGGACAACCCCAACGTCCCCAAACTCTGGCACGGAATCGGTATTCTCTACGACAGGTACGGCTCATTGGAGTACGCCGAAGAAGCGTTTGTCAGGGTGTTGGAGCTCGATCCGAATTTCGACAAGTCCAATGAAATCTACTTCAGATTGGGAATCATCTACAAGCACCAGGGCAAGTTGCAGTCGGCTCTCGAATGTTTCCAGTACATTTTGAACAACCCACCCCACCCTCTTACCCAGCCCGACGTATGGTTCCAAATCGGTTCGGTGTTGGAACAACAGAAGGACTGGGTTGGTGCAAAAGAAGCCTACGAAAAAGTGTTACAAGTCAATCCACAGCACGCCAAAGTTTTGCAGCAGTTGGGATGCTTGTATTCCCAGGCCGAAACCAGCTCGCCCAACGCGAACGGCGCTGCCAACGGGGACTCCAACGGTGCCTCCAACGGTGCCAATGGCTCTTCTAACGGCAGCTTTCAACAGGATCTCACAGTAGCACTCAAGTACCTCAGCCAGTCGCTAGAAATCGACCAGACTGATGCCCATTCCTGGTACTACTTGGGCAGAGTTCATATGATGAGAGGTGACTTCAATGCCGCCTACGAGGCGTTCCAGCACGCTGTCAACCGCGACTCCCGTAACCCTACCTTCTGGTGCTCGATTGGTGTGCTCTACTACCAAATCTCCCAGTACCGTGATGCTCTAGATGCCTACACCCGGGCCATCAGATTAAATCCTTACATCAGTGAAGTATGGTACGACTTGGGTACCCTTTATGAAACTTGTAATAACCAAATCAGTGATGCCTTGGATGCTTACAGACAGGCCGAGCGTTTAGATCCTGGCAACCCTCACATCAAATCCAGATTAGACCAATTGATAAAATACCAGCAAGATGGGAATACCCATCCTCCGCAGCCTCCTCCAGTCAGCCAACAACCCAGATTACCCCAAGGCATGGTTTTGGAAAGCACACAACAGCCACAGCAGCCAGGTGCTCCGCCGGGCCCGCCAGGTCCTCCAGGTGCTCCAGGTGCTCCAGGTGCTCCCCAGATTGGTCTTCCAGGTCCCCACCCCGGAATACCTCAACCTGGGGTCCCACAAGTGGCGGGCTCGGTCCCATCGGCCCAGACCCCCGGCACGTTGCCATTGCACCTCTTGGGAGCACAACAACCAGGACACCAACTTCCCCAACCTCCTCAATACCAGACCCAAGTTCCCCCCGTAGCACAGGAATCCCATCACAACATTCCTCAGTTGACATCGGCACCTCAGGAACAGGCCCAGTCGCCCAAGCCTCAAATCCAGTCCCAATCACACCAACATACAGAGTCGCCTGCTCCTAGACGGAGTCCCGAACCGGCCAACGGCGCCTCCAAAAGAGAACTAGATGACAAGAGAGACTCCAAACAGGTCAAAAAAGCCCATGGTGCAGAAAAGTCCCCAACCTCCCATAATAATCTCAGTTCGTTAATGATAGCTGCGGTTTCGGCAGCTGAAGACGAGAAGGTCAAGGACGAAGGTCCGGCTTCTGTCCCCGCCCACACTGAAGCTGCATCGATTGCCGCAGCTCCAGCAGCTCCAGCACTTCCAGCCGTAACTGCACCTGCCCTAGCCTCTCCTGCTGTTGCCTCTGGTGCCTCTTCTTCTTCTGTTCCAACTCCTGCTCCAGTTTCAGTCCCAACTCCTGCACCAGCTCCCGCTTCGGTTTCCCCAGAATCGGTTCCCACTCCGGTTGCACCTGCTGCTTCTCCCGTGAATGCTACACCAGTGGCTGTCCCAGTAGACCCAGCTGCTGCTGTGCCGGTGCCTGCTCCAGCTGCCGTGGCTCCTCCTACCCCAGCCTCGGCCTCGTCAACCCCGGCTCCTGTGCCTCAGTTTTCATCCAACGTCACCAAGAACGACGACGAAGATGACGACGACGACGACGACGACGATAAAAAGACGGAAGCCGTCGAGCCTCCTATGAGAAAAGTCGAAGAAGACGAGAATTACGACGACGAATGATTCGGATTCGGATTCGGCTCTATTAGAAGTACAATCTATTGTGATATAGAATATGTCTGTTCTACTGTAGTATAAGTATGATTCTACTGTGTTAAAAGTACTGTTTTATATGTCAAACTTTCAATTATGTGTTAATATATTTTCTTATACAATTACACTGGGTATCCCCCAGGAAAACTGGAGCTATCCTGAAACTCTTCGAAGTCATCAAACTGGTCGGTTTCTTCTCCACTGATATTTTCTTCTTCACTGGAGTTGGTGTTAAACAAGTACGAGTAATTGGTGTCACCTCGGTCTTTTTTAAGTAACTTCTTCTTGAGATAGAAACTAGTAAGGATATTCATCTTGGAGAGTTGTCGTGCCTTCTTGTAACTCATATACAAGTTGTACAAGTCCTTGGCCAACACTACGCCCACCAATCCAATCATATTGCTGAATAGCATCAACTTCTCGTTGGAAAGCTTCGAGTCCATGCCCGGCTTTACCAACATGTAGTACACGGCCAGGCCTAGTTTGGAGCCAAAGTATGGCCAAACCATGGTGGTGAAGGCTCTGACAATCGCTGACTTACTAAGCAAAGTGTCGGAATAGTCATGTACCATGCATGCTTTGAGCTTGTACAACCAGTTGGCAAGCTTAAACTTGGCGTATCGCAACGGAATGCTGGATTTGAATATCGCCCCGGTCAATAACATCCCATAGCGGAAAAACTTGGTGATTGGCAATGCCGGGGAGTTGGACTGCAATTCTTCAAGAGTCTTGCTGATTCTCAAGCGCTCGTTGCTGATTTCCCGTTCTAAGTTCTTCAATTTGTCGTTCAACTCTTCCAAATGGTCAACGTCTTCTGGGGGTAAGCTGTTGGTGATTTCTCGGGGCCTTATGCCCAAAATGATATCGAAATGCACCTTGTTCAACACCACCCGTGAAAAGATGTCGTACAACCATCGGATGGGCACCAACATCGATATCATGTTGCTAGCTTTCCAGAAGTCGATACCTCTAAACACCTGGCTCCCCGAAAGCAACATTCTCAACTTTTGAGGGTCCTTGAGCACCTGTGAAACAACACGGCCGAGGTTTCGGCTGAGCTTCCGGGCTAACTCATGATTGCCTAGCGAAGATATATAGCCAGTAATCAAGAACTCGGTGATCCAATTGCCTATCTTGGAGTCCTTGGACGGCTCAAACAAGCACGACACGAGCGACGAAGTTCTCATACGGTACAACATAATGGGCAATATAGGAATCCGGGAAAACTTTAGTGGGTCAATCAAGCCTTTGTATAAAGCCTGCTCCAAGTTGTCGATAGCAAAGTTGTTGACATTGCCCAACAACAACTGCGACAACGTGTTGTAGGTCGAAGCTGACGGCAAGTTGGAGGCGGAGCGTTTGGTCAACATCAGCACTAGCAACGGGCCCGGGATCAAGCAGTCCATCATCTTAAGCCCACACGAGGTTAATCCAACATAGCCCATGGTAATTATCCCAGTCACGGCCGAAGTTATACCAAGAAACAATCCTCCGTACTGGATCGAGCGGACTATAAGATGACTGGTACTGGAGCTTAGCGTCAACACCAGCGACCGTTTCATGGTGAATATAATGTGCAGCTTGCACTGGGGACAGGGTGCAAATATGAACACCAACGGGCTGATGGGATGCGAGGCGTGGCCTGGATTATAGAGTGTGGAAGCGTGGATGTTGGTGTTGGCCGGAATGGTGTCGGTGTTAGTTTCATTTGGCAGTTCGGGGTCGTTGATGGTGGTTTCAGGGTCGTTTTCCGCCTGCCCAAATAAACTGGAGATCCAGTCTCTGATGGAGCTGGGGTTCAAATCAAGGTGGATGTCGATGTTGTTTTCGGATGTGGTCTCTGATGGACCGGATTCTGTGTCCATCAAGGTTTCGTGTACTCTTTGAGGATCTATCACCTGTAACTTATGGGACGGAAGTGCCGTGTACCAGTCGAGCAAGCACTTGCGGTGGCTCTGGATGGAGCAGGTGGCACAGGGCGAGATGAAATCCTCGCCATCTTTGAGCTCGCCGAACGAGGGTATATCGGTGATACCTCCCAAACAAAAGCAGCAGATCTTGGCTTCGGTCATCGTGGTGGTGTAATTATGGTTGATTCGTTATGACTTTCCCATGTGACCCGAGGTGCAACGATATCAGGGGCAGCGAACAGTTAGATAAGCAGAGGGTGGTTTGGTGGTGTGTAGGGTCTGGTTAGATCTGGCTAGGTCTAGTGAGGTCTGGTTAGGTCTAGTGAGGTCTGGCTAGGTCTGGCTAGGTCTGACACTGATGCTGGTCGGACTGGTGTGCCGCTGTAGAGCCCTGGTTGTGTCATGGCTTAAGGATGTTTGGGCAAGGCAGTGCGCCATACTGAGAGTCCAGGGTTAGAAATGAAGCAATGCCACTGGTATGGTGGCACAGTAGTAGTGTTGTAGCTTGTATTGTCTACGTAGTTTCTACGTAGTTTCTACAAAGAAGTGGCTAGGTCTAATCCTACTGCAAGATGGTATAACCGGGCATCAACCGTACATCCCTCTTTCTTAATGAGAGCTTCGAGCGCAGCGAGCAAGTTGTTTAATGGCAACGTGAAGGTGTCAATAAACTCTCCGTCCTCCAATTGTGGCTGGGGGTTGACATTTCTCGCATCACTGGTGTCCACATTGACATATGCTAGCACCATGTTGGCATTGGTCAAGCCCGGATCACTAAAGACATCGATCGAGCTCTTGACGTACTTGCCATGGTAGCCTGTTTCCTCAAGCAACTCCCTTTCTGCTGTAGACGCAATGCCCTCGCCAGGATCGACCAAGCCCGCAGGCAACTCGATCACTACCTTCTCTGTAGGAGGCCTAAACTGCTTGACCAACACGATTTCCTTAGGCTTATCCTGGTGCTGGAGTACGGACACTATCGATACTGCGTCGACGTCACTGCTGCCGCGAGTGGTTCTCACGGCCATTTCCCACAATCTGTCCTGTCCCGAAGGATCGGTGTACTCGATTTGGCGCGTCTGGATCCATTTTCCCTGATCCAAAGCACCAACAGCTTTGATTCTTGCGTCATATGGTGAACCTTTGGACATCTTGCGTTGTGGTATCAAGCAACTATTTTGTGGGGCAATCTTGTTGGGGGCCAGCCTCAGGGCCATATACAGGAACCGGGCCACGGGCAAAACATTACCCGGCTTGGCTGTTGTCAAAGTACCCATGTTTAAGCCAGTTCTCAACATCCATTTGGTCGGTATTGTTCTCGTAGACTCAATTAACGTCATTCCCGTAGTAACTGGTCCGAATCTCCAATGTAAGTGTGGTTACCATTCCGCTAGATTGTTCGCGATAGTGAAATTTTCGCGATACATCGCCAACCAACACCACCACCACCAGGCGGTAATCATGGGACAACAGCAAGAAGAATTGGACCAGATCAAGTCTCAGATCCAAGAACACTTGGTCTCGTCGGGAAACTACGATATCATCAATAAACAATTGAAATTGCTGTTGTACGAGTCCGGGTGGTTCGACAAAGTGTCTCAGATTGCCAATCGAGAGCTACAAGAGAATGACAGTTCAAAAAACTTTGATCAGTTGTATACGTTCATCAAGCCTAGGGCCGAAGAGTTGGTACCTTCCAAAGTCAAAGAAGAGATCTTGGATAAGATCAAGGATTACCTCGATGATATAATACAGTAGCCGCACCTCGCCTGACAAAATGCTCCCTTTAGTAATATGATGTACCGGTTACAAACAACAAGTTACGATAGAGTATATAGCACTATAGTCCGCATTAATAGTAATCACAGCAATGATCAAAATTTAAACACACGGCCATTTAGCCAAAGCATCCTTACCAAAAGGGTCCACCAAGGTGTAGAGTGGATTCAGTTTATGTCTCACTTTCTCAAACGTGTCTCTCCCTAACTCTCCCTAACTCTCCCTAACTCTCCCTAACTCTCCCTAACTCTCCCTATTTGCGCGCACCCAATTTTCATCCTCATTTCATCCAATCAACGACCGGAAAATCTTGCTGATCGTACATAGAAAAAAAATAGCAAATGCTAAACCATCAATTAACTCAAGGCTTAATAATTACTTTGGATATCCTCAGTTGTTGGTTTAATTCACAAACTCCATAGTCATGTACTCGTTAACCAGAAGATCCATAATGAAAGTTGGCCATGTCCAGCCAATGAACATTATGCCATACATCTCAAACCGTTATATTTCATCCAAAGACTTGACACCTAAAACTTTACCAACCGATTTCAGTTTAATGTCACAGAAGACTGCATCGAGTCCTGTTGATTATGCTTTAACCTCATTAGATGCTATTGCCAACTGGGCCAGAAAATCCTCGTTTTGGCCAGTCACCTTCGGTTTGGCATGTTGTGCCGTCGAAATGATGCATGTTTCTACTCCCCGTTACGATCAAGATAGATTAGGTATTATTTTCAGAGCCTCTCCTCGTCAATCTGATATCATGATTGTTGCTGGTACTGTTACCAACAAAATGGCTCCAGCCTTAAGACAAGTTTACGATCAGATGCCAGATCCAAGATGGGTTATTTCTATGGGTTCTTGTGCAAACGGTGGTGGTTACTACCACTACTCATACTCCGTTGTCAGAGGTTGTGATAGAATTGTTCCCGTCGATATTTATGTTCCAGGCTGTCCTCCAACTGCTGAAGCATTGATGTACGGTGTTTTCCAATTACAAAAGAAAATGATGAAAACCAGAATTACTAGATTATGGTACAGAAGTTAATTCTTATCAATTGCATTATTACACATCACATTCCTACATTCCTACTCCATTAATCATGATTATCTTCCTTCATTCACCAACACCTTCACCACTATCAAATAATCATTACCAGAGCCCTCTATTATAGTCCTTGAGTTGAATTTTCTCTCAATACACACGTTACTGTCCACAACACTAGATGTAGAACAAGTTCAGACAACGGACCTCCGCCACCATTCTCACGAGAGCCATCTATCCCGGCTTACCACCCGTAGCCTGATCGGCCCATATCTGATCACGTGCAAAGCTATATCCCATCTCGTCAGTCTACTCAAAACGGACATCACGTGTGCGCACCCTCAGTCCTGGCGTTTCTCAAATCTGATTGGCCCATACGCCAACCAAATAGTCTCCTCGTTTTTCCTTGAGTCGGGTCGCACTTTAAGTTCGCATTTTCGCCTTCCGCTCGTTTCTTTTTGGTAATTGCTCCCCCCCCTCCCTCTCTGCCCCTAAAATTCCAATTTCAATTATCTCATGACCGCACTTCCCACTGCCTTGGCCACAATTTCCCAAACTATAGATAGTCCATGAAGTTCGCAAATTCTTAAAATAATCTTCTCTTCTTTTTTTCTCCTTCAGTTTAATCTAATTATTTACTATGGCTAGAACTAAACAAACAGCTAGAAAGTCTACCGGTGGTAAGGCTCCTAGAAAGCAGTTGGCTTCCAAGGCTGCCAGAAAGTCTGCTCCAGTTTCTGGAGGTGTCAAGAAACCTCACAGATATAAGCCTGGTACCGTTGCTTTGAGAGAAATTAGAAGATTCCAAAAATCGACTGAATTATTGATCAGAAAGTTACCTTTCCAAAGATTGGTGAGAGAAATCGCCCAAGATTTCAAAACCGATTTGAGATTTCAATCTTCTGCTATTGGTGCGTTACAAGAAGCCGTTGAAGCTTACTTGGTTTCCTTGTTTGAAGACACTAACTTGTGTGCTATCCATGCTAAGAGAGTTACTATTCAAAAGAAGGATATCCAATTAGCCAGAAGATTAAGAGGTGAAAGATCTTAGATTTAAATAATGTGTTTATATTAATGTTATATGTATTTGATAACTATGCTGTAGTAATCGTTGATGTCGCCCTGGCCTCTTTGTGGCTGGTCTCCTTGATGGTGTTAATTAGCCGTGTGCACGACCGAGGTTCATTGCTCTGGATACCATGCTAGATAAGACCACCTAGAGGTCCCACCACGTAGGATATCTATTTCAATAGTATATTTTGAAACCTACTTTAGCTTGAATGTAAGAAGATTGAATTGATCTTAAGTTTTCTATTTCTTAATATTTTTTAGTAGTTTTGTAGAAATTCGACAACACTTTTAGTTGCACCCAAATTACTTTGCACTACATAAGACCTTTAGTTCAAGTCAACAAACTACTGGCTACGTACGAATTATATCAACTTATATTGAGTTACCAGAAAAGCAATTAAGACACCAAAAACCAAGGGCGAAGCAAACAATAATAAACAAGAAAAAGCAAGTAGACTCCAGGTTTAACTTAAATGAAGATCGGTAAGACTGAGAAAAAAATTCAACAAGTATCAATCAATGAAAAGTGAATAAAACAAGAAGAAAATTAAAATACGAAAGAATGCAAACTTTAATTGATCAGTCTGCTAATTTTTTTTTATCTAAGAAATTAGATCTAAAACAAGGAATTCCCTTGTCTGATTCTCTAGGAATCCTTTTCATTCAATTCCGATTGATTGACTTCAATCGAGCCATTAAAAGCTTGAATCTCTGGAGAGTCTTGCTGGTGGGGAGACTGTGATTGATGTTCATGTGGTGGTTGAGCATGTACTTGATAATGAGGATGAGCATGTGGGTGTACTGGCGGGCCATGGGGATGGCGTGAATGTTGCGAAAGATACTGCTGATATTGCATATCAGGCATTGGATAAACTCCATTCATTGGCGGTTGATACATATATCCCGAATTGATGTATGCTTCTGGATTCCCATCGATATGTTCACCATGTCCAAGGTTTAAATTGTTCATTGCATTCATAAGATCTTCCTGTTGACCAGGAATGCCACCGGGGCCTAAACTGTATTCAGAACCGGGGTGAGGTGGCATTGGCATATAGTATTGATGTGAAGGATTGTGATTCTTTCCGTTATCAATAGATCCGGCTGCACCATCAAACGATGACGATCTTTCACTTCCATGGTTATTATCATATTCTTCATCTTGATATCGAGGAGATTGTAGATGATTATGTCCTCCACCAATAGGATAAGATGGCGCACCAGGCATTCCCATTGGAGGAGGAATACCACCCATTGGAGGAGCTCCTGACATTGGATGATGATAACCTCCGGCGGTAGCAGCAGCGGCGGCCGCAATAGCACTAGCAGGATCTAAACCCATCGACAAAGCAGCAGCAGCTTGAAATTGAGCCGCCTGAGCAACTTGTTGCTGTTGTTGATGGAATTTCTTGTTATTCATAGAAACTCTTCCCCAACTCAATCTGACTCGATTACCGCCAATAATAAAGCCTTGCATAGCAGCAATTGATTCCTCAGCTTCTTCTCTGGTGGAGTACTTGATAAACCCACAATTTTTGCCTGGGGGGATCTTGATCTGTTGAATAACTCCAAACGGCTTGAATAAAGTAAATAACGTAGACTCACTCACTTCCGACGATAAGCCACCGACAAAGACGGTAGTGTTATTAGGATCAGTAAATGGTTGACCCTGACCCTGGCCTTGGCCGTGGTTTTGACCCTGGGGCAACGGTGATTTTATTTGAGGAATGCCTCCATGGCCCAAATCTAAATTCGCATTGGCGGGGTTGATAAGTTCATTCGAATTCCTCGCTTGTAATCGAGGAGCTAAATGAGGAGCACCGTAGTATGGAGAACCCAATTGACCCTGGCCTTGTGGAAGAGGAGGAGGAGGAGGTGGTGGTGGATGATGTTGGTGAATATGATGGCCTGGCCGATGGGGTCCAAGTACCTGTGACGGATGTTGTAAGTACATCAAATCTGGTTGTGTAGGAGTGTCACCACCACCATAAAGATTGTCATTATTATTTGGAAATTTGTTTCTAGTATTATTACGAGGAGTTGCTAATGCCACTCTTAAGGCTCTTCCACCAAACCACACACCATTCATTTCAATCAAAGCCCTCTGTCTTTCTAACTCATCGGTGAATCTCACAAACCCAAAACACCGGGATTTTCCTGATACGGGATCAGTCATAACTCGAACCGTTTTTATTGAAGTGGGGAAGTTCTTTTGAAAAAATGCCAATAGATGAGCTTCGGTGGTCGAAGCTGAAAGATCTCCAACAAATAACGAATATTCAGGAGTTTGAATAATTGGGGCGCTCAAAGTAGCACCGCTGGCCCAATTAAGTCTAAAGTATTTCTTTTGGTTATCGGGGTTGTTGGGGAATTGTTGTTGAGACGGCATGGCAATATCAGGTAACAACTGACCATTCAAGCTTAATGCCTTCTGGGCGTCATCAAAGGATTCAAATTCCACAAAGCAATAACCAGAATGCGAGAGTCCTTGATAGGTTGCATCGGGTCTAGAAGTTTTGGGTTGAATAATCTTAACTGTGACTTTTTTCTGGATGATTTGCCACCACAAATCGGCTATACCATTTTCATCCAACCATGGATCCAAATCACCCATCCAAAGCGTTCGTGGTGCATCATTTGGGCCTCTTTGACCAACTATATCATTTTCAGAAGCAATACTTGATTGTTGAGTAGATATAGGAGGATTGGGAATAGCAAAGTTGGACAATAACTCTTGTTCTTGCTGGTGCTGATGACTTGCAGTATTGGAGGTGGTAGTTTCAGGATTAATCGATAGTTTTGTGACTGATGGTGGAGCTGAAGTGGCGGAAGAAACTTGCGTATTTGCAGAGTTGGAGGTGGGATTTGATGTAGATGATGCTGAAGATAATGTAGAATTGGGATTGGTGTTATTCGAAGTGATCGTGGGTGTCTTGATATCTTCTGTGGGAGTCAAAGATCCTTGGCTTTGATGACTGAAATCATCGGCTGATAAATATGACGATACCATTATAATAGAAGACAGAATACAAAAAAGTGAAAATCAAATATAAAAAAAACGTCAAAATAAATGAGTCCGAATTAAAGTAGTAAAGTCAATGAATAATGATTAATGTCAATTGCAGTAATTGTTTGAATAAAGATATACTATACTATTCAACAAAAAATGTACCACCCTTTTATTCAAAATGTTGGCTGCTGGTAAAAAAACGTTAAAACCAAAATCAAAGGTAACAACTATGGAACGTACAATTGAACAAAAAAAAATACAAGAACGGGTCAATTCAATCCCCACTTATGTCTTGTGCTTGACGATTACTATCACCAAATCAATTCCGTTATGACAGGGTATGATACAGCAAAGTAGAGTGGTCTAAAGTCAACCGCATACAGTTTTTTCGGAAGGTGCAGGCTGAGTTTGAAATTTTGCGAGGGGGTAGGGGTTTTGGAGGGCAGCGACAATTAGAGGAGGGGGAGTTTAGCGAGAGCTAATGAGAACACTTAGAACAGGGGGAGGGATAGTACAATTTGCCAGAGTTGGTCTACCTCTTAAGAATGCAAGGATTGGATAAATGACAGCGGGCAATTCTTATTCCTTGCCCAAAAACACACACACACACGGGTGTCTATTGTATTCTTGGGGTAGTTAAGTAGTATCGGAGAGGCTGTTACGGACCCAGTGTTGGGTCCGATCCGGTCGAGACGCTAGGCCTAGATTAGTGCCAGATACTCGTGCGAATCAAGCCTTGTTGTGCCTAGTTGCGCGATGATGGTATTGTGCGGGGGGAGGCGAGGGGGCGAGGAGTAAGGAAAAAAATAGCAAAGGGCAGACATGGAGATAAGGGGCGGAAAAAGGGAGTGGAGGAGTTTTTTTTACGGAAACAGATCAGAGTACTGGACGCTCAATCTCGGCGCAATTCGGAAGAGATGGTCGAATCCTTAGCCTTGCCTTCGCTGGCCTTGACTCTACCCGACGTCCTCGTGCCATCGCAGCTGGCCTCCTGCGTGGGTATCAAATGTGGACCAGATCAAGAGCGCACCAAGCCAAGTGCATTAGGGCCAGATCGAGAATATTTGCAGGTTCAGTTTGCAGGTTACTGGCGTCTGCCTCTGCGAAAAGTAAACAAAACAAGCAACAAGTTTTGATCAAGCACATTGGCGCCAGTGGTCTAGAAGAATCGATAAATACGAAGACCAGCGAACTTTCAGCAAGAAATATTCTCGGGGAACTGTTTTAGTGCAGGTATTTCAAACAGTAGATAAGTTTGACAACTCCACGTAGAAAATACGTCAAAACATGAGCAGGCAACCGCTGGACTCATCATCGGTCCCAAGCTCTACTGCCATGAATATCCAAAAGTTTATAACCGAAACCGAAATCACCGACCACAGCCGGTCATCTTCCACTGCACATACTTCTGCCAACGAGAATGAAAAAACCACGGATATATCGTTCAATTTCATCAATGAACGAGACAAACAACGACCTCCTTCGACCCAGGCGCCACGCTTACCACACGCAGAAGAAGATCCTGTTTCTGTAGGCGGTGAATTACCCGAAAGTCAGAGTACAATGGCCCGCACAGGTAACTCTGTGCTAGAACAGCCGTCGCCCCAGCGCATAATCAAGAACAAGAACTATCAGAATAAATTGAAATATCTTCCAAATACCGAGTTTACCGGCGACAAATCCACTTCCAATCCCAACAAGTCGATCTTTATACCACCCCACGAGATCGCTCCCAACTCAACGAGACACGACCTTTCCTATCCCACCAATTCTTCCAACAACTCGCCGTTACACTCGATACCGAATACCTTCAAATATAAGTCACATCCAAACGCCAAAACCAAATCTTTCATTGGCGTGTCAACCCACGATTCCATTGAACAAGAAATTGAACGAGAACCTGAAATTGAACGAGAACCTGAAATAGAACGAGTTCCTGAACATGAACATGGAAATGAACCTGAACGTGGAAATGAACCTGATAATGCCCAGGATCATAATGGGGATCACGGCAAGGACGACTTCACTCCCCCCATAAAGACATCCACTATTAGAAGTTCAGACGCCCCTCCACCTCCCTTACCAGTAAACTCCACCGACTTCAACACTACACCGGATTGGATGCCTGCGGAGTTGGCCGATAAGTGGGTCCCGCCTCCATCCATTGAGAATAATATGAACCACCCAAATTCAGTGAGTGACTGCGCAAAGAATCATCATAATAACATATTGATTAATGATTCAGATACCTCAAACTTCAATTCCTCGGTCAGAATAACCAAAAAACCTGAGTCCACCAACCCTGCCATCGATGATCTAAATTTGGGGTTGGATTTCGCCTCAGGCAATACCATGATCCATAATTCAAACTATAAAACTAACGAGACACCGATGTGGAAGAAGGCAACCAAGGAGTATGAAAATCAAAAGCAACCGAACTTCCATAATATATTTGTTTCAATGGATAAAGAATTACAGGACAGTAACGGTTCCGCCCACTTGTTTAATGACGGCGGCCAAGCAGTCAATAACGTTCTTAACGAGGGCCATTCTCAACAAAATACCAGCCAGAACCAAAATCATTCTATATCTTCGACATTATCAACCCCCATGGCTACCATGTCGAATCATAATTCGTTGCCCAGAAACCCAGTACTAAATAGTAACATCAATGGAGAGCTCGAAAACATACTAGAAGAAGAAACCAAGCAATCATTCAAGTTCCCCAGAAACCCAGAGTCTCCTTTGAAATTGTTTGGTGACAATTATAACACCTATACCAAAGAGAAACTAAGCGGATTGTTACAAAGAATCAACAATAAATCGAATTTACAAACCCCAGTCCAGGAAAACTTGGACTCGAACTATGAAAATGATAAATTACCACCAAGCAGCTTGCTACATAAAGATCACGTAATATTGGAAGAAGATTCGAATTTGTCCCAGAAATTTACAGCTTCTAACCATTCAATTGATAATCTAAATCTTCAAAATGATACCGCAACTCCGCCAAAATTGAAAATTAAGAACTTCACCAAAACTGGATCTTATACAGAGCAACAGTTTTTGCAAAACGCCAATAACGTGTTCAATAATATCCAGAAGCGTGGGTTTAGAGGTAAAGTTGAAGAAGGAGGCTCGATGCATAAGGTCAGCCATTCAAATTCGCATAGCGGTCCCCTTAGATCAATTTCAAATACTCATACGACAGCAACTTCTACTCCTAAAAATTTCAAAATTAGTCAGGAAGAAGACGCATATTCATCGTTTACTTCGGCATTTGGGGATAGTTCGAGTGAAAGTAATTTGCATCAATATAATACTGATGATGGAGTTGAAGTGGTTGCAAATAACGACTATACATCCTTTGACCAGAACCTAACAAGTAATGATAATAGAGAAGACACGATGGACTATCTTCCCAGAATACCATCAGTTGCAAAGCATGTATCCTTAGCACAAAGAAATCAATTCGACAGTACTCAATTCCGCAGCAACCACATGTACAATGATAGTTCTTATACATTTGATGAATTCTCCGATGATAATGACAAACATAACAGAGAGCCAGTTGAAAACTTTGATTCACTTTCAACTAAAAAGTTGAGTAATGGGAAAAATTCCAGTGAAGAATTGGGCCATGCTGCGAATGAACATCTAGCCAAGTATAGAGAAGATACGATTAGTCACCAACCTTCCATCTTACAAAATTCCACCAATATTATGGAACATGACTATCCAGAAATGATGAAAAATAACTTGGAGTATGAACTACAGACAAACCAAGACAATCATAATATAAATAACAGGGTTGCTGAATTAGAAAAATTGATGCAAGATTTGAGTTCTGGTAAGTTAGTGGAAGAACTTAGAGCCTTAAGTTTTGAAAACGCTAGATTAAGAGAGGAACTAGAACATAAATCCGATAGTGATCTGAACATTAAGCCAGATGAAGTTGATCCTACGACTTATAAGGAGTGGAGTGAAATCGATAGATCGAAGTACAAGGAATGGAGCGAAACTTCAATTGATAACGTAGATTTTACGCAAGAGGATTACGACAAGATGCAAAACTTCATAAAATGGAAAAGAGCCTCACAGTTAAAATTACTGGAATCTCCTCGTGATGTGTATCAGAGATATAATGGTTCTTTAGGAAACATTTCCGGCTTGGGTCCAGTTGGTATAATCAAAGATCGTAGTAGTACCGAACAATCTGTAATTAGAGGACGGGTTAAACCAGGAATCGAATTGCCAATTGCATATGAAAATATGGTACTTGATATTAAGAATCAAAAATGGATTTCAACGAGTCAAGACAAGAAGGATCAGTTCAGAAGTAGTCTAGATTCGATAGAGGATTTGGTATCCGAAGATGAAGCTATAGAGCCTCCATTCCAAGCCACCAGAGCCAAAAAGAATTCCTTCCACAATTTGCAACCTAAAAATCTCAAAAACTCTACAAAGGGGAATAAATTGGAGGTTTCCTTTCATTTGCCACATCTGGAGCTCGACAAGATCAATGAAAAAGTTCCTATTAGTGATTTAGAATCACATATCACTGATAGGAGTCCATTGAGTGACGATGTTACCCAAATATCCCAATTGGATGATATTACATTCACACAAACTCAAAAGAGATTAGTGTCAGTGATAACAGAAATTCTTTCTGGAGGAGAAAAATTTGATGACATATCATGGAATAAAGTTTTTGAAATCAATTTAATGGGCTATCAACTAGATAGTATAAAAGACCTCAACAAGTTCCTTCCTAACTTGCGAAGTATTAATTTATCAAAAAATGAAATAAAGTTTCTAGATGGATTACCAAAACAAGTTTTGAATTTGAATTTGTCTTTTAACAATATTGAAAATATCACTTCTTTTTATCAATACAAAGACTTGCAATACTTGAATGTCAGTAATAATAGACTTATTAACTTGACAAATTTTGGTAAGAATATTCATTTGACTCAGTTGAATGTGTCCAATAATTTGATTAATTCTATCAATGGAATCAATAGCTTAATAAATCTTACAAGATTGGATTTATCACAGAATCAAATAAAAGGAGAGGTGGATTTCTCAAAATTCAGTTTATATAACTTGCAAGAGATCAACATGTCAGAAAACAAAATTGATACGGTCAAGGGACTAGAGAATGTTCCGAATCTTAGGATTCTTAATTTTAACGAAAATGAATTGAACACAATCACTTGCAATGGAAAACATCAGCATTTGAAAAAACTATTACTTAAATTTAATAGTTTAAAATCAATTGATTTAGAGGTATTCCCTTTCCTTCGGGTATTGAGATTGGACGGGAACTCATTAAATCAAATTACTGATATTAAGAAGCTCAAGTTCCTAGAAGAAATTTCCTGTAAATCTCAACATAGTGAACAGATGTTGGAACAAATATTCAGGGGTTCTAAAGATGTACAGGTATTAGATTTATCAGGGAATTCCAATTTCAGTTTAATTGAAAACGGAAAATTAACTAATGGTTTAAGAGAAGAAGGTATAAACAGTTTGGAAATTTCCAAGAAGATTCCAAGATTGAACCCATTTTTAAATGTCAATAGATTGATTTTGTCGGCGATGAATCTTAGCAAGATTCCAGAAAGTATGGGTCAGCTATTCCCTAATGTCCGAGAATTAAACTTGAATTTTAATAAGCTATACCATATAAAGGGATTATCTCAATTTAAGAATTTGAAGAAACTTTGTATGGTTAGTAATAATATCAATAGAACTGAAACCATAATTACAGGATTGATTGGGGCAAGATTTACTTTGAAAGTTCTAGACTTGAGACTTAATCCTTGCAATATTGAACTCTATCCCTATGTGTTTAATCCCCAAGAATTGGATTACGCCAATTTACAAAAATCAGACAAGAATATTAGTCCAATTCAGCTTGAAACATTAGATGATATTGAAAGCTTTGCAATTCATTATCAATCGCTAAGTAAAAGTATTGATGATTGGATTGAGAGAGATACCAAGTTTGTTAGCAAGTTGTCAAATGAGAGTAATAATAAAGTGAAACAAAGATTGAACTATGAAACTTTATTAATCAATTTCTTCAAAAGATTGAAGAGATTGGATGGAGGGTTAATATCCCGAGAGAAGAGGGGTACATTTAAGTTGACCAATTGATAACAAGTAGTGTTAGCGGGTATAAATGCAAAATAAAGATCACGTCTGTCCGCTAGAGGAATTAAAATGTTAGGTATTGAAACAAAAATTAATGCCTTGATGTAGCCTTGGTAGATTGTAAGAGATTGGGGATTAGCGGCACTTCCCGATTTGGGAGCGGGATGCGGAATTTTGATACAGTTCAAGTCGTTATATAAGAGCTCGACAATATTCCCAGATTGATGCCCTCCATAACTCACAATATATTCACACTCAAATAATATAGTATGATATCTACAAGAGTTAGTCTCCAATGGCCACCAGCCGAACCAGAAGAACATTCACACACAATGGTGTTTACTTCGCCGGATGCACACTATGTTGACATTAGAATCTTAAAGAAGCATTATCCTTATCTTCAATCTGAAGACCAACCGGACGAACTATTCATTGAAGATGTTTTTGAGTGGGCAATGGCAGGAATTGAGAAGCCAATCGAGGGAACAAATAAAATTGAATTTCTCTGCTCAATTGATTCGCAACCAATTGTCAAAGCAATTAAGCTGGGACTGCAGGTACAACCAGGACCACCAGATATTGGAAACTTTAGCAAGATTGAAGGCAGTCTTGATAGAAGAGAAGACGGGGAAATGGAACATCCAGATACCGGCAAAGTGCTGCCATTTGTCGAGATCTGGAGATCGTTGGACCCTGCAAACCATACTCCAACCAAGGAAGTTCGGGAAGACGCCGACGCCAAAATTCCGTGTAGCGTGCTTGAGATTTCTGGCTCCGAACAATATACCGGTAAACTTATCCATTTGGGCAAGTGGACCCAAGGGCTTGTGCACGATAAAAGTACCAATGCATTGCACGTAATCAGATCCTTTAGAAACGACTCGGGATGGGAACACCTTATCAAGTATGGGGTAACAAGTATATTCCCCATTGACTTTAGTGGCCCTGTAGGCTCCGTAACTCCAGTAAATAAGCATGGCTTTGCATGGAAGTGTATAGAAAGAGTAGAGTAAATTATATGTTCATCAGTCGCTGTCGCATGTGTAACCACCAACCAAATTGCAGATCCCTTCTAATTTCTACCTAACGGCAGCTTTGTCTACACTTTTCTATTTAACGTGGGCTCAACTGTCGTCTCCCTGCGAGGCTATCGTGATCGCGCGCCTCTCCGAATCTTATCCTGTTCGTTGCGGGCGACAAAAATTTACGGGCAAAATTTTAAGCTAGCGACTGTGAAGTAGTTACTCTTACTATAACCAAGCTTGACTATGTCTGGAGAAAGTTTGTATGTATAGTGATAGAAAGTTGCGACGATCAATTTCGAACAGCATGACGGCCGTAGAACCCGATCCAATGGATCTTGTGGATCATATTCAACCCGGACCATCGTTACACAGGGGGATGACATGTTACTAACACAGATAGACTATTCATTTTGGCAGTTATTGTCAACGCCATTAACTTGTTCTCACAAGTTTTCTTTACTATCATGTACTCTGATTTAGAGTGTGATTACATCAACCCTATTGAATTATGTAACAAATTAAACCCATGGTTTATTCCTGAAGCTGGTTTGCACGGATTCATCACCGTTTTATTCTTGGTAAACGGTTACTGGTTCCCGTTCTTGTTAAATGCTCCATTGTTTGCTTACAACGTCAACAAATTCTTGAACAAAATTCACTTGTTGGATGCCACCGAGATTTTCAGAACTTTATCCAAGCACAAGAAAGAATCATTTGTTAAGTTGGGTTTCCACTTGTTAATGTTCTTCTTTTACTTGTACAGAATGATCATGGCTTTGGTTGCAGATGACAATTAGCTGAAAATAAAGTTGTATCAACCATGAACCAACCCACACTTGCAATCTAACTTCTTACCATCGCAAACACCCCATCTAATTCTTCAGATTTTCTTTTTGTCTGAATCATATCAGACTAAACTTGCTTCGAGTGTTTCATAAAGAAGTGGTAGTCGGTGGCTTCTATTTGTACTACTGTTGTTCCTCCTCATAATTCAGACTTTTTATTAAAAAAATTCCATTTACGTCTACGATGTATACTTGGCCTTTTGATATTTCATGTTCCGCTTGATTTCACTCTACGTTTGTTTGTCTTGTATAGTTATATTAGGAGATTAATCTTTACAATATACAGTCTCTATCTTATTTATCATTTTATACCATTTCATCGTCCAATTGTTGAAGCTTCTCATTCACCACCGTTAACTTGCTGAAGATGCCTGATCTTGGGTTAATCACTCGTCTTAGCTTGGCCAAACCATTACTTACGCCTTCGCTGACATTATCTAGCTCCACTTGAGGCAGTTGTTCCTTCAATTGTTTCAATTGTTCTTTAATAGTTACCAACTCATCAACTCTTTTCTTTTTGTCGCCAAACCCAAGTCTTACCTGATTCAATTCATTTCCTACCTGAGTATGCTGATTTCTTAACTCATATATTTTACGCCTCATTTCATTCTTCATTCTTTGGGTCTGCGTGATTTGCTGTGATATGGCATTAATGCTGGCATGGGTGTCCATGAGTCGGTCCAAATGATACTGAACATGCACCTTGTAGGACTCGTCAAGAAGCGACTGTTTGGAAGAGTCTGTGCCGAACTCTGCCACCAAATGCTTGAGAACATCAAGAGTATGAATTTTGGTCCTCTTATCTCTATTCCTACTACTGGTAAGCCTTTCAACGTTGACTACCAATGGCTTTTGTATTTCGGTCCGTTTTGTCTTCGATAACGGAACTGGAGGACTGGATGGGGTCTGAGGCATTCTAGGACGTGTAGTCCTGGCTTCCGGCAGATTTGATCTGACAGAATTGGCTCTGGTGACTTTAGTTGCGTTGGGCTTACGACCTTTGGGTTTGACGGTTTTGACATTGGCAGCTTTTGGTTTGGATACCTTGGCTGTAGTTAATTTGGCTTGTTTCAATAAATGCTGGCGTTGCTTAACGTTGGCTTTAATTTGGCTCATCTTGATGCTGAGGTCTTCATTGTCATGTTCTGGAAGGGGATGATCATTTGTAGGTGATGCAAAACTATCCATGAGCTTGGAAGTCTTCATTCGCCTAGATACTAAAGATTTAGTGTATTCAATGCTATCGTCCAGAGTTGATTTCTGGCTACTCGGCAATACCGATGACTCTACCTTCCGTGGCCTGCCTCTATTAGACTTTAATTTCCTTGGTCTTCCGACCTGTTTTGGGGTAGGAGCATCCACTTCCGCTTGAAAAGCTTCGTTATCCATGTTATCGTTATGATTTGGTTCATCATCATATGTTTCAAGTATTGTTTTGTCAATCGGAGACTCGGTTTTGGAGCCTGTGGGATTAGCTTTGTTGGTTCTGATGCTTAAAGGAGTGGAATTCAAACTGTGTGAGCTTCTTCGTCTAAATCGTGGTAGGTTTTCTATATCTTCCGACTTTACAAAAGCTGACTCTAATCCCTTTAGACTGGCTCTCTTTCTGTTGGGTTTGGACACAATCTCAAATCCGTCGACTTGGACATTTCTCAATCTGGATGTTAGTAAAATGACAACTCAGACATTTTTAATCGTTATACATACCCTGAACCTCGGATTCTGGCTTCTTTTCGTACGTTTGGTTCAGTCATCTGTCCTACTAGTGTTATTGATCCGATGTTTTGAAGACGCGGTTGCAGCCATAGCCAAAAAAATAAAAATATAGCGAGAAATAGTGACGAAAAAAAAGTTAGGGAGAAAGTACCGCGGAGAGATCAACATAACTAGCGAGAAATAATTCACTACTGAGCGCAGTGGCTTTTGCAAAGACTAAAATAGATGGTAATAAGTACCAAGCAGTACGAGGAACCTAGCTTATCCGACAACTAACTAACTAGCTAAGTAAACAATACTGCTTATAGTATTCGACACTACAGGCATTTATAGTAAATTTTATATTATTATACAGATTCACTATGGAGTTTTCTACAAACTTGTTAACTTGGAGCTAACTAGTTTATTGTTGAGAAAAGTGTTCCAATAAGATGTTTCTTTCAGCAGAATCAGCACCCCAGTTCTTGACGACAACACATGAAGCACCAACAACCTTTCTGGCGTTACCTTCTCTGTCTAATTGACAAAGACCAGCCCATTCACCTAATAATTTGGCGTCAGAGACCTTGATCAATGGGATCTTTTCTTCAGATTCGTTACATAAAGCTTCAACCAACTTAATGATAGATTCTTCAGTAACAGAGTCACAGAGAACACATAATTGGGCTTCTCTTCTAGAAAGAGCCTTGGATGCTTCTCTTAAACCTCTGGCTAAACCATCGTGAACTAAAGAAGTTCTCAAGACAACCTTTAAGGCATCTTCGATGGAGATGGATCCGGATTCTTGTTGTTCAACGGCAACTTCTTCGATAATTTGTTCTTGTTCAACGTCAGACATTTTGTAGTAATTAGACTTCTTCGACAGTGGTTCTGCTCAGTGCTTAAATCTCTCTTCCCATGTAACTGGTTTTGGTTAAGTTTTTTTTTCACGATGGAGGTACCGACAGGAAGGGCCGAAATGACACAAAATTGCACACAGCTGATTTTTCAACTAGGGCACCAGCCCTAATGAGTCACGTGTTACATGGACAGCCATTGCCCTTTACTGGCCCAGCAGCGAATGGAGTTGTGGGGGTGGTTGCGAAACCAGGTCCAGAGGTCCAACAGGTTGAACCACAGCTACAGTTAACCGGATTATAATGACGAGTTTAAATTAATGTATATACGCATATTACGAATCAAATTCCCTATATATGTTTTCAAAAGATTACTCTATGAGAGGCTGAACTTGATATCTTCTGAAGTGATTTAAATTTATAATATCGCAAGCACGGATCGGAAAAAGCAAGAGTCACAACTAATAACTAGACAGAGTATTAACAAGCGAATAAAGCTTAGAATTAAATATAGAACAACATGTAAGGATCGACAACCTTTAGTCGATGTAGAACTTTAGAGCAGATGGAATTATAATTCCATTTCTTCAGCACCAAAAGGTTTATGTCCATCATCACTATCATCATCAATGGCATTTTCGTTATCCAAACTCATGCTGTCATGTTGATCATCATCATCAACAACGACAACCGGTCTGCCCGAATCGGAAGTCGAGCCTACACCTCCACCAATGACTCCACCAATGGCTCCACCACTTCCAGAGCTGGAACGTTGCGCAGTTGCATACGATGTATCATCTTCGCCATCTTCATCCTCAAAATCAACATCGAAGAAATCATCGTCGGTTCCAGTAATTAGTTGATAAATAAGCTTTGCTTCACTTACAATTCCATCGTAACTTATTTCCGAAGATGGCATATTGGAGAACACAATATCTCCACCAGAGTCCTTGAGGTTTTTCAAGATGACGTTCTGGTGTGATTCATCCGGGTGGAAAATGTTTGAAAGATCAGGCTTTATATACGACTTTTGAACGTAGCCCAATTTACAAACGACATCAAGCGATTTTTTAGGAACAAAGCTTTGTAAAGAAGTACCCAACTTGAACGAGTTAACCAAAACTGGAGTACCTTTGGAATTAATTACAAAATCCTGCTCATCCAAAACATCCTCCAATTCAGAAGAAGAAGAGGATTCGCGTAATAATGAAGCCTCCATCTTCTCATAGGCAGACTCCAAATCAAGCTTGGCACGGTTGAGATCCTGCTCAGTTGAATGACTGAACCAGATAGATTGTCCTTCAGGGCAAACCCCAGTTCCCCCGTTCTGAATTATTACTTGAACAGAGTGTTCATTGTTGGTAGGTAACGATTGCGGAGGAAACACGACAATGGTGGAAGATTCTTGATCTGACATCCATTCCTTACAGTCTCTTCTAACAACAGTTATCAATCTTGTTATATTGTGGGCCTTTAAATCGGCCGTGATATCGTCGTAGCCTGATTGTATGAACTTGGGGATTTGGGTTGGTGAAATTATCAACTTCTCATTGATTTTAACTCTACTGCCATCATTGAATCTTGCAGTCTTAGTCTGAGGATCATAATCAGTTAAAGTAGTATCTAATTTATAAGTTGTACCAGCAACTGCAGCACTACGACAAAATCCTTGAGAAATTTCACCCGGCCCACCATACTTGGAAACCATTACGGGGAAATTACCATACACATCAAATGAACTCAAGAATCTTTTAATTCTTGCCAAGGCTTCTGGAGTCTTCGTGTCACTTTTGATACATAAACCTAATGAATACACAAGTTCGTTGACTTGCGTCAATTCCAAGCTGAAAGTTTTACCTAAAAACTCATTGATTGAAACCTTTGAAGAATCTAATATCAATTTTTTCTTGATTGGATCGTTATTATCCTGAAGAATAAACTTCAAGAATTTCATTAAATATCTTTTATTCATCAAGCTTAAAGATTTATCAGTGAAGATATCTTCCTTTGTTGTTGAATTGGTAACTCGTTTGTTGAAATCATCATTCTCGAAAACATGAAAGTTGCTAAGACTCTGAAACTCCAAATACTTGTAAACCCTTGAACTGACTAAAAGTGCAAGTAAATCCGACTTGCAGAACATAATCTTAGGAGTTAAATCAATTCCGTAATCTTTGCTGTTGAATTTATTGGTTGATTTGCCTCCTGGAATGTAAATTTGAGCATCTTGAAAATGCTGGACCTTGCCTGAATTAACTTCCAAGCACCACTTCTTTAATTGTTCGATGGTCAAAGTAGAAGAAGAGTCTCCGTAATATGATTTGTTGTCAATATGAAGCACCGAAACCCCTTGCCACGATAATGCAGCAGCAAGAATGCTCTCAGTCAAACCAGTTCCCATAATCAAAACGTCACACAGTTCCAACTTAAGACTATGGTCCTGGGGCTTTTCCAACCCTGCCAAGTGTGGGATCACCGGAGGAGTGTAAGACATAGAAGGCCTTCTTTCTGCCATAGACTTACGTCTTTCTGACCGATTATGATAAGGTGGCATGATGGTTCAGGTCCTTTCTATTTGATGGAATTTAACAAAAACCGAATTGGTTGTGGAATGATTTAGCAATATAGGTATGTTAAACTTGTCGATATAAGAAATGCAAAGAATTTGGATGATTCTAACTTATGTAAGATCAATGTTGTCCAAGGATTTTGCAGAAAATTCTCCTACGTAATCTTAACTTCCACTTAACTAATAAAATTTTTTTTGCAGTTGGCACCAAACGTTGAGTATTTAAACACACAATCAATACCTAGGCGTAGTTCTTCAAATTGCAGATGATCCTGTTCAATAATAATCTATGTATTTGTTTGAATTCAGTTACACTAAATCTTTTCTCTGTTACTCTTACTTGATTTATTCTTTGACTCTATCTGTTCATTTCTTTATTAAAAACTCTCGATTTTCGTGTGGCTGGCAACAGTTTTTTTTCTGCACCGTGATCAAGCGAGACAAAGCGAGGAAAAAGTCGGAGGTAATAATAACAGCTCTCTTCGGAGGTAACGTGGGGGGAGGGGGGGAGGAAAAAGAGAGTTACGGAAAATACAGAACGAAAAAGCTTATACTTCAAGGCGCCGCAATCTTGAATGGAGGTGACTAAAATTGCTTGCTCTGTCTAATAACTCAATTCTACAAAATCGCCCTAAAATCGTTGTCTTGAATGTGGACCTTCGGGTGTCTTAGATTATCTGTTAGAGTGTTTACAGCACGCCCCGTAATTTGTAATTGCCGTAAACATTTTTTTTTCTTATTTTCCTTGTAATTTTCATACACTGGAGTAAAACGGTTCAAAACCTTCTTGAGATTACGAGTGGGGTTAGTCCCGAGCCGTCGGATGTTCTGATCCGGCTAAACTTCAAACGAGACTGATGTTTTGTTTAGTATATCCATTACGCAGATTGAGTCATTTATATTCCGAAGGTATATCGACATGTCGTTGACCTTATCAATCCAGTGATCCCAGTTCCGGATTCCAAATTGCGTCCTGTGATAGTCATTAACCGCGTCACGTGAATACACATAATTAATCCGCATTAGGTCAGGTACCGCGTCGTCCTGGTGAGCGTTAATATCTGCATCAAAATATTTGATGCAAAACTGAACCCACGTCAGCGCGTCACGTGCTACGGTATCTGATCAAAATTCCGGTTTTTAGCCTCACAAGAGAAGCAACAAGAACCAGGCACAATGACAGAACGCATTGACCGAGCACTCAACGGAACGTACATTTCTGATCCTTCGGAAAATGCTGATCAGGATACAAAGCCCAGCTACCAAAGTGAGTCGGCCTTGGTTCAATCTCCCGAGGCCCAGTCACAAAAACCGACCCAAGCTAGCCCGTTTGGCGAGACCAGAGGTTCTCTTCTCTTGGCCTGGCAGGTAAAAGACAAACATTGTCTTGTGATCGGATCAGGTGAAGTTGCATTGAGCCGAATTCTTCATTTGATCCGTGCCCAGGCAAAAATCACTGTGGTCACAGGCACTTCGAAAGACATCCATTCCGAAATTCTTCGACTCAACACCAATGGAGAAATTCACAATTTGATAGAAAGAGATTACCTCTCCTCGGACTTGACTATCTACGAAAACATCAACAATTCAATTGGAGATTTTGAATTAATTGGGCCCGAAAATTACTCACAGATTGACCATCAAGTAAAGAGTGAAATATTCGCTATTGTGTGTTGCTGCATTGATGATTATGAGTTGTCCACCAAAATTTATTATCAATGCAAGTACTTGAGATTACCGGTGAATATTGCCGATAAACCTCCCTTGTGTGATTTTTATTTCGGATCGATGTTTAATCAAGAGAACCTTCAAATCATGATATCTACCAACGGTAAATCGCCTCGACTTTCCAAACTAATCAAAGATAACATAGCCAAAGAATTCGAAGGCATTAACTTGAACCTAGCTGTTGAAAACTTGGGATTGATAAGGTCTAGATTGAGAGAAACAGTGGTCATAGACGACGACTTGACTAGCATCGATACCAGGATGAATTGGATCAAAACATTGACCGATTTCTTTTCCTTGAAACAGTGGAGCGAAATAACTTTGATACCCCCAACTTCTGCTCCCCCATACGATAATAGGTTCAAATACATTGACAATATCATCAAGTTCTTTCCCGACTATCCTCCTACGGAGTATGATGAGTTTGTCAAGGCTGTCTGCAATTAAAAATAATTATTTATCATTGTCTATTATAGAACTACGTATTATGTATAGTGGATTCTAATTGGGATCCTGAGCTTAGGTAATATCAAAGTAATTAAATTAATTGTATCGTAAATTGATGTCTTTCTACAATGGCAATTCTTCGTGCACAAACAACTTTTTGCCTCCACCACCAACATACTCTCCTACAATATGGCCGTCTCCTCTCAACTGGTATTGATAACTAACCAAACCATCTAAACCAACTGGTCCTCTGGCATGTATTTTGTTGGTACTGATACCCACTTCAGTGCCGAAACCGTATCTGAAACCGTCGGCAAACCTAGTAGAACAGTTCCAATAAACACCGGCAGAATCAATAGATTTCAAGAACTTATCGGCAGTTTGTTTATTTTCGGTGACAATACAGTCGGTATGTTTCGATGAATGGACATTGATATGAGCTATGGCATCTTCAACAGATTCCACCAATCTCACTGAGATATCAAACGACAAGTACTCCTTGTCAAATGAATCCCCGACAGTATCCTTGACAAATTCTTTATTGATATCTTTACCAAGAATAGCCCTGACTTCTGGTGTCACATGGATAGTGACTCCCGCCAGAACCAATGACTGGAGGATGGAATTAATGGTGGCATGGTCGATATTTTCGTTGATCAAGAGCTGTTCGGCAGCATTACATCCTGCAGGATAATTAGTCTTTGAGTCCACCACAATTCTGGTTGCCTTTTCTACGTCAAACCGTCTGTCGACATAAATCGAACATATTCCATCAGCATGGCCCATTACTGGGATCTTGGTATTACTTTTGATGTTTCTAACAAGCTCATTGGAACCTCTTGGAATAACCAAGTCAATATACTGGTCCTGAGATAATAGATCACCCACTTCATTCCTGGATTGGATAAGTTGAATTGCATTGGCAGGAACATCTGTTTCGTTCAAGCTTGTGTTCACAATCTCACTCATGACTTTAAACGTTTGGTACGATTCCTTACCACCTTTCAATATCGCAGAGTTCCCAGATTTAATTGCCAACGCAGTTATGTTGGCAATCACTTCAGGTCTGGATTCGAAGATGATTAACAACACCCCAATTGGTGCGGTCACCTTAAACAAGTTCAAACCTTCATCAAGCTTACGAGCCAAAGTCACTTTTCCAACAGGATCTTCTAAGTTGGCTACATCCAAAATACCCTGCAACATAGTATCAAACTTGCCGGCGTTGGAAAGATCTAATCTCTTGACCAAAGATGGCGACAATTGAGCGTCCTGGGCATTTTTCATATCAATCTGATTAGCCTCCAAGATCTCGGCCTTTCTTTCTTTTAAAGCATTATGTATCTGTTCCAAAGCATACGTTCTCTGTGTGTCGCTGAGCGTCTTGAGTAAGGAAAACGCCACGTTGGCACCCTTGGCTATCGCTTCTGCCATCTTGTCCTCTTCTTGGTCTCTGACTCAGGAAGTCTGGAGATTTTAACTATCGGGCGCGGTCACGTGGCCCGATTATTTTTCGTGTTTGGCGTGGCTGAAGCTGGTCACAACAGCTATATTTGGAACGAAGGCACTTACGATTCCAGTGGTATACAGTGATTGAATTGTGTTAGATTCAAAGTCATCGAATCAAGCGACAATTGAAAGCACGAGCTTTTGACAGATCATCTATTCCTGACCTTGCCCACAATGTCCCGGAAGTATCAACCACCATATGATCTGAATCTGGAAAACCGATTTGATGGCGGCTCCAATCCTTTTGACGATGGGCCCAATGATCTCATAGATCTCGATGGACCACAGAATACCCACGAAAATACTCAGGAAAACCCCTATTCCTCATTCGGAGGCCAACAAGAGTATTCATCTAATAGTAAAACCAATCAGCCTTATGATCCTTTTGATGATAATTTTCTTCTTTCAGATGAAGAATACGAGCATGAAACAACCACAACAGCAGGATCTGGACCAAATTCGTATACTCAAGGACGTCAAGTTCCATTACTATCCACGTCCAATCCTGCGCAGAAGAAGACTGGGTTCTTTGGTAATAAAACTCCAACCAATTCCGAGTACATTGGTATGAATGATTTTAACGATGCACCCGTGTCGGATCAGGGTCAGTCCGATTTTGATATACGTAAAATTTACAACAGGTTCAAAGCAAAACTACCTGGAAGTTCCCATAATCCAAATAACATCGATAAATACCAGACCTCAAAGGAACCACGTCAAATATTTGTCATGAATCAGGGTGCCAATTCTTCATTTGGATACTTTGGAAACTATATTTCAACTACAAAATATAATATAGCTACATTTATACCCAAATTTTTTTTTGAACAATTCAGTAAATACGCCAATTTATTCTTCTTATTTACTTCAATTATTCAACAGGTTCCTCATGTTTCGCCAACAAACAGATATACCACCATTGGTACTTTGACAATTGTTTTGTTGGTTTCTGCCATAAAAGAAATCTCCGAAGATTTCAAAAGAGCAAATGCTGATAAGGAATTAAATAGAACTAAAGTGTTGGTGTTGGACCCTGCCACTGGAAGTTTTGGCTTAAAGAAATGGATTCAAGTTCAAGTTGGTGATGTTGTCAGAGTTAATAATGAAGAACCGTTCCCTGCAGATTTATTACTTTTGGCTTCGTCTGAACCCGAAGGTTTATGTTACATTGAGACCGCCAATTTGGATGGTGAAACCAACTTGAAGATCAAACAAGGAACAGTAGAAACTACTTATTTGGTGAATCCTAGAGATATTGTGAACGATTTGGCGAGGTCAGAAATTATCTCCGAACAACCTAATTCTTCTTTATATACCTATGAGGGTAATTTGAAAAATTTCGGTTCTAGCGGAGACATACCTTTAAGTCCAGAACAGCTCTTGCTAAGAGGTGCCACTTTAAGAAACACCCAATGGATTCATGGTGTGGTTGTCTTCACCGGTCACGAAACCAAATTGATGAGAAATGCCACCGCTACCCCTATCAAGAAGACTGACGTCGAAAGAATTATCAACTTACAGATTCTTGCATTGTTTGCAATCTTGATTACTTTATCCCTTGTTTCTACGATCGGTAATGTAATCAAGATAACTGTCGATAGCAAAGATCTAGGCTACTTATATCTCGATGGTACCAACAAGGCAAAACTCTTCTTCCAAGATATTTTGACTTATTGGATTTTATTCTCGAATTTAGTACCTATTTCCTTGTTTGTTACTGTTGAAATTATAAAGTATTACCAAGCATATATGATTGGAAGTGACTTAGATATGTATGATGAGGAGACTGATACCCCTTGTGGTGTGAGAACCTCGTCATTGGTTGAAGAATTAGGACAAATTGACTATATTTTTAGTGATAAAACCGGTACTTTAACTAGAAATATCATGGAGTACAAAAGTTGTACTATTGGTGGAAAATGTTACATTGAAGAAATCCCCGAGGACGGTCATCCGCAAGTTGTGGATGGTATTGAAATAGGTTTCCATACATTTGAAGATATGGCTCGTGATTTACGCGATACTTCGAGCCAGCAATCGGCAATTATCAATGAGTTCTTTACTTTATTGAGTACCTGTCACACAGTTATTCCTGAAGTTAATGAATTCACTGGTGAAATCAAATATCAAGCGGCTTCACCAGATGAGGGTGCATTGGTCGATGGTGCAGCTAAAATGGGCTATAAGTTTATAATTCGTAAACCAAAGAGTGTCACTATTGAAAACACATTAACTCTGCAGAAATCGGAATACGAATTGTTGAACATTTGTGAATTTAATTCGACCAGAAAGAGAATGTCTGCAATCTTTAGGTGTCCTGATGGTATTATTAGATTGTTCTGTAAAGGTGCTGATACTGTTATATTGGAAAGATTATCACAAGAAGAAGAACAGCCGTTTGTCACTGCAACTTTGCGTCATTTGGAAGAGTTTGCGGTAACTGGATTAAGAACTTTATGTATTGCCTCTAGAATTATTTCCGACGAAGAATACGCTGCTTGGTCATCAAGATATTATGAGGCATCAACTTCTTTAAATAACAGAGGTCAGATGTTGGATGACGTGGCTGAAGAAATTGAAAAGGGCTTGTTTTTGCTAGGTGCAACTGCTATTGAAGATAAATTGCAAGATGGTGTTCCTGAAACAATTCATACTTTACAAACTGCAGGAATTAAGATCTGGGTATTGACTGGTGACAGGCAAGAAACCGCCATCAATATCGGTATGTCTTGTAAATTATTAAGTGAAGACATGAATCTATTGATTATTAATGAAGAGACCAAAATAGATACGAAGTTGAACTTGGAAGAAAAACTTGCGGCTATTCAAGATCATCAATTTGATGTTGAAGATGGAACCTTGGATTCCACATTAGCATTGGTTATTGATGGACATTCTTTGTCATTCGCATTGGAACCAGATTTAGAGGATTTGTTCATTCAATTGGGTTCAAGATGTAAAGCGGTTGTTTGTTGCCGTGTCTCTCCATTACAAAAAGCGTTGGTGGTCAAGATGGTTAAACGTAAGAAGAAGGGATCTTTATTATTGGCTATCGGAGACGGTGCCAATGATGTGTCTATGATTCAAGCAGCTCATGTTGGTGTAGGTATAAGTGGACAAGAAGGTATGCAAGCAGCTAGAAGTGCCGATGTATCAATTGGACAATTCAAGTACTTGAGAAAGCTTTTATTGGTTCATGGAGCATGGTCCTATCAACGTATTTCAAATGCTATTTTGTACTCGTTTTACAAAAACATTACGTTGTATATGACTCAGTTTTGGTTCGTTTTTGCCAATTGTTTCTCGGGTCAATCTATCATCGAATCATGGACATTGACTCTTTATAATGTTATGTTCACAGTGTTTCCGCCTTTCGTGTTGGGTGTTTTTGATCAGTTTGTTAGTGCAAGGTTATTAGACAGATACCCACAATTGTATCAATTAGGTCAAAAGAAGAAGTTTTTCAATGTTACTATTTTCTGGAGTTGGATCATCAACGGGTTTTTTCACTCGGGTATTATCTTCATATGTTCCGTTTGCATTTACAGGTACATGGACGCCACTTCGGGTGGATTGTTGGTAAATAACTGGTCTTGGGGAACTGCCGTTTATACAACTTGTACTTTAACAGCTTTGGGTAAAGCAGCTTTGGTGGTTACTATGTGGACTAAGTTCACTTTAATTGCAATTCCGGGCTCATTTTTATTGTGGTTGTGCTGGTACCCATTTTATGCTACAATTGCACCATTAATTAATGTTTCACAAGAATATCGTGGTGTATTAAAAGCTACTTATCCAAGTCTTACATTTTGGACCATGGTTTTCGGTGTGAGTGTCTTGTGCTTGTTACGTGATTTCGCTTGGAAATATTTCAAAAGAAGATACAACCCGGAGAGTTATCATTATGTCCAAGAAATCCAGAAGTATAATATTCAAGATCATAGACCTAGAATGGAGTTGTTTCAAAGAGCGATCAGAAAGGTCAGACAAGTTCAAAGAATTAAGAAACAAAGAGGATTTGCCTTCTCCCAGGTCGAAAACCAAAACCAAGAAAAGATTGTTAGGCTTTATGATACTACTAAAAAGAGAGGAACTTTTGGCGAATTATCCGAAAGTCAATGAACTTAGAAGTCATAAACGTGATGTATTTTACAACTCAAATTTTCATGCTCTAACAACTATAAATTGTAAAGCATTCATATACATAAATAGTATCCGTACAGCTCTCAAAAGATAGAATTCATAATCAGTATAGGTTTCTGTAGTGATCGGTGCGTGCACGACCGCACCCACCCATCGATCAATTTTTGAATCATCGAAGCGGTGTCAATGACACCAGTAGAAGTCCTCCGGCCAAGCAAGATGAGCGATGAAAAAGTGGAACCAAAGGTAGTCCTGCCTATCAAGAATGAAGACGAGGTTGCCGATGCGGAGTCTAAACTCTCTAACAAAGAAATCAAGGAGATGAAAAAGAAAGAGAAGGCAGCTAAGAGAGCAGCCCAGAAAGAAGCCAGTGGAATAACTCCTGAACAACAGGAAGAACTTGCCAAACAAAAAATGGAAAAGAAAAAACAGCTGCAAACTGCTACGAACAGTAATTTGAAAAAGCAATTGGATCAAACTTTGATCAAGGATAATGGTGCCAAAAAAATGGTTCCTAATTTGTTCAGTCACTTGGAAACGAGAGAACAAAGAAACGCATCGTCACCATCCATTTCACATATTGTTCATCCGTCTGTGCTTTCATTGACCTTAAAATACTCCAACTACAAAATTGTTGGATCAATCCCAAGATTAAGAAGTATGATGGAAGTATTTAAAATAGTTATACAAGGTTATCAAACTCCTGAAAATACTACCTTGACTAGACACCTAACGGGACATTTATCTCATCAGATTGAGTACTTGAAAACAGCACGTCCTTTATCAATTTCCATGGGAAATGCTATAAGATGGCTTAAACAAGAAATATCACACATTTCTATTGATACCACTGATTCACAAGCTAAGGAAATATTGTGTCAAAGCATCGATGATTTTATTAGAGAGAAGATTGATTTGAGTGACCAATTAATAATACAGTATGCTTCTCATCATATTACCAACGGTTCGACCATTCTTACTTACGGGCACTCCCATGTATTGGAAAACTTGTTCAAACATTGTGTCTTGGAACAAGGCAAGAAATTCAATTTAATTGTGGTAGATTCGAGACCATTGTTTGAAGGTAAAAAGTTGATAACCAATTTAGTAAACTCCTATCATTCCAAACAACAGGGAGATGCTGACTCTGAGGTATCGTCTGTT
Organism: Suhomyces vadensis; assembly: GCA_030575035.1. Lineage (NCBI taxonomy): Eukaryota > Fungi > Ascomycota > Pichiomycetes > Serinales > Debaryomycetaceae > Suhomyces > Suhomyces vadensis. The sequence continues at coordinate 187,132 of JAJMGK010000002.1, read as the reverse complement.
TTCAGCAAAGAAAACAGTTCGATCACTGGCGGAGAGGCCGAATCTATAATCGATTCAAACGAAGAATTTGGACCATCTATCACCAAGGAAAATATCAAGGTAACGTACGTTCTTATTAACTCGCTCTCTTCAACTATTCTTAAGGATGTTGACTGTGCATTCTTGGGTGCACATGCCATGTTATCGAATGGTAGATTGTATTCGCGTGTTGGTACCGGTTTGATTGCCATGATGTGTCATACCAGAAACATCCCAGTATTAACATGCTGTGAATCTATTAAATTCTCGGATAAAGTCCAATTAGATTCGGTAACCACCAATGAATTAGCCGATTGTGAAGATTTGATTCAAGATTTTGATTCCAAAAAACCTCCACAGAAGAAATCATTTGCATTGGAACAATTTATAAAACAATGTGAACAAGAGCAAAAGAGCAAAGATGATTCTATTAACTCAAACAAGAGCAGTAATAAAGACAAAAAGAATGGAAATCAACAAGGCTTACTTGAAAATCCAAAAGACGATGTAAGAGAATCTCCTTTGAAAGACTGGGAAAATATTCCAAACTTGAACATTTTAAATATCATGTACGATTTGACTCCTCCAGAATACATCAAGAAAATTGTCACCGAGTTGGGAGCTTTACCTCCATCATCAGTTCCTGTTATTTTGAGAGAATACAAGAACACTTAAATAGAACATATAAAGAATTAACGTCATTTTCCAGTACAATTTTGTAGGGAAACTACAAACCACGTAGTTTTGCAGGAAACACAGCGTTGAAACATGCAACAACGCCTCTTATACCACCACTAGATCGCTATACATCGCCCTCAATAACCTGGGTGCACTTTGTGGAAAGCTCGCACGACCTATTATTTGCCCTCCGAGCCATAACGGTTTTGCCTCCAAAACCCAACTCCAACAAGAGTACAATTGCAGTCAATTACAGGCTCAATTTCTTTCACATTTGGCTCATAAGTGCCCCTCGGTTAATATTCGGGAATAATGAGTGAAGCAGAATTATCATTGATCAACAAAGTTGAGCTTAGAATCGCTCTAGCCGAGTCAGATTCTCAATTGGAGAATTCGCTAAAACTTTATTTGGCACCACTACTTTTAAAACTTTCCAGTCCCCATGCTGTCGTCCGTAATTCAATTCTAAAACTTATCCAAAACTTAATCCCAAGAATTTCAGCCGCTAGAACTATCAAATTACCCATTGAACCGCTTTTGGATCAGGTGAAAAATCCCAAGATAGCTGAAGGAACCGATGCTACTTCAGTAATTCTTTACTCTTTGCTTTTCATATCAAAGGGTCTTGATAGACTTGATGAATCCGAAATGAAGGCATTGGTGCCAAAAGTAATTGAAAATATCAGTCAGTACCCTAGACTGGTTTCTGCTAGACTATTCAGTATTCTATACAAATTACTTGCGTTTTGGAAGGTCCCTGCGAGGGGAACTCAGGAAGAAGAAGATTTGCCTCGATTTTTAGGTTTTGATGTACGTCCTCAGGATGAAGAATTCTTGTCTAAAGTCATATCGAAATTCCTATTGCTCCAACCAAATAGTGGTTCGATTGCAACCCCAGGTTTGAGTATTCAAGACAACTTATTCTTTACTAGAGATGCAGGTTTGGTCTTTAAAACTTTCCAAGAGATATTAAGTGTAAAAGTTACTTTGCTAGCCTTTTTGAAATCAGGCTTTAAAGATCAAAATTTGGCTATACCTTTATTAATTGCTTCCGTGGATGGATCTTCTTCAATAAAGGATCCGAATGAAATCTTATTGAGGAAAGTAAAAGTGGACTTTGAAAACCATACATATATTGAAACCTTAGCCAAGTTCTTTGTGGGTCTGATAAATGGCCAAATAATTGTTCCTGAACCACCACATACTTTAAGTGAGTTGGAGGCAGTCGAAAACCCAGAAGTTTCTACTTCAGCTAATCCCGACGTTACTTACACTCCGCCTGTTGGTCCCCAATTGCAAGAGAGAATAATCCAGATATTCAACAAAAGTCATATCATTTGCAGCAAACTGTACATTTCTGATATTGCTTCTATAGGCCTTTCGTCAGACTACACTAGACTAAAACAAGGTACTGTTCAGCTTATTAAGTGGATTAGTTTAAACGATTCTAAATTTTCTAATTCATCTACCAAAGTTTTACATGATTTTAATAAATCGATGGTAGGTAAATTGCGGGAAAATCTTGTAAATGAAGGTTGGCCCCAAATCGACCAAGCAAATATAAAAAACTCCACAAATACTATTAGTCAACGACTGATGCAATACGAAGCTTTGGGAAATATCTTAAGATCCAACTTGGAATTAATTGCTGATGATGTGAGCCATATCGAATTCTTATTTCAATCACTCGAAGGTGAGATTTCCGATCTTAGGTCCACCATACAAGATGCATTGTCAAATTTAACCGTTCATTTACCGAAAGTATCAGACTCTGTTAAACTAATGATAAAGGAAATTTGTAGAACCTACTTGATAAAGAACAATCAACAAATCTTTGAAAATGAGAACTTACACTCGTGCCGTTACATATCCATCAAGTATATTAACAGCACTTTTCCTTTTGAAGACTCAGAGGCAAGACTTTTATGTATTTTAGGTACTAATAAAGAGGATCGCTCGGATACTGTTGAGGAAGCTTCGAAAGGTTTACATCCATATTGGTTCAACCAATTACAGTCCTCGAATACAGTTGAATTTAAAAGTACTTCCGAATTATTAGGAGAGAATACCGAAGTAAAATTTCCGAAATTTAATGATTTCATTAAACAATTATACCACGAAATCAAAAGAGTTGAGCAAACGGAAAATGCCAGCTTCAAGAGTTTGTCTAGAGCGATCCAATTCGCCTTAAAAGTCCTAATCATGCAAGCAGTTGCTGGTCAAAGTACCGTTATTGTAATTGACAAAGAATGGGAAGTTAGACTAGAAAAAGCGTTAGAGGTCGATGAAAAAGTAAGGGAACTATTGATTAAAGAACTCTCACTCGAAGAAAAATTTAAAATTGCGATTTCTCGCAAAGACAATGATGGTGACTTGATAGTTGATGATTTACAATCTGCTGAATCTTTCAACTCTTTTGGAGCTTACTTAAATATTATATTTAACTCACTTCATGGTCAACATAATGACGGAAATGTTGCAAGCAGTGTTACATATGGTGATACCTTCATCAAATTGATTTCCTTGTCGCCTTCTTCAGTTATCAAGGATCTCCATGGATTGGTCCCAAAGTTGATTGAATTATTAGATCAAAAAAGTCTTCAGGACAATTCTATTTCCCAGATCGCAAACGCTTATGGAATAATTGGAAGTCATCCATACTTTGATGATTCACAAATATACGAAGTCTTGGATTCGGCTGCGTTAGAAAATGTGTTGCCTTATAAATTGCGGGGAAAATTGTTGTCGATTGGTTATCTTTTATCTAGGTTAGTTCTCCGGAAAAGAAGCAATGTGATTTCTTTCAAATTTTTGTCTTCTTATTGTGAAGTTTTATTAGCCAAGATTAAAGATTCGACTTATTATGGAATAGTATTGGATTGTGTCTCACAATTGTCAATTTTTGGGGTCTTGGGCCCGGTTTTAAATGCTGGAACAAGAGATTATGTGAATAAGTTTATTGAAGAAATCAAGGTTAAGGCCAAAAAATGTGACGAAAAATCTATTTTAGCTTTAGCTTCTTTATCTTTATCACTTGATAAAAATATCGAAACATCAGGTTCTGAGACCGGCCCTAAGGACGATAAAGAAGTTAATCCAATTGAGCAAATCATTTACGATACCCATGTTTTGAGGCAAGTGGAGTTTACATTCGCTAGTGGTGAGGCTCTTGTTATAATGATTGCAGGTTGGGACTCTAAATTACTCGAGAGACAAAATGATATTCAAGGCGAGGAAATAGCATATGTTCCTCAAAATCTTTCCAGATTACCGATCATCTTAAATCTTGTGTTGAAGGCGTGTGCTAATACTAAACCCTCGCTTAGGAAATCGGCATGTATTTGGCTTCTTTCCATTGCTCAATACTGTGGACATCTACAGATTGTTAGAGACAAATCTACGGAGGCCCATGTTTCTTTTATGAGATTTTTAGGAGATAAAGACGAATTAATTCAAGAGTCTGCATCGAGAGGGTTGAGTATAGTCTATGAAATGGGAGATGCAAATTTGAAAGAGACGCTAGTAAAAGGATTATTACAGTCTTTCACAGACACAAACTCTACCAGTCAGATATCTGCTGGTTCGGTTGATCATGAAACTGAACTCTTCGATGAAAACATATTTAAAGTTGGTGATACTTCGGTGTCTACTTACAAAGATGTTCTTAATTTGGCGTCGGACATTGGTGATCCTAGTTTGGTCTATAAATTCATGTCATTAGCAAAGACTTCGACACTATGGTCATCTAGAAAAGGAATGGCATTTGGATTGGGCTCAATCTTGTCGAAGTCTTCTTTAGATCAATTACTTTCTTCCAACAAGAGCTTGTCTGCAAGATTAATTCCAAAATTATTCAGATATAAATATGATCCTTCACCATCAGTGCAACAATCCATGAATGATATTTGGAACAATTTGTTCAAGGATTCTTCAAAAGTAATCAATGACAATTTTGAGATAATCTTTGAGGAACTTTTGAAGGGAATGAGTACTAAAGAGTGGAGAGTGAGGCAAGCTTCAACTTCAGCATTATCTGATCTCTTGATGCTTGTTTCAGAAAATCTCTATGAACTGAAGCTTGAAACCATTTGGAATATGAGTTTCAGAGTTATGGATGATATTAAAGAAAGTGTTCGTAAGGAAAGTGTAAAATTAAGTAAAGTTTTAACAACAAATTTAATTAGAATGATCGGCACTGGTGCAAGTTCTTTAAAACCTGAAAATTCTGATAAAGATTCTGATTTTAGTCTTCATAAGAATCGTGCTTCTGCTGTACTAGGTGAACTAATCCCATTCCTTTTAGGATCAAAAGGTCTATTGAGCGATTCGGAAGACGTTAAAAACTTTTCACTTGAAACTATATTAAAAATTTGTGAGACCAACTCCAAAACTCTAAAGCCTTTCATTCCGGAATTGACTGGTCAATTCATCGTGTTGATGTCGTCCCTTGAACCAGAGGCAGTTAATTATTTGATCCTCAATGCGGATAAATATAATCTCAAACAAAATGACCTTGATACTCAAAGACTCCAGAGTTTAGGAAGATCCCCTATGATGGACATAATAACTAAACTACTTGGTCAAATTGATTCGACGATAATTGAAGAAGTTATTAGACGTTTAGAATCTGCTATCAAGTCCTCAGTTGGATTACCTTCAAAAGTTTGTGGATCAAAAGTTATAATCGACTTAATTACTAGTCACAACAGTTTACTTCAGGGTTATGGTGACAGATTGTTGAAATTGAGCATCAATCAATTCAATGACAAGAATGATACTGTCATTTCTTCATATGCATCTAGTGCCGGTTACTTGTGTAAGATATGCTCAATTGAATCAATTATTGCTTATTCAAAGCAAATAAACATTCTTTATTTTGAAGGAGAGGACGACAGAAGTAGAGAAATCGCATCTATTGCAAGCGAATATGTTTCTAAATATTCTGGTGATAGGTTTGATTCAGTCGCAAGTGCCTTCTTGCCGTTAGCCTATATTGGTAAATTTGATGGAAGTAAAGTTGTTAAAAGAAATTTCGATAGAGAATGGGTTGAAAATACTACTGGAAGCAATTATGGAGTAAAGTTATATTTCGAGGAAATTATGACATTTATTAGAAAGTATCTTGGATCTTCAAGATATGAAATTAGGAAAATTTTGTCCAAGGCTATTATTGATTTGAGCGATAAGTCTGTAAATGGAAGTAAAGAATTGATAGAGTTACTAATCGAGGCAAACAAAGGAAAATCTTGGGATGGAAAAGAATTTGTGTTTGAGGCTTTGGTTAAATTTTCAATTAATTCAAAGGAATTATTATCTAATAATAACGAAGTAGACCAAACTTTGAGATCAAAAATCGACAGAGCTGTTCTTACTGAGGTTAAAAGACGCAATAAACTGTATCAAAAAAAATGTGTTAAACTAGTTGGAAATTATATCCATCATTTTCATGACGATCAAGTAATTGAAAGCTACATCGAGGTTATGAGGAAGGTACTTGATGATAAATTCTATAAGGAAGACTTGGGAAATATCGGAGACTCTTTAGGAGGAGATGACTCTGAGGAAGAAGAAGATATTGATGCTATGGATATTGATTATAAGTCTAAAATTTCAAACAAATTAAATATCGATTTAGAGGATAAGAAATTAGATTTTATTAAGAACGCTATCTCCTCGTTTTATCTTGAGCATGGAGAGTTCAATCGAGAATTGTTTGAATTTATTTTACAGCAAACTTTCCAGATATTCCACTCACGAATTATTGACAATACTTGGAGATCAAAAATAACCATATCTGAGAGTATTGGTAAAATCGTGAGCCAATTGCTAGAGTCAAGTGTAGAAGGACAGAACTTGCAGTTGCTAAAACCTCAAACCGAGATCTTATTCAAAAACTGGACTCAATTATCGACTCAGTGTCTTGGATCAGATAATATTGAAAATGTCAAAATACAATTTATTCGGTTTTCAAGTGTACTTGTTAAACTATTCAAAGCCATGTCTTTGGACCAAGAATCGCAACAGGTCTTAGATGTATTACAGAAGTATGGAGCTTCCGAAACTTCAAGCGTGGTTAGAACAGAGTTGACTAGAGGTTTTGAATGAGATGATGGCAGCTACGACTTTTACAATACCATTTTTTAGGCAATACTAGATTTTAAACAGTTAGATTTGTATTAGCACTATATATTCAGAATCGGACTATTATTGCGATTGCACTGATTAAAAATTAAAAATTAGAGAGAACCACCTCTTAATCTTAAGACCAAGTGTAAGGTGGATTCCTTTTGAATGTTGTAGTCAGATAAAGTTCTACCGTCTTCTAATTGCTTACCAGCGAAAATCAATCTTTGTTGGTCAGGTGGAATACCTTCCTTGTCTTGGATCTTTGACTTGACATTGTCAATGGTGTCAGAAGATTCGACTTCCAAGGTGATAGTCTTACCGGTTAAAGTCTTAACGAAGATTTGCATACCACCTCTCAATCTTAAGACCAAATGTAAGGTGGATTCCTTTTGAATGTTGTAGTCAGATAAAGTTCTACCGTCTTCCAATTGCTTACCAGCGAAAATCAATCTTTGTTGGTCAGGTGGAATACCTTCCTTGTCTTGGATCTTAGACTTGACATTGTCAATAGTGTCAGAAGATTCGACTTCCAAGGTGATAGTCTTACCGGTTAAAGTTTTAACGAAGATTTGCATACCACCTCTTAATCTTAAGACCAAATGTAAAGTAGATTCCTTTTGAATGTTGTAGTCTGATAAAGTTCTACCGTCTTCTAATTGCTTACCAGCGAAAATCAATCTTTGTTGGTCAGGTGGAATACCTTCCTTGTCTTGGATCTTTGACTTGACATTGTCAATGGTGTCAGAAGATTCGACTTCCAAGGTGATAGTCTTACCGGTTAAAGTCTTAACGAAGATTTGCATACCACCTCTCAATCTTAAGACCAAATGTAAGGTGGATTCCTTTTGAATGTTGTAGTCAGATAAAGTTCTACCGTCTTCCAATTGCTTACCAGCGAAGATCAATCTTTGTTGGTCAGGTGGAATACCTTCCTTGTCTTGGATCTTAGACTTGACATTGTCAATAGTGTCAGAAGATTCGACTTCCAAGGTGATAGTCTTACCGGTTAAAGTTTTAACGAAGATTTGCATGTTTATTCAGTGTGTGTAATTATTTAATTGATATATAAAAATCAAAAATGAATTTCAAGCGGCAACAATTCCCCCTTTATACTGGTGGCAAATTTACTTAGTCAGAGCGCTTAATCGCAGTGCCCCCTATTTTGGTATGGGTTGATAACAGGTCTCCCTGTTACACGTGACGGTCTTGGGAGCAAAAAGCAATGCTTGTGCAGAGAATCGAGTAGAAAACATACAAAAGCAATTCAAAACTACCATATTAGGCAAGGAATCCAGGATTTTGCTGTCCCGGCGCGGAAAACTTATGGTCTAGAAAAAGAAATACTTGTCACGTGATGGCCCGGCTTCTACAAGCATCCAAGAGTTCTCATTAGGCTACATATGTGTCATTGATTGGTGATATTAGTTATTATTATTGATGAGGGATTAAAGGCGATGTTGATGTATCGAGAATGGGTGAAAAAATGAACAGAAAAAGAAATATTATTATCAAACTTGAGTAATTAACATCAACATTTAATGAAAATCGTGAGTCTATTTGGAGACAGATATCAAGGATCTGGCATAGTGGTGGAGAATAAGAGACTCTGTTAGCTTTTGTAGACGTTAAATAATTGATTGGACCAGCAATCACCAGATAAAAATGCGTGTTGAACAAATTACCACACAACCGATCAGGCCCCGCCTCGCTATGTAGTGCTCTTTGCATTGCGAGCCCAATCAACGTCTGTAGTGTGCGATTATAAAATGAGTCTTGACGCGTATATTTGACGGTTGGGGGGTTGTTGAGACCACACCCCTAATCTTTAAGTTGAGGTGGGATGGAATGGATTGGTAGTTGGAGTTAAAGGTTGTAAATTCAGTGATATGTGAGCCATATTACCAACACTAGAAAGAAAGTTAGGAGTATATCGTGATTTGGGAGTGGACGATATCGTGTCAATAAGACTATCCTCTTCATTTAATGTAGACATTGGGGCAAATTTGTAGTTGAGGTACAAATCACTGGAATTATTAGGCGAGGATCTAGGGTACGGTACTTTAAGTTCTTTGATTTCAATATCGTTTCTGGAAAATATCTCGGAAGAATGTCTTTTGACACCGGGTTTCGTGACAGCATTTCTCAATTTGTGGATGTTTATTCTAAACTGCTTAAGCTCGTCTTGATCCGAACATAACTGAACGATTCTTTGAGCTTTATACGTCAATGAATCATGATACTTTTTAGGAAGGTTCAAAGAGAAGATTGGACTAATATTTCTGGTGAAATTGTTTTGAATCCAATTCATATATGATTCTGAACCATTCTGTATAAGATACAAAATTACAGTAATAGTTTTGAGAAGTATCAAGCAATCTTTCTCATCAGTTAGTGATTTCTTCTCTGATGCGGAATCATAAGAGTGTGCTCTTTTAAGTGACATATTCAATCTCCGATGATGGGGTTTATCATATAAGTTTAATGGAATTTCATTCGGTAATTTGGATGTAGTCACGCTTCTTTTCAAAGGAAACCTAGATTGATGTTGATTTATAGCTAACTCTACTATTGATAATCTCTTTGCCAATATACTGAGGATTATAGATAAATGCTTAGGATGATAAGTGAGAAGGGAAAGTTCAATCAATTCTTGGTTGTTAGGTCCTGATTTGTCTTTATTTGTTGCATTTCGAATCTTGGCTTCGGTAGGGTTCGTAACACTTTTGATGGTATCTATAAAGTTGGTCATAGAACTATATACTGAGTTGGAAAATCTTAGAACGGTAAACTTTAAGATTTATAATCTTCTTAGGAGGAAAAAACTATCAACAAAAAATCCAGTGTAGAATCTCAGGTTGCTTTAAGTAAGTTTAGGCCGGCTAATTCATTTCAAAGTATAATTAAGGGGGTCAAAGAGAGACAGTAATTATAATGCAATGAACAAAAGCGGTCAGTTCGGATGAGGAAGTTTCAGAGCGAGCCTCACTAATCTGAGAGTCTACGTCTAGTTTTTGCTGCGCGAACATGTATGGGAAGACTATAGCATACCCAAATGGGAATATTATGTAATCTATTGGTCATCATTGTTCCTGATTTATCAAGTCTCTTTATCCTCTACGGACTAGCCGGAACATTTGCGTGACTACTGTAAAACGCATCGATATTTCATTAACAAAAAAAGCTGGCTAAACATAAGCTGATAGTTTACCCGTAAAACTCAGACCTATGAAATATTAGAAGCACAAGATTTTTAGATTTTTCTTGTGAAAAATACTTCAACTTCTAATTGGTCTACACGAAATAATATATATTTCCAAGAAACTTTTAAGACTTTTAAGTGGTGAAACTTTTTTTAGCATAGAATTTGATTCTACTAGATAATTTATTATTGTTTCTACTGACCTTTTTGCAAAAAATTGACAAAATTGAGGTCTCGGTTTTGAACTAACTTATTAAAATAAGATACAATTCACTTAAGGCAGCTTTAATGCAAGCACAGTAGAGACTGCATGGTTATATAACAAAGAGCCTAACTAAATAACTGTTCTAATGTTGATGAAGTATATATTTTTTTTTTTGTAGTTTATTTCGACGAAATTTCGCAACTCCGATCTCCCCACAAACTAATTTTAACGGATATGGTAAGCTAAGACTTTCGAGAGTTTACAAAATTGTGGTCTTGAACCATTGAGTATACCGGGTTGCGTTTGTGGAAGTCTGGCCGAGACAGAAGAAGTTGGACCGGTTGAAATTTGGTTAAGGGTCCTAAACCATGATTTTTGAAATGGCCACATCATTATTTTAAGTTAATTGCCTCACTTGTAAACTAAATTAGATCTTAAATGTAGCGAGGTATTAAGGCGCGAATGAAACTTGTTAAGGTTATATCCGTTCTCCGGAGAAGTCCCTAAATAAGATTAGCCTACAAGGGAGTTTTGAAATGAAAGCCCGAGCAATATGCATATGCGCATGTTTACAGTTCGAGCCGTTCGTATTATCTAAACTGCAATAATTAGAAATTCAACCGATGAGTCGCATTAAAGTTTCTAGAGTCGGATCGAATTTGTGTAATTTGTGTCATAGTCTATTTATGGCCGATTCATCATGACTATGTTAATCTTTCAATTTGCTCACTGACACAGGCCATAGCTTGGGTTGGAAATAGCTACTGGGTAGATAGTAGTCATCCATGCTTTTTTTTGGGCCAGATATTAGCAGAAATTGGGGTCAACCTGAAGAATTGGTTGCATAATTTCAATACGTCATATATACCAACGACAAGAAAAGATAATCTAGGTAACGATCTAATAAGCTAAGTATTAAAATTCGAAATGCATTGTGGCCTTGGTTGTTCACCGAACATCGGGATATATCTTTTTAATCATTAGAACTCTTGCTATAATTTGAGGGCTCATTTATTAATTTCCTAGGATTATGATATTGGACTCGGCCCGTAATCTGAATTTTAAAAATTTCGCAACGACAAATAACCAAAATACGGACATTAAGAATACAATTTTTAATGCCGTCTAGAGAACGATTATAACATTAGATCATAAAGATTATCTAGATTCAATTTAATGTATATGATCGTAGTTTCTGGACATTTCATTGTTCCAATTTTTTTGCCATCAATTGGCTTTAAATTGGAGTAAACTACGTTAATTTTCAAATGCAGATTATTGCAAATGTCAATTGTCAATTAATTTTTCTTTTCCTTATAGTGCCGTGAATACTGCAAATCAATTACTAAAGATTATTCGGGTTACTAATTTAATTAAATAAAATCTATCCAATTAGCGCCTTCGGCCGGAATTGCGCCTCCTCACCGCTAAATATTACTATTTAAATTGGTGAAAATTTCATCTTATTGCCGATCAGATAAAAAAGCCATCGCAATCATCTTTAAATATTACATTACAATTACACTCACAACTAATTGAAGCTGAGTCTGACTTGTGATAACAGTATGCTGGAAGAAACCAAGTTGAGAGAATCCAATTTGGATTCACTTGACGATTCTGGATCAAGAAGTGATGAAGTTGAGAAACAGCATGGCAATGGAGAGTCTAAGGCTTACAACAAAGAGGAGACTTTATATGTGAGAGAGAATAATGAGGATATTCTTGAGGATTATTCACACCATAAGCTTAGTTCTGCCTCTTCACTTGAAGGGTCAGATGTCGCAGAGATTAATACAGATGATATAGCTGCGATTTTATTGAACGTTGACGAAGATGATGATGACTTACCAGCAGGTACTTTAAGAATGTGGGTTATTGCATTGGTGGTTAGTACAGTAATCGCTGGTGTTGATTCTTTTTTCAGTTTACGGTTTCCGACAATATCTATTGGAGCCGTCGTTGCCCAACTTTTGGCTTACCCTTTAGGTAATTTATGGTATTATATTATTCCTGGATTTCAGGTTAAATTACCGTTCGGACTAGGTTTTCACACCAATCCAGGTAAATTTAACCCGAAGGAACATGCACTTGTCTATATGTTTTCCAATATGGTCGTCAGTACTGGTTTGGTTAACAACATGATTGTTGAACAGTATAAGTTCTTCAACAGAGAGGTCGGGGTAGGCTGGATGATTCTTCTTAACATATCCTGTTATGTTGTGTCGTTTTCAATCAGTGGTTTAGTTTATGATGTTTTGGTAACTAGATCTGAATGTGTATGGCCTGGTATTTTAAGTAACATTGCTTTATTTAATACCTTACATTCAAGAGAAAATCACCCGGTAGGAAATTGGACTATTTCGAGGTACGGATTCTTTACTATTGTATTTTTTGCATCCTTTGCATTCTATTGGTTACCAGATCTCTTGATGCCATTCTTAAGTAACATCGGAGCCTGGATAAGTTGGATTAAACCTGAAAACGCAACATTATCCCAAGTGTTTGGAGTTAAAACAGGTCTTGGTTTGTTCCCTTTGACTTTTGATTGGACTCAAATCACTTCGATTAATAATCCTTTAACAACCCCATTCTGGTCAGTTGGATGTATTTTTGTTTCTTTCGTCTTTTGGATATGGATAGTCATGCCAGCCTTATATTATCAGAACAAATTCCAGACTGGTCACTTCCCAATAATGACGAATTCTATTTACAATGTTCATAGTAAGCCTTACAATTCCTCCATGGTTATAAACGAAAACTGGAAATTGGATGTTTCTAAATTCGAAAAATATTCTCCAGTAATGTTACCAATTGCCTTCTTGATGAATTTGGCCCTTGGTTTGGCAACATTTTCTGCCATGATGATTCAGTTCTTTTTCAAATTTCGGTCTGATGTTTATGAACCACTCAAAAACAGAAATGGTCACACTGACGAACTAGCAATTCTCCTGTATAAATTCACGAGGTTTCATTGGAGTTTATACGTAGTAACCCTTGTTATTGGACTCGCATTAGGATATGCGTTTACAGAAGGATTGCCGCATACTGCTATTGATGCCGGTGGTTTCACCGTTTCAATGTTAATTGGGTGTACTCTTTTCCTTCCGCTTGCCCTAGTTGAAGCACAATCCAATGTGGTACTTGGTATGGACTCATTCTTTGATATTATATCTGCCTTTTGGTATAAGGGAGAGCCTTACACGTTGTTTTACTTTTATAATTTTGGATTCATGACCTTACAACATGCCATGCATTTTTCACAGAGTGCTAAAGTAGGACATTATATGAGAATTCGTCCAAAGGTATCTATGATTGTCTTATTTGCTTCTGGTATTTGGTCATCATTGGTTACACCTGCAGTAACTGTTTGGGTTATAAATCACATTGAAGATGTTTGTACACCTAAAGCAAAGAATAATATGGTGTGTAGAACACAGCAGACGAAATTCAACAGTCAACTCGTTTGGGGGCTATTCGGCAATCATTTGTACGGTTCAGGGGGCCGTTATTCTTGGGTCATGTACTTCTTTTTGGTGGGTGCAGTCGTTACAGTTTTTCACCAAGTTTTTATTCGATTCAGGCCTAACAACATGCTTGCCAAAAAGTTAAATCCAGTCTTATTGGTCGGTGGTGCTTCATTGATCCCAACGGTCACTGGTTACAATTATAGCACATGGTTCGTTTTTGGATTAATATTTAATTACTTTATTCATCGCAAGAAAATTAACTGGTGGAGAAAGTATAACTTAGTTTTAGCCATTGGAATGGATTGTGGTGTAGCTATCGCAGCAATCCTTATTTACTTCTGTGTTGTTTACACTGGTGGTTCGAAAAATATCCAATGGTGGGGTTCAGAAGTGGCCCTGAAAGGGTGTGATTCAGCCGGGTGCCCACACTTGACTGGGAAGATCGACAGGCCATCTAGCTGGTGAGCTTGTCGAGTATGTTAATTATTTCTTTGTCTAAAATAGTTCCTATTGAAAGTATGTAGCATTCAATATATTCAAGTTTTGATGTGATTTTTGCACCCAAAGCTGCAGCTCGCGCATGCATGCACTGCACATGCTAAGATGGAGAACAAAATATTACGTGTATTTCCTTGGCAAAACATCAGTTCCGACACAACCAATATTTTTACGTCTGGTCACGTACTTCGAGTGAGATTAACAGCCGGATCTGTGTCCATTGCTCTGCTACGCGCGAATTAATTTGCAGATCCGATTTGATGATCTCCCGTCCCCAATTAATATTTGGATTTGTGCTACATACACTGTTTATCCAGTACCCCTGGCTCAGACACAAAAGTTGGTATAATATTAGTGTTTGTCACGAGGGCTATAGGCAAATATCGATTTCCCCACGGAGCAATCGGGATTAAGCTGCCTCGGTGACTCTGGGGTCGTGTGCCGAAATGAGAATTTTTTTGGAGACCTTTTCGTCCCCTAAGGAATTCTTTGCCCCCCTCCCACTCTCAGTATACTATTTTATGGGCAGGAAAACGGAAAATTAGTGGTAATTGATGATTGCCATAACCAATTAGCAAACAGCTATTGATCAAAGTTTAAACAGTCTATTGTACACATTAGTTTCTAAATAAAAATTCAAAGTAATTAAATGGTAGTCCATCTCTATTACTCATTATTACACTATTGATTTCCGCTATCGAACCAATATAAAATTGTACTTTCAAGGTTTCTTCTGTTCTCCTGACCACCCCTATTGTGCCATCGGTGCATCCCGACAATTGAGGTTGAGACACAAAACAGAAAAATCATTGGGAAATTGATCAGAAGACACTAAAATTTTATATTGGCTACAAATCTCATCCAATTTTTGATATCAGAACCAATAGAGGCACTATTTAGTATCGCATAGAGTGGTCTTTAATCCTTTGGAGAGAATACTTTGGCACCCAAGCGAGTTTTCTTTAATTTAATCAAAAAAGACTTTTAACTTTCCATCCAAGTTGGCTCATTTGTTCGAACAATAGTTGATACTAATTAGCCGTTAACAACCCTTTTTAAAACGATAATTACTACACTCCAATAGTTAAATTGGTAGGCAAATCGTTCCTCGAAAGAGTCATCAGCATCTATTATTCAAGCCCCAGGTTTATTTAAGTCTTACCCGGAAATAGTGACTGTGACACATTACCATCTTTTGATATTCTATATCCCATACCATAACAAATTTTAAACCTTTATTATTGTTCTTGATTTGTCGACTGAGTTATATTTCCAAAATGTATTAATATTTACTATTGGACTAACCCAATCCTTTAATACAAGAAAACTGGCTGTTCTCATCAACTTGTGAACCCAATATCTTGTCCAATCTAAATTTTGTTATTTAAGCAAATCAGAAAGAATCTATAAAATTATACCATGTCAGACACACCGCTACTATCAATTCGTCCTGAATTTTCGATTCCAATCCCAAGCTATTCTGATATTCAGGATGATTTTGATAAGAGTAGCAAAGGCTCATCAAAACCAATCACTGACTCAAAATCCCCTCCTAATACTTCGCAAATACTGTCACAATTATCTTCGAGATCACAATCGCCACCCCAAACTCCTTGCTTGGCTCACAGCTCTACCAAAGACGAAAAACCTTCTTTCAATTATGATTTAGAATTGTTCAATCACTGCAAAAAATATCTTGATACCAAAAACCATCATGGTTTAGCCCTAATTGCTAGACAAAAGGGAGTTCCACCCTTTTTACGATTTAAAATCTGGCCTCTTTTATTGAAATATCATCCATTTGTATTAAATCCCTTTATCCAGCCAGATAACGATATTAATGAAGATGATGCTAGTGACACTAAAACTTCAGAAAGAGCTTCCGATGAAGACCCCAATACTACTGCTAATGCTATTGATGACTCGGCGTCGGATACAACTAAACCACCTGCTTCTACTGAACAAAAATCTTCAACTTCCAAGTCTGATGAAATTAAATCTAGAATTAAGAAAGATTTAAGGAAATATGTTCAACGATTAAAATACTCAACTTCAAATATCAATCTTTCTGGTGTTGAATTGAAAATGTTTGAAATATTGGAGAATTCGATCTTAAAATTCACTAAAAAATGGGGTAAAATTATCAAGTATGATCAATCCTTAACTTGGATAGCGTTGAATCTTGCCGAATGGTTTCCTCCAGTTCAAAACACCCCTTGGGTATTAGTTGGAAGAGACAACACTTCCCAAAACAATGCAGTAGTGGTGAACTTTTTAGATGATTACTCGAACTATATTGATAACATACCCGACTTAAAAGAATATTTGGAAGGTTTAATTGATGACAAAAGTTTCGTCAACATGTCGTTCCATGATGTGTATGAGAGATTGGTATTGGTATTATTGCATTCTCCAGAAGAAAGAAACAGATCCAATTCGAAGCAACGGTCAGAATCGTCGTCTTCTGGATCAGGTAGTAAGCCAAACTCAAAGTCCGGATCTGATGCATCGACTCATGTTAATGCCGCCTTACTTTCGCGGTCTTCATCCTCGACATCGTCTACATCTTCAAGATCATCGTTTTCTTCGACAAGAAATATTTTATCTGCACCAAAGAAAGTAAACAAGACCGTCTTACCTACCTCTGGAGGGACGATTGAGGAACGAGTTTCCTTTTTCATGTACTGTCTTCGAAAAGTTTTGCCTGAATTGTCGGATTATTTCCACGAGGAGCAAATTCTCAACAAATTCGGCTCTAATGATGACGAATGGTTAATTTGGTGGTTGAACTACTGTGGTTCTAAAGTATGGTCGAAAGTGGACCGTGGTAGAATCTGGGATTCATTGTTGGGATGGAGATTGAAAAACAACAAGAAGGATATGAATTATTATGTTGAAAAATTACAAATTGATTCAAATGATAATTTAAATAAATTCTTGCAAAAGTTGGGTCCAGACATTTTCTGGTCATTAAGCAGCATTGATGATTTTGGATCATCATCGGCAGGTCAAGGCGAAGGTTCAAACCAAAGTAAAGATGATGATCTGTTTCAAGAAACTGACCGGAGAAACTCTTTCAAAGATTTAGTTGAAGAGTTGAATAATCGTACTAGAGAAGGAAGTGATTCTTCGACCAATAAGGACCATCAGGTAGTTGAAAAACAAAGTGAAACGACAAGGTCTTTGAATCGAATCACAATTCCATTTTCACAAATTGATGCCCATATTGAATTAATTTTCATTTCTATTGCATTTTTAAAATCCAAGGAAAACATCTTGGTAGAGTTGGACCAACATGAAATTAGACAATTCTTGTCAAGATTACCATCGAAGTCTTACAAGTATAAACAGAGAAAGCAACAAGGAGAGTCCAACAACACACACAGCAACGCAACCACTAATGCTGGAAGTACTCCTACTTCTCTTTCGATCCCATCCTCTCCATCAAACTCTTCGTCTCCAATTATCAATGACGAATTATCAGCCTATTCTTCATCATCAGCTACACCATACAATGGAACTGAAAACGAGGATAATGACATAATAATATCCAACGATAGTGTTTATAATCACAAGGTTGATTTTATGAATAATATAATCAACGAAGCTGGAGAACTATGGAGAAAATGGTTATGGCTGGAAATGGTTGATGATAGTTGATGGCGCGTTTGTTTATAGAGTTGGTTAGTTTATATTTACATATGGTTTAATGTTTATTTCATTTGTTACGAGAACCATAGATTACAAAGTAGTCAATCTCCCGCAATAAGTCACCGTATTAATGGCCCCACTAACACTTGAAGACAACTAAATCTAGTGCGTAGCTAATCGACTCAATTTTAGAGGGCAGCTGAAAAATGCGATGAGTTCGATGCGATGAGAAAAGTTCAAATAAGGTATAGAAGTACATAAGGGTGCAAGGATGAGTAAGACAGACATAGAAACCAAAGACGTCTCCAAGAAGGAGAGTAAAAGAGAGAAGAAGGAAAGAAAGGACGAAAAGAAAAAGAAGGAAAAGAAGACCAAAAAGTCCAAAAAAATAGATGAAGAGACTCAAGCTGAAGAAGACAAAGAATCTGGATCCGACGTCGAGTCCGATTCTGAGGGAACTGAAGTAGTTATATCTAAGACCGAATTAGATGAAATCTCCATTGATTTGAATGCTGGTGTGCCTCTTTCTAAAAAACAACAGCGTCTTTTGAAGAAAGGTAAATTGGACCTTGCCAAATTAGCCAGAAAGAACCCAGCACCAAAACCCGAGCTTTCCGCCGAAGATCAAGCCAAAGCAGACGAAGAAGCCAAGAAGTCCAAAAAATCTGATTTTGGTGTTTGGGTCGGTAATTTATCTTTTGATACGACAAGAGAGGATTTGATCAGATTCATAGTGGGAAAGACTGCTCAGTACTACAACAAAGAAGAAAGTACTTCGGATGACGATCTTATTAAGATAGAAGAGGAAGATATTTCCAGAGTCAACTTGCCTAAAAAAGAGAACAAAATCAAAGGTTTTGCTTATATCGATTTCCCTTCAACCAAACATGTTTCAACTGTGGTTTCTTTGAGTGAAACGGTATTGAACGGAAGAAAACTACTCATCAAAAATGCCAACTCTTTTGAAGGCAGACCTGCTAAAGATACTGCTACTGCTAGTTTGTCCAAAAATCCACCTTCCAGAATTTTATTTGTGGGTAACTTATCGTTTGACACTACTCAAGATTTACTTGAAGAGCATTTCAGACATTGTGGAGATATTGTCAAGATCAGAATGGCCACCTTCGAAGACACTGGCAAATGTAAAGGGTTTGCATTTATCGACTTTAAGGATGAAACGGGTCCTACTACTGCTTTGAAATCGAAACTTGCCAAGAGCTTGATAAATAGACCTTTAAGATTAGAGTTTGGAGAAGACAGGTCCAAGAGAAATCCAAACCAAAGAAAGAGAGAGACTGGCGAAGATTTTGACGAAGAAAGAAGCACCGCCAGAGAAAGACCGGTTGAAAGAGTCGAATCCGCCGAAAGACCACCCAGATTCAATCCAGAAAACTCTGCTAAACCTAAACCTGCTTTTAAAAAGAGGCCATTTAACGACGACAACAGTGCGAATAGCAAGAGGTTGAAGTCTTCAGTTGCACTTGCCAATGCCCAAAGAGCCAGTGCAGCTATTGTTAAATCCACAGGTAAGAAAACCACCTTTGATTAGGTACCTGTTTACCCCTTTAGAAGCAAATTGATGATGTTCGACCGAATATCACGAAGCACTTTATGAAAATGGTTAGTTTAATTTTATAGGTATAATTCTACAGTTTTATAATACATCAATAATACAACATGAATAAACTAGACTAGCGATTACATGTGAGGTGAAACAAATAAAAATGGACTGACAAATAACACAAGGAAATAAAATAAAGAGTTCAATTCAAATTGAAGGTAATGGTTCAGATAAAAAGTAGATGAAATTCAAATCATGCAATCAACTTGGATCGTTGGTGCATTTTTTTCAGCTAAGGCTTCTTGCTGTGGTTTGCCAAATCCTCGGCGGATACAAGCAAATAATTAGGGTCGTGTTTGTTAGCCTCGAACTCAGAATCAGAAACCTCTTCGTAGATCGAATAAGTTTCGTATTCAGAAGAGTTGCTAGAAACGTTCTTGTTCTTGATTGCTTCGGGCTGCTTCGAAATACTAACTGCAGAGGGACCAGAAGATTTTACTGGGTCTGTTGGTCTGACTTCTTTACTGGCAGGTACAATGGCTTGGGTTGGAACCGACTCGGCCGACGGCTCTTTGCTACCACTCAACTTCTTGCCAAACTTCTTGAATCTGCTAGACAAACTGTCTGACCTCCCCCCTTCGTTAAGGTTATCAGATTTGACGTCAGGGCTTGATGGGGCTGCACCACCATTGGACACGGTCCCAGCAGCATTCTGAGCTGCAGATCCAGCGCTTTTACCAGCACCAGCAACACCAGCAGCAACACCAGCACCAGCACCGAGTGCTAATCCGCCAGCACCAGCACCAAGGGCCAAAGCTTTATTGGACTTTTTGTTTTTTTGGGCCTGCTCTTCCTTCTGCGATAAATCATCTACAGGTGAAACAGCTTGTTTTCTATTGGAGGGAGTTTCCGCAGGTTTGGACGATTGTCCAACTGCAACAGGTGCTGCAGTTTTCTTCTGAACCTCAGGGTCTAAGGACTTGCCGTGTGGAATGGCTCCTTCGCCAGATTTACTGGCGAGCTCATTGCTCGTTCCTAAAAAAGCCCCATTTGCTCCGGCACCAGCACTAGCGGTGGCAGCGGCGGCGGCGGCGGCTTCTTCCTTCTGGGCCTTTGCCTTTCTGTCAGCTTCTTCCTTGGCTGCCTTATCGGCGGCGAGCTTTTCTTGTTTTTCCTTTTCAATTCTCTCGTTTTCTTCCTTGACTCTTTGTCTTTCAAGCTCTTCCTCGTGTTTTCTAGTTTCCAAGTCTTCGGTAGCCTGGATACGCTTGCGCTCGTTTTCTAAGTGAATGTTCTGAGCCAACTCTTGTCTTTCTTTTTCCCAGTCAGAAAACTTCTTCTTGGCGTCTTCCAACTTGGTGCCTCTGTTGGTCTTGTCCAGCTTCAATTGACCCAACTGAGCAGCGTACGCAGCCAAAGTTCCGCCTAAAAGGCCAACTTCAGCGGCGAGGGCCGAGTGCTTGGAGTGCTTAGATTCCAAATCTTTCTTGGACTGCGCAATTCCTTTGTCTAACTCGTCCTTGGTGGCTAAGTTGTTGAATATCAAAGCTTGTTTGTCGGAATGCTGAGTTTTTAATTCGTCTAATTTCTGTTGCTCTTCAGCCAACTGAGCCTCTAACTCTTCAATCTTAGTAGAGAGCTCAGAATTGACGTTGGCCAAATCGGCTTTCTTTTCATGCAATTCTTCGATTTCTTGGGTGGTCTTTTCTTGATTAACCTTGGATTCTTCCAACTCCTGCTTCTTGGTAGCAGTTAATTCTTCGTGATTTTTCTCGAGAGTAGCCTTGTCTGTTTCATGGTTTTCAATTGCTTTCGTTTCACGCTCAGAAAAGTCTGTCTTGGCGGTTTCAATTTCGCCCTTGGTGAGGGTTTCAAATTCAACAGCTTCGGTATCGGCCACTGCAGACAATCTGGCGATTTCGCCCAACTTGCCCTCGATTTCCAAGTTGAACTTGTCCTTTTTCTTACCTACTTTGCCTGCGTGTTTGTCGAATTCACCCTGTAACTTGGTTTCGTGAGTCTTGACCTTGGAGTCAAGTTCTTGTTGTTTCTTGATTTCGTCTTCGTTACGGGTTTTTTCCACTTCTTCATTAAGGGTAAGCAAGACAGGAGCCACTCTTCTGGCGGCGATGTCGAGTAACTGTTGCTGGGTCATTTTCAAGCCAGATCCCAAGTCAATGATCTTGTTGGGGTCATCCAAAGTACGGTCGACAGAGCCAAGAGCAGCAGCATTAAGCTCGTTGTAACGATTCAACAAAATTGGTCTGTCTTTAAGAGCATCCAATGTCTTTTGATTAGGCAATTCAATAGGCTCGTATTTTGCTTCTGGCTGGGTGACAATTTCAAGAGGGTGTTCTTTAATCTGTTCAGTGATGTTGTCGTCAGTAGCTTCGATCTTGGAGACGTTCTCGCCTGCTTCAGCTACAGCTCCGGTCTCGGGTTCTACATCTTCATTAGTTTCAGGATGAACATCAGGTTGAGCTTCAGCTTCAGTTTCCTTTTCTTCAGCTACCTCGGCTTCTTCGGCTTCTTCGGCTTCTTCGGCTTCTTCAGCTTCTACAACTTTTGCGGCTTCTTCAGCACCCTCTTCTTCAGCTTCTTCGGCACCCTCTTCTTCAGCTTCTTCGGCACCCTCTTCCTCTTCTTCTTCGGCCTCCTTTTCCTCTTCCTCTTCCTCTTCTTCTTTATCTCCAGCACCTGCTTCAGCGGCTGCAGACGTCTTCTCTTCGCCGGCCTCAACTTCGGCTGCACCAGACTCGTCCTTCAATGACTTGACTGAAGCATTTCTTGCAGCTTCGGCTTCAGCCTTGTCCGCAGCCTCCTTTTCCTTTAATCTCTTGGCTTCTGCTTCCAAGGTAGGATGAGAAGCAAACTTCTTAGGTACTTTAACTTCGGAAATATTATTCGATTGCTTGTACTTTTGTACAAGATTAACCTTCTTATCTTTGGAGGTGGATGCGTCCGAACCAGACCTAAATGGCGAAACCCACGTAGAGCCACTGGTCAATTTCTTCAATCTGCTAGAAGAACTGGACGACTTCCCCGAAATGGTTGAAGTATTATCAATGTCAGACATGATTTAATTATATAATTCGTAAACGAAAGAAAAGGACGGTTCCTAAAAACTGGATGGTTTTGAAATTTGAGAAATTCACTGTCGTTGCTGTTACGGTTTGTAGTCACTAACCAGAACGGGGGATTGATTGATTATGGTGAATTCTATGCAAACAATTACTCAATTGCTATGATAAATTTGGTGGGTAGTGGTATCGAATTGGCCGATATGTTTGCTATGACAAGTTGAAAAGTCCAGGGGATGTGAAGAAGTAGGTAAATTGTGTGATGTATTGCAATATCCGGGGGCATACGCGAATGTCCAGCCCCTCGTAACTGGCGCGGCCGGGGGTTCAGGGGTCAGCGAAGGTTAAGGTTCCGAGGGCGGCTTGTTGTTGCTTGTTACTTGTTGTCATTCCCAAACGGGCAGGTCGAGAGCATTACGTAACCGGCGGTCTGCGCGACGTCAGTTCTCGTCACGTGATAGGGACGGCGGGAGCTGCTGGTCCCTGGCTGTCGGCGGTATCGGGCAGGCCATGTGAAATTGGGAGCACTGCCCGCTTGGGGTGGTGGGCCGGGTTTGGCCGGGAGTATGTGGCTGTTCGCAGTGTAGGGGACGCCTTAAACCTGTCTCAATTGTGACTCTGACCGTGGGTGTCGTATGTCACATCTGTGATCGAACATGGCCAGAGACCTGGGGCGGGTACTGGCGGACGCGCGATACTGTGTAGGTGTGCCGACGGCCAGTTTGACAGCCGCTGCGAGAAAATCTGTATCTCGATCGCATTGTCTAGCGCAAAGTTTACCGTCTGCATGCGCTAAGAGTTATCACTTGCCTGGATATCGATCGAAGGAACAGACCGATCGTGTCATGTACATCGTTTTGTATATGTTATACAATTACTATTAGACCTGTATATGTTATACAATTACCCATAGCCACCATCGCTGCCTGGTACCGCTACTGTGCCACCGTTCAAACCCATTGCCCACCTCTGTCCCCCTCCCCTATCACCCTACTACCAATTCCTATTTTGGGCAAGATCCTCACTAAAGTCTCTCCCTACGTCCCCACGCTCAAACTTATCGTTCCCTACGCTTATCCGCCCAGTGTGCGAGCAGGGGAAATTGCTCAATTTTTCGCACAACCCGCCAGTTTGCACTTGCCCTAGCCACTAGGATAGTTGGAATTCTAAGCCAATATTACCCAGTAAAGTGATATTCTGCAACTCAGACTCGTACCGTACCATCTGCTTGAAAAAGTTGGCCTGAACCACCAGTCCTTTCGCCACATATCGCTGAAATAGCGTCTGCACTTCGACCTTTCTATCCCCTCCCGACTGTCTTCCGAAAATACTTGTGTTTAACTGACATCGGTCACAGAAAAACCTCATCCCCAGTTGCCACATCAAAGTTGTGTACTTGGTACTTGAATATCTACACTGTTCATAGTCTTATCTCGTATAACCACATCAGCGTAGGTGAACTCCAATACCTTCCCCCTCATATGTTAAAGAATAGCATCTCCAATTATGACTACTCTTATACCCACTGCTAGTGCTTGTCATACTCTACAGCTACCTCCCACAGAAAAAGATGACAGGTTAAACCTTAATGTCCGGACAGGTTCAGCATCCACATTGTATAATTCGCTAGTGTTTACTTATGGTGGTCTTACCATTGGCTTGGAACTCTACGAACTAACCATCGAAGAACTATTCAACACTTTCCAGCTGAAAATCATTCATTCCAACTCAAAATTCAAAAACATATCAAAGTTTCTCAGTGGCGAACTCTTTTATCTTAGTTTGATCGATCGCTCTTGGTCCAGAGTCACCTTTGAAAAGTCTTCCGACTCCCCCGGCCTCGATTCTAAGTTCCTGCGCCCATATCCTCGTTTATTCCACGAAGTTACTGCTGTCAACAACTGTGTGTACTTGTTTGGGGGCTTGACATTGCCGGATTTCCATCCTTCCAACACTGCTGCATCCAGCAGTTCCAACCCCACCTCATACCTTCGCAATTTCCTTGTTCCAATTAACGACTTGTGGGAATTTAATCTTGAAACTTCACGCTGGTCGTTGCTTCACGATGGTAAAAACTTCGAATCTGACCCGGCAGTGCCCATTCCTCGCTTTTGTCATAAATTGACTATCATTAATCGCTTGACTTGTGTGAATAAAAAAGACCACTTTGGTATATTTATTGCCGGGGGTAAAGACGAATACTCAAGACCGATATATGACAATGTGATATTCGACCTCGTGGATAAGAAATACGTGGGGTCTGCTCCGGTGGAACTAAAAGTCACTTCACTTGCGCCTGTCAAAAGTAATATTGCTAATTGCGAGGATGACAGGCTCACTATTAATTACACCAATAGTATAGTCATGACCTTCCCACAAGAAGACCATAACCACCACCAACATCTTGATTTCAACGACAAAAGGAAAAAGAAACAAGACTACAACCAGACTGAACGCCGCGAAGAGAGTCTAATTGTATATACTCCCACCAAAAGCGAACGTCAGGATCAAATGGACAATCCATTGCTTTCGTTCCGAATTGGAAAATCGATCAAGTTGGGCAAAACCTTACCCATCCATCGGAAAAAGATCTTGAAGCATCAAAGTGCAGAAGAAAAGCTAAATGGATCTAGAAAGAAGTACATTAAACGTCAGGCCTTGAAACAAACCGTTCCCTTCAATTTGAGATATCCTACAGGTGGTCTATTTGGCCAAAACGTGGTAATTACTGGTTTTTTACCCAACGACTATGATATTTCTATTTTCATTTACAACGAACCTACGGGAAAATGGTCCAGGCTCAATATCTTTTGCAATCATGACTATGGGTCCCATCGTTTCTGGGGTGGCTTTGCATGGCAATCTCATCACAAAGTGGTACTCTTGGGTAACTTTATGACAAGCAGAACAACCAGTAGTATACGGTTTTTCACGTCCATGATAACTGTCAGTTTACCTGTAACCAATATACTCGCCAGCTCTGAGTTAGCTGGTGGTCACCACCATGGCTCCGATGGAAAGAGAATATACCATGATAAATCAAAACTGCACGTTAACAACGGGAACGACACTCTTAATGGAATCCCTCACACTCGCCATGGGAAGAGTGACAGTTCCAATACTGACGATAGTACATGTAGTAGTATTTTGATGGAGAAAAACACCGATGGAGAAGACACTGAATTGGTTAGTTCTCGTTCACGTTCTTCGCCTGATGAAGTTGGCATATCTGACGAAGATAACCACACCAGACTTTCAACTTCAACATCCGGCTCAATCCAACCTCCCAGGAAATTCTCGACTAATTCCCACTCCAGTGATAAGACTTCCCCCACCACCATAAGTTTCACCGAATATGTCCATTATGCTGCACCGAAAACCAACTTCACAAAGATTCGTTCGGTATTTCCTCCAGCGGCCATCACTTTGGGTAGAAATGCGTTTGATCGTTATGGGGATTTAATATCGGATTTTGAAATGGTTTCCAGTAATGGAGACCGTATTCCTGTATCGATGACCGTTTTGTTGGAAAGATGGGGTCGGTACTTTATTCAAATATTGGCCCGGAGTTATGTTCAGGCCGTTGATAAGTTTGATGCTGATCAAGTCAGAGGAGGTGATGGTGCTGAAACACAAAGGTTAAGAACTTCCAAGAGCGATAGCACCTCGAGTAGCAGCAGCTATAACACTCCCGCCGTCCATGGCTTTGCTACTACTTTAAATAAAAAGCCATCCCGAAGCCTTCGCAATAATCCTTCGGTTGGAACAATATCTTCGGCGTCCTCCGATGGTTCAGAGACTGGTAAGCCCAAAGATGAAAATTCGACTTCGCCAACCCACAAAAATTCGTATTATATTTCGCTACCAGTTCCTGCGTCCAAAACTCCAAGAGATCCTCCACAATTCAGACTCCCGTTTCAAGATAATTCATCCAATAATTCTGTAACATCTTCCAAAAGAGAAAGATTCGGTGACGAATCTTCTTTTAAAACCAACGAAACAGACGAAAAATCTAAGTTTGGCGACAATAACACTGTATTGGCACCCAAAAGAGATTCTATGAGCTCATTTGCAAGCAACAACTCCTTGTTGACGTCTCACTTACAAGATATCCCTCCTCAGTTGCCTTTGCCAGCTGAACAGATTCCAGCGGTGCCAAATAGTCAGTTATCATTCAGGCAATCGTCTTCGAGAAAAAACTCAGGCGAACTAGGATCTCCAAGGGCATCATTGATAAATACTTTAACGCAATTAAGAAACATTCCTACTTCAAGATCTCCTCGTGAGTCTCCATTTTCCTCACCTCGTGCATCGTTGTCGACTCAAGGTGGCGTGATTGGAGGTGGAACAGATCTCTTCAGTTCCAATGTTCCTAATTTAAGGCCTAATCAAGGAAAGATAAGTCCAGGCTTGAGTAACATTGGTCAGAAAAGTCCTTTAGACATAGAGGGAAGCAAGTTAAACGAAGGAGAAACTCACAAAGTTCCAATTCCCAAATCCGAGGGCACCAGCATTCTTGATTCTAATGCCAAAGCTCAATCGGAATTAGAGTCAAACTTTGCTATGCTCGATAACAAAGAAAAGTTATCGTCTAGTGAATCGGTTACCAAACCTCCTATTGCTCATACATTTACATCAGTAAGTTCGAACGAATCGGCTGAAAAGAATAAGTTGTTTTCTTCGCTTTCTTCGGTACAATCTGAAACACCTTCCAATACATCCTCTGGGAAAGACAGCAATGAAGATTACCAAAATACTACTTATGATGAGGACGATCCAGATGCAGACGATGAAACTTACCGAAATTCACATCATGGCGGGCTCTTTGATAATGCGTTACTCAACTTTGAAAACATTGAAAGTTCAAAGTTTCAAATGGAACCATCTTTGATTCCAAGAAAGCTATACATGCCGTTTTCAACAATTACCATACGGGCGTTCTGTGAGTATCTTTATACTGGTCAAGTTGGAAACAAATGGCTTTTAACTTCGACTACTCTTGATAATTTAGCTATCTCCAAATTTTTCAAAGTTCCATTGTTATATGATTTGATTAGTGAAGTATTGTTTGGAATTATTGGACGTAAAGAATCTTATATCATTAAGGAAGGAAATAAGTTGAAGAAGAAATATTTCCACTTGGTGGATGCGACAGGCACTCCACCCGACCCAAATTTCAAATTTCCCCTTGATATATATGAAGGATTCATGGATACGGTTGATGATGGATACTTGGACTTGGTTTTATTAAAAAAATCATCCAATCTTCGTATAGCTAGTGTTCACTCATTGAATAGCTCTAAGAAGAAGAAATCATTGGCAGGCTCAAGTAATTACTCTCGGAGCTTATCGTTAAATGATACTGAACTTACTGAAAACGACGAGATTGAAGAAG
Source organism: Suhomyces vadensis (assembly GCA_030575035.1). NCBI lineage: Eukaryota > Fungi > Ascomycota > Pichiomycetes > Serinales > Debaryomycetaceae > Suhomyces > Suhomyces vadensis. The sequence goes on along the minus strand of JAJMGK010000002.1, from coordinate 159,254 downwards.
AGTATTTCGATTCCGAAACTGTTGGCAATGACGCGAATAATTCCGATAACAAGGCAGTAACCAAAGAAGAAGCTGATTCTACTGATGATTCATCCGATAAAAAGACCACGACATCAAACAGTGAAGAAGACATCGAGTTGGGATTTCTCGATATACCTGAATCTACAATGACAAACTCACATAACCCCCATAATCCGAATCACCCAAGACAACATTCTAAGCAGTTTTATGATAAAGTCACAAATAATATCGGTAGTGAGCAAAACTCTCAGGAAGCATTCGATATAGATGAAAAGGATAAAATATCCATGTTGACGCTAGAACAATTAGTTTCCCCAGATTCGGATGTTCCACCAGATGCAATCATTGATCATATTTACGAGACTGCTGCTATTGTAGTGGATATGAAATTGATGTTAAGAGCATCTAATGTCCGAGAAATGAGTCGTATCTTGACCCAAAGCAAGCTCGACATTGGCAAATCTATGGAGAAATTACAACGGAAATATAGCGAACAGCAAGCCAAGACCAGTGACCAAGTTGACGAGGCTATACCTGCAGACCTAGCTAAACCTGAACGGCCGCTGTTGAGTCACAACCAGTCACTGAATTCTCTAAGCAGTCTGAGCACCAATAATGTTTTTTCAGAAGAAAGTTCGATCCACAATCAAGCTTCCACAGAAGTGAAAGGATCAGTTTCTTCTCAGGGCACTGGGCTGCTTTCGCACAGACCATCCACTGTCAGTTTACTTAAACCTAGCGCTTCGCATTCATCTTTGACAAGCTATGGCCAACAAGGTGGAAAGTACAAGAGTTTCCGGGGCTTAGGAGGATTCGCACCTTTCAAGCAACACAAGACTGATCCAAGAATAGGAAACAAAGAGCTTGACAAGAGAATTACTCTGATGATCAAGAAAGATGAAAAGATCAAGAGTAAAAATGAGAGAGATCGCAAGGAGACAGAAAGATTGGAAAAAATCCAGTTACAGAAGGCTGCCAAGAAGAAGGAAAAGGGTGATGATGTAGCAGAAGATAAAGAATTGAAGAAACATCCTAAACCGAATATTATTTCTAGAACATCGTCGCGACTTAATTTAGCGGAAGCAGTACCTTCCATTAAACCATTGTCTAATCTCAAGAACGAAACCGATCCTGCTTTAAAGAAGAAGCACCATCATAGCTTCTTTCATTTAGGAAGGAAGTCGGATCATGGTTCAGAGCAATCGTCGTTAGACTCTGAAAAAGTTAAGAAGCCCCAATCTTCTAGTGCAAGTCTCAGTCTGTCTAATTCGAAATCTGGAAAGAAGAATTTCTTTGGCCGTATGAAGAGTTAAATAGTTTCGTAACCTACTAAAATATACTATATCACGAAAGGTTCCTTTTGGCGAAGTTGGACACCTGTCTCCGAAGAATCAGGAGATTCCAGCCGAGTAGTACCGATTCTGAGCTTTGAGTGAAGTCTTGGCTTGATTCGTAACGGCATTCAGTGAGGAGCGACTGTCCGGGATCACTTCCTGAATAGGAAACCGCCGCACCGTCTCGACCCCAACTTTTGGAAGCTCGTATAAGATTGAACCCCGAGTATTTGACTACTTATACCCTCCCTTTTCCACCAAGAAGCAGTTCTCTTTCCTCCAAAAAATGACTAACAAAAACCCAAGTGAGGTCAACCAAGAGTTGATTAACTATGCCTACACCAAACTCAATAATATTCCAAAATGTGAAGAGTATGAGAAAATGATTCTGAGTGTTCCGTACGACTGTTTCCATGATCTGTTGGTAAGGGCCAGAGTGTTGTCACATGAAAACGCATTGGACTATGATAAAATAAGATTGAAGGATTACAACTTTGATCTTCAAAAGCATGCAGATGCCAGGTACGACCACTTGAGTGGCATCTTTGGACACCTTGACAAGACTGCGTTTATGGAACCACCCTTTTTTGTAGATTATGGATGCAATGTTAGCATTGGAAAAAGCTATTATGCCAACTTCAATGTTACTTACTTAGACTGTACTTTAATTAAGATAGGAGATTATGTTATGGTGGGACCAAACGTGACATTTACCACAGCCACCCATCCTTCTGATCCGCAACAGCGTTTGGATGCAGTCGAATATGCCAGACCAATTACCATAGGAAACAACGTATGGTTTGGTGCCAATGCCGTCGTATTGCCGGATGTTACTATTGGAGATGGTGCAGTCATTGGTGCTGGTGCAATTGTCACCAAAAGTGTGCCAGCAAATGCGTTAGTAGTGGGATGTCCAGGCAGGGTGGTGAAAATTATGAAGCCAGCGGAGAAGAAAGAAGACGCCAAGTCTGTGGGATTATAGGTACGGGTGTATTTAGGAATTCAAGAAGAATCAAACATGATTGAAGAAGTGGAATTGCAAATAGAAAATAGTTGAATAGAGGAAAACAGATGTCCCCTTGTAGTTAGTTGTCCGAAAGCCTGCGTATGGTAGTTTCAAGGCGTAAAATGTCATTTTCTAAAACTTAGGATAAGACTTGCAGTGCTGATAAGACTTGCGGTGCTGATAAGCAGTGCTGTTTTGTTTTCCCTAGGTAGTTTTCCACTCTTGCCTCTTGTCCGCCCTTGTCGTCATGTTCAAGTCCATGGGTCTCGACGTATTTGCACCCACCGCCTTATGTGCAGTCCGTCCCTGCTCTATCATAAACGAAATCGTAACGAATTGAAGTTACAACATTTATTTACCACGCCATGGCCAACAATCAATGGAAGCAGCCTACATACCAACTGTCAGATATAAATGATTTCGTATTAGCAGATGACGATGATGATGTAGCGACCTCACATTATCCACCGTCGTACCATACTTCCGATCCAGGTGCTGGAAACAGTAACCAGAACGAAGCACCCACCAATTCGAATTCGAACTTCAACTTGTTTTCCAATTTATACGCTCCGAAGATCGATTTGTCGTCAACATTTGCCCCATTCACATCCTCTTCAAATTTGCCCGGCAATAACAAGATCAAGGAACGTCAGTATACGGGAGGAAACACACTTGATGAACCAATTCTTGCCACTTTGAAGAGAGATTTGAGTCAAATCGGCAAAAGACTCGCCATCGTAGTGTGGCCCATGCAACTTTCTAAGTTGGCCCAACAGCAACAACTGAAATTGATTGATTTTGCCTCGTCTAGTGGCATTCACCTTCCACAGCTGATCTTGAACAACCGCATGGTACCGGTTTCAGACGACCAAAATGACGATACCGAACGGAACCAAGGGTTGCAGCAGTCAGATTTAATCCACGAAGGCAACTTAGAGTGGGATTTATGGGGTCCTTTGGTATTTTCATTGGCTTTTTCTGTAGCGTTGGGTGTTTCTGCACCTGGAAACCAAACCAACGTGATCTTCTCCGGCTCGTTTTCGTTCATCTGGCTATTCTTTGTAGTCATCGGGCTAAACATCCAGCTCTTAGGAGGCACGGTTTCGTTCATGTCTGCTATAAGTGCTGCTGGTTACTCGTTGTTTCCTATTTTGATCGGTGAATTAATCTGTTCGTTGGTCTTGAAATGGAAACTCTTGAGATTGGTGTTGATGGCTGTGTTGAATACCTGGAGTATTTATTCGGGCGTTTTAAGCTTACAATGCTCAGGTGTTTTACCAGGCAGGGTGTTGTTGGCTATTTATCCAGTTGGGTTGTTGTATACAGTTTTGAGTTGGTTGGTAGTGATTACTTAAATTAGTATTAGTAGAAATAATAAGAGTTCTATAACAAATATACAATTAAATTAAAAGAATAATGCAACAAGTTCCGTAGAATGGATATCTTGAATGAAATTAGGTATCGGTGAAGTTGTGGAGTAGGGGGGACGGTGAGACGTATCTAAACCAAGAAAGCTGCCATGGCCATCAATAATACCATCTTCAACGGCGTAAAGAGTTCTGCTTTCAAGCGTGGCGAGCCATTTGTTCTACCGCTTTCGCTAGACGTAGAGGTTGGGCTGGAGCTCGTTGATGAAGATGATGCTGAAGACGACGAGCTAGCTGTAGCCGAACCAGCCGGCTTGGAGCTCGCAGTGCTTGCTTGCTGAAGAGTGTAGCTGTCAATGCTTTTTTCCACAAACCCGATTTTCCTGTCTTGTAAATCAAACACAGTGTAGAATTTACTCAAGAAAGTGACCCCCAATACCCAGTAATCATATTCATCGATACCTAGAATCTTGGACGCGCAGAACCCTTGCAAGTTACTGTTGGAGTATGCTTGGCCCTTGATATCATTCGATGAGATATTGAATTGTTTACCACCAATCTCAAGGAATACTTGGGAATTGGTGCTGTTACATGGGAAAGCAAAATTCCCGTGGTTGTCGGTGATGAGGTTATCTCCAAACATCAACTCGTGCACGTCCACTGCATCTTTAGACGGCAAAACCAAACCGGTGGTACCTGTATCAACGATAGCATTGCGGTAGTTTGAAGTGGAGTTGAGCTGTTTGGTGGATCCTGTGTTGTTGGAGATTTCAATATCCGAAATATTGACTAGCCAGTACTGGTTGGGGTTATCCAAAATGCTGGTGTAATGAATATCATCTGCATTGACCATTGGGTTGTCTACTGCCTTGTTACCGAAAAATATCAATCCACCGTAGCTTTCCGGCACAGCAATAGATTGGTTTTTGGGGTCAACAAAGCTTACTGAAGGTGTATCTGACACAATGTATAAACCAAACTGTTGTTTGTCCACCAAGCCGTCCGACGACAATTGAGAAATAATATTGGCACCTTGAACTTGAGATCCTCCTGAGGACGGAATTCCCAAGATTCCACTAATATTAAATCCTTCAAACATCGACGGAGAGTCACTTGTCAATCCAATGGATAGGTTTTGTAATTGGTTCATTCCACCTAATTTGAAGCTAATTCCATTATCACGCAATGAAAACATTTCACCTTCCACCGTTTGGCCCGCATATTGTAATTTGAACAGCGACGAGTATTTTATACCAGTGGAATCATTGAACTTGACCACATTTGAATTGTTGCATGCATTTTCGGTGCAGGTAGAATTGTAGATCCAGGTGAACGGACTTCCTGTGTCCAACAACAAAGGAAATGTTTGGTTATACTTTGTTGATGGATCGGAAATTTGGGAATTAATATAGTATATTGACTGAGTATCGTCGGTAAACAACATCTGTGTGTCGTCAGATAATATGAACTTAGGATCAGATGTCGAGACATTCTTGGAGGTTGTAAATAATACACTTTTAGCCGATGCAGTTCCCATAACTATTTTACTGACACCGGAAGTAGAGAGATCCAGGACCCTAAAGTCTTTGACTGGATAAAGCGATAAAGCCTGTTGAGCTAGAAACAATAACGGAAGGAACTTCATGACGAATTATAATGATAAATGCAGTGTGTATGCTGAATGCAATCAACCAAGTGCTGGCTGGATTATACTAACGATAGTGGAGATTTTTTCTATTGAGATATAGTCAGATTCACTCACTAGTCCATGAATATGATATTTGTCTACTCTTATATCTTATAACCAAATGTCTGTTGACGTACGAATGTTAGCACGTCGGTGTTTGGTCGCTGTTTAATTGATCAAACCGAAAAGAATAATTTCAACAAGAAGAATGAATGTAGCTTGCTGCCAGGAAATGCTGAGGAATATGACTGAAATAAGAGAAGTTGAAACCTGAATCTGAGAATCCTAGTGAATTAAAACCTCTCAACTATCTGGGTTTTTCCATCTATATATCTGTTCGGCAAAGCTACACATACTTTCCTATCACAAAGACAATAGAGGCCTCGCAGCAATACACGCTGCAAGTTTTGACACGTGATGCAAACAAACAAGCGACGATGAGTTGGCCGAAAGGAGCACATAGTGTCTGGGGACCAGACGGTAATGGGGGAGAATGGTGGAATAAAAGTCAGGAGTAAACCTGTGAGACTACAGGTACAGCTCAGGGGCCCTTGGAACCATATTTGGGTAGATGAATGCTTATGGAGATGAACCAAAGCCCCAGATCTGTTGGTGCGGGATCCAAAACGAAACGTATCTGTTGCCAAACTATAATCCGTCTAAACGTACTTCAAAGTCACGGCCTGCAAAGGAGCTTCACAAGTGGAACTAGAAGCAAAACGTAGGACAACAAGGCATCGCGAACGCGAGTCTAATTAGCAAAACACCCCAGGGGTGCTTCGTCTTACTCTGACATCCATTTACCAATGCTATTAAGGCAGCACAAATATTTTTTATGAGAATATACCCCGATTAGGAAAAACACCAAACATTATGTTTAGAGTATTGAATCTGACTATTGTTACGAACAACAACAGGAAGTTAGCGAGCGGCTTGGTGCCTAACGAATTATACCCTAAGAAGAGAAACCACGATATCCGAGTACATCCCAATAGTCACGTATCTATAGCTGTCACTGCAATATTACGACTCTTCGTTTACCAACACTCTTCTTGATCAATTACGCGTTTCGTGTCAAATCTGCCTAGTCGTATTTCCGAAATATGCGGTCCCCAACCAGCAAGGTAGACGAGCTTCTCGAATCGTTCGAGCGCGATGTTTCAAATCAGGACCACTTTGTGGGCCAACAAGTAGAGGCGCAGCATGCCACCATCCCAAATGTGTCTGGTTACGGGCCCATTCAATGCAAAATTATAAGCGATAATCAACGATTCCGGCCGCGCGATCGAATTGGGCTCGGCCGAATTATATGCAGGCGGGCGTGAACTGGCGGCTTCTGGCTGTTTAGCTCGATAACAAATTTGTTATTTTGCCGTCTTGGCTCAGTCGCTGTACCGTGCGTGCGTCTGGCGACACACCGCACCTGGAAGCAGCGGTTCGAGTCTTGAACAACTAAAACTTTAATGATGAATAACATGGATGTGAACAATCTCTGAGTAAGGTCAAACGGCCTTGCATGGATTACAAAACCTGCCTTCCTACTGATAAGTTTTATTTTAAACAGTAGGTTATGAATAATCTTTTTGTTCCATCAAAGGAAGCTACAAGGTCCTTGAAAGTAGTGGATTAAAATTAATGTTTAGAGAAATAAAACGATACAAAGATTATTAAATATATTAAAAAAAAAATTAACTAGTCTTTTTTCTTCTCTTCTTTCTTTCCATTTTTGCAATCTGAGTAAGGTCATCCTCACTAGGTTCATAAATATGCCATATAGTATAGTGGGGTAAACCACCTACTCTAAATCCCATTTTCTTTGCCATTATTCCAAATGCCTCGGTCTCTGCATGATTCAAAAACGTAAACGCTGGGAAATGAACACCTTGACGGAAGATTTGGGCTCTTGCCAAAATAGAAACACCACCAACGCCATCAAGTTCAATTAATTCATCTGGATTACCTCTTTCGTCTCTCAAGTTGGCCAAATGTGCTCTCCAGGTAGGAAATTCGGCATAGCCTTCGACAATAACTTCATCTTCATCCAAGCTCTTTGCCAATTCTAAAGCCAGATCAGATTCCAACCATGAGTTCAAGTCATACGGCTGTTCATTGCCCAAAAATGTCGGCAATGGTCTCCAAACATTGGGCACCATAATGTCGTAATCGTGTTTCATCAATTGCTCAATCACATCACCAGGACAGGTTTCAATGTCTACATCTCTCCAATAAACCCAGGAATGATAAGGTTTCAACGCGGAAGAAGTCAACCAGTTTCTGGCTCTTCCCATCAATTTTCTACGAATACCTTGAACCTTAACGGCATGACGATCACTGAACCCTTGACCAATCTGTTGACCGAAATCCTTTTTGTAAATGGAAATTGATCTGAATGGTTTATGGTAGTCTTTGTGATGAGATTCAGGATGACTATACGCCTTTTTGACACTTTCCATGTAGGCAGCATTCATATAAAGCTGATATAAGTCGGACGAACCTTTAACCTTTTTATTGAGCTTCTCTTCTTCTTCTTGCTTCAATTTCTCAACCAAAGTTCCATTTTGAAGGGCAACAGAATATTCAAATACTGTTTCTAATGTTGTATCATCTGGTGAACAATCCGAGACCAAAAATGCAATATCTATGAGGGAATGATCGTAGGTTAAGTTCATCAAATTATAAAATGCCATAGGTAATACATGCTCTGCGTTTCTTAACGGCATCAAGAATAGTACCACGTCACCTTTACTAGCACCATCTGCTTGTCCATGATAATCATTCAAATCATAAAAATCGACTTTTTCATTGTAAAGTTCCTCGGGACTCTTGGAGACTTCGGGCGCCAGATTCTCGCCGGTAGGATATGCACCTGGGTTCTCGACTTGGGTCACGCCTTCTTTGGTTACTTGATATAATTCAAACTCTTGATCGGTATTGCCAAGTGTCAAATATCCCAATCCTTTCCACCACAATAATACACAGAATATCAACGCCGCTATTCCCACACGCGTATATAGCGTTCTCTTTCTATTTCTCTTGGGAGCCAATTTATTATATCTAGAATGTTAGTACTTTGACCTTGTATGGAACAGTTGTTCATTTCTACGTACATCGGTAGATCCGTCTTTTTACCAAAGGTATCCACCACCATTTTATCTATGTTTAAGTTCAACCAATACAGGTGTATATGCTGTCACAGGTAGATACAGTCTGAGTGTCAATGTTTACTATGGATCTGGTTGATTCCCTTGTTGTTCCTAACGTGCTATGATTGAGCAATTGAATCAACGAAGTTTTTTTTGATGGAAAAAAAGACGTGGTGCGGGAAACAGGGGTAGCGAGGCGACTAGCAATAGTGGAAGCGAGGATGAAAAATAAGGAAGCTATAGCTGAGAATAGGAAAGAAAAGAGGAAGGAGCAAGGTGTTGGTGGTGGGTTCGAAGGACGTTGCTCGATGCTGATACTCCCCAGGTTCGCCAAGTTCACCAATACAGATAGTACTAGGCTCGGTATAGTGTGGGAGGCTTCTCTACTGACCGGGCGTCCCTACGAGGGTCCTGAGAAAGTCTGGAGAATAGAGAGGGCGCAGCTACACCGACAGTGAAAATCCTCATGCGACGACGCAAATTACAATGTAGCCAACGGAACAGCCGATCAAATGGGCCGCACTCATATCCAGAAGCCAACCACGCCAATTCAAATGATCTTCCAACTATACCTTGGCTGGGCACTACAGCATGGATGGTTCGGTAAAAAATAAAGCCACGTTTCGTAATCTTATATCAATTATCCGAGAAGCAATTGCATCTTTACGGGCGCCTTGGTGGTTAGATACCATACCTGCCCGTGGCTCATAGTACCGGCACGTGAATTTTGTCTGGCCGCCTCTCCATGGCTTTAATGGTCTACGGACACTAAACGGACTACAGTTGTGTGATTGTTTGCATGGGCCCATCGTATTTCTGATCGAAAGCAGGCTGTCGTCCCATGTTCTCCAGTTACCTATATTTCCAAGTGCCTATATGTGTATCTTGGTTCTATACATGTTCCTCCAATTGGTTTTGTTTGGGTTTAAACCATTCTCTACGTAACGTATCCCAGCATTCGCGTGCAATTGACTTGGCTTCGCTTTCGCTCGAGCCTCTTCCTTCAATGTACACTTTAAGCTTGGGCTCGGTTCCTGAACCTCTGCAAGTAAAACGAACCTGCTGTTCTCCTCTCTGCAACACCGCCGTGATCATCTGCGATTTGGGATCAACGGGCAATTCTGGCACATTGTCGGCGGTGGATGATTCGTAACCTGTGGTCAAATCTCTCCAGTGCAACACCTTGAAATGGGCCAACGCAGTTGGGTGTGACTTTGCAGGATATGACAGTCTGATTTCCCCAAAGATCTCCTTGGTTTTGCCCAACTCGTTCAACTTGTAGTAGCCATTGCATTCCTTGAACCATCCGTAATTTTCGTAGCCTTGTACCAACTTTTCGACAGGGTCGATTTCTCCCGAAGAAAACCACCGGTCGTACAACTGTAACCAGATCATGGCGGCAGATACACCGTCCTTGTCGTTGACCAATCCAAACATATACCCAATGGCTTCTTCGTAGGCAAACGGAACATTGTAGCCGGCGTTTTTGTAATCTATGGCCCTGTTTCCTATCCACTTGAACCCAGTGAGCGTGTCTTGAAAGTGGAAACCCTTTTTGTCTGCCATGGCCTTCAAGATCTGCGAAGACACTGTTGAATTGAGCAAGTAGGTGTTTGCGAGCTCCTGCGGTGGAACTACCTCTTCGATAATGTACATGGCAAAGAGAAACCCAATTTCATTCCCACTCAATTGTTGCCATTTGCCTTGTTTGGTCTTGACTGCTACACTAAAACGATCAGCGTCTGGATCGTTGGCCACCACGAGCTTGTAGCCCGAATCTTCGGCGGTCTTGATGGCCAAATCCAAAGCACCCTTTTCCTCTGGATTGGGGAACTTAACGGTTGAAAAGTTGGGGTCTGGCTGCGCCTGCTCCGCCACCGTTTTCATTTCGTAACCACTGAACCCGGCAGCAAAACACTTTTCGATGATTTCTAACCCGATTCCGTGGACTGGTGTATACACAAACTGGGTACTGATCTGGCTGTTGACCACCAATTTATCTACTGCAGCACTCACGTACTTCGACGTAGCCTCTTGTCTAACTGAAACAAGAAGCCCCGAATCAATTCCCGACTTGAAGTTGCCTACGATGTCCCATACGTTCTTCTCGGTCCACGGTTGAAGGTTGTTATCGATAGCACTAGCAATGCCATCATCATGGGGAGGAATGATTTGACATCCGTTGCCAAAGTAGACCTTATAACCGTTGTCCTTGGCTGGATTATGCGAGGCAGTTACCATAACACCAGCAGACGCACCATAATTATCAATGCTGAAGGGCACGAGAGGAGTATGGCAGAACTCATCGATAGTAGATTTGCTAGTGGAATCCGATTGGCGAGACAATTGTTTCACTGAGCCCAAATAGTAGACCTTGACTCCACTGGAGATAGCTACACTGGCTGTGATCTCGGCGTACCTCTGCGAATTGTGACGATGGTCATATCCAATGACAATAGAAGCAATTTCTGTCCTTGAACTTTTTTGCAGCAAGATATAGCTGATCAAACCTTGCGAAGCTTGAAGAATGGTCACATCGTTCATGTGACTGAACCCCGAAGTCATTTCCGATCTTAATCCAGCAGTACCAAAGCTGATACGAACTGATAGTTTCTCATCCAACACCAGGTAGTTTTGGGCCTGGTGCAATGAATGAATTTCTTTCCTTGATTCTTCATTGATATCTATAGCAAGCCAGTCGGCGACTAGCTGGTCAATCTGTGTTTTTTGTTCTTGTGTGTAAGATGCCATCTTCAAAGTGGTTGGTTTTTTTGTGGAGATCAGAAATGGCGGTGAATTTAAACTGCCAGTCGCGGGTCCTCCGCGGAGTCCCGGCGGCGAATGCCGCAAATGACTACCATACCTCGAAGCTGGCCTGGGCAAGAATAGAGTTAGAAGTGAGGAGAAAAGTAGGGTTAGGGTGTAACAGTATTGTACTGCTCATGAAGGTTGCTTGAGGCTGTTCTACTTCCGTGGAACTTAGGACTAAATATTTTGTGACAACATGTCAATAATCAGATCAAATTTCTCAAGATATAAATGAAACAGAGAGTAACTTATCAGGTGTAATTAATTCGAATTAGCTGCTGGGATGATTTACAATCTGGGGGGAAGTTCCGAATCCTTTTATTTATACATTCTGTTCATATCAGCTTAGATAACTGCACGTTTGGTAATATTTGGAGCTACATTTCGTGAAAAAGACAGCATACGCAGATATTTGAGAACTATAGACAAAATAAGGTGGTAGATGCCACCCATCATATTCTTCTAAACTTTGGGACAAGCCCTAGCCGTTAGAACTGAACAAAGCATCACTATCGGTTATTTATGGTTCCCGATGTAACTTCTGACCCAAGTGAACTGCATATAATACCAGCCTGGAATTTTGCAGCTATCTCAATACAAGTGCCTCTTGAACCAACATTGCAATAGTATTTTTATTCTTTAAAGGGGACCAGGATAGTTGACAAATATTCAACTATTCATAAGAACCATATTTTTCGAAACCTTCTATATTGCGGAAACTAAAGCAGTGGAGGCAAAGATACTCTATAGTTTCTATAACCGTACCCTAAATTTCCAAACTGAATACTATCTCTGTACATTTATTTAAGCTCTCTTTTGATTGAAACCTCGTCTTCAACAATATTTAAAAGCCGTTGGTTATATTTAAAAGCCGTTGGTTATTGACAATTCTAAAACGGTGTCAAGAATCATACCTTTATTGCTTAACTCCAACTTGGTTAGCTCAGAATATAATTGCTTTTGTTGTTTATCCACCACTTTCTTCCTTTTACTACGAACCAGATAGATAACTTGTTTCTTTCTATATGAAACATTCAATACTACATTATTATACAACATTGGGACTAATCAGGTACTCTAAGAAGGTAGAGTCTTGCGTCACAACCGCCACCCCTATTTTGTTTTCGTCACGGAAAGATATGTCGTCGTGGTTGCTGACTATCGCAATATTGCGAATTCTCTGGCCCGGCAAGTCATCAGTAAGGGACTTTGTCACTACATTATCAAGCCATTTCTTGCCTTTCTTGATATACCTATGCACACTGATCGTGCTGCTGTTGCTGCTGTTGTCACAGGTCACAATAACCGAAGATGAAGGATCTATAGCACAATCAACAACTTCGCTTGGAAATTCGATGGAATGAACCACATGGTTTTTTCTCAAGTCCACCACCTCCAACGTACTTTTGTCGTCTTGTTTGGAGCTCACCAACACCCAGTACCCGTTCAAGGCAAACTTGATCTTGGTTACGTGGGCCAACGACACATTGACGGTCGATATCAACTGTCCATCGCTGGTATTGAATATTTGCACCTGTCCACTATCGTTACCCACAGCGAAGAGTGCACCGTCTACATGTACGGCCCCTGTGGTGATGTTATGGTCCAATTTAGGTGACAAGTAGAGTACCGAGGGCTTCAGATCACTACTGTTGAGAGACCATCTGTTGTCTTGGCCTAGCACAAAGTACAACTGTTTCAAGCTAGGGTGGACCACTATGTCTATTATGCTGGCATCGTGTGCATTTGTGAGCTCCATGTCTGCCACAGTAATCTTTTTATCGTGGGCTATAAGTGTGCCATCCAAGCCAGCACCAACAGCATCAACCGTACTGTTAGAAGCTACAAACTCTGGTTTTTGGTCCAGTCCGATTTCGTGAACTGTTATGCCGGTGTTGGACCCTATGGTTAGCTGTTTAAGGTCTTCGTCATAGCTAACAGTGGTAGCCGGTTCTTGGAATGACTTGCCGTGATTCTGGACCAATTCTACACAGATTGGGGTATCAGCATTCACTCCGTAGCTTGGCTTCATCGCTTTGTGGATCTGGTACAATTGTTCCCGGGCACTGTCGATTTCTTCTACAGGTATAGTACCAAGTTCATTGCCATTATGGGCAACACTGGTGTTTCCAATATTGGAAGCAAGCTGCTGAAGAGCTTCTTTGGCTTCGTCACGTTCTCGAATAGCATTGGCAGCTACTCTTACGGCCGCATCTTGATGATAGAAGGCAGAGCTCAACTCTTGACGGGCTTGATGGAGTTGTTTTCTCAACGAAAAGACCTCTAGTGCCAATGCATCCCATTCGTTTTGAAAAGTAGACAACAATGCAGGAATGGAGGTGCCGGTTATAGGAGGTACAATAGCGCTGGTGCTGCTGTTTATCGACACCAACTCATCGACTGTCAACGGTTCATTATTGATAGGATCGGTACCACTTGTTGTAAGATAGTTAACGATGTGTTTTTTTTCAAATATGGCTCCGCTCTTGGGCGACACTACTGGTTGCACCGGTTTTTCACCAGAAATCGCACATATCATGTCGTTATGGTGAGCTGTGCTGGTGTTGTGAAATCTCATCACCAGTTTATATGGCAGTAGCGCGCACGACCAAAATAGAAAGACGACAAAAATCAACAGGAAATTACGGGAGAATCAACGATTGACCAGAACGAATAGACAACGAGGCTATGAGCTGAAATGACCGGCTACAAAGAAGCTTTATAAAACATTGAATGAGTGAAACTAACTGAAGAAGTGAATAAATATATATGCGAATAAAGTAGGAGAAGTCTCCGTACCGAAAATTAATGAAGAAAAGTGAAATAGTTCTAACGACGACTTATTAGTCTTCACCACTGGAGCTTTCACCCTTTTCTTCATCTTTTGGTTCATGCTTAGGAGGAGGAGGAGGTACAGCTCTGTATCTTCTGCGTCCAGTGCCGAACAAACCGAAAAAGTGACCCAACAAGCTAAAGACAACCACCAATAATGATGCCATAGCTGCAGCCCAAATATAAGCATAAAAGTTAATCGACAAGTAAGATTTCACACCGTAATCTTGAATGTTGTCATTGATTTCCTTTCTAGTCGTCATATAACCACCGGTTGCAAGACCAGCTGCAAGAATACCCAAAATCAAAATCAAGGCTTGGAAGATGAAGTTAAGGAATGTAAGAATACAGCTGTGTGGCGACAAGAAGAAGGCGAGGATTTGTATAAATACAGAAATCACAGCAAAGACGATAGTAATGATCAAGACAGCAAACGAAGCTCTGGTGACACCATGAAGTGTTTTAAGTTGAGATTGAACATCACCTGGCAAACTCAAGGTATTGTAGTCAAGAAGGTCAAGCAAGATTTGCAATTCACTCTTGTCCATACTTGAAATCTGTTGAGGGTATTGGCCTGCGGTATAGCCGGTTGTAATGGTGTTGTTAACTTCTCTTTTGATAAGTTCAAGAGGATCAAACACAAACCCGGCTTTGGGGTCCGAACACCAAGTGACGTTAACTTTGTTATTGTCAAAGGCCTTCGTCCATTCATGGAGATGCCTGTCGTAGGTTTCATTGGTAAGAACATTTCCCTTACAATAACCCCAGTATGAAATACTGTAAACGTCAGAAAGACCCAAATCGGTGTAATTCATAGTACCTAAAATATTATCAATCACACCTTCAACCGATGAAAAGTATCCACCAAGATCACCAACATTGATGTTTCCAATGTCATTGAGACCTTGGGAAATATCACCACTAATGTCCAGGATAAGATCTCTTTGACCCAAAGAACCTAAGATGCTTGGATTATAATCTCTCTGGGTAAGTTCTTCATCGCCCTCAGCAATCGTGTCTCTTTTCAGGAACGCGGCAGCATCAATTAAGGCCGATAAATTAAGTTGGGTAAATTGAATTTCCATCAAGTAAGCAGGGGTTAGATAGCTTTCATTTTTGTAGGATCCTGTTAATGCAAATGATGATAACACCACAACACCTATGGATAATATCACAAGGATGGCTCTAAATATGGCAAACATCTCTGTGATAGAATATTCTGAAAATGTGAAATTTTCTTAGTTGTGGATGCTTATATATGATTAAAGCGTATAAAATTCTATATTTTAAGTTTGCCTTCGGGTTTGAAGCAAGAACTTTTCGTTTTAACTAAGGGGCTAACTGTCAAGCTAAAAATATCAAATCTTCACTTGCGGCTTTATTTTTTTTTCGTATTGTTCTGTTGTGCGCACTGAAGTTGTGTGGATGAATGGATGATTATGGGCTCTATCTAAGCGTAACTTATATCAGTGGAGCGTTTGCAGGGGGGTAAAAAATTGGGTTGGTCGTTGATAAAACTATTAGTTGTAAATCTCGTTGAAATTTATTCTTCAATGATTTAATGGTACTTTATAGCTTTTCCACCGGTCTGAAAATGGCTTGATTACTTCCTTTTATTGTTTGTATCGAACGAGGCGTAAAAAAGTCGCGATGTCTGAATAGGACTGGGTGAAGTGAAATTAGCTGAAACGGAACTTCTGGAGGTGGAACTTATACATTTTATATATGATTGGAATTGATATGTCCTCCTGATTCAATAGATTGGAACCTGGACAACCATCTCCTCGTCTACTGGTGATGGCTGGTCTTTGGGCTAGATCAGGTTACAGATCATAGTGTGCGCATCTGAAATGGCTGGCTAATGTAGGGGCCGCACTTTAATAGATTACATTAATACGGAGTAGTAGAGAGCGTACCAACGTGATCCAGCATTCACCGTGGTTGCGGTGTCAATCGCATTGTCTACTAGTGCAACTATATATGGATAGATACTCCAATGTTATTGGCGGGAAACTCTTCACTTTGCCTCGGTTCCAGCCACCTTTAGTCTATTGTGTCTATTGTTAGGCGACAAGGCGTGAAGCTTACCTAATCTCCCACTAGCCCACTCCAGGGGCCGAATACAATTACTCACTACTGGAATAGTAATTATACAATAGAATGGTTAGTTTTTATTATACATAGAATACAATCAGGTAATTAAGGCTATGCTGGGGGGGTTCCCCATACTGGGTCATTTCAGAGCCTGGTTCCTGTGGTTTGAGTTGCATACACAGTGCTCAGTCGGGAAACTGTTCACCCAATCGGATTATCTTTTTTTTTTCTTCTTCAAATTGATTCCCATTGAGGATTTCAAGGTTTGTTAAGGTTTTGAGGGTCCTTGAAATTAGCAATCTCGGTTCCAGGGGTAATAAGCGGTTCCACGTGAGATTAGCCGCAACAACCACTATTCCTCCAAGTCATCAAACCCATCAAGAAGTTCTTTTTCTAACTCGTCCAAATCTTCTTGAATCTCTTGAGCATCTTCGCCTTCACCAGTCCGGGCCTTTTTATGTCCGTTATTGGTAGGCTCTTCCTCACTTTCATATTCGCGTGTTCTCTTGCTGCTGTAGGCATCTTTGATAAACGAATCCACGGTTGTATTGGTAGTCTTGACCTCATCGTCTTCCTCTTCAGCCTCGGCACTAATTCCAGATCCTGTCCTTATCACATTGTCACTGTTCTGTTCATCGTCGTCTTCGTCTTCATCGTCGTCGTCACTGATATCGGCAAGGAAATCTTCTACTTCCTGATTGGCGTCATCAAAATCATATAATTCCATGTTACTATCGAATGGTGTAGATCCACGTTCATCTTTCTCCAATTTCTTCTCGACTGCTTTCTGATACTTCTCGATATCTTTGGTGTTAACCTTCCATTCGTCGGGATAATTGTGTGTGATTAAATATTGCTGTTCTTCAACTTTGCTCCAAGTACTTAAGCACGCGAATAACCAATCTGGATTAACTATCTTTACATTATCCAACGTGTGACGTGCAACTCGGGCCTTAAATGTTGGTCCTGGTCCATTCGATGGATCTCTACATACAACATGAGTCACTTCAGGGTATACTTCATTGACAACCTTAACTCCAAATTGTTTACACCAAATCACAATATCTGCAGAATGTATGTTCACACCCAAAGGAATGATTCCTGAAAACAAAATAGTCACCCCTTGTAAGCATTTACTTTTCATCTGAGGAATAATCCGGGTCAAGTCCGGCCGAGTTTTGTGGTCCTTGGCCAATATTTTGTAGTACTGATCGTGGATGTTGACCAATGCTCGATTTAATGATATCAATTCGTTGTCATCGTCGTATAACAAGTTCTCATCCTCGTCTTCGTCTTCCTCTGAGCCTTCGTCTTCTTTGTCGGACGATCCAGCAGGCGAACTAGATCTAGAATTGCTATCAGTATGATTTCCATTTTGATGATTTTGGTGGTGTAATTGTTCCAAATTGTGTTGTAATTTTGCCAATGGTCGGTCGTTTTGCTGTTGTTCAATCGATTGATTTCGAGTGATTGCTTGTTCCATTAACAAGTTGGTATTACCTTCACCTCCGCCCATTTCCAAAATTCGATCAACAGGTGATGAATTGTCATTGGAACTAGAATCGTCTTTTGGTGACTCTTGGGTTTCTGGTTTTGGTTTGCTGTTTTCCGGGCCTGCACTTTGTTGAGCTTCCAATCTAGCGATAGACTTTCTCTTTTTAACAGGCCCCGTCAACTGACCGTTCTTTTTCGGCAAGAAACTAGAATTGATGTCCCCAATTCCCACAAAAAATTCATAAGGCACAACTTTGATTAAATTACTTTCCCATTGCCAAACATCACCTCTGTCATCTATGATTACTACCATGGACTGGTCCACGGGAAATAATCGTTTAAGATTCTTATGTGTAAGTGAACCACTCTCGTCTCTGCTTAAGATTCGATCACCAAAGTATTTACCATCGGGGTCTATTATTTTAGCAATTGCTAAAGCATAATTTCTTGTGGCCATTGTATAAATGTGTAATTCATATAACTTAGAAATCTCTTCGAGAAATTCAGAAAGGCCAGGCCTGACTTTGACATAGTACCAGCATTTTGTCGGGGCAAACCTGGGTCCTGTCCAGCCTGGCGGAACAATTGATTCTTCCTCAAGACAGAACGTTTTGACGTCTTTGACGGCAGGGTAATTTGGATTGGTTGGGTCCAGTTGCCATTCGCCAACTGTCGGGTCAACTGTAGCATGGATGACAGTTTGATCGAGGTCTACAACCAAAATCAATTTCTTCTCTTTACTCAATCTGGCGGTTGTATTATGTTCGATTTTGGTGGCCTCGTCCAAACTGATTTTCAAACCGGTATTGTCGTGGGACATAGAAATAGTAGCTCTATCGTCGTAGTTGTATCCAGTGTAGTCTTTTTCATCCAGGACTGCTTTACCACACAATGCACAAAGGCCCCCATATTGAACGGTGTGGGTACAAGGTTCTTTAATTGAGCACAATTCGATGGCGCTGTGAATCACTTCCTGGTTCAAAGATACATTGATGACTTCAATTTCACCCTCTACTGGACTTTCAAGAGTGCCGATCCTTTCAACTCGTATTTTGGGAGGTTCTTCTTCTTTGGAATTTGGATCATCCTGGTAGTCCCAGTATTTGTATTTGAAAATGGTTGAATGTTTGGCCACCGTTTGTCCCACCAGTGCCAAGATCGATGTGACGGTCACCGGAAATGGAACCGAAGCAGGTAATGTTATTGGTGTCAGTTCTGACATGCTGTAAAATTGACAAACTCCACTGATGTTATCTTTGAAAAGGTTTAATTTGAAGTCAGCTGCGCAAAGTCTTGGTATAATTAGTACCTATAAACCAGATGTTGCAATAAACTTGGCTAAGGAGTTGTAATTAATTCCAAGTTCAATGACTATAGACCAAGGTAGCACACTTTACAATACAGGTGTGATAAGCGTGTTTTCGTTTATTCGTGTGTGATCACGATGGGATGTGGCACGTGAACCGCCCATCGACGAGTGCGACCAAACGACCGCCACCCTTAGTGCGGTGGTCTACAAATCAGTAAATACAAGAGGGGGAGAGAATGAAACTTACCGATAGCCATTGTCATTTAGACGTCCTGTGCGACAACTCCACCATAGACCGGCTAGCGGAGCAACTCAATCTGAAACTTCACGAACATGAGTTCCATGTGATGAGCACTTATGGTACCGATCTTGCGTTGCTCGACCGATTGCTCGATTCGTTGGAGAATCCCGCGGTAGTACCATATTTTGGCGTTCACCCTTGGTACTGCCACTTATTTTCCACCAGTCCGCCGCGACACCGCGAGTCGGACAACGACTATAAGCTCCGGCACTATGGCCAAGTTTTGCAACCTTCCCCAACTCCGCAACTATTGGAGGCGCTCCCCGTTCCCGTCTACATCGAACAGCACCTAGAGGCCATACGCCGGCTAATCGAGAAGCATGGTCGGTTTAAATCAGGCATAGGCGAAATTGGTCTTGACAAGGTATTCCGAGTGCCTGTTACTGGCTACTACGGGTGTCCGACGGAGAAGAAAGACACTGGTGAGATGTTGTCGCCGTCGCGCGTGCGAATGGACCACCAGGTGGCAGTGTTTGGTAAGCAACTAGAATTGGCACACTCGTTACGTAAACCGGTGTCGGTGCACTGTGTCAAGGCACACCAGGCTCTCTACGATACGGCCGCGCGGTACCCCAATATTCCTGCCGTAATCTTGCATTCGTACAGTGGACTGGTGGATCAAGCCAGACTATGGATTCGAAACTTTAACTTGCTGGACAATCCCAAACTCTATTTTTCGTTTTCCAACTGGATCAATGGTGCCCGTTCAAAGTCGGGTATACTCAGCGAAATCTTGCAACATCTTCCTGACGATCGGGTGTTGCTCGAAACCGACGTACTGCTCGATTCGTGGTGGCTCGACCGTACCGAGGAATACTACCACCACCTTGACAAGATCTATCGCACGATATGCGAGATCAAGTCGTGGGACCCCGACGTGGCTCATTCATCCCTTGTTAATAATATGTTAGATTCTATAGCATAACTACAATGCCCCCAGCATCCGGCGAAATCTTGGCTGGTTGCTACACCTTGCACTATCGCGCGTCGCCGGGGGAGCTACCCCCCGGGGAAGTCTCGCTAATTCTCCTTGTTCTGCACTATGTGCACCGGCGCACATAATCCATCCCGGGGCCTGGTCGCTAATCCATATGACCGATTTTCCCCGGACTTTTCACAAGCACTACTACGTCATGATTCAATTCAATTGTACACTGATCTAGCTAATTACTTACAATCTTGACTTGATAATGTCAACGAATTCTGGTTTCAAGGAAGCTCCACCGACCAAGAATCCATCGACATCAGCTTTGTCCTTGAATTCAACAGCGTTCTTACCGTTAACAGAACCTCCGTATAAAATTCTCACTTCAGAGGCTTGCTTTTCACCAATGGTCTTGGCCAAGTGAGCTCTGATACTCTTGTGGGTGTCTTGAGCATCTTGTGGAGTGGCAGCTAAACCGGTACCAATGGCCCAGACTGGTTCGTAAGCAACAACAATGTCCTTCCAGTCGGAGACAATCTTGGAAACAGCGTCCAATTGTCTTGCACAGACTTCCAAAGTAACATTGGCTTTTCTTTCTTCTAAAGTTTCACCAATACATAAGATAACGGACAAACCTTGTTCCAAAGCGAACTTGGTCTTTTCAGCAATAAATTCATCTGATTCTTTGATAATGGTTCTTCTTTCGGAGTGACCAGTTAAAGTCCAGGTGGCACCCAAGTCAATCACTTGATTTGGAGAGATTTCACCGGTGTAAGCACCAGAGGCCTTGTCAAAAACATTCTGGGCAGAAACTTCAACAGACTTTTGCTTGTTTTGAGCAACGGCGACTGCAATGTATGGAGCTGGTGGTGCAACAACCACTTGGACCGCACTAGGTAATTCAGCTTTGTTCAAGTTTTCAATGATTTCGGTGACGGACTGTTTGGTACCGTTCATTTTGAAGTTACCTCCAACGAAGAATTGACGAGCCATTATGTATATTTAGTTTAATTTGATTAAGTTAAAAAGTAACATCCGACGTTATGGTTGGTGGCCGCGAGCAACCTTTTATATAGAATAACGGGATCCGAGGGTCCGAGCGGTGGAGACACGCGGGTCACGTGGGTCCGTTTGGTTTCGGGCCTCCTACTAGTGTTAAAATCGAGGCAGCACAGAGTGTGGCAGGCCTGCTTTGTTCAACTGGGTGAATGTGTTGGACATTGTAAGTGTATTGACGACGTTTTCTTGAACTAGGGCATACTCTAAATGGAATTATGGGACTAGATTTTGGCCAGCCGGGCGTCGAAAAATGCATCTATTGTCAACATTTGAAAATAGGCTGATATTCAGCTGTAGTCTTTTTTTTCCAAATATATTGCCAAATTCATGAAAATCTTTTTAAACACTCATTGCTGTAGCCCATGGACCAAATGTGTCTACTGATATCCATTTAGCAGTAGTAATAATGTAGCCGATACTTGTAGAAAAATTCGTGAGCTGATATTTCTTCGGCTGCAAAACCAGGTGAAGAGCATTGCCGTAACAATATGATGTAAACAGTTTCGACTGAGGCAAGGATCTAGATTCTGCCAGGGCTATTTTGTATACGGGCACATGATTTGTTGAAAGAATATATATTATAATAAATCTATGGAGATAAGAGACTTTCACGACTATTGACATTACTCTGATTATCAAATTGAAAACGAGTCACCGGTGTCTTTGGGCTTGACATGTAATTAGTTTCACTTTCAGTGACTTTCATGTAAGCATCTTTGATCTGTTTGTTCTTGATTCTATTTTGTTTTATGGCCAGTCTTTGCGCTTCTATAATACTGTTAATATCCAAGTCCTCGGGCTGTGATAGTTTATTTTTAGAATTGAAGCACACTTCTTGGCCCACCTCTTTAGTGATTTCTTCATCAATATCCTCTTCGGTTATATCGTCCCATGTCAAGAGTGGAGTTTTTAGTTCAAACCTTTTGGTTTCTAGGTTCCGTTTCATGATCAAATATTGACAATGAGGGATATTCTTGAGAGACTCAAATTCTTCACAGGTCCACCGGAACCACTTCATTAAAAACACTCGCGCCCAAATTCCATGGGTCACCAAGACTAAGACACTGGGAAAATTGTCCTGTTGAAACTGACGAAACAATGTCTCGTTGAAGCTAGCTACTCTATCGTAAACGTCTGCAGCACTTTCACCATGGGGAATTCTGTAGAAAAAGTGTCCATAATGGGCTCTTTCTTCCCAGATTTTTTCCATTTCTTCAGGAGTACTTTGAAAGTTACCAAAGTCCTGTTCTCTCATTCGAGGTTCTTCGTTCACGGTGTATTTGATGCCAGGAATATCTTTGATTCCATCCACTATATTCTTGCAAGTTTGTCTGGCCCGTACGTATGGCGACGTGTAGAATAAGACGGATCTGCGGTTTACTTTCCCGCCTTTATCATCGAAACACTTTTGCAGTAAGAATTCCTTTAATACCATTCCTGCTTCGGCGGCCTGGGAATGTCCTAGAACTGTGAGTGCCACTTTATGGTTTGGCGTATGACGGTTTACTGACTTATCACAGTTTCCTTCCGATTCTCCATGTCTTACTAAAAGAATATACTGTTTCGGTTAGTACATGACTAGGCATGGCTCTAAAATTAGAACTTACTTTAGGTCTTCCCATAACGACAGTTCAAGGAAGTTGGGGGTATAAATGAATCGCTCAACCGAGGTAGATCTGCGTTTGGCTTTTTAGACTATCTGAGTGGCTGTGTTCTCAATAGATCGGTCTTAGTTGTATGGGTGACGGGACCGTGATTTCCAAACTTGTACCGGGTTGTTTTGAAAACAAAGATTATATATGTGTAGATACCGTGCTCTTTATAATATCTGGTTTGAATATATTATTGTACTTGCTTGCTCTGCTCGCTGCAATCGCCTATCTATGACTCGACTTACTAATCAGTTATCGCATTATTCTGTTTGGCTTCATTGCACTCGTATGATGGTAGGGCATCACGTGCGGCGAAATAGCGTGATTTGTATACCTATTATATTATTGTTCTACTCTACTATACAACTAATTTTCAACTGTAAGCTTTCTCTCAATGGCAAAACTCTTAGTCAACTCCTCATCGCACTTTTTAAGAATATCATCAGCCAAAACATCGATGGAATGACTGTGTAACATGTTATTATATCTGGAAGGTTCGTTTGGTAATCTGAATATGGATTTCCATTCTTCAGTGTCCAACTCCTTTTCTCCCCTCTTTGCTCTTTCCAAGTTATCCAACTTTCTTTGTTGTTTCCATTGAGTAACCTTGGATTGTTCCTTTTGATGTTGTCTTTGGTAATAGTTGAAGTTGTTTTGGTCATAATTGTAAGAATCCACTTGACTGTATAAGGATTCTAACAATTGAGCAGTAACATTTTGGTTAGATGATAAGTTTAAGGTATCAAACTCAGCTTCCGAACTAGATTCGTTTTCTAAATTAGATAAATAAAGGTTGACCAAACTTTGGTTACGAATATTAATAGTAACATCATCGAAGATATTGAGGTAAGATAATTTATGGCTTTCAAGATCACGGGATTTCCATTTACCATCCAAGTAAGTGGTGATGAAGCTTTCAGACAATCTCAAGGCACGAAGTTCAACTTCCTTACCAATGGAAGACATGTTATGAATCAATATAAATGCATTTCTGTTAACCAATTGTTGCTGTACTAAACCGTCAACCAATTGGGATGTGACAAAGTTCCCTGACACCGTGGATTGGAACCAACCTTGGAATTCGACTCCGTAGCCCAACTTCTTCAAGCTGTCCAAGATTTCTTGCTGATATTTGGCTCCACTTCTTGATCTGAATGAGCCTCCTTCGTATTGATCTGGGTAAGGAAATGGGTAAGCGTGGGTGATATCTATATTACCTTCGTCGTCTTCAAATCCCAATAATGATCCTGAGAATAACGATGGGTAGTTTTCCGATGTGTGTCTGACCAATGTCAACAATACGCTTGATTGGACACTGATCGATGTGGCAGTTGGTGCTTGGTACTCCTTGTTGGCAAGACTGGCCTTGTACTCACGGATGGCAGCACGCGATTCGGCCGACTCTTCAGTCTTAGGCGACTTACCGTCTCTTTCGGAAACGTATCTAGGTTTGGCACTCATGGTATATCGCTTTGCTGTCTGTCCCTGAACATTAGGGCGACAAGTTTTTCATGATTTTTTTCATTAGCAGACGGCGGCGGCACACGACCGCAGCCTGGGTGCTCAGGTGAACCCAGTTACGTAAGCGCGGTTCCTGGCCGCTGGTCGGGGCAGTTTTGTGCTCCATCTGATGAGTCTTAAAAAAAAATTCTGAAGCGACGACACCAACGAGTTGAGGTATAGACAAGC
The DNA here is from genome assembly GCA_030575035.1 of Suhomyces vadensis. Classification (NCBI taxonomy): domain Eukaryota; kingdom Fungi; phylum Ascomycota; class Pichiomycetes; order Serinales; family Debaryomycetaceae; genus Suhomyces; species Suhomyces vadensis. Next base: position 134,533 of record JAJMGK010000002.1, on the reverse strand, counting down.
GAACATGTCAGCTGAAGAAGTTAAACAAGTGACCGAGCAAGTCCAAAAGACTTACTTGGACGAAACCACCGGTGAACAAGTTTCCAAAACCGAATTAAAAAAGAGACAAAAGGCCAGAGCTCTTGAGGCCAAGAGAGCTGAAAAAGCTGACAAGATTGCCCTTACTGCCCCTAAGGTTGGTAAGAAGAAGGATCAATTGGCTGATTTAAACCCAAATCAATACTTTGAAATCAGGTCTCGTCAAATCGAAGAGTTGAGACAAGCCAACAACGATGATGACTCTGCTTTCAACCCTTACCCTCACAAGTTTGATGTTTCATTGAAAATTCCTGAATTTCTCAAGAAATACGGCCATTTGGGTAGAGGTGAAACTTTAAAGGAAGAAAAAGTCACCGTTTCCGGTAGAATTATGACCAAGAGAGAAGCTGGTTCTAAATTGAAATTCTACGTATTGAAGGGAGATGGTTTCCAAGTGCAAATCATGGCCCAAGCTCAGGATGTTGAATCTGCTGAGGATTACGAAAAGATGCACGAATACTTGAGAAGAGGTGACATTATTGGTGTTACTGGTTACCCAGGTAAGACCGCTCCAGCCAAAGGTGGTGATGGTGAACTTTCTGTCTTTGCTACTGCTGTTCAATTATTGACTCCATGTTTACATATGTTACCAACTGAACATTTCGGTTTCAAAGATCAAGAAGCTAGATACAGAAAGAGATACTTGGACTTGATCATGAATGACTCTGTTAGAGACCGTTTCAAGGTTAGATCCAAGATCATTTCATATATCCGTCGTTTCTTCGACTCCAGAGACTACATTGAAGTCGAAACTCCTATGATGAATGTCATTGCTGGTGGTGCCACTGCCAAGCCATTCATTACTCATCACAACGATTTGAACATGGATATGTTTATGAGAGTTGCTCCCGAATTGTTCTTGAAAGAATTGGTTGTCGGTGGTATGGACAGAGTTTATGAAATTGGTCGTCAATTTAGAAACGAAGGTATCGATATGACCCACAACCCTGAGTTCACCACTTGTGAATTCTATCAAGCATATGCTGATGTTTATGACTTGATGGACTTGACCGAATTGTTATTTTCTGAAATGGTGAAGGAAATCACTGGTGACTTTAAGGTTAAATACCAACCAGATGGCCCAGCTGGTGAAGAATTGACCTTAGACTTCTCCAGACCATGGAAGAGAGTCAACATGATCGAAGAGTTAGAAAAGGTGTACAATGTCACATTCCCAGCCGGGGATGAATTACATACTGAAGAAACCGGTAAATTCTTGAAACAAATCTTAATCGATAACAAATTGGACTGTACCCCTCCATTAACCAACGCCAGAATGTTGGACAAATTAGTTGGTGAATTGGAAGATGCTTCCATTAACCCAACCTTCATTTTTGGTCACCCACAAATGATGTCTCCATTGGCCAAGAAGGACAGGAAGATCAAGGGTTTGTGTGAAAGATTTGAAGTTTTCGTTGCTACCAAAGAAATCTGTAACGCTTACACCGAATTGAACGATCCATTTGACCAAAGACAAAGATTCGAAGAACAAGCCAGACAAAAGTCCCAAGGTGACGATGAAGCTCAATTGGTTGACGAAACCTTCTGTAACGCTTTGGAATACGGTTTGCCACCAACTGCTGGTTGGGGTTGTGGTATTGATAGACTCGTCATGTTCTTGACTAATTCTAACACCATCAGAGAAGTCTTATTATTCCCAACTTTAAAGCCAGATGTCAAGGCTGAAGATGCTAAAGCTGACGATGCTTAATTTATTCTAAACTAGATCTTGTTATTTCAGCTCCATTTTTTGTTTTATATAATTAATATTACAATCAACACACTATTGAAGTAACCTCTCTTATTAAAATCTATTGTTAAATACTATTATACATATGACTGGGTGGTCACCTTCTTACCAAATCACCTCTTCTCTTCATTTCCAACGCTTTCTTATACGGCGGAGCAGTGGGCATCTGTACTGGGTCCAACGCAAGTATTTTCAAGTCAGTGTCCAACGTATACGTTGCATCAGAATCGACATCGTTCAAGTCTCCACACGCCACAAATTTGGCTATTACTCGTTCTTCTGGATCGGGTAAATCCAAAAATTCCAAATTATCACTTTTACCAATATTGGCACCTTCAAAGAATTCTTCGGTTGACATGTCTGGTTCTAATTTTGGGTTCCAGCCTTCACGAGGTTTATAACCCAAACAAACTACAAATGCTTCCAAAGAAGTGCCTCTAGATGACCTTGGTTTGGCGCATATCACCCTTTCAAATAGATAACTAAGCTGACTGTACAATAAATCAATGTCTCTGCCTCTGAAGATTTTGGCCACAAATGATCCGCCTGGTTTCAAAATGCAGGTGGTTAATTGCAATGCTGACAAGATCAATTGTGCTTGTATATACTCATCCAAGTCATGTAATCCTGTGACATCTGGGGCTCCGTCACTACATACGAAATCAGCTGGTTCACCGCCAAAAATGTCAAGAATATTTTGTAAAGTCTTGGGGTGTGTTATATCGGCTTGTATAGTGGTGACTCCTTCAATTGGTGTCATTGGTTGCAAGTCAACTGAAACTATCTTGGCATCTTGTTGCTTCTGGTTTTGAAAGAGTTCTCTGCTTAATACTTGGGACCATGATCCTGGAGCTGCACAGAGATCAACTACTCTCTTCACTCCATTGAAAAGTTGGAACTCGTCATTTAATTGCAAAAGCTTAAACGCAGATCTGGCCCTCCAGCCCTCTTCTTTGGCACGACGATAATAGAGATCTCTTTTGTCCTTGCTTGACTTGCCCATATCGCTATACTTTCACCATCTTGATCTTATCGGCCAGCCTCATCTTAAGTAATTTTCCACAATGGTGCGCACACGCCAACTGGCTGGTCTGACGACCAGGACCCAAGTAGAAGGTGAAGCAAATGATACACGCTAGAGTACCGGTCCACGGTACCCTGCACTCCCCCAGCTCCCGACAATCAGCATTTGCCCTCCTTTTCCCAAAAATCACCAAGGTTCTCTAAACCACGAATATCACGTGACACACGGTTGGTCAAAAATTTTCAATTCGTCCATATTGAGTGCTAGGAAGCATACAATGTTGGGATTGAAGGTAAGTTCCAAGTATGGGCAAAGGAGCTTCTTCTCTACAGCCAGAAGATGCTTGAATGAAGTACCAAAGCAAAGCCAAGCACCAAAAAAATTCCTCAGTCCTCAGGAATTTCAACAGGCCAAGAATGATGAAAAAGTTGAAGAAGCCATATACCAGGAAGGATTGTTAAATGGAGAATTTGCATATCAACCAAAGTACATAGGCAAAGACAAAGTTCATGAAATCAGTGGAAGACCATTACCTATAAACGTTGAACTTTTAAAGTACAAACCTATAAACCTCAAACCAACGCATGGCCACGAAGTAGCCAAGCTTAACTTAAGGGGATACGATGAAGACAACTTGATTCGTGCGGCCGAGTTTTCCAGCAGAGCTGCCTATTACTTAGGAATCCCTACTTCCAAAGTCTTATCTAAAAAGACCCAAAAACGATTATACACCGTGATCAAATCACCATTTGCTCAGGCCAAAACCAAGCAGAATTTCCACAGAACAACCTACCATAGAGAAATCGTAGCATTCGATGCCAACCCTGAGATTATTGATTTGTGGTTATCATTTATAAACAAACATTCATTGAGTGACGTGGACTACCAGGCCGATATCACTACCTACGAAAGATTGGACTTCAACGAACAATTGGATGCATTGACTGCCGATCAAGTCAAGTTCCCTGAAGCTTACGAAGACTCTACCGACCCTATTGCCAAGAAGGTTCAAGAGTTATTGAAGTCCGACACATTCAAGAAGTACCTTGAAAAGGCAAACTGAGATATCCTGGGGGGCCCCTCTTCTACATAGTCTGTACATATTACTGAACCTCTGAGTAGTCAAATCTGTTAAATACTAATAATACATTAAGTTATAGTCGAGTCCTGGTGGGATCAGCCGTAGACATCCCAATCTTCTTCCTCTTCTTCCGAATCCTCGTCCTTGGCCCTTCGGAGCTCTTCTTCGATCTTTTCTCGTCTCTTACGATCAAGTTCCAAAACGTCGAATCTGCATAGCGGACAGGTCGAGTTGACCTTTAACCATGGTCCAATGCACTCCAAGTCGAAAATGTGATCCTTGGCCTTGCCTGAAGCGTGCTGAACACCGCAAGGCAACTTCACAAGCAACGGGTGCTTGTCGTCAATGAACTTATTGGTACAGATCGGACAGTCAGCTGTTTCTTTATTCGGCAACTTAGATATAGGAACACGTTCCAAGGTATCAAGAAATTCTGCTGGAACTCCTTTGGATTTGGAGCCGATGTCCAGTTGACCAAAGTTGCCTGTGCCCTCCAAAGTCTGAAGAAGTTCCAACGCAAGAGTAGATCCTTCTTCGGAATTTAGCAAACGCAATGCATTAGTGTATGATTCTCGGTCGTATTCTTCGGTGGACGAAGAATTGGAGCGATCCTGGGTAAGAAATGTTTCAAGCACCGAGCCCAATGTCTGATGGGTTCTACCACTGGTGTCAGAACTGATGGCAACAGAGGGGGTTTGAGGTGATCTTGGTGTTATATTGTGGTCCTCTACAACGTTAGTACAGTTATATGCCAAGTGCCATGCCGACTTACCTTCATATGTAGACATTTCGAAGTACCTTGAGAGGAAAAGTGTTGAGGTCAACGGCAAATTGTGGGCAAATGCGAAGATGATAAGAGAGAAATACGACGGAATTTCTGGCCAAGTAAAGTCGATTGGATGAAAGCAGGACGCTAGGTACTGGAGGGTGGTTAATAAGAGAGTAGCTTGGGGCAGTGTTCTTTACTCTACTAAGATCTTGCAGGTTGTCAATGTGTTGATCTCCTTCGATTCAACTATTTTGTTAATTAGCTCCGGTGCTTTTAATGCCTCGATATACCTCTATATACTGATATTGGTTATATTTGTACTAGTTTTCGGATTCTTCCATATCGTCTTCGTCGACTTCCTTGCCAGTCTCGCTGACTTCTATAAGGGTCGCCACGTTGGTCACCCCTTTCCCTTCGGGCCCTGATGTGAACGATCCGAAGTAGGAATCGGAGTATTCGCTGCTATGGTTTCTGTTGAGAAACAAGGGAGTCATAGGAGGCTCTTCCGAAGGAGTTTTCACTGGTAAGAGACTGGGCGAGTCCTGACCGTTATGGAGCGACGACGAGATGGTTGGCATGGTCGAGGTGGTATAGTTGCCAGTACCTATCTCTGGGTTGAGATTGTTCTGCAACACAAGGTGCATGTTTCTTTTGTTGCCGTGGACCATGTTGTCCTGCTGTGTTTGGGGCTGTTGTGGTTGTTGTTGCGGCTGCTGGACTTGAAACAAATACGTCCGTGAATTGCGGTTTAGTGAGCTGGCCAACGACCTTGGTGGGGTCTGTGATGTGAGCCAGAACCGCGAGGGCGACCCACCCAACGAAGTAGGATCCAATGAAGGCGAGTCTGGCACTACCATGTTCTTGTAAGAGTTTGTTATAGGTATGCTTTCCAAAGTAGAGTGGTTTGTTTCGCTATTTTGGGTGATATGGGGAGATAGTGGTTGGGACTGCTGCGGGATCACAGACGGAGGAGGAGACGTGAACCGCTGGTAAGGTTGTAGTCTGATTTGGTTTAAATGGGTGATGGAGTTTCGGCTTGGAAGAGCAGTATAGGAGTTCTTTCGATCACCGATCGGTGTTTGGTTGTTTTGGGATATGAATTGAAACAGGATTTGCGGTTGCGGTTGCAGCAGCTGCTGCTGGACCGATGGGAAGTTAGAGGTTCCAGATATCTTGGGGGATGCATATTGTTTTTGATTGTACAAGGATGAGTCCAAGTCATTATGAGTGTTGAGCGAAAGAAGCGATATTGTGGACGAGGAAGGAATCAACCGGCCGTCCATTTCTTTGCCCACGGAGCTGGCCAATAGCTCAGGCTCGGGATGGTCGTCGGTATATCTGCGCTTAATGTCGATATTGTTGGAATTGGCATATTGACTTCCGACATCCGTTGTCTCGTCAATACTGAAGAAAGTGCTGTGATCTTGGGGTCTGGAAGAGGAAGAACCACCTGCAGAGACCCCTGGACCTGGATTTGTGTTGCTGTAGGCGCGTTCACCCGCCAATGATGATGAAAGCAACGATTTCTTGGGTTGATTGCCATACTGAGCAACCCTGGCTCCAGCGGAGATCGAGCTTCTTTGTTCTCCGCTCGAAGTGCTGATATGATTCTCGGACGATAATGGTTCAGCTAATGTCAACTTATCCATAGTTTGGTCTATTTCGGAGTTGTACGTCATCATGTTGATAAACTTGTTGCCACCAAAAAATGAAAACAGTCTCAATTACTGTGTGTCGCTATATTCAGCGTTTTCGGGTTACAAGGGTTATACGCTAGCTAGTTAGCTTGGTTGGAGCCTATATCTATTTAATTCGTCAATATATTATCACCTTGGACTATTCATAAACCTACCGCTTGCTTATAAGTTTATCTGCCTCCTAATCTACAAAATTTTCTTTTGGTTGCAGTACACGCATTTATCAGTTAGCAGTACGCAGTTGGAATTGTGATTAATTCCCAGTCGCCGTAGGCTTTGTGTTTGGTACGGACAGGTGCGAACGAGGTGTGAATCAATGATGTGATCAACGATACAGATGGATCTGCAATTATACCAATAGCAGTTGACTGATGGTACCTTAACTAGGTGCCTCTTGAGGTCACGTAGATATGTATTCTCTTAGCTGCTCGTCCAAGTAATAAAGTGACGATAGGGCTCATAGCGCGTGCACGAGATATCTTTGGCTTATCGGGGTACGTACTCTTATCGGAGCTAACCAAAGGGGAGAAAAATTTTATTCAGTGAGGGGATAGTCGTCCGCATTTAGATAAATCTTTTGACAATAGAGTTATCAGCATCGTGTCTTGCACTATGGAAGTGCACTGATCATTGGCACAGCTAAGCTTTTTTTCCGGCTCTGGGTTTGTCTTGTCTTGGCTGCACACTAACTGCCTCGGTGTGCTGCTTGCTTCTGAAATACCACGCCAGGGTCAGATGTAGTTGACTGAGATTTGGTTCGAAGCACCTTATTAAAATATTTATCATAGGGAGCTTACTGGAACATAATCGCCTTATCTGTGATTAAACCGAAATCAGCATTCCCCGTCTGGCTGTGATGTCAAACCTGAAATTGGCTTCACCACCCTCTCCAATTATCTCCTTGACTTGGTATTTTCGGATTTATGGCAGACGTCCATTATTTAGATCTCAAATGGAATTATTTTTACAGCTGAAGGAAATATATCTGGTTCTGCGAACGGATCTCTAGACTTTTACATGAAAGTCATCAACTTTAATTTAGCTTTATTTTAACTTTTACTTAGCTTTGCTTTATTAATTGCTTATTTAACTTCAATGGTTAGAGTTGTATTAGCCATGGTCAGTGTTATAATAGCCGTGGTCAGTGTTATATTAGCCATGGTCACTAGCGTCAGTTGAATAGAAATTGTGGAAATCATGCCAAATAATATCCGGGTCAATAGACGGCCAGAGACGGAGCCGCAGCTGCGTGTGAACAATCATGAACGGCAGGGTTTGGGGTGGGAGTTTCGAGCCACAATTTTTTGCGCCTTAATAACCAAGAGATAGATTGGCTGATTACAGTAATGTGCGACATCAGATGCATACCAGTGCATTTGGGAATGTACGAGACTTTAGCTTTATTTCTAGGGAAGATGCCATTCCACGTGAGCATACCATACAGACCTGACGGACCACAAGGCGGTTAGAAAGCCTTGCAATATTGGCCAATCTGCTAGAACCTGTTCAGGCTCAAAAATTGATAACTTTTGACAGCTTCAAAATTGTGCTTAGGACAAATATTTTTTATGCGCACGAAATACGATGTTTCAAAATAATTGCGAAAAATTTATTAGAGGATGAGAAAATCTGAACTAAAAATCGAATAATTATGGATAGTTGTTGGCTCTAATTCCAAAGTAACCATCTGGGGCTTGAAGAGTAGCATTCAATCTTGCATGTGGTGTACCATCCATACCAACATATGGAACATTATTTCCCCACCAGTCAATGGATTTATCATTGTATTGCACAGCAAAGAATATGATAATTCCACTAAAAGCAACACCAGCAGTCATTCCACAGGAAAAAATGTAATTGTACTTTTCCCAGAAGGCTGGCATCTTCTTTCTTAAATGTACCATCGAGGCAAATGATAAGTAGAGTCCTCCGGTATAGTACGACAAATTATAAGGGGCATAAATAAGCATTCCGCCAATAATCAATGTTGGTTGGAAATGCTTAAGATATTTCTTAGGACCAAACTTCTTAACAATCAAACAGAACCCACCCAAAAGAGCACCAATTAAGAAACAATATTGTAAAATAGGATAAACTCCTCCAAATACCTTTTTCGGTCCAATGACACCCCACAAAATAGATGCACTATAAAAGACCGAGGAGTTTGGACAAGTGAACTTTTGAGTATTAGTTGGAGAACAATAATCTTTGATGGTATCGATTTGGAAATTCATCACAGCCAAACCAATGAAAGAATGAATTAACATTGAAAGCATCTGACAACGAAACATCGCTCTAGGTGGAATCTTAATGTAGTGACCCATCTTTTGATCAGTGACATAATTTTGGGCTTGTGCATCAATATTGTAACCTAAAGCTTTGATAAAATTTAAGGCCAAACCGTTACCTGGAATAGCATAACCAATAATTAATTCGACCAACACATTAAGACCAAACGCAAAACCAGTTGTCGAATAGATGGATGTTAACGGAATTAAGAAAACGAAGTTAATACCAACTCCGAAAAATATAGCCCAGACTGGTGTCTCAGCAGGATATAACTTAACAGCTAAAATAGCAAAGACAATTGAAATTACCAACACGACTAAAAACAACCAGTCAGGAACTTCTTTGTAACGTCTCATCATGACACTATGAGGATCATCATATCCTTCGTAAGTGGACTTTCTAAAGCTTTTAAGAGCAACGAGAAGACTTTTAAACGAACTAAACATTGACTTGTAGTTTAATCCAACTTCATAAATGAACGAAAATGGATAGATAGCGAAAAAGGCACCATATACGACCAAATTTGCTGCACTATAATATGGAGGGCCAACTGTCTCATATTTTTCTTGCACAAATAAACTATGTTCATCCACAACAGCTGGAAGATAATATCTCTCACCCTTGTTATTGTATAAAGCAGAAGTATTAATTGGAATAAAACCACTCCACAAGTGATTTGAATAATACAATCCGACAATAATGAAAAATGCGATAATCGAGCCTATGTACTGGTTGATTTGGGAATAAAATGGAATAATCAATGCCGAGTTATAATTTAAAACATTCCAGTCAAAACTTGGAATTGGATTAAGTCCCAAACCAGCAACAGATCCTGTGATATCAGCAAGTTTGGCGTTGTTTGGAGCGATCCAAGTCATCCAGTTAAATGTGGAGATTGCCCCAAATAAATAATTAGGAATCCAAAAGTAAATGAAAGATATTCCAAACACTAAAAAGAAGAAGTGAAATCTTGAAATTTTCCAACCATTAATAATTTCTTTCTTCTCTGGTTGCATCAAAGCTTTGTTAAGAGCAAGAGTTGGTAGGATAGTTGGCCAAAGGGCTTTAACGGGATACACAGCAAACTTTCTCATTATTCCAGCAAATCCAAAACCCATGAAGTTTGTACACAAAATAAGTAAAGTTTGGTATCCAAAGTTTGCCCATTTATTATTGTAAAACATTTCCATTTTTTGAACATGAATATTATATGAAACATAACTGTTACCTCCAGAAACCGAGTAGAAAATAGTAGCAAGCATTTGCTCTTTAAAATTCCAAGGTCCAGGATTTAAATCAAATTCATACTTCCAAACTTTAAACTTCCATTTTGGAAGAATTTTCTCTAAAGCTAATCCTGAAGGATAAAGGAACAATTGAACGACCGAGGTGTCCAATGAAATACTAGGTTGTCTTTCGGCAAAAAATTGATTAATAAAGGTTCCGATTGCAGTCCAGATAATACCTAAAATATAAACCCGGATGGTTTCAACAGGAATAGAAGGGTCATCATACGGGTTGGTGACAGATCTAACTTCTTGATAAGGTGAATGGTACGCAATTAAAGTAGCTTCCAATCTAATCTGAAGGGGCCAGTCAACTACTTCAAAATTAGAGAAGACCTTTCCATCTTCCAAGCTGGAAGAGCTTGAAACATCCTCATCGTTGACTTGATATGATTCCTTCTCATTAATCAAAGCACCATCTAACTTTTCACCGAGTGGGCTAGCACCTTTCTGATGAGGACCTAATTCAGCAAGCTTTACCCAAAATTCATATTCTTCAGTAGGAATATTGATATCTTCGTCATGATCGATAGTAGCTTGAGTGACAATTTCGAGTGCTGCTTCAATAGTAATATCTTGAATTTTTTGAATCATGAATGAAGCTGTTGGAGGAAGCTCACTGGTATCAAGTAAACCATCAAAATTCAATCTTTTTAACACCAAGTTGGTTTGAAACAGAGAAAGTGAATGGGCTACCTCATTCAAAGAGAGAGGATGCGATGTAATCGCATGTAAATCAATTTGATGATCTTGAATTTCCTGTACACTAGTGACGCTAGTAATCTTTTCAGTCATATTGTAAATTGGGTTATGAAGTAACCAACTAATATAATATAATATCTAATTGTTTTGTTCAATGGCTAATGATATTTAATTTGTAAAATTCGAGGCAAATATGATTGACTTTATATTCAATTTCAGTATTCTATACATAGGGCTGATCTCATAAATTACTATACTCAAGCTTAGAGATAACATGCTAGTTACGATAATGAGATTGCCGAGTATTATAGATTAACATTTTATAAATTGCAGCCACATTGGTCGGGCATAAAAAATATTTAGCCGCATAAAAAATTAGTACCCTACATTCTGAATTCGAGATACGCACAAAATGAAGTGCGCAAATTTGATTCTTATCTGCAAGCTCCGGGATAGTCCGTTTACTTCTTGAAGTCCTAAGCACTGTTTGAATTGTTGTTTTGGCCGTGATTCGTTTATGTTTCATATCATGATTTTTCTCTACATCTAATTAACTTATTTGCTCTTCGCTATCGTATCAATTAGATTTATCTTCGGTCTGCGTGAATCAAGAATATCTTAAATTTTCTTGATGCATTAATTAATTTAATGCCCAGAAAAATGAAAACGGAGCCATTCGATGACGGGATACGTCAAGTAAATGCTTCAAAATAAGAACAAGACAACACAGACCTAACCACCTCCTTCTTCGCATCTATTCTTTTACGATTAAATATCAATTTACTAATATTCTGTGTAATATGATTATAATAGACTCTTGAAACATCTGTAAGCTTGAGAGTATCTATACGTTTAAGTTCATTTGTTTCCCCTTGCGCCTCGATGGAAAATGGGTAGTGCATTAGGATCTCCGGAAGAAAATATCACTAAGAACGTAAAAGTTGGCTTATTATGAGATAACAAAAAATCTTGGTTTTTCATGAGATTCTCATATCTCGAAACAAAAATGACCACTCTACATAAGATCTTTTCTCACAGTAAAATATGTCGTCCGATTCATATGGCATTGAAACAAGTGTATAATTGGGAATCGAAAGCCTCTGCGTAAATTAGAAATACGAGGAAACATATAATGAGTCTAACCTCAGGTTGTAAAGAGCCCTATCACGCATTCCGGTTGATTCAATCACGCGGCAAAAGCATTGGACTGAATGATGCTTCGTAGTTGACGAATCAAGCTGAAACAACTAAAAAATTGCATGTTCTTCTACTTGCAACTCTATCAACCACAGAAAACACCTTTGTAAAAAAGGCCAAGACACATTTGTCGGTCCGACTTTATGGTCCCCTACGAATGGCTCCAATTAAATCCAAGCCGAATACAATAGGCAATTTTTCTTTATCAGTTTTCCTATCGGAAAATAACCACGTAAAGCTCAGGAATATTTATCCACATTATTTTGTTGTGTAGACAAGAAAAAATTGTATTTCCGCAGGATGTCGGTACAAAAATATGCACACCGGAAGCCTCAGAAACATACACAGCTCTCTCATTTTACCATTGATCGCCCCAGCCATCATCGCCATCTTCATCCACAGTTAGGTTCAATTTTAAAGTCGATGATGGTTTTTTTGAAGCCTTTGCACCCAACTTCAAACTGCTCGTTTTTCTTGTATTCAATTTCGAAGCTACTGGAAGTTTTGGGGTTTGCTTAACAGGTTGTTTCTTCTCTTCCATTACTAATTTTTTCGCAAAATCCTCTTCGATATCATCGTCCATTCCCCAGCCGTCATCTCCATCTCCATCAACCATTCCTTCAGCCCAAGAGTTATCTACTTCATGTTGATGCATTCTCGGTTGATTATTTTGTTGTAATGGAAGCGACGTTGGTGTTCCGACACGAGTTAAATCTGGAGTAGAAGAGTTGAAATCGTTATTTAATTGACCGTCAACTCCTCCTGCAGCTAATTTATTTACCATATTCCATCCAAATGAAAGAGCACTTCCACCAGTATTGCTTGCAGAATTCGAAGCATCTGTATCACTTGCATTACCGCTAGCTGGTGTTGAAGCTGGGGCATGTTTCTGAAAGAATTCTGCTTCTTCGGCATCCACATCCTCCTCCTCCTTGGGCAAACTAGAGGCATGTTTCTCTACCGAAGCCAAATACAATTGAAAGATTTGCTTAGCTCTATCTCTAATCTTGGCTGATTTATTATCCATGAGTGAAATGGCTAAATGTCCCAATATTTTACTACAGATTTCTTCCAAGGTGAATTCATCAATCAAAGATTCGAATCCCGATAATGCCATCATTTTGCAAGGCGTGAATGTATCTCTTAAGGATTTTGCCAAAGCTGTGATGAGAACACTGTTTTTGGAATTCTTGTAAATTTTAGACGAGATCTTTATAATAAGAACAAGCGTATTCACTCTAATTGAAGGCTTAGGATCCATTTGGGACTTGGCTAAGATTTTAAGCAAGTCTTGGTTGACTTGTTTTACCGAAACTTTATCGATGATAATCGTGATTGATTTTAAAGTTGTTTCTCTTATCATAAAATTAGTGTCTTGAAAGCCACTAGTCAAATTATAAAATATCTTGGATTGGATATCTGATTCATTCAAGAACTTTTCAAAATTTGGAAGATGCGTTAACAAGATTAATCTAATAGATCTATCAGCCAAACTAAAAGTTGATAAGATAATTGGTTTAATTAATTTTGAGAATTGAGCAGGTGCCAATTTGATACCAAACCTAAGAATATAATTCAAGATTACTGACATTGTTTCTTGTCTCTGTTGAGTTTCAAGGGGAGTAGTATTGACAGAAGGCTTGAAGTTGACAAGATTATTAAATTGATTCAAGAGCTCAGGTAACAATTTATGATCTAATAAACCTGGGGGATATTCGTTTTCTTCACTCACATAGGTGGCCAATTCGAATTTGAAAAACTCCAACTTCTCAATTTCGCTCTTGAATTTAATCTCTTCTAATTGTTTGGAAAACTGGATAACTAAATTCAGGTCGAATTCAGATTCTGTTTCGTTTACAAATTTCTCGACGGTACTTCTTAAATTCAATTTAGCGTTAGTTAATTTAGAAATCTGACGTGACAAAAATGTAGGAATGGTTCGGGTGTTGTTCAATGTGGATGATTCTATTGAGTTAGATTCATGGCCGAATTTGGAGAAGTCTTTGGTTACCATCAAATTGTAAATAAAGTAACCAAATTTGTAAGAGTCTAGTTTGATTGGGAATTGTCTGATCAGTTCGATACCAGAATCACCCTCCAAAACCTCTTTCGGAAGAGTGTTTCTAAAGCCAGGAAGTCTCTGGTTGTTACGATAAATTGGTTGATCGGGGTCGGAGGTCAAATTGGTAAGTAATTCGAAGCCGAACAATTTCCACTCGCCTTGCTGATTTACATAGACTGAATTTAACACGTTGATATTTCCATGAATGCAATTGCACTTTTGATTGATGAACTGCAATGTATGTCCAACGTTGTAAATCCCATACATTTTGGTGTCTTTCGAAACAGAGCCAGTACCAGCAGATGCATCGTGCAAGTATTTGAGTAATGGGACCACTGGTTCTGTTACAATATAGAGATAATTCTCATTTTCTATGAAATCAACCACCGAAATAATCCCGGGGAGTTTGACCAATTTAGCCTTTTTAAATGCATTTTTGGCTAGCAAGTCATAGCCTTTCAGTATATTGACAGTATCTTGAAGGTTAAATTCAAAAATAGTGACAGGAGCTTGGTCTTTTTGAGGATTCAATCCCTCATAAATAGTCCATATCGAATGGGAGTCGATAAGAGAGCCACTAGTGCTGGAAGGATCAACAATCTTCTCTCCTATGGTGTACGGAATAGATTTCCATTGGAAGTTAAACGTTTTCGATAAGAAATTCATCAAGTCTACTGCTATCTATGCTGACTTAGACTGCTGGATAAAGGTGTGTTTGGTTCTTAACCGTTGATTCATTTTCGATCTCTACGTTATTTTTTTTATAACCTTAAAATAGCGCGACAAGCAATGATGATGTGCAGAGAGGTAATAGAGGCTTGGTAGCGATTGCAGTTTCGTAAGAGATGGTTCAACTGTGATTTTGTAACGTACTGGAGTAATAGGACAAGTATGTGATGGTGAATTGCTTGAGCGTAAATTTAGGCATCTATGCTTCACATAATGATCCTCAACGTGAAGGAGACCACCAGAAGGTAAATTAACGATTATTATAATATTATATACTATTTAATTCTTATACAGAGAATACTAGCAAGAAGTCTTGCAAAAAGCTTGATAAAACAATAGGAACATCTGTCCTGTAGAAATAAATTAACCAACAACAGTTGGGACTAAACACCCTGATTTTGATAGGGCATTTCTCCGCCCATGTGACTGGCGTCTCTAAAGTTGTTGCCACCGAAATCAAGAGGTTGTTGCTGTGGACGGATTTGTTGTTGGTTATATTGGGCCTGGATTTGTTGTGGTACATCATTACGAGGCAACGAATGAAGCGACTGTGGTTGAGGCTGTTGCTGTGGTTGGAAGTTGGTAGTCATATTGAGAGGACTGGTTGAAGAAACTACAGTTGAAGAGGGTGACTCGTCACTGATACTATCATTTCGTGGATGCTGCTTTCCTCTTCCTCTAATACCCTTGTTGGAATTTTTGTATAGATCTTTAAAATAAATCAACAACTCCTTCTCTTCTTTAGGCAATCCATTCAACGCAGATCCACTAAGTTCGGCCAATTTGTGAGTTAATTCGTTCAAGGTATTCAAATGAAACCTATTCTGATGTGACTTTAAGTTTCCCAACTGAGTAAACGACTTATCACACCCATCTAATTTGCACTGATATGGTTTCAAATTATCATGAGTCAATTTGTGTGCAGCCAAATTACCTTTGCGACTGAAAGATCGATTGCATATCTCACATGTAAATGGCTTTTCACCAGTATGTAATCGTAAGTGAGTTCTTAAATTTCCTCCTTGGGTAAACTTCTTGTGGCAATAATTACACTCAAATGGCTTGTAGCCAATATGCGATCTGATATGTACTTCAAGATGGGTCGACTGGGTGAAGTACTTGAAGCAGTAGGGACATTGCTGGTTCTTCTGTTTCTTTTTCTTGTGACCATCTTCGCCGTCGTCTTCTTCGCCCTTGGGACTTTCGTCTCCGTACTTGACTTTGTTTGGCTTATCCACACCCCCAACCAAACTCACAGGAGCTGGCAATACACTGTTTTCCAAATCATCTTTGTCCCTGGATATAGAGAAGTTGGGCGAGGCCAAAATACTGCCATCTGGGGCTTGGTGGATCGGGTTGGTTATTCCCTTTTCACGGGCTTGGATTACCAACATCAATTGATCAATTTTGGTCGCTCCTAATAACGGTCTTCCGTCCTCAGACTTGACGTACTGCTGAGCAGATACAAGATTTTTATCAACAGCTCCAACAGATTCACTTTTAGAGATGGGACTTATCTCCTCCTTGGCAACATTTTGGTGACGGTTGACACCTTGCTTGTCTAGAGTCTGGTCCTGGAAACTTGTCTGGTCCAACTTCTGCTGATACTGTTGCTGCTGCTGGCGCTGCTGTTGTTGTTGGATAAGTTGTTGCTGGTGTTGTTGCTGCTGCTGCTGCTGAAGAAGAAACTGCTGGTAGTTTTGTTGCTGTGGATTGATGTATCCCTGCTGCTGTACTTGTTGGTTACCTCTTATTGTTGCATTAGGGGGCAAACTATTGTTGAATGAATTAACAGCAGGTGCCTGCTGGTTTTGGTAATTTGCATATTGGTACTGATTCTGGTTTTGGTTCTGGTTCTGGTTCTGGTTCTGGTTCTGGTTCTGGTTCTGTGGCGAGAGTGCCTGATAACTTTGAAAATTTCTTCGAGACGGTACTGCTGGTTGGGGTAATTGTTGTTGGTTTTGCTGGGTATAGGGATATACTTGTTGGCGCTGTGATCTCTGCTGTTGATGTTGGTGTTGCTGCTGCTGCCTATTTTGGAATTGTTGTTGTTGAATTTGCTGGTGTTGGATCTGTTGCTGCTGAGAGTTCAAACGAGCGTTGTAGACACTTGGAGATGTCTTCGGAGATTGTGGTTCGTCATATTTAACAGATGATCTCGACGACAACGAAGAAGCAGGTGACATACGTTTTTTGTCACTGGTGGGAACGTTGAGATTGTTGGAGGTTCCACTCTCTTTGATGTTGTCTTTGATGTTACTTGATTTATGGTTATTGCTGGTGGCCGAGTCTTTACTTTTATCAAATATATCCTCACGTAACTTTGTCCCACCCAAATTAGAGCCAGCAGCAGCCGACGAGCCGGCAGATAGTCTGTTGGGATTGTTGTTGTCACTGCCATCGCTTGGGACCCTCAGTAAGCGCAAGTTTTGTTGGTCATTGATGACCTTAAGGATGGAGTCACGTCTTTGTTCGTTGCTCATGTTACTCAAGTCAATACTACCATTGGAGATCATCCCAGCTATGAAATCACTCAAACTGCCATTGAACGCACTAATGGATCCAGGAACCCCACCAATACTATTGCCACCGTTATTGGGTAAGCTGTTATCGTTCCACATTGACATATCAATGGAGCCGAATTTCGACCTTAATCCTGACTGGCTTGCCGATTTAGGATCTTGAGGATGGGTCTGCTGTTGTTGGCCCCATGCCAAAATGTTACCTAAACTTTCTTTATTCAACAAGTTCTCTAAGTCTTCGCCGGATATTTGGTCAGAGCCCAGGTTTGGAGCACCCGAGCCACCCTGAGGACCCGAAGGAAAGATCGAAAGTCCTCTGGGTCTATTTGGATTGATAGTATTGTTAGGTCCGCCTGCAGAGTTGACATTACTGAATGAATTGGGTTTGGTGGATGGGTCAATATACTTTCCGTTTGTCCCAGGAACCTGTATCAACGAGCTGAATATACTGTTGGAGCGTGAGATAGAACTGCTATTAGGGGCAATGGCGGTGCTTGTGGGATTAGGAATTGCTGCATTACCAGGGTTGATACTATTAGGGTTGATGGGTGGTGGAAGAAAGATACTGTCACCTCGAGGTCTAATGGGGTTTGACTGCTGGCCAGTCGATGGATCGGGCTGTCCTGTGAGGTTAATGCCGTCACGCTGGTTATTTAGGTAGTAGCTCGGATAATTGGTATCCATTTGTTGGTGTTGTTGTTGGTGTTGTTGTTGTTGTTGTTGTTGTTGTTGTTGCTCTGGCTGAGCTCTGTCCTTATATTGGTTAGCCAGGTACGTGTTTAGAAGAGTGCCTAAAGAGTCTTGCCTGACGTTGTTGTACAGAAAAGACAGACCTAGTTTTCTGTCTGCTTCTTCCACTGGCTGGTCGTTCAGGGTGGATAGTTGAGGTTGTTGAGGAGGCGGCGTAGGCCGTTGCTGGCTCAGTAATCTATTGGACGTGGTCGATACACCAGAATTTGCCATTCCAATTTGAATTTAAAATGCCCAATTAGTTCAATCAACTATTGTCAAACGATTCAAACGATTCAATGGTTTCAATGATTTCAATGAGGCAATGAGTTCAATGAGTAATGTGAATGACATGCACTGTGAAGTAAATGTTATACAAACCAATGTTAACTGAAAATTGGACGTGTCGAATTGTGATGTTGCTTCCTGATACTGTAGTTACACCTTCTCAATTTCAATTGGTACCGGATGGTGTGGTGTGGTATGTTTGTAATCGCTGGTCTGAATGTTTAGAAGAATGGTCCAAACAATACAGAGGGGCCCTAAGGAATGGCCGGGTAATTAGTCTGATATTCCGAGACGTAGTAGTGTTATCAAAAGTAAGCTAAACACTCCTAAGCTTGTCAACAAGGTAAATTCCAAGCGGTATCAACAATTTGACTTGGTTGGTGTTTATAATTTTCTAACTAGCTTTTTGGTGATCAGATGGGCACTACCGACAGGACAGTCGGAGTGGGAGGCTTAGTGCGGGCTATATTTGAGGGACGGAAGAGCGACTACTGTCAGCGTGCGGTAGGTGTAGAGCGAGTTGGACGGCAACAAGAGATTTGCTAGAGTAGTGCAGGGTCTACAGGATGGGACAGGGGAGTGTTTGATCAAGGTTTGACGGCGTATACACGCAACCGATACTGTAAATGGTCCAACCCCACCAGCGGTGGGAATTCCTACGAGGAACGGTCATGTGATGGCCCAGCAAGCAACCGTGCGCATATGGCGATAACGATGGGGCCTGAACCAAGACAGGATTACGGACATGTGCTCCTGTTGGCTGAGAAACCGCCAGGCTCGCCACCGCCACTAGTCGGCACCCGCCGTATGTGCCGGGGGCAGCAATCCGATGTTTCACCTTGACTATGGCTCTATCTGGTTGATCATTCTTTTTCGCTGGGCCTTGGCACGTGACCCGTTTCGTTTTCCCCGGCATCGCCGATGACCATGACTCCTCGCCATGGCGTTGTTCGATTCATGTCGGGGCACGATTGTGTATTTCTATATCTTTATGTAATCCTTGACTAATTTCGTCATGCCGTCTAGACATTCCTCTAGGTTTTTTATTTGTTCGTCTCCCACTCGGTGGAGATAGTCTGACGGTTTTAGTCCCTGGGGTCGGTAAAGAATTCGGTGCATGTCATCCATGAATTGCATGGATAATCGAAGATATCTCCCGTACTTGGCTGCGTTGATGGGCAAGTCATCAAATCCACTAATAAGTAGTGAAAGCATCAAGTTTTTGATAAGATTGCCCATTTCTACCCGACTCAAGTCGTCCACCTTGTGTAGTTGTAGTTTCTCGTACTGACGACGAAACCGATCTTCAATGGTATTAACATCCACCGATGTTCCTGTGCCAAGTTCTTTTCTTTGGCAACTTATTATGGCCTGCATCTGCTCGATTTCTTGCATATACGACTCTACTAACTTTTGCAACCTCTGGTTCTGGTGCTCGTGATCATCTAACTTCACTCGGGCCTCTCCGGCTTGGACACCCATGTCGCTGCTAGCAGGCTCCTTGCTGTGTCTGTACCAGTCGTACTCGTTGGCCAACTCCTGCTTCTCAAGCCGTACACGCTGCAAGTCGTGTGTTGTTCTCGCAAGCGTTTCGTGCAATTGACGAACCTCTTCGTCTCTGATGTCCTCAGGTTGTTTATCGGAAAGTTCAGTAGGAAATTCCAAGTTCTTTTGGCTTTCAGCCTGGTTATCTTGCTCTGCAATCTTAACCTGCAAATCGTTCAAGTCGATCTTTAAATCCAAGTTCTCTCCATTCAATCTATCGATTTCCCGTTGAAGTTTCTCGATTTCAGACTCATGTGATTGGGGCTCATCGCTGAAGAAGCTGGGCGCTGGTGTCTTTGAATCGGTATATTCTTGTGAGTGAGGTGGAGTGGTGGTTGGAGATTCTTGTTCGGGGTTCTTGTGTCTATTCGGTTCCTTTTCTTCTTCTACTGCAATACTTCCATCGTGATTTACACTAAATTTCTTTTTTTCGTTCGAAGGACCAGTGTGTATTCCTGTTAAGCTCAACTGGTCTTCAGATTCAGATTCAGACGTTTTGTTTGACTCATGGCTGCGAATAGGCGTTATGAATATGTCATGCGATGCCTTTTGGTGACGAACCGACATGAAATCCGACGGTTGGGACGGGCCAGTGGTTTTGTTTTCTTCGTGTTTATCTTTGTTTTGGGTTTGGATCAATTCTAATATACTTTGCTTGATTTTTTCACTAATCTGCTCGCTAAACAAAGGCAACACATTCTCGAAAAACTCCTCAAGACTGAACTTTCCTTGGTTGTGGCACAGCTGTATGAAAGTATCTTCATCCATTCTGTTATAACTATTCATACGACTGTGTTTGCTCAAGTTACGGCTATGGGAAGAACCAGGCCTTATTATCTCGTTGGCCGTGGTATCGTCTCTGGACTCGTTGATATCAGGCAAATAATTATCCTTGGAGTATTTGGACCACTTTAAGTTTCCTACAGTCGCAGGTGTCACTTTTCGAGGCATTAAAGGGGTAGAATGAGATGATATCAATGGTGCTCTCTTATCATTGTTCGGGGCCGTTATTGGTGGTGAACTGGCACCTTTATGGGGAGCCTTAAGTTCGTGCTGTACATCTCTTGACATATTATCGTATCGCGTATCATGATTGTTTTCACTGTCATCTTCACTTGGTCTGAAGTTAAAGTTTGTTGGTGTGGAGCTGGAATCAGTGTGAACTCCTTCCTTCTCGGTTTCTCGGTCTATCTCCTGAGCAAGACGGTATAAAACTGATGTATCGGCAAAATTATGTACCGAATACTCATTGTGGTTGATTTGTGGGTCATTGAAGCTTGTGTGATCAAAATCGATGGATGAAGTATTGCTTATATCTGAAACATTGTCCTGGGATAGATGAAAGTACGACTCTGAGATGGGCTGAGACAAGTCCCCGAGCACCGTTCCTTGCGAAGCCATTGTAAAACGGAAGTGAAATCAGTAATAGTCGAAATGAGTTTCTATCCGAGCTCAATAACACACTGTTTAACCTAAGTTCAGGTTGGGTATATGGGTATTCAGTTCTGTCCTTGGCTTAGTGACGATATTTGTGTTTGACTTTTCCTCTTTGTAAACAACGCGAAAAACGATCTGGACGTGTGGGGGACGGTGGGGGCCTGACAAGTGCACTATAGATAATAGGAAGCTCCAGGCACAAGAGCCGGCAGCTCTTGTAAGTCTACGGCACTAGCACCTCAAGATTACTGTGGTTCTTCTGGCCAAACCAAGAACGTGTCACACACACACCTGCTACAGTTTATGCAAAGGATAAAAAAACAGAACTAGTTTAAGCCATTCGTGTAATTAATGGCTTTCGTGCAATCTAGTGCCATTAGGCTAGTGCTCTCGCTAAATATAGTTTTATACGTCGCCGGTCTCCCTACGCTACCGTCACACCAACTGCTAGCACCGCGGCCTCGCTAGCTCTTCAGCACTTTGATATTTTCGCCCGCACACGCACCATGGAACAGGTTTAAAATTTTCATGGTGAAGACATCTCAACTACCAACAGTAACCAAGATGGCTGAAGAAACGGTGGACGTCCCTATGGCTGACGAGCATATTGATCACGAACAAGAACAAGAACAAGAATTTGATCTTGAAAAAATCAAATTGTTGCCTGGATCATCCGAAGATGGTACCGCTGCTTCTTTTCAAGTCGTTGATGAAGATCATACTTTGGGAAATGCATTACGTTACATCATCATGAAGAATCCCGAAGTTGAATTCTGCGGTTACTCCATTCCACATCCGTCCGAAAACAAGTTGAATATCAGAATTCAAACTTATGGTGGTGTTTCGGCAGTTGAAGCCTTACACCAAGGTTTGGATAATTTGTCAGAATTGTGCACGGTTATCGAAGAGAAATTCAGTGAAAAAATCGAAGCTGGCGGCTACAAGAACGGACTGGTTTAAAATCATCTAATTAAAGCAAACCATTCCAAGTACAAATATGGGAACCCTACTTTCCATTGCCAATTAGTTGGAGACCAACATTCTCATGCCCGAACCAAGAACACCATAGCTAGAGATCTTATCTCACTCTGTACATTACTCAGGAGTCTTGCTCGCCTTACTCCACCCCTAGCATACTGCTTCAAAATAAATATAGCATCAATCAACCCGTAATCGCCTCGTAATCGTTTCCTTGGTTATCGTTTCTGAACCAGCGCATCGCCCCTCTGCGCACACATTGCCTAATATGGAAGTCGACATCATCTCTTCGCCTTGAATTTCTTTTCGCACAAATTTTTTACTCCCCCTTCTTCACTATATAAAGAGGCTTTCCAGCTGTTTTTGGCAGTAAAATTTTATTCATTAGATAAATATTAAACATGTCTTATAACAACGGTGGTTCATACGGAGGATACAGCAACGATGGTGGTTACAGTGGTGGCGGCGGTTACGGTGGTGGCCGTGGTGGTGGATACGGTGGTGGCCGTGGCGGTGGCCGTGGTGGTTCCCGTTACGATGACAGGGTTGAATTATCAACTCCAGAATGGAACATCGATTCATTACCTAAATTCGAAAAGAATTTCTACGCCGAACACCCAGATGTCACTGCTCGTTCCGAACAAGATATTGTTGCCTTCAGAAAGGAAAACGAAATGAGTTGTATTGGTACTGATATTCCAAAGCCAATCACTGCATTTGACGAAGCTGGTTTCCCAGATTACGTTTTAAAGGAAGTCAAAGCCCAAGGTTTCCCAAAACCAACCGGTATTCAATGTCAAGGTTGGCCTATGGCTTTAAGTGGTAGAGATATGATTGGAATTGCTGCCACTGGTTCTGGTAAGACCTTGTCTTACTGTTTGCCTGCTATTGTGCACATCAATGCCCAACCCTTATTAAGTCCAGGTGACGGTCCAGTTGTATTAGTGTTGGCTCCAACCAGAGAATTAGCCGTTCAAATTCAACAAGAATGTTCCAAATTCGGTTCTTCTTCAAGAATTAGAAACACTTGTGTCTACGGTGGTGCTCCAAAGGGTCAACAAATTAGAGACTTGGCCAGAGGTGTTGAGATTGTGATTGCCACTCCAGGTAGATTGATCGATATGTTGGAAATGGGTAAAACTAACTTGAAGAGAGTTACTTACTTGGTTTTGGATGAAGCCGACAGAATGTTGGATATGGGTTTCGAACCTCAAATCAGAAAGATTGTTGACCAAATCAGACCAGACCGTCAAACCTTGATGTGGTCCGCTACTTGGCCAAAGGAAGTCCAAGCCTTAACCAGAGATTACTTGAATGAACCTATCCAAGTTACCGTTGGTTCTTTAGAATTGGCTGCTTCCCACACCATCACCCAACTCGTTGAGGTTATCACCGAATACGAAAAACGTGACAGATTGATCAAACATTTAGAAGGTGCTACTGCTGACAAAGACTCCAAGGTTTTGATTTTTGCTTCCACCAAGAGAATGTGTGACGACATCACCAGTTACTTAAGAGCTGACGGATGGCCTGCATTGGCTATCCACGGTGATAAGCAACAAAGTGAAAGAGACTGGGTCTTGAGAGAATTTAAGAATGGTAAATCCCCTATTATGGTTGCAACTGATGTTGCTGCCAGAGGTATTGGTATGTATTTTTGATTGGATTGTGTTATTTTATTAATAATGGGTTTAGGAGGGAGTTCACAGATTTGAACTATGGATATTGATAGAGTGTTTACTTTGTGAATACTACCTTTTGTGGAGGGACGAGTCAGCGGGTCTGATTCACGCAAAAGGATTCACATATATGTTGAAGATTAATTGGTGATTCAATTTATCTTGAACTATGGAGTAGCAAGAGCAGAAGTTGCATTTTAGTGTGTCACTGCTAAAACAAAGACAATAACGAAGTAATGAAAAGAAATGAAAATAACAAAACAAAAAAGGCACATGAAATGAATAAGCAATGGGAAGAATGCAGAATGGCGGTCTGATCAAGAAGAATGTATGCTTTAATAGTGTATCCAGATGTTTCTTGTTGACTACCAATAATGTATCCCTCGTTGCAAACTAGGAGGCTAGTGAAAGTTTTTGATCATATTTGGAGAAGCAATTGATGAGAAGGGATTCAGTTCCCTTGGGTGTTATTATTATTTACTGGATCAATCGGTTTTGGATGGATGGAATTGGGTGAGATTCCTCAGTTTACTCAATGAGTTAAAAATCCGAAACAGCTTGAATGTGAATACAGAGAAAAACCCTCTGTATGCATTGATCTGGAACCAATAATAGCCATATGCTTTTCTATGTATGACTTAAATAAACGTATTACCTCCCAGCAAAAGAAATTTTGTTCATTTGTAGAGTTCGTCTTTTTTCTTTTGTAAATTCCTTGGATTATTCGATACACTCATCTCTTATCATGGAATCATGACTATTAATGAACTCCTTCATAATATGAAAGGCCAATTACTAACTATTTAGATGTCAAAGGTATTTCTCATGTCATCAACTTGGATATGCCAGGTAACATTGAAGATTACGTTCACAGAATTGGTAGAACTGGTAGAGGTGGTGCCACTGGTACTGCTGTATCCTTTTTCACTGATGCTAACTCCAAATTAGGTGGAGACTTATGTAGAATTATGAGAGAAGCTAAGCAAACCATCCCAGCCGAATTACAAAGATTTGACAGAAGATCTTACGGAAGTCACATTAGATACGGTGGTGGCCGTGGTGGCCGTGGTGGTCGTGGTGGTCGTGGTCGTGGTGGTTACGGTGGTGGCCGTGGTGGCGGATACAGATCCGGCTCCAACGATGCCCCAATGGGCGGTAACCGTCGTTACTAAAATGTACTATACTAAACTAAACTAAGCTCCATTTCTATTTATTTTTCTATTCATATTTTTCTTATTGCTTGACTTATAGATATACTAATTTACGATATAATTAAAAATCATTTCGAAAAAAATACGCTTTTGAGCAGGAACATGTAGAGCGATAGAATGTATCACTATGGAGAATTCACAATAGGGGGAGGGGGCATTAGTTTGGGGCACAGTTCTTGAACCATCGCACGAGCATATTGAATACGATAGGTGGTAGAAGCTCTGGTCCAACAACTCCTGTAAGCCACGATCTTATCGTTAAACTCACATGCTTTCCCCAAAAAATGTCCACTAGTCCAGATTTGCATGTGAAAATGCATCTTTCCGACCCGCACACGAGAACTCAGGGCCGTTTATAGTTTGCAACCAATGAAATAAAATATCGGTATATCCAACAAAATCAGGCTTAGACCCGTTGCTACAGAAGACGTGTCTGACGAAAGTGTCGAATTTGGTCCATTCAATTCATTTAAATTGTATCAACATCTACTTTCTTTCTAACATACTTCAATTCGATCCATCCAACTGCCATTGGCCCAATCACGTGTATACTTAAATACTCCGTTTCCGTTTCCATTTCCGTCCCCCCCACACAGCATAAAGTTGTGATAATTAGAAGCAGATCACTTGAATTTGGTGTGACTGTAAAATTCAAGTAGTTCCTTACTTAATCATTGTTTGGTTTTTCAAAAAGCTTTGAAATCCAATCTATTCATCTCGCCTCCCCAAATTCCCCAGGTTTAGTGTGGAACCCGTTGGAAAAAAAAATTCTTAGTCATCTTTAAGTGATTTAAAGTGCAGGTGTTCCCGTTTTTACAACTCTAGCCACTTAACTTTTCACAAACACTTTCAACAGTAATTTGTTCAAATTTTTAATGATGTCTTCCTATTCAACTGAGGTTGACTCTTCATCAGGGTCGGTAATCTCGGAATCAACTCCAGATTTATCTCCTGAAAAAGGTTCTGGTCATAAGGGGATCACCTTCGATGGTGAAACTTTTATGGTACCGGAAACTCATGATATGGTTCAAACATTATTTGATCCAACTATCAGAAAATCCAACTTTGAATTTATTGTTCTTGGTCTCTTACTTTCTAATGGACTTGTATTCAAGTTTGTAAGTTCTGAAAATAACTCTACTAGAATTAACATATTTATTGGCTTATATATTTTCTGGAGATTATCTTACAATTTTGGTATCGGTTATTTACTTCACAACCAGTCAAAGTATAACAAGTTGGTTGGATGGTCAAAGAAATTGGAATTATTCCATCCTAAATCTACCTCATTACTTTCAAAATTTGTTAAATCCGAAATCAAGTCTCAAAGAGGTTCTGACTATGATATATCCAAATTTCCAATTGAATTCAACACTTGGTTAATATTTAGAAAAGTAGTTGATTTGATTTTGATGTCTGATTTCGTAGCTTTTATTTGTCTTGTGGTTGCATGCTCGATCAAGAATGGTAACCAATTTATTCATAACCAACCTAACTGGTTAGTGGTTTCTAGATTGGTCTTTGGTACCACTTTGATTTTATTTAACTTATGGGTCAAGGTTAATGCTCACAACACTATTAAGGATTATGCTTGGTACTGGGGTGATTTCTTCTTCCGTCAAATCAACAACGAAGAATTGATTTTCGATGGTGTATTCGAAATGGTTCCACATCCAATGTACTCTGTTGGTTATGTTGGTTATTACGGTTTTGCCATTATTGCAAAATCTTACACCGTTTTGGTGGTTGCAATTTTTGGACACTTTCTTCAAATGATCTTTTTGCACTACATTGAGAATCCTCATATTGACAAAATATATGGTCCTTCCAAGAACGAGATCAACTGGAACAAATTATTGAAATTAAAAGATTTAAAGAATTTTGATAATGTCAAGCCGTTGGTTGGTTTGAAAAATTTCAACTGGTTAAGAGCCTCAGATATTACTAATTTGATTTTAACTGCAACTTATGCTGTCACTTTACCATTACTTTCTTCTCGTATTGATTCTGATTTATTGACATTTTCTTTACCGTCCCATCCTTCAATTAAGATTAACTACGTCTTTGTCCTTACTGCTTTGATTAAGGTTGTCGAATCCGTCAGTATCAACGTACTCTTGGTTTTACAGAGTCGGTTCAAATTGTTCACCAAGTGGTATCTTTCCATGGACATTCCAGTTGAAAAGTCTCTTAACAATTGGGCTGTGTTTTACAATACGTTGATCAATTTAACTTACTCGTCGCTATTCGGCCTTAATCTTTATAGATATTTGACTGGCGGTTTATTCTCAGATGACGCATTGTTTAATGATTGGTTCTACTTAAGACTTTTCATTGGAAGTATTGCCATTGTTACTCAAATCTGGATTAACACATCTATTATTGACCTGATTGGATACTTTGGCTGGTTCTATGGTGATTTCTTCATTCCAAGATCACAAAGATCTATGACCCATTTAACCAAAGCTGGTGTTTACAGATATCTTAATAATCCAGAACAAATCTTTGGTGTCTGTGGTGTCATGGGATTATTTATTATTAATTCATCGTTTGAAAACTTAACTCTTTGTTTCTTGTGGGTTGCCAATAATTTCATTAGAATTAACTTCATTGAAAAATTCCATATGATCAATATTTATGGTGAAAATGAGGTTTTACAAGATTCGGGAGTGACCAAAACTTTCAAGAAACATTTGATTCCTGAAATTATTCAAAGAAGATTAACTAATGAGCATGAATCAGTAAGTCCTGAATTCGTTAGATCAAGAAGAGCTAGTAACAGAAAGAGTAGAGGTTCGATTACTGAATCATTAGACACGTTTATTAAGGATTTGAAGAATTCCTCTACTAAATTGTCAAGACAAAATATTATTGAACTTTCTCAAAACTTGACATTTGAAAACTCGGAATATGCTTTGTCAATTGAAGGTTTGCAGATCTTACCATCCAAGTCGAATAGTGATTTCTCTAAGTATACGACCATTGGTTCACCAATTACTGTTAATTGGAAATCACCAAAGGCTTCGCACCATGCAAATGACTGGATTGGATTGTACAAAATATCGCAAACTTCTTATTCTCGTACCAAAACCCTTATTTCGTCGTCTGGACGTTGGGTCAACTGTAGTGAAAATGTTGGCTCTTATACATTTGCAAGAGATAAACTTTTCTGGGAAGAAGGTATGTTTGAATTCAGATATCACTTGGAAGGCAACCATGGAGTTGCTTACATCTCTGAACCATTTGAAGTTAAGGTAGAGAAATTAAATCCTCCAACTGATTTAGAACAGTTGGAGCAATTTTCAAATGATATTAAGACTTCAATTTTCGACAAGGTCATTGATCTTGAAAGTATCGATGCTTCGATTTCAAGAGCGTCTAAAGATTTGGAAAACATTTTAGAGACGTATGAATTATTAAGTTATTTGATTTCAAAGTCAACTGATGTCAAGATAAGCTCAAAAGTGTTCTTAAATGATGATGAAACTGAAGGTTTAACTGTTAGAAAGTTATCCAAGAAGTTGATTCATATTAAGACTATTTTAGAGGAACTTTCTCACAACGAGTTAGATGAAAAGAAACTTGTATAAAATTAATCACCAACGATTTACTTACTTGTACAATTACAATTACAATTTCAAAAATATGTAAAGAATATAGCACACAAGAAAAAATTATAAATTACATTTAATGTCTGTAAAATGCATTCGTGTTCATAAACGGTAACTATAATACAAAATCTGATTAGTTGGTAACCTTAATTCCCAGATTTGGTGATATCTTCTACCAAATAAGCATTGATATTAGCTCTTATCTTTTTGGACATGACGTTACAACCTTCAATAAGTTTATTAAGTTCTGTTTCTTTCAATTCAGATTGATCACCTTCGACCCAAAATCCGACAATCTCGTCATTTCTTAAATTCATAAAACTAACAAGTCCGTGGATCCCTTCATCGTCGTCGTCATTCTTGGACCCAGTAGAATCCAATATTATCTCTCCATCTTGGAGTTTTGCTTGCCCACTGCTGACTATGTCTTTTAATTCTATGCCCGAATCAACTAACGCCACAGAAGAGCAGTTCACGATCCAGTTTATTAAGTTCAATAATGAAGCATTTGAACTCTTGCTAACGTTGTCAGAATCAACAGATATTATTGTGATAAACACATCGATAGTAGATTTGGGGTATTTCTCCAAAATTACCGATGGTAACAAGGAGGTTTCTATGTATGAGGAGATCTTTTGCTCGATATTTGTAAGACCCGTTCTGTAGTTATTGGCATTGCCAGAATTCCCTCCGCTTCTATCGTTATTGAAAATTCCTTCGTTTGGCTGATCTATGTGAGGCAAGAACTTGCACTCTACTGAAAAAGATGCACGTTCTATAAATGAACCTTTGATTGGCCTAGGTCCAAATACCAGGACTTGAACTATGTTGCCTCCAACCTCTATGTAGGCGGAACCATTGGCATTTTCGATCATGCCTGTCTTCATGAAAAACTTTCTAATTTCATCGGAAGCTTTATTGCTAGACTGTCCAATTTTATTTATATCTGGAGAAATTCCCAAATTTGGTAAAATGGTATTAGGAGGTCCTAACAATCTTCTTCTATCACTCATAGTACGGGTCCGGTGGCTATAGTTGACTCGATGTTAATCGCTTCTCTAAAATTCATTATCTTAGCAATGAGAATTTTCACGTCCTGTACGCAACACAGCTGCGAAATTAATTTGTATAATAAATAAGCACTATAAAAAGATAATGATCTATAGAGAAGAACCGGATATAGGGTTAAACGGATCCAAATAAGCCAAGTTTCTGTTTTCATCTAGTAACGAGAAATCAATATTATCCAAATCTACCTCATTTAACAGAAAGTCATCCGGTTTGGCTTGAGTTTTCAATTCTTGATCATCTGGAATCTTGAAGAGACTCTGCAACGAGCCACTGGGGGTTTGTGCGTTCTTTTCAAGCATATATGGAGGTAATATTTTGCCAAATATTTGAGCATCGAGTCTATCTATTACTCCAGGAAGGTAGTCCAATTGTTGGGAAATTTCATTTGAATTTTCAGAGTTGGTCCTTGATAAGGTCTTGGGTACACTTTCCAGGGAAGTAAATAAATCCTTGGTAGTATTTTTATTATGATTACTTGTGGTGTTTGAACCTGTACTGGCACCGTTATTTCTGCTTAACAAAGTATCAACTTTGGAGAATTTCCTGGGTTCACTGTCATAATCTTTACTATCGAATGGAGACTGAAATGCGTAGATATCAGTTTCATTTCGTCCTTCGTCATTGTCATCCCGATCGTTGGTGTCAAAGCCATACTGTGTTTTGACTCCTGACGCATACTCATTCATAGTATTAAAATTATTAAATGTATCACGAACATGTTCATTTTGATAGTTGAGGGGATTGCTATTCTTGCCATCAGTTCCTTCGCCATGCAAACCCAGCACATGGTCATTATTCATTCTTCTTACCTTCGAAGAATTGGCCGTTCTTCTATTCAATTGTTCAAATAATACATTTAAGATATTGTAAATACGATGCGAAGCATTGGAATTGTTCTTTAAATTATCCAACACCTTCTTGCCTATTTCGATATCTTTCTTAATCATGTCGATATTTAAATCATCGTCAAACAATACCCCCGCGTAATTCATACCATTAGAATCTCCTCCTGTTCCTGAAGAGCCAGCGCCCCCCTCTAATGATGAATAGTTCGCAAAATGGTAATAGTACACCAAACAAGCCACAGAAAAGAATATAGTATACATCGAAAACCAGTAAGTTCCCACCAATAACTTTTGATCAATCATTTTGTTGGCCAATTTGACCACCATTCTAGCAACCTTGATGCAATTTCTTCCCCGAATCAAAGATCTAGCATCCGACGACTGTATGTTAGGGGAACCATTGCTAATAAAATGTATAAAGGGACGATATAACATTATTTGACAATTTAAGAATGCTAAATGAATATAATAATTGGCCATAATAAACCGGTCGGGTATATGATTGGTTGAGTTTGGGTCATTTGGATCGGTGGGTTTCAATTCGGCGGGTAAATTTTGGAGCCATCGTTTTAATTCAATTTCTAATTCAGTCACTTTGCCGTGAATATGATTGGGAGTGATGTTTGTCTTAGCCTTGACTTTTACCGGATATAATTTCTTTACAATATGTGACAAGATGATAAGTAATTTTGTATGGTGGTTTGCACAAGCTGAAGAAGACAATGCGCCGTTCTGCTTTTCGTACAAGTAAGAATCACGAGTGATGTTTTCGTCGTCCAACTCTTCGGGAAACTCTTGATCGAATTCATCTTCATTGATTGACCTCGGCAATCCCAACAATGAGTTGATATAGATATCCATTTTGTAGATGGTGTAGAATAGCCTCTTCCTTGTATCTACTTCTATTGGATCAAGTTTGCGCTTTGAGCTTTGAAAAATCGATAGGTTTCGATGCAAGCCTTCCTTGAGCGCAGACCTTAATGCAATACCCACATATGAATAACAGGTAGATAATCTGGCGGAACATTGCAAATACATGATCATCATGACGACAGTTTGAATGGAATGAATATCACCAACGTTACTGATATCTATAAGCTTTCTTGCTTCCAAGAAGTATTTGAACCCATCGTCTTCCAAATTATCATTAACATCTGAAGAAGTCGACTGGGTTTTGGAAAAGAGAGACCCACATGCTAGCAAGGAATATAAAAACGGCAAGAATTTCTGTTGGCGATCACCATACGCAGAAGAATCAAGAGAATAGAGCAAATCGACCTCTTCCAACAATGACGGCCGATGGTAAAATCTAAACATCACACATGCTTTATTCCACGTGGTGTAAATGAGTTGAAGAGCCACTTCTTTGGAAGGAATTATAAGCTTGATTTCCCGTCCGTACTGGAAGTCATCAACATAGGAAAGTGATGCACGAGGGGATCTTTTTGAAGAATGGATTGAGCTTGAAGGGCTGATGGGAGAATCGTTTCGGTATATCTCACACACTTCGTCCAAGTTTACTTTGCCCAGGTTGTTTGCTTCTGCATAAGTGTACGCCTGCTGGAGCTTCTCAAAGTCCAAGTTCAAAGGCTTATTTTCATCTAAACAATTAAGCTTGAGTTTTGGAAGCAAGACGTTAAAAAGGTTCTGGCACTGGATCAAGTTCTTGGCTATAGTAGGGGTGGTGGCTGTATCTCCGGTAATTATCGATGAATTGGACGAGGACTTCATCAAATCAGCAGACTGTACTCTGTTTCCTACGTAAGTTGATGGGTTCCCTGCTGCTGCTGCTGCCAATTGAATCATGGGTGAAGACTGAGCAGGTATCGGGATTCCACTTACTTTCTTGTTCCTGATATTGGGCTGGATATACGAACATTTGTAAGAGTAAACCGTGCAGTGTATACAGGGCTGTTTCCCGTCACACTTGACCTTTTTCTGTCGACAATTGTCACAAGCCCTAGCCACTCGCTTACGTTTCTCACCTTGGCTATGACTAATCCCAAATATAGGTGTGTTGCCGGAGCCATACAACTCCGTAGCAGGATCGTCGCGGCCAGCTGCATCTTCATACACCGGAGACTGGGGGTCATGTTGTGACTCGTCGAACTCTCTCTTACTCATACTTGTACGCTTGTCTGAAATCTAACTTTGTGGGGTTCTTAGTTTTCTTTTCCATCAGTTACTTTAGTTGTCTGGAAATTTTCTTGTAGTGCGAACAATGCGCACCGATAAAGAAGTCAATTTGTAGGAGGGATGGAGCTTAAAAAGAGCGAATGCTACTGGTTAAGTTTGAAAATCAACAGAGCTGTCGCTCTCGAGTTCATTGTTCTTGTGTTTATGGACTTCTGACGGTTCTGATATGTTCATTTTGCGTCAGCTGGAAATTGTGGGGGACCCTGGGATGCGGCACCGGAGTGCTCGGCCGCGATGCTCCGTCACAAATGACATGAATACATGGGCAACTTTATACAACCTGTTTATTATCCTATATATTATATGTATTTAGTTGATTTTGATTGGTTTTTCCAACAAGTGACCCATTCTTTCTATCTTGGTAGATAAATAACCATCTATTTCCTTGGACTTGATCCCGTTACCTTCTGCACTTGACCCCCATGCTAATGGTATCATGGGCACTCTTTCCATTACAGTGACTTCTCTGTTTTTTCCTTCAACGGCAACTATCTTATCGGGATTGTTTGTGAGAAGCTTGATCTGAGTTAATCCCAAGTCAAGCAATATGGCGGTTGCAAGAGAAAAGTTTCTTCCATCTGCTGGATGCCTCAACATAAGATTGGCCTGTACGGTGTCTGCTCCTAAATCCTGTAAGTTGTATGCTTTGAGCTTTTCTCCCAATCCTATTCCACGTCCTTCTTGTCTCAAGTAAACCATACATCCATGGCCCAGTGCTCCCATTATGCGTCCTGCCTCGTCAAATTGTTCTCCACAGTCGCATCTAGCTGACCATGCAGTTTCACCTGTGTAACACTCCAGGTGTATCCTTACCAAAGCAGGATCACAGAATGTAGTACTGGGGTCTCTTGTGAGTTCTCCTGATTTTTCGTCAAATGTGAGTTCAGTTTGATTTTGGATGTCTCGATCGGCCTCATTACGTCCAGGGAAAAGCTTCCCGATATATGCACCTCGAGTCATTCTGTCCTGCTGGGTTTCTCCCTCACGACGACGATATAAACTAGTTGATCTAATATCCTCCCCAAACACTATAGCCAAGTGTTCCTTATTGTCAATATTATTTTCATACAAATGTAAAAAGATTTCCGGCCCTTGAGTTGTGGGGATTCTTGCTCTGGCTAAACAATTCACGTATGGTAAATCGTCTGGAAGAGATAGGTTCTTCCTAAGTTCGTCTGAGATTTCAGGAGGAGGTACCGGTGTATCGGACGCTTGTGATGGTGTGAGGACTGGTGAAATTAATGGTATATTATCAATGTCAATGGATTTTCCATTTTTTGGTA
Source organism: Suhomyces vadensis (assembly GCA_030575035.1). Classification (NCBI taxonomy): domain Eukaryota; kingdom Fungi; phylum Ascomycota; class Pichiomycetes; order Serinales; family Debaryomycetaceae; genus Suhomyces; species Suhomyces vadensis. The sequence goes on along the minus strand of JAJMGK010000002.1, from coordinate 100,474 downwards.
TTGGTTGATGTATTTCGTCTTTGCTCATTCTTATGTGGTCTAGTAACGTAAATTATGTTGTAGATGCAATCAAATGTATATAAATTTATTCCTTAACCTGTTTTGTTCAAATTACCTTATACTTAGTCAGTGGAGCGAATTTGAGTCAGCCAAATTTTGTCAGCCGAAATTCTTAGTAAGCTGTTATTAATAATCAGGTAGCACTAAGGAAAGAAGAAAAGTCACCAAAATTGTTTCCAACGATGAATCGATAGTCTTATTCAGTGGCCTATGCGTATATGAACAGTCTATATCAGAAACCCTGCTGATATTAGTAGTCAATTAAAATGTGTGGACCGAAGTGTCCAAGTGCGAATGTGATAATTTTGATATTCCGAGCCGACAGTCAAACTGATTCAAATTGGGGGAACTGATCCGTAATACTAGCACTTATTTTTTTTTGTTTCTGGCAAGAGAAGTTATACTTGTATTAAATCTATAATCTTATTCCATAGCCTTTAAAATAGCTGTTTATTCTAGCCAATTAAGAGATGAACCCCGGATGGGTGGCTTATGTACTAGTTTAACCGGTTCTTTGATTTAGGCTCGCGCTTATGTTGGTTTGGTTATGGGCGTATTTCAAAGCCGATCCCGGTAAATGAACAACTACAATCTCTGGTCCTTTCACTTGATTACGCGGCGGTTAAAGGTTCAGTAATTAATTCGTCAAGTATATAAAAGTAGTACTTTCCCTTCGCAACCAGCGGTGCCAAAGTAAATGCAGGTCAATCACTCGGCGAAGACAAAGTTTGTTGCTATAATAATAAAAACTACCTAATATTTCTGAGCCATCTTATAAGATCTTCTTCTTCAAAGCTCTCTGGGTCTAATGTCAATCTCTCTACCGGAATTTGTTTCTTTAGCAATACAATTGTAGGAATCTTTCCTACAGTGTACTCCTGCATCAATTCTCTTCCTCCACTAGTGTCGGCCATAATATTCACCAAATTTACGGCGCTGTCACTGGGATACTTTTCACGTCTACTCAAAATATCAAATAATGCTTGGGTAATCTTGTTAGACTTTTGGTCGGCGTAAGTAAAGTTCAACAACAACGGCTCTTTAAACAACAAGTAGTCATGGAGTTCGCTGGAATTGCTAATGTATGCTTCGAATATCCGATTTTTGGTTGTGAATTCCAGTGGTTTAGGTGGATACACCATGGCTTGGGTTTGCCAGGCCTTCAACCATCCACCTAAAAATGTTCGGCGGGCCAGTACAAAGTGGCAGGGGCTACCAAACTGGGTTCTAGTGATGTTTCTTACGCTTCCAAACATTGATGTAGTCTACTGTTGTTACATCCTACCAAGCATAGCAATTATACTTAGAGCACCAAAATATCACGTGGCGGTATGGTGATTGTTCATTTTTTAGTCTTGATACATTAAGCAGGTGAGAAATGTCATTGAAACTATATACATGTTTTGACTTTCATAACAAATCTCGATCTATTTTTCGCTAGGTTTGGAGTCCCATCCGTCTTTCCATCTCTGTTTCCATAAATTGCAGTCAAATGTAGGCTTGTTAAGCTTTACGTTAACCTCATTATGGGCATCGCAAAGCCACTTTCCAAAAGTATCTTGAGTTTCAACTTTTGGTTCACTTTTACCTAGATACTCTTTGAAATCGTCTCCACAGTACCAGCATGGATAAAAGTTGCCAAACAATTTAAGAAATTGTTTCAAATCCAGCTGTTGTTTATTGGATGGCGTTTCTGGATACGTAGCAGCTATGGAATGTAACAATGTCCATGACGATTTGCCAATTATTTCAACATCTGGAGGACTATCTTTGTACCCATCCTTAGAAGATTTGTCTGCTGTTTCTACTTTGTCTGCTGCAGGTTTGGCTCCGGTTGTGGCAAACTGGAAGTCTAAAAGTGAGTTACAGGTACGACAACTTGAAAGTTAGTACGGATCAAGGGACTAAAACTTTCGAGACTAAATATGATACTCACGGTTTCCCATCTTTGTCGTATACTATATTCTTTCCTGTTACACCGACCACAGGACTTCCCACTTTGTTCTCTTCACTAGGCATGATTCTGACTTAAGTGATAATTGTATCTTCTGCTCACTAATCATTTTTGTTTTGGAAAGTTGCGAAAATGGCAAAATATGTATAAGCTCGAATAGTCAGACACTACAGGTAATCTTAAGAGTGACCCTGAACACTAGATAAATTTTTGCTCTGTTGTGTTAACATCTTTACGTTTTTATCGATTTTTCTCTCAACTAGAATAACACTTTCACTGTCTAATCATTAGTATTTTGTTAAAAGTGCATAATTTCTACAGAATGGTGCTGAAATGTCAAGATTTAAACATTAACCATTAAACATTGTCTATTATCGTAAAGTTAATTAATAAATATATTGTGGCGGAGAGTAATGAAGACATATGTATATGTCTAAATCTATTAACGTTAAGACTATTGGGCTTTTAAATTAGCAACATATTCACTTCTTTGTCTGAGTACTTCATCGCACAATTCGCCAATTTCCTGCGAAACAATAGCTGATCTGCTAGTGTAAAACTCCGATAAGTCGTATTTCAATCCGTAATCTTGTTCATATTCCCAAGCTTGTTGGATCATTTCAAACTTATCGACATCCTTGACGTATCGAGCTTCCAAAGTTCTAATTTCCTCATAATCTAACCACAATTCTTTGATTTCATGAGAGAATTCTTCGTTATATGGTTTTATGATAGATGCTAAGAATTCTATTGATTCCAATTCTCTGCGATGCTTTTCTTGTTTCGAAACCCCTCCAAATGGAGTGATATCCCCAACCAACGATTCGGCAATATCATGAACTAATGCTATCTTACAACACTTGTCAGTATTGATCTTTTTGTTTGGTATAGCCATGGAAATGATGGACATTCTATACATATGATCGCTGATGGTTTCAACTCTTTCATTTGGTACGCCTCTATCTACCCAACCGGTTCTCTTTTGGGTTTTTAACAACCTTACAATTTGAAAGAATGCCAAAATGTAATTGATTCTGTGATTTGGCCCATTTGGAACAAGCAAGTTCTGAATCTGTTTTGGCACAGCAGTTTCTGGTTTCCAAATGTTTTCGGTAGTATCCAGAGCCAAGTTTAATTTCGTCATTTTTCTATGATTGTGACTATTTAATTTAAGAAAAAACAACGATTTGGGAAGAGCTGGTAGATCTGAAGTCCTATGGTTATACTTGATGGTTGTCTATGTCGGATTAAGCCTTCGGCTCGTAGATATTCAGTAAGTCTTAAACTTTTTACTTTGTGACAATGTTGTGATTAATTTGATTTTGTTAGCCTCATCGTAAAAAATTAATCTTGAGTCAAATTATCGGACCAATCAATGGTAGGATTATATGCATTGATCCAACCTTCTACTAATTCTAGATGTACAGATTATTTATTGAACTTTCGAGTAAAGTAACAGTTATTTAATATTTATTGAGTAATATTCTATAGAGAAATACCACGTTTAAGCAACTAATTCAACAACACCACCGACAGCTCTGATCTTTTCTTCAGCTAATTTAGAAACAAATCTAGCCTTGACAATGACTGGGACTTCTGGTAATCTACCTTTACCTAAGACTTTACCGAAACCGTGAGCTAAAGTGTCAATAACTGGAGCAGCGGAAGCAGAAGCGGATTTTAAGTATTCATCCTTCTTGTCAGCTTCAACTAAAGTCCATAATTTTTCCAAGTTAATTTCTGGTCTCCAGTTGTGGTTACGTTGTTGGTGGAAGTGTCTCATACCGACCTTACCGAAGTAACCTGGATGGTATTTATCCAAGTTAGTTCTGTGATGGTGTTGACCACCAGCCTTACCACGTCCACCTGGATGCTTTCTGTGCTTACCGATTCTACCCTTACCGGCTATAATAGTTAGTATAATGCTCAAGTTTATCACTTGAATTGCCATGATAAAGTATACCCATGAACATGGAACGAACTTGTTGAAGACAACAGTAAATATTATTTTTCAAGTATTCTTTAAATACGGCGATGATATTCGTTCACCTTCATTGATTAACCTGTTGGTTTCCTACTGATCAGTTTTATTATTGAATTTTTCACTTCTGTCAAGTCGGTTTTCAATGTGACTTAATGATTCAATACTGCCGCCATCAATAGTTCATTCATCATGGCATTCTTATCTAGCAGTGTTTGGTACATACCGGAAACATTTCCTCTGTGCTTTCTGGTCTTAGTTAATCTGGTTGGCATTGCTAAATGTTATAGATTAATACGTTACAACCTAAAAAAAAACTTAAGATTTTTATAAAAGGTGAAGATTTTTCAGTATGAGAATGAAAATCCTGCTGAGAGCCTCGTGCACTCTGAGGGTAACGCCGTCCCAATTGGGTAACAGTTTGGCGGTGGTCCTGCGCGCGGACAGGCCAAGGACGTGCGCTGGCAAATGGGTTAAAGAGGTTGGGGTGGGTGCAGGACTCTCAGAGCAGCTCGAGGGCTGTAGCCCTAGATGTGGAGTGCGGATCACCTGATCCAGATTGGCTGCAATTATGGAAATCGACTGGTATGTATTAACTGGAATTATTCAATTCTTGGTAAACCCCAAACCTCCTCGTATGTATCGCGACCTTTCGTCTCCGGGATCTGGGTCTGGATGAACCAATAACTGGCTACACACATAAACGTAAATATAAAGTAGACACCACCTCCAATCCATGAATTTTTCAATATTGGGAAGAGATATCCTACCATAAAGGTAGCAACCCAGTTCATCGTGGTACCCCAACTTTGAGCCGGGGCTTTTGCTTCAGGCTGAGTGACTTCACCAACCAACATAAATGGAATTGGTCCCATACCAATGGCAAAAAATGTGATGTATGTGAAGGTTCCAATGATGGATAATATGGAACTGGTGAAGATGATACCTACGCCCATCAATGCTGTCAGGATTCCAAGAAACGTAACCGAGGTTAGAAGCAAAGGCTTACGGCCCAATTTATCCACCAATGTGGCAGAAGTAACGGTGACCACCAAATTTACAATTGATATTAAACAGTTAATCAAGATTGCCGAATTGGGGAAAATAGACACCAAAACCGACACTCCATAAAAGATGATTGAATTAATACCGTCAAATTGTTGAAAAACCAAGATTCCTGTGGCCACCAACTTGGACTTGTTATATTCCGAAGACTTCAAGTATGTTTCCAAGCTGACCGAGCCAGAACCCGATTCCGAACCAGCGGCCTGGTACTCCTCACCGACATTAGTATCGCTTAATAAGCCTTCATTATCTCCTCCTAAGGACGAGCCGTTTCTTTGTTTCGACCAACCGATAACTTCATTTTTGGAAGCACTGTATTCGCCTCCTCGAAGCTTGTGCAAAACGGAAATGGCTTTGGATTGGTGGCCATTGTTCAACAACCATACGGGGGATTCGTCAACTAAAAACAAGATTAGCACAAAGTTGACCAATCCTATGAAAGAAGCGGTCAACAACAAAAGTCTCCAGTCATTGTCATTGCACCAAATCAATGAAAGAAACTGGGTGAGTAAAATACCCACGTTTATAGATACTTGGTTCATCGAGCCCAACAATCCTTTAAGATTTTGCGGTGCCACTTCGTTGATCAACAACGACGTCAACACAATGGCAGAACCAGCGGCCACACCAGTGACAAATCTACCAAATAAAAGCGCCAGGTAATTGTTGGCAAACCCATTTATGAACGAGCCAATGAAATACAATGCACAGTGTATGAGACTCGATTTCTTTCTGCCTATCTTATCGGCAATGGTACCTACATAGAACGAACCAATCAATCCGCCAATGCTATAGATGGAAGTGACCAAACCCAATTGCTCCGACGTCAAGGCGATACATTTGGCGAAGTTATGTGTACCAAACCAGCAATCATCGTAGCTGTAATCTCCTGGTTTACTTTCCTCACACGAAATAATAGAACCAGGAGCATTCAACTCCGCCATGTGGTACCCGAACTGAAGTGACCCCAAACATATCAATGATACGGTTACAATTAGATTGGTAGTCAAGCCTTTTCTGTCTGTTAATGGACTTGAAACAGACATGACTCGTAAGTAATAGGATAATTGACTGGTGCTGGTAAATACTTATGCACAATTGCTTCAACACTTACTTTTCACCGAACCTGTGTGCCAACAACCCCAGATCTTGTGCTCTGACGTCTTTACGGGATTGCCATTTTTTGGCCCCGACACACCTTGTTGCAAACCACAAGATACCACCCCTAATATTAAAATAGCAGAGATAGGAGCAGATGTCTATTATATTATGTAATTCTAATCAATCTCGTTATCGTAATTATACAATGGGAAGAAAGTTTCCTATAATCATCATAGGTATTCCAAAAACGTCTCTTTTTAGTGTCCACATGCATCCGGTTCTTATCTTGACGTCGGGTTTTGGGGTTAATAATGTACACTCGGTCATGGTAGCACCTAAAAAGTCACCAAAAGCTATTCTCAGAAACAACTGAAAGTACTCGACTACCGACTTGTCATCAAGTAACTCTACTATGAATTTTTTGCGTCCCACCAATTCATGTTTGGACCATCCTGTAAGTATACAAAACTCGTTACCAACATATGCAATTTCTCCTGTTCTTCTCCACACTATGGTTGGTGTTCCACTCACTCGGACAAAGTTATCGTAAGTTAATAGTGTTCTCTGGAAGCATTGTTCCATAAAGATCAAATCTCCTTCCTTTAACGAATTTGTACATGCAATAAAAGAGGGCCTGTAGGCCGCCATGGATTCTGCCATTTTCACAAGCATTTCCTTGGGGAACCGTTTCTTCAAATAGGCAATGAGCGAATGGTAACCAACGGTATACGAAAACGGTTTCGTGATCTTTGCATATATTTCTTCTGGCTCTTTGAAGTTTGCCTCTGTTTCCTGGGAATCCCCTAATTTGGTATAATGGCTATCGTCAGGAACTATGCCTATCGCGAAGGAGAGCTTCAGCTTTAAGTTTCGTTCTTTATATACTGCAGGGTCATTCATTTTAATGGATTCGATGGCAGTAATAACGTCGGGGAACATCAGGACATGGTCGGATTCGGTGGGACCGAGAAAGTACTGGTTTATGGATTCGTCGCATTTGGGATATCGTGGGTTGTCGTAGATCTGGTTGGCACTGTTGGATATGCTTCTATTTCGATTATAGTCTTGAGGAGAGGAAGTTTGTGATGAGCCAGAAAAGTAGGGTGATATCTGGGACTTGGAATGGTATATGAAGTCATGACTGTTGGCGTTGGCTATCGCGGAATTTCTGTTGGTAGTTAGATTAGGATCGTTATTTATGGCGGTGTTAGGGGAATGGCCCGGGGATAAATTAATTGAATTGGGTGTCCCTTCGTTTGAAGTTGAATGTCCTCCATGACTAAGATTATCCTGAAGGATACTAGACAAGGTAGAATACTCCAAGTCAGCAGCTGAGGAGAGAAAGTTAGTTCGTGTGGATCTTACCTGATGAGGTCGTTGTGTCGAATAATCCAATTGAATGGCAGACATGTTTGGTTGGGGAAGTGGTTGAGGAAGGTGGGAAAATTGATGAGTTGGCGACTTGAGGTTACTGCTCTTGCGGCGATCATTGGGATGCATATTTCCGAAATTGACTGGTACGGTTTCTTGTTTAATCTGGCTGGCAAAGAGGTTTTCGGAGCCCGGGGTGTTTAGGCCGGACCCGTTTGGTGATTGGAATTGGGATGCTGCCACTGAATCCAGGACTTTCGATACGGGAGATCGCGAAACCAGTGATTCCAATTCTCTATAACTAAGGGCCTTTGATGGCACATCGACAAGGTACTTTTTACGCTTTCTGGGGGCATCTTCACATGACAGTTCCAATCCTCTTTGAACACATCTTTTACAAGGACGGTTGGTATCACACGTCATGTGCGCCTTGTGACAATGATTGCATGCTCTGTTGGTCTTTTTACGTTTCTATTTGGCGTTTAGTTAGTACAATCCTTGTCATTACTAATTTCCCCAGTTACATACCTGTTTTGATTCTCCATTGTGCCCCACCTTTGATGGATATCCCGAATCTTGTTCACTCATATTCAATTATACTTCAGATACAAATCTGCAGTTATACATGGACGTTCTGCAATCTTATCCGTGAAATGTTGGTCCTTGACTAGAGTATATTTACAGCAATGCAACCGTTCACTCCGAGGCCGAATGCTGTGATCGGTATGGGAGCTTTGTGTGCGGCTCTCGCAGCGCTACCATATACCGCTCGGAGTTGGGGCCTCTATTTCTGGGGTTGTGATTAGTTGGATTCGGTTCTGTACACGTAGTCACTATTACTGTTGCCAAGCAAAGAATTAGCGAACAACAGGTTGCACTCGTCTCGGCTTTGAATCGGGCATGTTCTTGCTAGTCTTGAGGCATTCCCCGTAAATTCGTCTCAAGTAAGTAAAATATTTACAAAAGCTCAACCGATTCTTGGTAAAAATTAAATTACAAATACTAAATTACAAGTACTAAATTACTAATAGTAAAAAAGTAAGTACAAAAGTATAACTACATAGCTAAGCTCTAATTCATCCTAAATACCTCGATAAGCATGCTCGAATCATAACCCCAAAACCTAATCCTGCCAACTTGCTGTCTGCAAATACGAGCGGCTCGTGAAAACCGATCACGTGATGGTTGAAAAAATTCTCAAGACTACAAGTGCTAGTGAGTCAGGCTCCAAGGGTTGGTAGCGAAACACACGTAAAATGGCTGATTTCACTAGCAAATTCACAAAATTGAAGTTAGGCGAAGCTTCTTCCGCACAAGAAACCTTGTTTCCTACCTTGAATGCCGAACAAAACGCATCTGCTTCCCAATTTCAAACTTTATCCGGTAGACTTGATGAACCTGAATCAATCATTGCATTAAACGATTCCTTAAGAACCAAGACTTTTGTAGCTGGAAACGTTCCATCCAAGGCTGACTTGGTTTCATTTGAAAACGTTTTACCATTAGCATCCAAATGGTCCTCCACCGAAGAGTTGGCCAAGCACAGGCATATATTAAGATGGGTTGATTTGGTTCAAAACACTCTTGTTGATGTTCCGGAAGGAAGTAAAGTAAGCTTAAACTACGATGTCGAAATTGCCAGAGAAGTGAAGGAAAAGAAGAAGCCAGCAGCAGCAGCAGCAGCTCCAGCCAGTAAAGCTGCCCCAGCAGCCGAAGCCAAGAAGTCCGATGCTCCATCAGACGACAAGAAAGAATTGAGCGAAGAAGACAAAAAGGCTAAGGCTGATGCTCAGAAGGCCAAGAAAGCTGCCAAGGCCAAGGCCAAGGCTGAACAGAATGCCAAACAAGCTGCCACCGCCGTCCCAGTTTCGCCAGCATTGATTGATTTGAGAGTTGGGTTTATTCAAAAAGCAGAAAAACATCCTAATGCCGACTCCTTGTACATGTCTACAATTGACATGGGTGATGAAGAGGGCCCAAGAATTGTTTGTTCTGGTTTGGTGAAGTACATTCCTATTGAAGAGATGCAACAAAGATATGTTGTTACTATTGCCAACTTGAAGCCGGTCACTATGAGAGGTGTCAAGTCTTGTGCCATGGTGTTGTGTGCTTCGAACGAATCCACAGTTGAATTTGTCAACCCACCAGCAGGTTCCAAGGCCGGTGACAAACTCTTCTTCGAAGACTTCAATGGTACTCCAGAGAAACAATTGAACCCAAAGAAGAAGGTCTGGGAAACATGTCAAGCCTTGTTTTCCACCACCGAAAACTTCGAAGTTACCTACACTGAAGAAGGTAAGGAACCAAAGAGATTGGTCAATGCCAACGGCGAGCTTTGTAAGAACTCCTCTATTGTCAAGGCTGATGTTAAGTAGCTTTTAATTGTATAGATAACGAAGACAACATAGTCCAAGCAGAAGTAGTATAAACTGTAGCCTGTTAGTTGTATTATTTTACAGAATAACCTATACAACGGGCTGTAGGCTCTCAGAGAAGAGAGAACTATCGAAGGAAGCAGTCAATTGTACGGACGTGCAATGTATCAAAAGGTATGGCCATTTAAAGCTCGGTGCAACAAATTACTATGTTGGTCAATCGAATGAGTAACAAAGCTACCCACTTGACGTGCTGACCTTAAATCTAATCAGTTCTCGCTAATTCTCACCACCCTCACTACGCTCACAAACTCTTTTTGTCATAGACCTTAACTATGTCAGGGACCCTGCCACTCTACGTTGGCCATTGAAACTAACTACTGTCATCGAACTTGGTATTGCCACTGATTCCATCCAATTTCATCAACTCGCCAGCACTGGCTCACTACTTTACCGTGCCTGCACTTTTGACCAGTCATCTTATTAATCTCTGCACTGCGATTAGCTACGCAGCCAAATAAAAAATAGCACCTAAAAAGTTTTGATGAACAGCAACTTCTACTGAACTAGTGGCAACAATGATAATTAAAAACAAAGTCAAGCTCAAGGACAAGAACGTGGCGCTTACTGTTGTTCCTCAAGACTCTGAGGATTTGTGGTACATCTATAATCTTTTATCAGTAGGTGATACCGTGCAAATTGTCAGTAGTCGTAATGTGAAGAAAGGAAACCAAAGTCAAGTGCAGAAGGGAAAGAGCAAAATGGAAAAGGTGCAGGTGAAATTGAAGCTTCTAATTGAAGATGTAGACTATGTTGCATCTGATGAGGGAATGAGAATAAGTGGTAAATCGGTAGAGCCCAATGAATATGTTCCCTTGAACAGTTACCACACGGCCGAAGTCGAGTTCAACAAGGACATCACTATATTGAAACTAAATTGGGACGAATACGATATGAGTGTGTTGGATGATTTGGCTTCGATCGAAAAGAAAGCAGATATAGGTGCGGTTGTTTTGGAAGAAGGTGTGGCCCATCTCTGTTATGTCACCGATTCGATGACCAAGCTACAGACCAAAATTGAAAAGTCCATACCTAGAAAGAATAAAGACTACGGTTCCAGCGAAACAGACAAGGCCATGGGGAAGTTTTTCGCCATGGTAATTGAATCGATGATAAGGCATTTTGATTTCAACAGACTAAAAGTTGTAGTGATAGCATCGCCTGGGTTCATAGCGAAGTCCCTCTACGATAAAATCATGCAAGAGTGTACCAACCCCACCCATGAAAACAACCGTGCCTTTGGGGATATTTTGAAGAACAAGAGCAAGTTTTTGATTGCTCACTCTTCAACGGGTTACTTGCAAGGATTGCAAGAGGTGTTGGAGGACCCAGCCACCAAAAGAAAGTTGAGCGACACCAGGTTTGCACGGGAGTCAGACGTGTTGGACAAATTCCACTTTGCGTTGAATTTGGACGATGGCAGAGCATGGTACGGGTTCGATGAAGTGCAAAAGGCCATCAACCTAGATGCGGTTCGTTATGTCATGGTTACCGACCTGCTCTTCAAGAGTGACGATATCCAGCAGAGAAAACAGTATATCGACTTGACAGAACAAGCCAAGGCCAACGGAGCCGAGGTTTTTGTGTTTTCTAGCTTACACGAGTCTGGAATACAGTTGAACCAGTTGACTGGAATTGCTACTTTATTGAAGTACCCCATTCCCGATTTAGATGATTCGGACGATGAATAGACTATAATACACGTAATATACACAAGGTTAATTAAGCCAAGAGCCTGTCGTTTTCGACGGTATCAGTTTTGGAAAACATCTCCAAGTACCACACATGGCCACCCCTGGCACGAATAAGAAGGTCCTGAGCCACCCCGAGCCCCAACCCCAACAACGATCCCTTTTTCACGTAGTTTTTGATCTGGACCTTGCTCAAGTGGCTGTACTTTCCGTACACAGCAGAAAATACCATGGCTGCTATTGTTGTATTGAAGAAGTCCTTGGTTTCGTTCCTCACGTACTTGTCTATGAGCCATTCCAAGCCAAAAAAACCCCCCACGGAGGCAGAATACTTGAACGCTTGCAGCAACCCGTTCTTGCCTCCATTTACTATCATCACATAGTTCTTCTTTTTGTGATAAAAATACCATCCTCCCACGGTTTTGGGTAGACGGTGTCCATTCTCGGTGAGGTACCTCATCGAAGTGGACTTGATGCCATCGTAGAAGCCGGCCAATCCCCCGATGATTCCACTAGTCAAACTTAGTGCTTGGAGTCTTTCATATGGGTATAGATGAAACCGTTCATTGATTCTTAAGTCGGGAGCCGTGATGTCCACCGCCGTGATCTCTGACATGCCTGGCATCTTTGTCCATCTGCTTCAACCACCAAATTTACATGTGCCGATGGGCGTGCGCACGTCCGCTTAAAACAACCGTATAGATGCATTAATTGGACTTAGGCTACAATGCTGTTGGAGAGGTGTTATCTACGAGGTTGGTTAATTATCATATGTATTTAAGAAAAAGACGAGCCACAAGAAAAACCAAGCTGCTAATAGAGTCAATCTATTGATCCAAGATGGACTTGACAAATTCAACGTAATCCACATTACCGTCAGAGGTAACATTAACACCCTTCAACAAGTCATCGACTTCAGAGTCAGTCAACTTTTCACCAATTGAGGTCAAGATATATCTCAATTCACCAACTCCAATGTAACCGGTCTGTTCTTTGTCAAATACCTGGAAACCTTTGATGTAGTCTTCAGGCAAGCCCAATGGCTTGAACCCGTCTGGTCTACCGATTATCTTCTGGTAAGTGTCGAAATCAAATTCATTGGACTTGATTGACGATTGCAATTCACTGATTTCTGCCAAGGTTGGGTTTTGTCCAACTGCTCTTAATAAATCTCCCAAGTGTTCAACAGGAATCTTCCCGGTTCCTTTCTTGTCAAAAAGAGCGAATGCATCTTTGTAAGTTTTAGTGTTTTGAGACTAGACTGTTAGTATTGTTTGACACTGTATTTGCTACCCAATCCTGCGTACCATCTTTATATATCTATGTAGTGAGTAGGACGTGATTGACGGAGATCAACTTTGTTGTTGAAGTGTGTTTTTTCGCGGAATAGTAAACACACGATCTCACTTCACAACAGGGTTACGTAATAGCAGACCAGAGAAGGAGCCTGGCCAAACAATGCCATGACACCGCTGGCAATTGCTGAATTCATCCAGACACAGTGGCTACTGTAGTCCCTGTAGACCTGCAAGCTACACTACGGACATCGGTACGGCGGTGTGGGTGCTTGTTCCTTTGTAACTGGGGTCAATGCCAGGGGCTGAAAAAACGCGTATTTCTCATCTCCAAATCAGCCTGGGGTTAAATTAACTATTGCAGACATACTTTGGTAGACGGGCGTATGGATGTTGAACGTTAATGACCTTGGAGATTTCTCCCAGTTTGCAGGGGGCCACAATGATCCTAAGCGGAGGAAATTAAACCTGAACCAACCCATGTCGGTGGTTAAACTGACTGCCCAACCAGAACTAAGAAAGTTCCGCCCAGGGTATATCATCAAGGTTGTAGTTACCAATTTCACTACGTATTCATACGCAGAGTTCAATCTCTCACCATCCCTAAACATGATCATTGGACCAAATGGTACTGGGAAAAGCACTTTGGTAGCAGCCATTTGTTTGGGATTGGGGGGCAAGTTAGATTTTATCAAGAGAAAGAACATGAAGTCTATGATCAAATCAGGCCACACCAAGAGTACCATTGAAATAACCATGAAGAATGTCGACGGGAAACCACCTATCAGAATCAAGCGCTCTTTCACCGAAAGAGAATCCACTTGGACCATGGACAATCGTAATTCCAACGAGAAGGCCATCAGGAAGACCTGTAAGGAATTCAATATTCAGTTGGATAATCTATGTCACTTTCTACCTCAAGAGAGAGTGGCCGAGTTCGCTGGGTTGTCACCGGAAAAACTATTGCTAGAGACAGAAAGAACACTTGGGGATGGTCATTTACTTAAACACCACGAGAAGTTGATACAAATGGATAACGAAAACTACGAATTGAAGGGCAGAATTCAAGACATAGAAGCTAGGCTATCCAAACTCAAAGATGAAAGAGCAGAATTGGAAGGGGAAGCCAAAAAGTATAAGGAGTATCAGAAGGTTGTTGAAAATCTAGAGAGCCATCGCAAATTAATTCCTTATGCCAAATTATCAGATATGAAGAAGAAACAAGAACATATCAAGTTACAAAGAGAAGAAGCCAAGGCAAACCTACAACAATTTAAACAAAAGTTCACGCCCATTTCTTCGGAACTTCTAAAGGTTAGACAAACGTTAAAGAATAAAGAGTCAGACATATCTACATTGAGAGACAAATCTAAGGAAATAAGTTCCAGGTTTCGCAACGGTCAGTTAGACTACGAAATTCAAAATGGGGAGATTGAAAAATTGGTGATCTTGATCGGGAGCTTAGGCAATAAATCTATAGAAAAGAAGGCCGATTTGGAAAAACTAAGCAACGAGCGTGACAACTTAATACGAGAAAAATCCAATTTCCCCGTCATAAATAACGAAGAATTGGAGACCTTGAATGAAACAAGAAACTCCAAGCAAGACCAAATCGATATTAAGAATTCCGAATTGGAGGCTCTCAACGACAAATTATCATGGCCGCATAATGTGATCAAGAAAAGTAAGATAGACATACAAAGATTACAGGAGAAATTGAACACCAAGGACAAGTTAGATTTTCTTGAGCCATTGGGCCATTATATCAATCAAGTCAGAGATGGTTCTTATCATGCCCATAAGCTTTTGAGAAGTAGAGAGGATTTTAAAGGTCTTTATTTCGAAGCTCCTGCTGTATGCTGTGATTCCACGGATAAGCGGTACTCTCATTACTTAGAGAAGGTTATTGATAACAATACCTTATTTTCGATCACTGTATCTTCACAGGCAAACTATCGGACAATTTCAGAATTTGCATTTGAAAAAGTCAACTTTCCTATGAGAGTGGTGTCGAATATACGTGAATTTCCTAGGCCGATAGTTCCTGTGGACCAACTTAAAGAATATGGATTTGATGGGTACCTATCTGACTTCATTAGGGGTCCAATTGAAGTTTTGAACATGTTGTACGATACAGCCAAAATCCACAATATTCCAGTTTGTTCAAGAAACTTTTCTGATGAAGAAATACAAAAGCTTATAACTCCTAATGCTTCCAACCAAATTGTGTTCCGCAAATTTATTGCCGGAGATACGTTATTTAATGTTTCAAGATCTAATTATGGTAGAAAGCAGATCTTTTACTCAACCGAAAAGATACCATATAAATCCAATTATTTCGGGGTTTCTGGCTTGACTAGTGAAGCTAAACAGGATTTGAATAATAGAATCGAACAACTGAAAATAAAAGAAATCGAAGCTAAGACCGAAGTCAAGTCTATTCAAGATGAGATGAAATTGATCGAAAAAGATAAGGATGGCGTTGTCACTGAGTTAGACCATTGCAAATTAAAAATTGACAAGTTGACTAAATTGAAAAGTGCCCTAGCGAGCTTGGATGCCAGGCTTAATGCGAAGGAGAAAGCCGTCCGCAGATTAGAGGAGGAGTCAAGAAAAGACTACACAGAAAAGATCCACGAGGAAAGGAAAAAAATTCAAC
Organism: Suhomyces vadensis; assembly: GCA_030575035.1. Lineage (NCBI taxonomy): Eukaryota > Fungi > Ascomycota > Pichiomycetes > Serinales > Debaryomycetaceae > Suhomyces > Suhomyces vadensis. The sequence continues at coordinate 84,862 of JAJMGK010000002.1, read as the reverse complement.
AACTATATCAGGATCGAAGTTCAAAGATGGCCGAACTTGGTGAATATTCTATGGAGCTAAGTGAATGTGAAATTTCATTGAATTTGTGCGAGATAGATTTGTTAGAATACAAAAATCGAGAGACACAAATAAGATATTTATTGAATGAAGTGGAAGTAAAGTTGACTGAATTGAACAACACATACCAGGAAGCCAAACGAAAATATGCTGAGATAAGGAACAGTGACGCTGCAAATGAAATCAAAAGACAGAACGAAAGCTACACCGACGAAGAAAAGGAAACCTTGAACAGTTTAGCACAGACATACATGAATAATGAGTCATTTACAGAACAGTTCATTAGAGAGAAGATCGACATGTTGGAAAACGAGAAAGCCGTGAAAGCAACTGCAGATCGAAGTTCAATTGAGAGTTTGAATAAAAAGTTGAGTGAAATTTCTAGATCAGAAAAGGACTTACCACACCTTAACTCGAAAAGGGAGAAATTAGAAAGCGAGATTGACCGTGTTCGGAAAAACTGGGAACCAGAATTAGAAGAGTTAGTAAGGAGAATCTCCCTTGCATTTAACAAAAGATTTACTAAGGTTGCTAGTGATGGGCGAATTGAATTGGCTAAAAATGAAAGATTTCAGAATTGGAGACTTCAAATATTGGTCAAATTTAGACAAGAGTCCGAATTGAAAGTTTTGGATCATCAATCTCAATCAGGAGGAGAAAGAGCCGTATCAACAATTTTCTTCATAATGTCCTTACAGGGTTTGACCGATGCACCTTTAAGAGTCGTTGACGAGATAAACCAAGGGATGGATCCCAAAAACGAGAAAATGGCACATAGATACTTGGTCCATACAGCATGCAAGAACAACAAGTCACAATACTTCTTAGTTACTCCCAAGTTACTAACTGGATTATATTATCATCCAGATATGGTGGTTCATTGTATTTTTACTGGACCTTTAATTGATCCGGTGCAAAGAGATTCGACTGGACCTGACTTTATGGATTTTGTAGGATCAAATGGTCAAGCTCGCGAGCTTACAGCATGAGCATTATATATACAATTGTTATTAAAATGACACTATATACATGTGGGTGAAAAATTAATTGAAAAAAATTAAAGAAACTTCGTAGACTCGTTTAACCTGGACTTGAATTCGTTCTCCCCAATTAAATCAATCAAAAGAGGAATAGACAACCCGGGTGTGCCTCCAGATAACGCAAATCTGACCGTTTGGAAGATTTCCTTTTTGGAGAGCTCAGGATTTTGGTCAAGAATTGTTTGCACATTGTGATCAAACGAATCATGAGGAAGTTCGGCCAACGTGCGCAATATTGAAGCTGCATTTGAAGGAAGTTTGGAAATAATACCAGTAGAGTTGATCACTTGCTGATAATCAACACCATTTATTATGTATGAGTGTGTGGTCCCAATTTCATCCAAGGTAGACAAACCGGGGCCCAAATACTCAAGCAACTTTCTGAGATATAGTTTATCGTAATTGCTCTTGTCACCAACGAAGCCTTGAAACTTGGGATAAAAACTGTCAGCTAGATTGTTGAGCTCTTGGGGATTTTTGAGCTTTTGATTCAAATGGAACTTGTTAAAGAAGAACAATTTCGAATCGTTCACCTTAGCGTTTCCCTTGGTTAGATGGTCCAAAGAGAAGCATTTGATAATTTGGTCAAGTGTCATTGATTCATTGTGACTGACACCCGGTACTTCTCTGGGAGGAGACCACCCGAAGAGAGCTACAAAATTGATCAAGGCTTCGGGCAATATTCCTCGGTCTTTCATGCTTAAGATTCCAATATCACCTTGTCTTTTCGAAAGTTTTTTGTCACCCAACGAAGTAAGAAGCGGGATGTGAATGTATGAAGGAGGTTCCCAGCCAAAAGCCCGATACAAGGCAATGTGTTTTGGGGTAGAAGGAAGCCATTCTTCACCTCTAACTACATGGGTAATTTTCATTAGGTGGTCATCCACCACGTTTGCAAAGTGGTATGTGGGCAAGCCATCCGATTTCATAATCACAATATCGTCGAATCTGCGGTCGTTGTGATTGTACTGGGGTTGAAGATCTAGTTGTCCATGTAGCAAATCTTTAAATGGCTCGTACTTATCGGGTGATTTGAACCTTATAACCAGTTCCGACGTTTGGCTGGAGGGTTCATGCACACACTTACGATCGTAAGTCACGGTGGTTGGAGGCTTTAGCTTCATTGCCGAATCTCGAAGACTATTGAGCCTTTCTTTAGAACAAGTACAGTGGTAGGCCAAACCTTTATCTAACAATATATCAACGTGTTGTTTGTATATGTGCCTTCTATCAGACTGTCTGTAAGGACCAAATTCTCCACCACTGACGGGACCCTCGTCAATCTCCAACTTGCACCATTCGAGGCTATCGTATATATTTTGCTCAGCATCCGGCACCAATCGAGACTGGTCGGTGTCTTCGAGTCTCAAGAGAAATTGTCCTCCTGTACTCTTTGCTAGCAAGTAGTTGTACAATGCAGTCCTCAACGAACCCAAATGCAAATATCCAGTGGGTGAAGGTGCAAATCTGGTCCTCACTGGAGTAGTTGGGTGGATCGACAGGGAAGCATTGGCAGAGGTGGATGCCTCCGTCAGTTTTCGTCTTAATTTGCTGCTTGCACTAAGAGACAGTTTGGCAGACCCGTACCATCGTCTAGAGAAGAATACCACCGGTCTCATTGTGGTAGGACTGATTTGGCAATGGTGAAAAGTTCCCCATACTTTTCTCAATGATGAATTTGTGCACGCACAAATTTTTTTCACTTTATGATGCCCCAAAAACGAGTCGAATAATTATTTATAGTAAACAGTTCCAACCAGAGTTCTTTAGCTAAATAGAGGCCAGGTGAGTATCAGAGGACCAATATGGATTCAAGCACATACCAGAACAGACCAAGTACCATTTCAGGCCCTGTTGGAGGTGGGTTAAGCAGCGGGGTGTCTGGAATCACCAATACTGTAGTGCCAATTGACAATCAAAGAATCCAGGCATACAAGGGAGTGATGACCAAGTTCTACTTGCACAAATCGTTCGATGTTCTGTCAGATATGGAGTTTCTTCCTGCCATTCCTTCGGAAGCGTCTACGATTTCTTCCACGCCTACTTTGAGTCCTCCACTGTTGACGACGCCAATCGCATCTCCAAGTTTCCAATACAACAGATTGAACGAATACTACAACTCGGCCAAAAACAACGGCAATAGAAACTTTTCTGCAGGCTCGGCCCATGATGGTGGTCCCAATACTCCCAAGTCTCGGATGGCTTACTTGTCGCACTCTCCCAAGCGAACACCTCCTAATGCAATGCCCATGAGAAGAAGAGTTGTTAGTGGCAACCAACAGGCTCACTATGGAACCAACTCTCACGATTACAACACAATCGACCAAAACTACATGATTCAGAATAGAATCAACCAGTACAGTAATAGAAACTGGTGATGTTTTCCGGTGAGTAATATAACGTTAATTATTACTAGAGTCTATGCCAGTTTTCAAATGGTTGACCTCCGCTTCCTGGCCCTTCACACCCATCGGTTTACTACCAAAGCTTTTTTTTTTCAATATGATTTTCAAGTACTAATTTGACCACATTCAATAATTGCATTTCCTTTCTTATGTTTGTTCCCCCTATGCATTTTCATCATGTGTTGTTTTAATGTTCATTTCGCATTTCCCAAGTTCCAAAACTACATTTGAAGTAGTCCATTTCATTTTTTTCCTGTGTCATTTTACCTTTCAAAACTAATACTATTAATTATTTAAACCATGGACTTTTTTCACTCAATGGGAGTACCCTTTCTAGATATATCCTAATATTAATGTTACGTTAGACTGTTTTATATGAATTGTAGCAGCAACTTGAGCAACAACTTTGACGTGGTTGTTTTTGCCCCACGCAAAGCTTCTTTGCCACCGTCCTGTTTTGCACTTTTGCAGCTTAATCCAAGCCAAGCCCACGCGCACGTCCTTTATCCTTAAATAGGGAGGCGAGGGCAATTTATGATTCCTTTCATGATCCCTACTTGTGGTTAATACTTTGTTGTATTTGATACTTGAGTAGACATATACTGAACATGGCAAATTCAAACGACAAACCAGAAACGTCCGAACAGGACAAATTACGCTCCCAAAACATTGAGCAAATCTACTCAGACGTAGATGACTTGAAGAAGACAGTGGGCTCGATTGCCAAATCTATGTTTGATTTGACCCACGAATCGGTTGGCGAGTTCAATCGGTTAGCCAGAGAATACTCCACAAATTTGCTTAACGAAGTTGAAAAGACGGTTGAAGACAGAAAGAAGAGAAGAGAGTCTTGGAGGGGCTGCCACATCGAGGAATCTAAGACAGATCCTTACGGCGCCGTTGCGACTGACGAGAAACTGTACCCTGCAGTTTATGAAGTCAGAGATGCCAATACGGGCATTGTTCCGTCCAGCGATAGAGATCCTATTGACAAATTCTGGGGCCATGTTCATGGCCACCTTAATTCACCCTGGTTTGGAGAAAGAAACCGCGATTTCAGAGACTCGTTCAGAGGCTCGTTCAGATCCGGCAAAACCCCGTTTGGGTACTACTCGCTTGACTCTCCTTCTACAAGATCCTATCACGACTGTGTTAATAAAAACGGTGAAAGCGTTTGGGATTCGCAGGGTTACTGGAGATGTTTATTCCCCAACAGCGCCGTTCCTATCGATCTTTTAAAGCTTAAGAACGAAAACTACCCCAAAAAGGTACTTACCAAGGAAGACCTCTACAATGCTATCAGTGACCAAGGCATTGACGGCAGTAGCGATGTGATTGATTTGGGAGAACAGGGCACATACTTTAGGAAATACGAAGAGTTTATGAACTGGAAGAGCACCATGTATGAGAATGTTCGCCAACAAAGAAGAAACAGACACTTCAACAGGGTTTCCAGCCAGAACACTCTTAAGTCAGCAGAACTGCCCACCTCCGAGACAGACCGGGCACAGAAGAAAGTGGTTTCGAGCTCCGTCCAGTCTACCTATAGCTCGAATCCCGACTCGAACGAGATCCAGATGAACGAAATCAAAACAGAGTACTTTGAAGACGGTACGTCTTTGACCAAGACTATCAGGAGAACCAAACCTTTGGGTGCTGACGATTGGGTCAACGTGGTTGAAAACACAGACCACGGGAAAACGGACCACGGGAAAACGGACCACGGGAAAACGGACCACGGGAAGTCAGACCAGAGCGGATGGTTTTGGAACTCCAAGTAGTCTTCAAGTTGTTTTGCAAGTCAATGTTACCAGTGATACTTAGTTTAGTTCTTGTACATATTAATCGAGGTTTATTATTCGTCTTCACTTGTAGCGCACTAGCGCACACGTGATCGCCCCCTCAGTTCAAATTCTAGTGATAACCAGAACACCCAAACCATCTACGGATAATTGGAGAGTAGGATGAATCCATTGAACAAAATCATATTTCTTTCGGCGTTCTTAGCATCGGGGTTCCTATTGATATTGTTGTCATGTGCTTTATATGATACCTATAAACCATTGTGGGTGATACTCATTTTCCTTCTTGCCCCGTTCCCAAATATCATTGCACAATCAGTCGAGAATGCTCGAGACGATTTCTTGACGTTTAATAACAGCGAAGGAGACAAACCATCTGCATTTCAGGAGTTCTGCAAAACATTGACTGGGTTTTTGATTGTCAGTGGAATTGCATTACCATTAACATTCTACCACACCCATTTAATTGAATTTGGGTCTATGTTGATGAGTATTATTGGAGGTTTAATAGTATATGGAGACATTATAGTGTTTATTTGGTTTTTCAGTGAAAACGAAGAAGAAAACGACGACTTTAATTTTTAAAATGACTTCCAAAATCCAATTATTCGGGTAAAACTAAATAGAAACAACAAGAAACTAAAAATATATATATATCAAATGTTTAACAATCTATAATAGCAAATTACTTAATACACGCACCTGTTGCTGTTACGGCATAAATAAACAGTTGACTTAATTCAAAGTCACTAACAAAACAATCACCACGATGGTTAGGACTACTATTGTCACCAAGCTACCGTTTTCAGCAACCCTTTTGCGGAACACATTCAATCTATTGGTTGCTGAGTTGAGTCTCAAGCCTGAATTATCCACTCCTTGTTCCAAATCGTTCAATATGATCATGTGGTCATCTAATTCGGTATTGATGTTAATTCCCATAGCATGCTGTCTCTTGATGGACTGATGCAAAATATCCAAGTCTTCGTCTTGCGAAAGAATAGTTTGGTGATGCTTGGCGAATATCTGCTGGTTGGTTTCGTTATCGAAAGACTCGGCGTCGTTGGCACTGGAGTCCTCGTCGCTATACGGTTTAAATGCTCTGGTACCCATCAACTCGTTGCGAAGCTCTTCGTTATCACTGGTCACATCATCATGAAATCTAACAGCCTTAGTGACTTTCTTTCCTGATTCTTCGGATTCTTCCTTATTTGGCAATGGTTTCCTGACCAACTTGTATTCTTGTACTGTTATATAGGCATCGTTAGACAAATGATCTATGTATTGATCATAGCGAGATAAAATAGCTTGAAACGAGTCCAAAATAGATGGTTCGATAGTTTCCGAGGCACTTATTAGATGTATTAAATCGTCCTGGAGATAATTTGCTGATTTGAGTGTCTTTTGTATCAAACTGATCAAGTCATAGTTATCGTTTGTTGAAGGCGTGAGCTGGAGTACTTGCACCAAACGATCTCTTTCTTCCAAACAAGATTCAAGCTCCTCGAGATATATGTTTATTCTAGTTATTGAGGCCCTCGCATCCTTTATAGAAGGCGACATTCTCTACTCGTCAACTCCTTTGCCTCTGATCTATTCTTATCTCGTAAAGGGGTAGTCATGAAATGGCACCGTATGGTCACGTGTGCTCTCATCCAAAAGTGTGCGACTGGCCTATACCGAATTTCAGGCAGTAAATCACAGTTCATAACGAGTCAAGTCATTGGCGACAATTGGGGTCGTATCAAGATGTTTTCGAAACTCAAGAACTTCTCTGAAGATGTGGCCAAAAGTTTCAACGATTTGAATGTGCATGAAAATGGTAGCAATGGCGCTCGACGGACAAATCCCATTAAGGAATTGAAGAACGAGTCCAGAGTGTTGAACACGAAGACACCGGATGTGAAGGATCTCACGCAGCCCGAAGATGAACCACTGTCCTCGAACCAGTCGCCGGCTCCTGAAGACGCATTTAAAGATCCTTCGGTGGATACGAGCAAATCACCAATTGATCTCAATGATCTACCACCTGCAATCAGGACAAAGATGAAGAAATTTGCCAAGTACGAAGAGAAATATCCGTTATTATTAGATGCATTTAAGACCGAGAAACGAAAGGCAGAGCTCATTGTTTCTTTTGAGAGAGTTTTGCAAGAAAATACGCCAATATCGAGCATATCTGATGCGGGGTTGCTTGTGGAATATCTCAATGGATTAAATGAAAAGACTGTCATGTTAAACAACGAGTTGCGCAGATTTTCTAAGGAGAACGGAACATTAACCAAATCCCTAGAGCAATTGAACCTGAAATTCAATGAATCTCAGGATCAAGTGCTGGAATTAACTATCAGATTGAAGCAATTCGAAGAAGTCAAAAGCACCGATTCCAGTGAAGTATTGAACGAGAAAATAATTGATCTTGAGACCAGGAACGAAGATTTATCTAAAAAGGTACTCGAACTTGAATCGAATAGAAGCGACGCAGATCCCGAACTTAAACTGCAATTGGATGCTATAATTGAATCCAAAAATGAGATCAAAGCAAAATTGGAACAAGAAATCAAGGATTTGACAACCAACATAGAGAAGCAGACTGATTTGAATAAAGAGAAAGAAGAAAAGTTGGCCCAAGCGGATGAACAAATCAACAAATTGAAGTCTGATACCGAAAGGGAAACCGAAAAACTTAATACTACCGTTAAAACCATCACGGCCGAACGAACCAAGCAATCCAGCGAAATAGAGTCTCTCAAATCTAAGGTTTTTGCGCAACAAACTGATCATGAAGATACGGGTGCGAAGCTAAACAGAACTATAGACGAGTACAAACTGAAGCTCGAATTAGTTGAAACTAATTGCAAAGAGTTAGTCGAGAAGCTTGAAGCCAAAGAATTAGAGATCCAAGAACTTTCCACAAAGGCAAAGGAACCAACTTCCACCGTGGCTGAAGCAGCTACGCCATCAACTCCCAGTGCAACTAGCAAAAACAAGAAAAAGAAGAACAAGAAGAAAAATAATAATAATAATAGTAACCAACAAGAAACTCCTTCGGAAGCTCATTTGGAGGATACTAAAGTTGACGTCGAGACTGATACTTCTGCTTCGTTTACCAAACTCAAGGCAGAATACGCCGCAATCGAGGAGGCTCTCAAAAATTCCAATAAAGAATTACATGCCGTTTCAGAAGAATTGAGAGAGCTACAAATGAAGTATGATGATATAGTGGACGAGAAAAACGAGCTAAAATCTTCATTAGAAATGAAACGTGACGACGTCGAGGAATTAAGAGACCTGTTAAAAGATCTCGGCAACGATTTGGTCGCAGCTCGTGATCAACTTAAAGATGCCAAAGCTTCTGCATCTCCAGGGGAGAATGAAGATTTAAAAAAATTGATCACGAGTCACGAATCGAGAATTAAAGAGTTGGAAAGTGATCTTGTAGATTATACCAAAAAGATTGATGATTTGAAACAAGCCGAACAAAAGTCGTTATTAGAAAACACCACCTTTTCAAAAGAAATACAAGAGTTAACTACAGAATTGGAGTCTCAAAAGAATGAAAGAGAATCAATATTGAAGGATTTAGATATTCAGAAGACCGAAAGAGCTAAATTGTTGGCAGATACCAAAAAGGCAGTAAGTGAGGCCGGGGAATTAAGGAAAGAACGAAACAAGCTTACAGCACAATCGCAAGTATCGACAAAAGAAATTGAAGCATTGTCCAAAGAAAGAGAATCTTTGAATAGTCGAATTGAGGAATTAATCAAGTTTAAATCCAATGATACTTCACTTAAATTGGAAATAGTGTCGTTAAAGACTTCCATTAGCCATAAAGATCTGCAAATTGAAAGTTTTAGACAGAGTGTACTCGAATTAACTGGTCAAAAGGAGCAGATTTCTAGTCAAAATAATGAAACAATGTCATCACAGAAGGATCAAATCCATAAATTAATGATGGCCAAGAATGATATCCAAAACCTTAATCGAACACTCATCAATGAAAAAAATGAATTAGTCACCAAGGGAGAATCAGCATTTGCCAAGGAGACTAATTTGACCAAGGAGTTGCACGAATTGAAGGCCAGTGAAGAAAAGAACACTAAGAATTTCGACAGTTTAAAACTCAAGTATGACAGTTTGATCAAAGAAATGTCGTCTTCATCGAATGAGATCCAAACTTTCAAGCAACAATATGATGAATTGTTAATGAAATCAAAGGAATCAAAAGCAAGGATTGAAAATTTGGAAGACGAACTTAACGAATCCAAGAATTTGCAATCAGAAAGAGTCAAGGAATCTTCCTCTTTAAGAAGGTTGATCATTGAAACTGAAGAACAAATAAAGACCAATGAAGCTAACTTTAGAAACGAATTGAAGAAGATTGTGAATGAAAAACTCAACATTGAGAACAACTATCAGTTAAAGCTCAAAAAGAAAGAAGCGGAGAGAGATAGGCTAGTTAAGGAGCAATTGAATAAAATAGAGCAATTGGAAAGTAAATTAAAGGTTGCAGAAACAAAAGATGCAAATGTACCCGAGACCCCTGGATCCCACGATCCCGATACTTCAACAGAGAGTATCGAACAAATGAAACAGACGTTACAAAGCTTGAGAAGCTCTTTACAGGAACTTACCAAGAAGCAAACAGAATACCAGACCCAAATCTCCAATTTACGTAAACTTAATGACGAGTCTAATTTGAAGTTCGAGCGGGTTTCGAAAAACTACAAGGTTCTTACGCAACAGTACCGTACCATGAAAGAAAGTAGTGGCGAAGGAACGGCGGTGCCCAGTTCAAAGTCTTCCTTGGACAGTCCAGTATCTCCTACAAACGAAGATCGTGCTTCAGGCGGCATAACATCGTCTGGAACGGCTGAATCCACCAACGTAGCGTACCTCAAAAACGTATTATTGGGATTCTTTGAGCACAGAGAGCAGCGAGAACAACTACTCCCAGTGGTTAAAACCTTGTTCAAACTTGATCTGACTGACGAGAGAAAGTTTTTGAACGCATTGAAGTAATATATACCGAATATATGTAAAAATTAGAGACTGGTGTAAAAGGTCTAAGTTTTGATTTCCACATAGCTGACGATGAACAGAACTAGACACTAGTCAATAAATGGCCATGAATCGATTATTGGTGCGAAAGCGTACACAATATGCCGCTAAATACGTATTTTGCAACTCGCAATTTCGTTGTGAGCCAAATTCTGGTGCGCGATGAGAATGAATTTATCAAGATCAAGAAGTAGCAGAACCAGAGCAAAGTAGACAAGAAACAACAGACAAGATGCAAGATGCGTTTGATCAGAAGAAGCAGTCGATTCTAAACGAAATAGGCTCGACAAATGGAGGGGTTCCTGACCTATCACCCAAAGGAAGTATCGATGAATTATGTATTCCCATCATTAATCTAATCAACGCCAACACAGACTTGGTGACCACATCGTCGTGTTCCGGAAGAGTTTCAGTATTCTTGGAGGGTGTGAAAAATGTAGCTAGCGAAGATGTCAAGATCGGATCCAAGGGTAACCAAGGTCGGTGGATCTTTGTGACACACACCCCAGATAATTTAAAAGACTGGTTCAACGATGTCAAGTTTATATATAACCAACCAATGGAATCGTTGGATGTAAACACTCGATACATTTTGTACAAATTTGAGCCACTTATATTACATGTCAAGTGCCGAGACCTCAGGTCGGCTACGGCACTATATACTGCAGCCATGAACTGTGGGTTCCGAGAGAGTGGAATTGGAAGCAACAATATCGTGGCGATTCGTATATCGATAAAGTTGGATATTCCTATCGGATATCTCAAAGGTGAGGATGAGTTGGTTTCTTTCGTCAGCGACGAGTATTTAGGCTTAATTACCCAGCTTTCCTTCGATAGGTTCCGGGAAAACTTCAAGAAGCTCGACGTACTATACCACGCAATCGAACAGCTTGGCCAGCCAGCTGTCGCCGAAAAGGTTGAAGAGACCAAAGAAGAAAGAAGAGCCCGAAAAATACAGGAGGGCATGGCCAAAAGAGACGATGTAAGGTTGCAAAAGGAACAACTTCGTAGGGAAAAAGAGATGGCCAGACAAAACGAAGCTTGATCAAAGTAACAGATACACGAGAAGCCTGGAACGAAGCTTGTGGTTTCAGTGAGAAAACAAAAACACCAACACTCACTGTACATGTACTGCCTAAATAGAATAATATACATTGATGACTCCCACCTAGGGACTCCTCTACAGTGATCTCCAAGTGAGCCCTGACTTTGTTTCCTGTCCGGTGACACATCGAAAGTGCGAAATGGATTGAAATTGAAATTTTTTTTGGAGTTAGGAAAGCTGTGAGTCTTAAGACGAAGTATCACATCGAGCAATATGTCTGAACCAGTTGAGAAGTTAGAACAGTTGAACATCCAACCAAAGGCTGAAAACGCGCCAGCCGAAGAAGTAGTTTTGGGAGAAGACGGACAACCATTGTCCAAGAAAGCTCTCAAGAAGCTTGCAAAGGAAAAGGAAAAGGCCCAGAAGAAGGCCGAAAAGGAAGCACAATTAGCCAAGGAAAAGGCCGAAAAGGAAGCACAGGCAGCCAATGATCCTGCTAGAGTCAACTATGGGAAATTGCCGTTGATCAACTCTTCCTCGAAGACCAACGTGGCAAGAACCCAACTCCAAAACTTGTCAGCAGCCAATGATGGTGAAGAGATCGTTTTCAGAGCCAGAATCCACGGTTCCAGACAACAGAGTGCCACCTTGTTGTTCCTTACTTTAAGACAACAAACTGACTTGATCCAGACCTTGGTTAGAACCAATAAGGAAACCGACGACAAGGCCATTTCCAAACAGATGGTCAAGTGGTCCTCCTCCATCAACTTGGAGTCCATTGTTTTGGTCCATGGTACCGTTAGAAAGGTTGACGAGCTTATCAAGTCTTCTACCATCCAGGATGTCGAAGTTCATGTCAACAAGATCTTCACCATTCAAGAGACCCCAGAACAATTGCCTTTGTTAATCGAAGACGCCTCCAGATCGGACGCCGAGGCCGAAGCCTTGAAGTTGCCAGTTGTGAACTTGGACACCAGACTCGACGCCAGAGTCATTGACTTGAGAACCCCTACCAACCAAGCCATTTTCAAAATCCAGTCTGGTGTTAGTCAATTATTTAGAGAATTCTTGTCCAACAAGGGATTCACCGAAATCCACACCCCTAAGATTATCGCTGCTGCTTCTGAGGGTGGATCCAATGTCTTTGGTATCAACTACTTCAAGGGTAATGCTTACTTGGCTCAATCACCTCAATTATACAAGCAACAATTGATTGCTGCTGATTTCGAAAAGGTTTTCGAAGTTGCCCCAGTTTTCAGAGCTGAAAACTCCAACACTCACCGTCATATGACTGAGTTCACTGGTTTAGATTTGGAAATGGCATTCGAAGAACATTACGATGAAGTGTTGGCTGTGTTGGCCGACTTGTTCGTATTTATTTTCTCCGAATTAAAGAAGAGATACGGTAAGGAAATCGCTGCCGTCAGAAAGCAATTCCCAGTTGAAGAGTTCAAGCTCCCAGAAAACGGTCAAATGGTTAAACTTCACTTCAAAGAAGGTATCAAAATGTTGAGAGATGCTGGTAGAGAAGTTGGTGATTTCGACGATTTATCTACAGATAACGAAAAATTCTTGGGTAAGTTGGTCAGAGAAAAGTATGACACCGATTTCTATATCTTGGACAAATTCCCATTAGGTATTAGACCGTTCTACACCATGCCAGATGCAGAAGACCCAAGATACTCCAACTCTTATGATTTCTTTATGAGAGGTGAAGAAATCCTTTCTGGTGCTCAACGTGTCCACGATCCAGAATTATTGAGAGAAAGGCTCGCTGTCCATGAAGTTGATGGAAACGTTCCTGGTTTAAACGATTATATCGATGCTTTCACTTACGGATGTCCTCCTCACGCTGGTGGTGGTATTGGATTAGAAAGAGTGGTTATGTTCTACTTGGACTTGAAGAATATCAGAAGAGCCAGCTTGTTCCCAAGAGACCCAAGAAGATTAAGACCATGATCTTCCCACCTTTTATTCTTGTATAGCTTAATTAATAAATACCATCGGTTATACCGGACTGTATGCAGGATAGACCAGAACACAAAAACTTTCGTCAACTTTCCACATGAGATAACGATAGTTAGATATAAATCAAGCACTGCATTGGCTATTGTTTTGGTCAATTTAGGATTCTGCTGCTGTTGTTGTTGTTATTGAGAAATTTCAGTTACAAAATTGTTTTTTCACTACATCGGAGTGAAAAGTTATATATTTGAGGTTGTATACTCTTTATACCATATCAGCAATTATATATTAGCATTACCATATCACTGGAAACTCAAACTAAAACCATTAGTATTTCGATATCATGGAAGCAGCATTAATTCCTAATCCAAATGACACAAATGCAACCATCCTTCTTATGGGTCTTAGAAGAGGTGGGAAATCTTCAATCTGTAAGGTAGTGTTCCATTCTATGCAACCTTTAGATACTTTATACCTTGAAAGCACTTCGAAGCCTACAACTGAGCTGTTTTCGTCATTAATAGGATTGTCAGTAATGGAATTGCCTGGCCAACTTAATTATTTTGAACCTAATTATGATTCTGAAAGATTATTCTCCAGCATTGGTGCCTTGGTTTATGTTATTGATTCCCAAGATGAATACCTCAATGCATTAACCAACTTATCAATGATAGTCGAATTTGCCTACAAAGTGAATCCAAAAATCAATATTGAAGTCCTAATTCACAAAATTGATGGACTCAGTGAAGACTACAGAATTGATGCCCAAAGAGATATAATGCAACGTACTGGTGATGAATTGCTTGATTTGGGACTTGAAGGTGTGCAAGTTTCATTTTACTTGACTTCGATTTTTGATCATTCTATTTATGAGGCGTTTTCAAGAATTGTCCAGAAATTAATTCCAGAGTTGCCATCATTGGAAAATATGTTGGATAATTTGGTCCAACATAGTTCGATTGACAAGGTGTTTTTATTTGATGTGAATTCAAAGATTTATGTTGCCACTGATTCATCGCCCGTTGATATCCAAACGTATGAAGTGTGTGCTGAATTTATTGATATAACAATAGATTTAGACGATTTATACATTGAAGATTCGATCAACAATAACTCGCACGGTAAAGGAAATGGAAATGGAAATGGCTATCAGAGAAATGAACCAAAAGAATTGAAATCGATCAGTCATTTATCAAATGGCTCAATATTGTATTTGAAACAAATGATCAGAGGTTTGGCGTTAGTTGCTTTAATTAGGAACGATGATGTCAGAAACTTGTCCCACGAAAATAGCACTGAGGAATTTGGAGGTTCAAATTCTGGAAACCTTGAAAAGTCTTTAACTATTATTGATTACAATGTCAACTTGTTGAAGAGATCGTTAATGAAAATGTGGGAGAACTCAAAATTAATTTCAAGAAATGATGAAGCTATAGATTTGGTAGATAGCAGCGCTGCTCCAAGTTTGACTAGTGAGAGGTGATCCTTCGAACTTTTTTTCCTAATATTATGTAGCATATGTACAGTATAATAGTCAATTGACCAATCTACAGATTAAAATATAACTTTACTTCACAGAAATCACCAGACTTTTGTAAACTAAAGGTAACTCCAATCATTGATCAGAACTTTAAAAAAAGACCGAGGGTACAATCTAGGTGTAGACTGAACAATCCGTCCTTAATCCCCCGAGGCGCATTTCCTGCCACTTCAAAGAAGTGGTAAAGGAAGGAAGAAATCAAAAATTAAAAGATCCACACCCCCGACCTACAGACGCATCCAAAGACGCGAAGGTAAGCCATAGTGAGGGTTGGCAAAATCTTCTATGGCGCTGTGCAATGCCTCTAGAAAACTAAGGTTACAGAACTACTTGATCTCCCATAACATCTCCAGGTAAGTATGGGGAATAGAAGAGGCGAAATTTTCAATTTCGAGAGCTTCCTGCTGCATTTATACGGGCGCGAAATCCGGGTAACCTTTTTCCCATAGGGTTTACCCGGACACATCTTTAGGCTGCAAAACATAGCATCTATAGATTGGCCGTAACCTGATTTGTATTTCTATTATGTACATGGGGTTGCTTAGCTAACTACTTTAATGGATGCCTTAAAAAGCTTTGTACATCCGAGGTTGCGAACATATACCTCGCTTTCGTTTGCCTGGCCACATTCCACAGCCCCAATTCCAGTATACCTACCTCTACTCAAGTTGTAAGCACCACTAGATACAAACCCTGCCAAATATATGAATGACCAGGGCTGAAATTGCTGGCTATGATGGAGTGAGCTGTATATTCTAGCTCCATCTTTGATTATTCCATCCTTAGACGCCTCTATAGATACTTGTACGATAGGTAACGATACTGTCGTGATTCCTTTCAAACCAGGAATCTGTGCACTTCTATCTCTGTATTTCTGATGCAATTCTTTGGATCTATCATAGAGCTCAACCGCAATTTCCTGACGATCTTTCAATCGGGCTGCCACCTGTATTATATCATTGTAAGACTTTATATTTCTGCTAAGATTAAGCTCATCGAAACTACCAAATGTGGGCTTAGAACAAGATAATTCCTGATCAGTCTTTCCTGATGCTATTTTTATATTTATGAGATTGCGTAACCCATTCCAATCGCATTTGAATGGAGAAACAATAGATTGATCGTCCTGGTTGAAATCTGGTCTCGACTTGTTTTGAAGATTCGCCGATAGCTTGTCAAATTTTTCCTTTGTAAGCTTGCCCACAACATTATTATACTGTGTACCTTCTTTTAAATAAGGATAATCTTGTGGATATGTAGGAGTGTTGTCCTCAAAGTTGAATTGCTGCAATTGCTTAGTTCCCCCCGTCTTGATATTCGTAACACTAATTAGCTTGATCCACACCGGTAAAACCCAGTACCACGGCAATATCACTGTCCAGCTGAACTTAGAGACTTTGGTGACCAAGAGTGGAATTCGAGAAGTATCAAGGTATCTTTGGTGGATACTGTTATTGGAATCTTTAACTTGTCCAAACCTTTGGCTAATTCCCTTGATAGATTGTTGTTCGTTATAACTATTGTTTCTTCCGACTGGATCCAAAAGTGTTGATAATGACTGAGAATTAATGAAGTCAGACTTCCACTGACTAATTTGAATAATTAAATCGTTGGCACTTTTCGAACAAGTTCCAGGATTATTAGCCGGTTTTTTCCAGAATCTAGGATCTTTGATGTCGAAGCTGAACGTAGTTCCAACAGGTATCACATTTGAATCATTGATTCGGGATATGCCTGACCAAGAGTCTTGAAGATCTTGTTCCTGGTCTTTAAACAAATGAAAGACTTTACTTAGACTGTTGATAGAAGTAGGACCAGTCAATTCCAAACTGCCTAAAGAATAGCTGCAATCATGAATATTAGTGGTAGAGGTAAAGTTTGCAAGTTGTGTCTGGAAAGAGTGGAATGTGTGATGAAAAATTGACGGATGGACCCTAATTAGAATTCGACGCAACGCTATGTTCGAATAAACCATGCCTTTACCTACTTTGATACCATTTTCAATATGTATCCAGCCGTTGTACGACTTGGCACCATTTACGATGGACGGAAGGACACGTTTGGAGGGCCTAATTAACTCAGAAAGGAATTGGATATGCTCTTGATCATCCTGGATTTCTATCACCATTGAGTTCAAATAGGAAGAGTCCATCAAGATTGTTCCCGAACGTTTTTGACGATTCATAAGCTTGAACGACTTTTGTGTCGGTGTTAATGGAATTTGATACCCATACTGCTTAATCATGTGAAATCTCTTGGTGTGCCAGATATGAGTAGGTAACCAGGTGAATTTATGCTGACGCTTGTGAAATTTGATGTTACCTTTGGGCTTGGGAGAAAAGGAATTGATACCAGTATTATCGTACGATCCAAGACTATTGTTAAGAACGATCAGGGGTTTTACTGCTTGAGTGGGTGAAGGCAGCGATTCGATGTGGCTGATGTTTTCATTTAATTTCTTTATTCTGTCACGCAAGTTTAACTTTTTGTTATAAAAGTCATCTCCTGGCAATTGACGTAAAAGCTTCAATTTGCTTCCCAACTTCAATAACCGTTTACTCATCCTCAAGCGGTACAATTGTCTTCCTCTAAGGTGTTCTTTCTTGGGAGGAACTCCATTGACGGAGTTTTCCATTTCCTGCAATGCTCTTCTTCTTAATCTTTTTGGAACTCTTTTCACATTGTGCGAGGCAGCTCTTCTTCTTAATACTCGAGGTAAACTTTGAAATACTCTAGTGGCTGAACTTTTCTTGGTTTTCAATTGCGATAATTCAAACGACTTGATCTCAAATTCTCTGGACTGAAGAAACTGCGGGATATTGAGTTTTTCCTTATCCACAAAACTCGAGTCGCTAATTTGCGTCTTGATGTTCCGGCTGTTATAGAGCTTGGCCTTTTTAGCATTTATTGCCATGTCTACTCAACAATCTCTACCGAGCCATCTCTGTCGTGGTGATGGCTTCGATATATTTTCAGGTAGGTCACATGACTACAACTGCTAACGTCCTGGTTAGGGCCCTGTAGCCACATTTCTACGTATGGTTCTACGTATGGTTCTACGTACATCTACATGCTGATAATACTCCTAATCTCTATTACTGATGTCTTTTGAATATTTACTTAGTATTATGCTTACTTAGTTCTGTAAATCTGAAGTTCATTGAAAAGGCTAACCAAATTAAGCACACTATTCATATTAATAATAAGTCACGCTGTACAACGTAGGCAAATGGGTATGATTCTTTTGCCATTCCGTCAATATCTTCATCATTTGATCTTCTAATAATACACTGGATTCGTCTTCGCTTTCTTCCTTTTTCTTTCTAAATTCATGTATCATACCTACCAATTTCAATATTCCTTTTCCTCCTATCAATGCATTTTCATTATCATCCTTAATATCCACATTTATCACATGGACAATTTGTTTAACGTCATTTTCCACATCTTTGCTGTACATTCTGTACATCAAATCATCCAACACGCTGTCAAAACATCTCTCTTCACAAGTGATGACCAAATCAAACTTACCAGCGTATGAATTGTTCTGCCACTTCTCGGGAGCCTTTTTCACGTTTCTATTTCTATCCAACATATGGATTAGTCCATTTGCTTCATATATTTTGCGACAGCTTTGAGATATTAAATCATTATAGATGTCTTCATATGGGGTTCCGAATTCGTAAACATTTGGCTTGTCGGCAGACGGTCCAGGAAGCCTGACAGCTGAACCTGTTCCGAAGGATTTTACATTATAGCCTGCGTCCTTTAGTTGTTTGTGAGATTCCATCGATCTATTGTTGTTAGAAGCACACACTGTACAGATCTTAAGACTGTCTTCGATTACGGCCATTTTTCACAAGATTCGTTATATACTATTATTTACAGGCAGTGAGGGTCGCCGTGATCGTTGAAAGAATAAATTGGACGCTATATCACACAGAAGTACAGAGATGTGATTATCCCATCCCAGCACTCGGGCAAAATGGTAATGTTCTGGCGCGCACACGACCTAGTACACCTGCTACGATTGGATTACGGATTGGAGTAATATATATCTATTGATATATATCTATTGACTTGACCGGCAAGTATATAGTTATCTAAGATGTATCACATTCAGTTCGGTTTATAGTTTCAAATGGTTCTGAGCTTGTAGTGCCGCTTATCTTCAGAGATGGCATCGCACCGACGGATTCGGGAGGAACGCTAGGTGCTTTGATAATTTCTGGCTCTTCGTTGAGCGGGATTGCCACAGTTTCATCTTGGGCAGAAACGTTCTCGGCTTCCTTCTTAGATATTGAGACTTCATCGTCTCCAAGGTCCACAAAGTCATCGATTTGGATATCTTTGCTAGTATTAAGATTTACAAACTCATCGTCTCCGTCTTCTTTATCATCTGCCCAATCTTGCTTTCTATTCTTTTCCTTCTCTGAATTATTTTTGGGTGACGATCCATGATTTGCAATACGCTTGGTAAAAGTATGAAAGTGAACTATTTTATGAGTTTTATCCTGGCCCAATTTTTTAAAATCGTCATAATCGTCAATATTCCTCAACAAAATACCCACCATCATGGATGGATCCAAATTGCTAATGTTAAGCTTCTGATAATTTAACGTATGGTATGAGTCGTAATCAACATCTTCTTTGTAGGCCTGTGGATTATGAGGATTAAGGTAGATAATATTAGACCCTTCATATCCCACAAAATAGAAGCTGGACGACGGTTTACCACCAGCAATCCCAACTGAGTGCTTCAAAGAAAGAAGTTGCTTCAAGCTTGAATAGTAATATTCGTTTACCTTATCGATTCCCAACCTGACAGGAAACAAGATTAATAAGCCATCAATTGGAGGTGAATTGTTGATAGAAAATGAGTCCAAAATTTGATTATCGTACAAGTCCGAACTTTCACTGATCAAAACCTTTATGTTCGGAATTCTTCTACCGTCAGTTTCGGGTTTCTGTGAAGAAAAGCGATCACATAGTCTTTTAATTGATAGGGAAGCGGCGTTCGGACCAAACCATTCACCAGGTTTAACTTTTAATGGCAGTGCAGATGCTACGTTGATAAAGTTGTGCAATGAAAAGGGTGCGTCCAGATTGTCCCGAAACAAATCAATTATTGATTTCTTGGATTCTTCCAGCACATCCTCAGCACCAGAAATCAAGTGCAAGTAAGAGTTAGCTAACAAACTTTGAGACGTTCTGATCATACAGCCCCATCCGACATCAGTAGTGAAGTTCTCGTTATCAACAATATTAGGTAATTGATTGAAACTATTGAATAACAAATTCTTATTAAATATTAATGATTGTATAAATGATAACGGATGCGGTCCAGATTCTGCTTTGGGGATTTGTTCAAATCCAAACCGGTACGTGAGCCAGATTTTTGAATATATATCCTTCTCATACTTATCTTTATCGGAATATTCGTGCCCCAAAATAATCACCGGTTCAATTGGTTTATCGGATTCCGGGGCAGCCTTATCTCTAAGTAACGCTAGTTGTTGCCATAGTTGGGTGATTTGATAAGCAGGCCCAGAGCTTGGTGACTCTGCTTGATTCTTGTCTGATTTTACTGAAGGAGTTGTATCTACAGTCAGTTCCCCCATACTAGTTTGAACTTAACGCAAGAATGCTTCTCATGAAGCGTGTAATATCTTTGCTTCCGTAAACGTGAGCCATATCCATAGTACTGCATATAGCGTATGGTTGTTGGAACCTCGGGTTGTCACCACTACAAGGCTCTGAAGCAACGGGCTGGAAACGGTGATCCTCAGCAAGTGGCAACCGGCCGCTGCAGTGGTAACTCAGCTAACTCAGCTACACTGCATCCAGGTGTCCGAACTCCGTCGTGATCCATGAGTCACTGTGTCACGTGCTCCCGGTCACGCCTTTCGCCATCACTAAAGAGTCTTGAGTACCACGTTCGATTTGATATGCTACTATTCATACAATATGCCTAAACGAGGAGGAAGAGGCGGCTCGAGCCGAAGAAAACCTGCTTCTGGTGGAGGCGGTTCCAATTATGGACGAATTAATGCCAAAAAGAAGAAGAGTAAGGGTACCTCAAACAATCACAGAGTCAGTAGCAATAGAGCTAACGATGTACCTGAGCTTATGGATTTAAATGAAAGTATGTACGTGCCTGCCGAGAACAGTATGAAGAATTTATCAAAAAGACCTGGTAGACTCATGCAAGAAGCAATATATACTGAGAAGCATAAATCCGAAACTATGGGGAAGACTTTAAGAAGTAGACCTGTTGAGTTTGTTAAAGCCAAAGAAGTTTATGATCCAAGTGCTAAATTGTTTGAAAAGAAGGAATCCAAGTCCAGGTTTTTAAAACAGTCTCCTGAAGCTGAAATTGAGGTTAGACAAGTAATTGCACAAGACGAAGCTGTTCCAGAAATATCTACTGAAAATCAAGAACTATTGGATATTCTCAATAGTCCTAAGAAGCCAAGAATCAGCGTTCAAGACTCACCTATATTAACATTTTCTTCTGGATCTGATGATAGCCTGGACTTTGAAGAAGAGATGGAAGACAAAGAGGAAGATAAGGAAGTAGAAGAAGTGAAAAGAATAGAAGAAGTGAAGAAAGTAGAGGAAGTGAAGGATGACAAGAAATTGATGGAAGACAATAAATTTGAAGAAGTGATTCAAAAAGTGGAAGATGATGAACTATCTGTACAGAACCTAAACATTAGTGAAGAGTCGCCGGGTTTTTTAATAGATAACGAGGGTGATCTAACCATTGGATCAGACTACAATTTTGTTAAACCTAAAACATATGCCCTTGTGAATCGTGCTAGAGCATTCGATTATAATTCTGATAGCGATGACGCTCCTCTTGGAAACCAACCTGATCTCGAACATGATAACATTCTTACTATAGGGAAAGTAAGCTTGCGTACTTCCCGGGATGCACTTGGAAGAGTAACCACTGAGTTGCCGTCAAAGAGAGCCAAACAGAACGGAAATCGGAACCAACAGGAACTTGATTTTCTTGAGGAATCAGATCTTTCCGATGACAATATTGCTGGATACAACGATTATATCAGCTCAATTATGAGGGAAATGCAAAACAACAGTGACGATGAAGATGATGGATATATAAGTTCGACAAACTTTGACATTATGGCCTCGTCATCCTCTGAAGAAGAGGACGATGGAAGCGAGGATGAAGATGATAGCGTACTGGAAGCCGATATTGAATATGGGTTTTTGCCTGATGATTACGAATTTGACGTTTCTCAAGTATCAGTTACCAACGTACGGTTTGGACTTCGAAACCAGTTCTATACCAAGAATCTTGAACTCACAGGATCACCCGATGAATTCATGTGGATTGATGAACAGGAATTCATCGACTATGTGATTCTGAAAGGAGTCAAAGAGCATAGATTATCTAGTTTCCTCAAGTTTATTACCGATGGATTAATTGATCAAAAATATGATGAGCCAAATTATTCAGATGTTTACATTTCTGAAAGTGAAGAAGATGAACACGAGCAGTTTGTAAACGACTCGGATGAGGATTTAGGTGACGATATCGACGATTTGATTGAATTCACCAAGAAGAAACAACAAAACTATGTTGCATTCGAGGACATTAATCCCACCAGAAGTTTGACGACTAAGGGAAAGGGCCGCAAAAAGCAACTAGACTTATTGGATAGATCCGACTTGGATAACGAAATAAGGGAATCATTACAAGAGCAATATCTCAGTCATAAACAACGCAAGAAGGATAAGAAACGTGCCAAAGACGATTCGAAGTACGAAGCTGGAATCAAAAGCAACGATCTTCTTGTGAAGTATCCCTATTCTCTTCATATTAAAGAGATCAGATCCGAATTTGAAGTATTCCTTCACGACGGTGCAAGAGATTCAATGAGTTTTCCGCCGTTAGATAGACACGGAAATAAAGTTATTTCCAAATTGGCGTCCTGCTACAACTTCAAATCCCAAACCTGTGGAAACAATGGATTGAAGCAATTTGTCAAAGTTTCAAAAACTAGAAAAACTTTCCACTACTTACCAAGATACAATGAAGTAGGGCACTTATTGAGACAAAGGCCGATTTTCAATAGAACGGACCAAAAGAGGCCCAAAGATGAAATTACAGCAACTGACGGTAATGCAAAGAAAGACAAAGCCAGAGGTAGAGATAAGTCAGGAATGAGCATTATCAAAGAAGGTGAGGCAGTTGGTGCCAAAGCTCCAGAGATTGGTAAAGACAATATTGGTAGACTATTATTAGAAAAATTAGGCTGGACCAGTGGTGAGGGATTGGGTGCTATTGGAAACAAGGGTATTAATGAGCCGTTGCTTGCAACAATGAAGAAATCTAAAACAGGGTTAAAGTAATTAATCGGAAAAAAATACAAATTCTTCACTTAAAAATTGCGAGAAGATTTCCAGTATCCCGCGAAGATAATTTGCGGAATCTCCACAGCAGTGCTTTGCTTTGCGTAAAGATTCAATAACTCTAATGACCACCCACATATGCAGCTGCATTTATTATTAGACTATTTTTTTTTTGCTGGATGTTATTAATTTCATACGTGATGAAAGTGATCATACAATAAAAATTGATCAACACTTGCTGAACCAAATTAATTTATTCGACGTGGAGGATTTTCTTTTCCATATCTAGGAAACATCCACCAATTACAATTTTTATTCCTATTGTATTTATTCCACACATATACTTATAGATTTCTCTAATATATCAAGCATATCTCATGGAAAGTTCATTCATTCATACTCTCCTCTATAAACTATTTACCACTAAGAAATTCTCTTCTATCGAGACTTCTTCGACTTCTTCCCTTTAACTCCCTTTACTGGAGCAGCATGGCCAGTTGATTTGACATGCTGGAATAATTTGTTTCTTGATGTGAATATCCCATTACAAACAGCACACTTTTCAGCTCCATTTGAAATAGATTGACTTACAACTTTGGCCTCTTGGGAGCTTTCACTCTCATGAGGAGGTGGCAGTGCAGCTGGTTCTGCGGAAGATTCTTTAAGCTTCTTCTTATTTTTCTTAGCCTTCTTTTTGTTGGTTAGGCCCCAATCATCATCGTCTGAATCTTCTAGTTTTATTCCCTTGGCTAGCTTGGTTAATTCTTCATCAAGAATGTTTTTTGATTCATCATTGTCATCACTCACCTTCAAATTATTCGTCTTTTTAGATTTCTTGGATTTTTTGGATGACTTTGACAAGCTTGCAAGTGTCTCTATCTCCAGATCTTCGATTCCCTCTATTTCATCATCAATTTCGAAGTCTTCATAATTAATTTGAGTGTCTTTGGAAGGCTCCTCCACTGGAACTGGTTGTTCTTTTACTTGCGGATCAGCTTCATTGCTTGCTTCATCATTGTTATCATCATTTCTTTCATCAGAGTACTCATCAGCACTATTAAACCCACTACTAGCTGTCTCAAATTCATCCAGGTCTATATCTTCTTTGTCTAGACCTAAGGCAATACCTTCTTTTTTCATTTCCCACTGTAACTTTTTCAATAATTTCTTGTGTTTATTTGAACTTTCATGGACATCAAACTGATTCTTGTTCTTAAATATTTTGTTGCAAATTATGCATTCAAAGTCTTGGTTGATTTCCTCATCCAAAGGGTTATCGAATTCATCATATTCACTGTCGGAATCTGATGCGGAACTTATATCGTATTCTTCATTTAACAAATTCTCCAAATCCTCGATTTCTTTTACTGAGAGTTGTTGCCAATCCTGCTCCGTGTAGTTATTTTGATTATTCATTATGCTTCTTAATTTTTGTTCCTGCTTGACCACTCTTGCTTGTTCTTCGATCTCTTGTTGTCTCTTCTTCTTCTTGGACTTTTCAAATTCAGATAATCCGGCCTTGACACGGGGATCTCTCTTTTTGATAAATGATACAAAGCTCCTGACTGTCTCATTATATTCTTTCTTTGCAGCGTCACGAGCCTTTTTGTTCTCCCTTTCCATTAATCTTCTGGTTCTTCTATCTGGTGCAGCGGAATATCTATACTCATCCTTCCAATTGAAACTCTTTACACTCAGAAATGACGACCACACGGAATAGAAAGATCTGACTTGGCTAGTATAATCCGATCCACTATTCCCAAATCTCGCGTACAATAATAATGATTCATCGATCACATTCACGTTTGGATCATCATCTTTATACTTGTCAAATTTAGGCAAGTTTTGGGATTTTCCATGTATAACTTCTTCACGAGCCAACTTCTCAAATAGCATTGACACAATGTAATAAAATCCTTGTTGAGTATCAAAATTTGTATAGAGTGACGGGTTGAAGTATCTCATGATTTCTTCTGGTGAGGTTGACGGTATAATCATTTCTTCGGTATGGTATTCACCACCTGCTTCAAATTCATCATCATCACGTAAAATTGAGGACTTGTGAGAATCGTACCAAGATCTTTCTTGTGGATCAGATAACACTTCATATGCTGCTCTAACTAATGCAAATCTGGCTGTCGCTGCCTCAACATCATCACGATTCTTATCAGGGTGTAACTGTAAAGCTTTTTTTCTGTACGCTTTTTTTAGCTCTTGGTCATTTGCATCGCTTTCTACTCCAAGAAGTTCATAATAACATGTCTTCATCGTTGGTCCTCCAACTAATGCTTACTGCAAATATATGACTGAATCTATAGAAATCACAAATTTTTCGTATCACGTGCTTGGCTTGTTGTATTTTGGATGCAAATCTTCTACTGTAATGATAAACTGTAAAATATGGCAACTTTATGCTGTACACTAGTCTAAATTTCAATTTATTTTGAAGAACTAAATAATAAATACAACACCTCAATAAAATTACCGGTTTTCGTCCCACTGAATGTATTAACGTGTCTTAAGCTTAATGGAAGAAAAATATCTTAAAAAACAATCGAATTAAAATTGGAAAACTTTTCAATATATTAATGAGAACCTAATCCGAATAAAGTGAATTAGCGGTTTTCATGCCATGATACATAAATTCAATCATGAATAAAAAATCGATCATTAGAAATTTACCATCCCTTGGAATGATAGTCATCAACATCATTTTCGCCAGCCACTAATTCATACTGATTATCTCCTGCAAAAACTTTTTTCGGTAACGGAATTTTACCCAATCTATAATCGATGATGATCGATTCTTTAAGTGATTTACTTAATTCGGTTGACAACATTGATCTTCGGGTAGATTTAGGGGACATTTTGAAGGCTTTTTTCTTTTCTTGTAGAATAGTCTCTCCATCATAAACATCATTCATCGAACCATTGACCTCGGGAAATCCATGGATTGCTTTACCCGGGGTAGTTGATATAGGAGTTGAGGTGGAGTTTGGTGATCCAAGTTTTGGAGACAGGATTTGACTCTCGGCTGGCAAGCCATTAGGTATGATATTTGCATCAGGTAGGCTTTTAGGAGCAGCTATTTCAGAGCTCTTAGTTTCGGCCAGATTAGTGCCTCGTAGAGATTGCGAATCCAATTTATCTTCTCCCTTTCCAAACATAGATTTGGAATTATTGTACAATTTTGTGATGTTTAAGGAGCTCTTGGAAAGTAAACTTCTAATTGAATGATTGGCCACAGATCCTGATAATTTGTTTAGGCTTGTGGATAAAATGGTATGCGAGTTAATATATTCTGATTCAACTGGATTGGTCTTTTTGATATTAGAAGGCCCCTTCGGATCTTTGACTTCATTCACACCGCTCGAAGAAGACGATGCAGTGACGTTAAAATCAGAAATTCCTACAATTGACTTTTGTTTGCCCAATAGAGAATCAGTCGAATTATCATTGGCTATTTTTGATTTAGACGTTTCACTTTCTTTGTCACTTTGTTCATCATCTTGAAGAATGTCTTGTCTTACGAGGTTATTCTGGAAATGTGGGTAATTTTTTGATATGTCAGTTGAAGAATTATACTTCTTGGTGAACATGATGTAGGGACGTTTTGAAGTCTCGCTAACACCGTTTGATCTTCCAGGCAAACCAGTATGATTTAATTTGACTTTACCATCATTCTTTGATTGATCAAAGGTTATAATACCTGTAGTGGATGATCGTTTAAGGATTGGTTTAGGGATAAGCTGGTTTGTTTGTTGGGGTAACTGTCCTTGCTGATTTGCCAACTCATTGAGAAATAATCCCGAGAGCAAAGATTTAGGTTTGCTATTCAGTAAAGAAGGTTTTCTCTTCAGTTCTACTTGAATATTAGTGATTTCTTCCTGTTCGTTAGATACAATATCGGTTGATATTGAAGAGTTACTGGTAATTTTGGTTAGAGTTGGAATTTTAGCAAATTTCAAAGGTCCAAATTTGGGTTCTTCAGCTGATTTCGAATCATCATCCTCTGATGAGACCGATAGCCACTCTGATTCATTGTCGGTAGTGATTTGGGTGGTAGTTGAAGAGCCACGATCGCGTCCTCTAATAAATAGATCTTTGTTACTATTATTATATGTAGTGTTATTATGATTGTGTGTCTGACTGATCTTACTTTCAGACAAGTTATTGCTGTAATCCTTTTGCCTAAACTCCAATTCTCTTTGCCCATCTGCACCTTCGTCTTCACTATAGGCTCCGTCGTCATCATCTTCATCCTCAGAGATATCAGTAGAAGAATATCCTTCATCCTTCTCTTCAGGGGCAATTTTTTCTTCCACTTTTGGAGATATTTTTGGCGTTTCATCCTTCTTAAACTGCATTTGAAAGTTACTAAATAGTGAATTATGTCTCTGAATAGTTGGTTGAGTCACAGATGGTCTTGAAGCGGTGGAAGGATTTGGTTGCGAGTGCCTCGTCGATCTAACGTATTCCGATGTTTGGCTTCCTGGTGAAGACTTGGGTGACTTGGAAATTGAAGACTTCGATTTATTGTCATTTTTGTAGTTTGAACTCGGGGGTGAGGGCGAATTTGCTATGTAGAATATATTTTTGTTGGGTTTTGGTGGTGCAGTTTCAGCTGATTCGATCGACCTCTGGTCTTTTTGTTCCATGGGTAGTAACTTATCTGCATATGTAGATATTGGGGATATTGAACCTCGGCTTGGAGAAAATCCTCTTACAAATGAAGTTCTGGAACGAACTAATGGTGGTGGTCCGGAAGAACTGGCAGAGTTGTCATTACTGGTTGTTATTGTAGAAACTGCTCTAGGTCTGGAAGTGTCTATGGAAAAGTCAGGTGCACCAGATTTTGAAGGGCTGATCAATTCTTCAGGAACCTCAGAGACATCTTCATTTTCGTCATCGTCTTCTCCTTCTTCCAGTATATCTGAGATGTCCGAGATGTCGTCATCGTCATCATAGACGTCCTCGTCATCGTCTTCTTCGTCCTCTTCGGAGTCGGGAATCCCACCTTTTCCATTTTCTGAGCAGTTTTTGGGATTGTAAGAATCCAAACTACTGTTGTTTGTACTCTTTCGATTACTATGCAAGCTCAAGTTGGAACTGTGAGAGAATAATGATGGCCTTTCCGATAGAAATTGGGACAGCTTGGGGGCCAAATTGGTGAGCGAGTCACGTGATAAGTCGCCAATCGACCGATCTATATTGGAAGTATTGGAGATGGTTGGGAAAGGAGTTAAAGTATCGGGAATTGATATTGGTGTGTTAAGATCCTCTTCAGACATATTGCTCTTTTTGGAACTTCCTAGAAGTATCTTTTTATTCAAAATTCTCCAAGTTCGATTATTTAATCTTTGAGATGAAGTGAACTTCGAAGATACAAAATCATTTTTGGTTAGTTTCCATAGCTTAATAAGTGATTGGTCCAGTTGATTATCAAAAATGAATGAAATATCTATGGAGTCCATAGTGCCATCGAAATTTATTGGTATCTTTGACCCACCTTATAGTATATGTCAACCTCTCCTATCTTTTCGCACCGGTTTGTTCGGAAATCGAGATTAAGTCCTTAAATTTGGTGAGATAAAAAGGTTTTATGAATGCTTATAAACCCTCTATGTGTGTGTATACCCTAGGGAGTTTCTGTATAATTATTGCTAACTATTAATTATGTACCAAGCCAACCTCTAGTACACCGAACGTTATCATTAACGTGTAAATTCGATTTTTTATTTGGTAAAAGTGATCATTCAAATTTTGAAATTATCACCAGAACATATGCAATCCCGGTGTGTATATAAAATCGACTTATGTAACAGACCTTAAAAAGATGGCTGTGTAGAATTAGAAAATTGAAGGGGGCTGGGATATGCGTATATACGATTTAGACGGGATTAGACATCTTAGATAGCAAGTAGTTTCCTCCCGCACTAAGGGCTACCGAGGTCTCTTGTTATTGCGTGGTTACAGCAGGTGGTTTTATTTGTGTCGGAAATCAAGTCGCGTCGAACCAACAGTGTCAAAAAAAACCTGACCACGCACTGCTGAATAATTATTCCGCGTTATATCACGCATTTTTTTTGGTTTACATATGAATGTTGGCAAACTAATCCTACTGAGAAGTTCTCGCCGTTGCCAGGAACATGAGAAATTAATGAGGCTCGGTTTTAGTGACATTCCATCGTTGCAGGAAAAGCCCAAGCTTAGCTGTTTATTGGTCATCGGCATTTGAGATACGTTATGTACCTTGAGAGCCTCATTTTTCAATCCAACCAGTTGTATTAATCAACACATTCATCTACTCGGTTGGCTGTCTGAGAGTTTCTACTTGACTGGAAAATAAGTGTTTGTACGACCAATCTATCAGTAGTTAGATAGGATTCGATTCTAATCTAGCGACAAGAATTGTGGATTTGATAAAAATGGATCATAGTAGTCTAGGCATTTTTTGTGACTCTTGTCGCCGTTATCGGACAATAGGAGTAGAGGCGGGATAAACCTTATGCCGGAACAATCTGTCACAGAATAATTCATCATTTTCGCAGCAATTATTTTTCGCCTGCGCTCATGATAGTTAGATTGAGGGTGTACGGATAAGCATTGGGAAAACTTTAGTACAGAATTTCCAATCTTATTGATTTCTAATTTGAAGAACGTGTATTTAGATTCGTGAACAAAGGTCGAACTAAAAAAGAATTAAACTGTAAATGTAAAATTTGACGTTGTCAATTTACTGTGAACCAAAGTGTTGTTTTGCTAGAATTAAAACTAAAAAAAATGAAAAATACAATTTTTTTTATTATTCTTGATGGTTTGACTAATTAGGAGGGTTTATTGATTGAAAGATGACAAACCCATCAAGCCTTTTCGTCGATCTCAATTGCAGAATCCTTTTCCTTGATAAATTCACGAATACCATCTTCTCCATATCTTTCCATCAATTTACCAGCATCAAATACTTCAACCTCAGTCTTGGCAAAGTCTCTAGCCTTGACCTTGTTCTTGAATAAGATGTCCAATTCTGCATATGTTCTTCCTTTTGTTTCAGGTAATTCGAAGTAAACCCAGATAGTACATAAGAACGCTAAACCAGCATAGAAATATCCAGCTTTAGCTTTCCAGTTCCAAGCAGTTGGGTTTAGCATGTAAGGAGTAATGATACCAGTTATAATACCAGCAATGTTATAGAAATTTCTTGCAATCATTACAGTATTAATTCTTAACTGCGCAGAAGGAATTTCAGCAACGATACAGTAACATAATGGACCGATAGTAAGATCATAGACAAAATTGAAGACCAAAAGTAAGGCACCGATTCCCCAAGAAGCTCCGGAGCTGGTCTTCACAGTACCCAAAATACCAATTGTAATAAGAATCAAAAATTGTCCAATTAAGCCGTAGAAAAAAATCTTGAATCTACCAACCTTTGTAGAAAGGAACCATGATCCGACAGTACCAATAATTCCCAATACATAGGTTACAATGGAAAAGGTGAATGAGTTACTAGTAGATAAACCAGCTTGGATAAAAAAGTAAGTAGAGTAACCAAGAAGACTGGAACCAGAGATCTGTTGACACAACCATGTTAAAGAAGCAATTCTAGTTCTTCTAAAATTAGTTCCTCTAAAACAGTCAATAAACCCAACGTCACTGGCAACATCCTCTTCATTCTTAATAGTTAATTGAATTTTGGTTAACATGGCAGTTGCAGCAGCATCCTTATCTTGCATATACTTGTTTACTGTCAATAATCTTTTCAATGACTTCTTAGCTTCGCTGTACTTTCCACACTTGGCCAAAAACCAAGGTGATTCGGGAGCAAGATAAACTCCAAGAAATAAAGGTACTGGCCAAATCCATTGAACAGCGTATGGAATTCTGTAGGCATTCTTACTCGTCAGTCCCTGGACACCTTTAAGCACACCAGCTGATATCAACTGACCAAAAACCCAACAAATATTAACATATGTGGTAAGATACACTCGAATTGTCGTCGGAGCCACTTCCGATGCGTAAGTCACAGCTAACGTTTGATAGGAACCCCAATTGATTCCTAATAAAACATATGACAATAATAAAATGTTTCTGTTTGGAGCAAAGAATTGAATAAAGATTAAACCTATTGAGGTGAGAAGAGCAGTCATTAAAGTTTTTCTGTAACCAATTTTAGAAGCTATTAAACCAGCAACAAAAAGACCCAATATTTGACCACATGTATAAGACATTGCTAATCCAGTTTGCCATTCGGCAGGCATTTGATAAGCATTTAATTCAGGATAAAAATCACCAAACTTTCTATTGAAATCATCGAAACCGTACAAAGAATTAAGTAAACTTGTATCATAACCTTCCATAACTAGAGCTGAAGACAAAATAACTGACCACATACAAGCTTTTGGAAAAGTCTTGATACCTTCCATTAATGACATAGTTCTTTCCTTATGATCATTGTCTTTTGCCTCATTGGACATATCTAAAAATTTTGCAACATATTCATCAAGGTTTTCGTCTAGAGATGAACTTGAACTTTTTTTTGTTAATGGATCTGATACTGAAATCACAGTTTGAGGCTTTTTGATATCTTCTACAAATTCAGACATCGTGAATATACTGTTGAATGATGATAATAAGAAATTAAGAAAAAATTATAGTTTGGGACTTCAACATTTATATATGTTACTTGCGTTAAATTACGAGCAATACGAGGTGCTTTCATCATGCCAAACAATAGTTGAGATCATGGGGAAGCAGACTTCTGTTTTCGATCATACCGTTTTGCTTGTTGTGCCTTAACACCTCGAAGGTACGGCGCCTGACTTTGCCCCGCATTTTTGGATCTTAGAACCCCCACTTCTTGCCTCAAAAAGTACGAGGTCTATAAAATAATTTTAATTTTTGAGTACTAGATAATAAGATTAAATTTGCGGCTACTCGGCAATCTATAATAGGTCCCTTAAGTAAGATTAGTAAAAATTGTCTCAAATTAGCATAAAGATTTGCGATCTCCTCTTTTACCTTTCTGAAGCGTTGAAGTCATTGACTTTTCTTTTTCAGAATTACTCCAATTATACCAAATTGGGCTAAATATTTCGGAAATTCAAATTTGCGAGTATTTCCGCATATTTATAAGACAAATTTGCGGCAGATTTGAGAAAAATGAGGAGCAGACACCTTACTCCTTCTCACCCCCCCACCTTTCAAAGAAATATTCAAGAAAATATTATTGTCGTTTATAAGAACGAAAATTACCCCACGAAATGAGTATAGACCTAAGCAAGAAATAAATAGCGCGAATTGCGTACTCGCATTATTGTCGAGGTTTGAGCTTAGCATAAGTTGACCCCACAAATTCTAAAAGTAGACATGATTCTTGCAATTCATTTCGGAAATTCTATGCGGTTTCTCCGAGGATTGAGAAGTCATTCTTAGTTGTAGTTTCATACCAAACATTATTTTTGACCTATAAAGATATTCACAATGTACATGAAAGTCATCCAGAATCAGATAATTTGAGATAAGCAACTCTACTGATTTACATCAGAAACTACAAAAAAATTATTATATTAACATGTCAATTGAATACCGTTGGTGGAAAGACGCAACTGTTTACCAGATTTGGCCAGCTTCTTATAAGGACACTAATGGAGATGGACTCGGTGATGTTCCAGGTATTATTTCAACCTTGGACTACCTTAAGGATTTAGGTATTGATGTGGTTTGGTTATCACCAATGTACGATTCGCCTCAAGATGACATGGGTTATGATATTAGTGATTATCAAAATGTATATCCGAAGTATGGAACTGTCAAGGATATGGAAGTTTTGATTGAAGGAGCCCATAAAAGAAATATGAAATTAGTCTTGGACCTTGTTGTCAATCATACTTCAAGTCAGCACAGATGGTTTTTGGAATCTAAATCTTCTCTTGACAATCCAAAAAGAGATTGGTATATCTGGAGAAAACCAAAGTATGATGATGCTGGTGACAGAAAGCCTCCGAACAATTGGAGCTCTCATTTCTCCGAGCCTGGTTGGACTTTCGATGAAACTACTGGTGAATATTACATGCATTTGTTCGCCAAATCCCAACCTGAACTTAACTGGGAGAACGAGGAAACAAGAAACGCTATTTACAATGAAGCTATGAAGTTCTGGTACGACAAAGGTGTCGATGGTTTTAGAATCGATGTTGCAAACATGTATTCTAAGCACCAACACTTCAATGATGTTCCTGTTGTTATTCCAAACCAAGACTTCCAACCAGCAACAATGTATTCCCATAATGGTCCAAGAATTCATGAATTCCACAAGGAAATGTATGAAAAAGTCAGTTCCAAGTATGATGTTATGACAGTTGGCGAGGTTGCTTATTGTACTAGAGATGACGCCATCAAATATGTTAGTGCTAAGGAAAAGGAAATGAACATGATCTTTCTATTCGATGTGGTTGATATTGGTGTCAATCATGGTGATAGATTTACGGAGTATACTGATTGGAAGCTAGTTGATCTTAAAGAGGCAGTTGAAAATCAATGTGAATTTATTGACGGAACTGATGCTTGGTCGACTGTCTTCTTTGAAAACCACGATCAACCGAGAACTGTCACAAGATTAGGTAGTTCTGATCCACAATATTTTTTCAAATCTGCAAAATTAATTGCTTTGCTTGAAACTGCTTTGACAGGTACCCTTTACATTTATCAAGGGCAAGAAATTGCAATGACTAATTTGCCAAAGGATTGGGATCTTTCTGAATACCAAGATATCATGACTGTTAATTTTCACGAAAAGTTCGATAGGCTCTTCAAGGACCTTCCTGATTACAAGGAAAAACGTGAGAAGGCAATTAAGAATATACAATTATTAGCCAGAGACCATGCTAGATCTCCAGTTCAATGGGATGACAGTGAATTTGCTGGCTTTTCAAGTGTTGAGCCATGGACTAGAGTGAATGATAATTATAAAGAGATCAATGTTGCTTCTCAACTTAAAGATCCGAACTCCATTTTAAACTTTTGGAAAAAATCCTTGAAGATTAGAAAAGAACACAAGGATTATTTTATCTATGGTTCATACAAGACTTTAGACAGAGACAACACTCAAACCTTTTCCTTCGTTAAGTATTTAAAGGATAACGAATCTACCAAGATTTTCGGTACCTTGAATTTTTCGCCTAAACCTGCCAAGTTTGAGAAGCTTGTTGAAGGTAAATACACTTTGCTCAATGCTAACGTTGATGATACTAATGAAGATGTTTTGTCACCATGGGAAGGTAGAATCTACCTTGTTAATTAATCACCTTAGATTCTCATTATCATTTTTAGATTTAGAAATACAATTAGAGTTAGAAAGATTCAATAAAAATATGCTGTTTTCAAATCCCGTAAATTTGCAGTCAAAATGTCCAGGTCACGTGCGCATCGAGTCAAACCAGAAAAGTCAACTATTTATGGTTGCAATCATAGATCTGACAACAGCGTACACCTAACAACAGCTGGGAGCCAAATCATGCCTGATTTCATCAAGGAAGGTGAAGTTACGCTGGAAGATTACAATGAGGATACACCAAATCCAAATGTGTATGTAGAACCGGGCAATCATGAGCCCCAAGAAGAAGACGATACCCCCAGAAAAACATTGCACGATCAATTGAAAGAGCATCGAGGTATGTAATCGGTTATTCATTATTCGCGTGTAAACATCCTAGTATAATACTAACGTTTTTAGAGAAGAAGCAACTTGAATTTGAACAGCAAATGGAGTCTCGAAACAGCTCGTACAAGCTAGACAAAGAGTCCGCATCGTTCTACGAAGAGTTACGCAAGAAAGCATATGAAGAAGAGGCGGCTAATATTAAGCTCGAGAAGGAACAATTAGCCAAGTTCAGAATACATAAAGCTCAGTCTCAGAAGTCGAAACCTACAGCTCCTGATCTGGCTCTTTCATACCAAGTCCCTCAGGTAAGCAAAATTTCAAAGAAAAGACCGGTAATCGATGCTTATTCCAGCTCTCCCAAGAAGCTTTTGGTTACTAAACCGACCGTCACCGATGGAACTCCTACTGTTTCGAGTATTATAGGCGACTACGACTCCAGTGATGAAGATTAGAACATGCTGGGTCGTGCGCGAACACAGTCTATATTTTCGCTAGTGAAATTTTCATCTCGAGCTTAAGTAACTACATTACTCGTTTAACACATAGTTACAATCAGTCACAAGATGTTGGGATCTATATTTAACTTCACAGCAAGAAGCATACTTGGAAAAAGGCCTGCTGTAAATGTTTTAATACAAACCAGAAATAAGATGAAAACCCATAAAGCTGCCGACAAAAGATTCATAAAAACTGGAACTGGAATTAAAAGAAAGCAAGCCGGTAGAAATCATGGTAATGGTGGTTTCAGTGCTAGCTCTTTACGTCATTTGGATTCGTTTGTATCCGTTTCAAACAAGGGTGGCCATTTGAAGAAATTAAGCAAGTTCTTACCGTAAGCACTACCCGGATCACGACCCATTTCTTGTAAATATTCAATTTAATAAACATAGACATTTAATTTTAACCCATACATTTATTTAGATGCTTGAATCTATAAATCTATATCAATATTCTTTTTCTTCCCATTCACCGTTGATGCCTCTCTTCAATTCAGCTGTGGGGAAATAATGATAATTGGTTTTCAAGGAAATTGCCATTGGGACACTATCCCACGAGACTAATCTTAACTTGATGTATGTATAATCAGGAATATCCTTAACTACTTTGATAAAAGTATCTAAATCAGCTGTTTCAGTGTCGTTAACATGAGTGATGAAACTGTTGGTCGCGATACCATACTGAGTTGCTGGCCCCCCAGCACTCTTCCTGGTGACGTATACTTGACTAGGGATCTTTTCCATCAACTGACGTACTCCCAAATGTGGAACTTGTAAAATTGCCCCAGCCCAGAAGATTACTTGAGATGTGTTAATTGATTTTGTATCAATTGTGGTCACTTCCAAGTCCAATTCTTGTTTATGTCTAATAACCTTGAATCTCAACTTCTCATTACCATACATCACTTTGAAATCTCTCATCGTTTTCACGATTTCATCATTTACTGATAATATTATATCACCATTTTTCAATGGATTTCCATTGGATTTTGGATCAGTTCTAGCTGCAACCCTATCAACCACCAAAAACTTGATTTCGTCTTTACATATTTCCTCAAACTTTTCAATCCATTTTTGTGGAACACCACGAGTTCTACCTTGCAAAACAGTCATGGAGGTAAATTCGGCATCCAAAATCCTCAAATTATCCGGAACCCTGTTTTCCTTTAATAATTCAATAACATCCATAACGTCTGTCACATCTAATCCCATTCTATACATAACATCTCCTGACTGGTCGCAGTTTGCTTCACCGAGGTACGTTAACCAGAATGACCTAACTGTGCCGTCATTATCAGCCAAAACACCAGTATTGCATTCTTGACAAAGCTTGTTATCCACCAAAATACATTCCAAATTGGTTCCTCTATATCTTGGGGACAAGGAAGTTGGAGGAATATTAAGAGACGAGATTCCGCTGACTTTAACA
This sequence comes from Suhomyces vadensis, assembly GCA_030575035.1. NCBI lineage: Eukaryota > Fungi > Ascomycota > Pichiomycetes > Serinales > Debaryomycetaceae > Suhomyces > Suhomyces vadensis. The sequence goes on along the minus strand of JAJMGK010000002.1, from coordinate 47,977 downwards.
TCATCACTGACCAACCTTAAATTATAGTTATATCCAATAAAATTAGTCTTGTCTCCTCTTTTTAATGGTTTGGTACTAAACTTTGGGGTTTTGACATCAGCTAAAACAAGTTCGGGATCGTATTTAATGATAGCGTAATTTTGATTTGGATGGAGAAATACAACCTTTCCAGGAACATCGATACTTTCGGCAAAGATGATAAATATATCACACATATCATGAGGAACAAACCTTCTGGATACCAAGACATAACCATTGGTGGAATCTAATACAACACCGTAACAAATTTCCTTTTTATAAGGGTAAGAGTCTAATGGAATAGGCAATACTACTCTAACTTGAACAAACGATCTTACTAAAGAAGCACAGCCTTTCTTTTCCTCGTCATCAGTAAATGGCAAGTCGATGAACTTAGCATTTTGAGGCAATTTTTCAATTGGTGGTAATGGCTTTTCCTGTAAATCGGTGAAGTCCCACAACCCGGTAGTGTCGTTTCTTTGGGCTAATCTAAAAGTTGATTGCCAGTGTCTCTCAATGTAAATAACGTGAATGTTTTCCGTATGCAAATCGGAAACATGACGGTACGAAATAGTAACCTTTGTGCGGTCAGGAATTAATTTCATAACTTCAATAAATGTATCCAAATCAGGTGTTGGCCTGTCGTCAATCGACTCCAACAACCAACCTGACTTCTCGAAAGTGGAAAACTCAAAAGATCCTGAAGAGTCGTTGATGAACACACCCTTGACTGGGATACAATAACATCTGGCAATTTGATACGACAACTCATTGAATGATGCTCCAGACACTTCGACATATCTACTTGGGGTTATTGCATGTAAGTCGCCTATTTTAATCAAGTGCTTAATGATCTCTCCGCCTCTTTGTATTTCGAATTCGAGTTCCTCGCCAACGTTCTCGTCCAATATTTCATCAACACTGATAAATGTGGAAATCGGCTCGCCGTTGATGGAAATTAATGTGTCACCTTCTTTAATCAAGCCGTCAGCAGGGCCCTCTGGCAAAATTAACTCAGCCACAAGAAGTCCGATCTTGGAGGGAAACATTTCTCTTGCTTTAGCTTCGACCTCTGAAGTCAAACCTAGTCTTCTACATTCGTCAAACGGCTTTAACTGCCATTCCACCTGAATATCACCTCTCGATATGTGTTGGTCGTTCTGGATGCAATTCAATGCTCTTAACGGACGGTATACTGGCAAGAAAAAGTCAGTAGATGCTTCAGTCGATCCACCAGCCTGTAATGCTACAACGTATCCATCTTCGTTGACAACTGGGGAACCAGAAGATCCGCCGGAAGCTGAAGCTGCCGCTTGGATATATTCTGTGTTGAAATCATTATAGGTTAAAGCACCGTAATCTGGAGCGTTCCTGTCGAGTCTGGATATAAATCCCGACAAGATAGACAACTTTTCACCGGCATCATTACCCACCACTCTGATCTCCGTACCAACCTTGGCTAAGTCAGGTTTCAAGTCAAGCTGGCTGAGCTTCAAGTATTTAACATGCAGGGGATCAAACTTCAAAAACCCAAAGTCATGGATGGGATCTCTATAGATAGGCTTTACGACTACTTCTTCGTGGTTATCAAACACAACATAACCGGAAAACGGACCAGGTCCTACGACGTGTCTGTTGGTCAAGATCAATCCTTGCGTTGCATCGACCACAAATCCGGTAGCTTCACTTACTATGGATGTTTCGGTATCGAAATTACTGACTTGAGTAAACTGTATGGAGACCACCGCGTTGACTACTTTGGTTATAGTCTCTTGCCACTGGCTGCTATTAGACGTGCTTGGTGAATGTACATGGTTGTAAATAACAGAATCTGTCGCGGAATCTTCAGACATGTACTCATCGGAGAGGTCTGAAGGTATGGTGGCACGCTTGTTGGACAATCCGTTTATGGATCCATTTGATAACTTTCTCTTGGATGGACTCATTTGCTGTACTGGTGATTGTTTGCTAGGTGTTCAGCTACAAGTGTTTTTCAGTTTCTTTTCAATACGTGTCTATGCAGTCGTACGTGTATATTCCACAATACACAAGGTTCTTCTTGGTTCGATGCTAACTACTAGAGTTGAAAATTTCCAGATCTTGGTGTGGACTATACGCAGGACCTCCAAATGCTCATCGGACTACAGAGCTTGCTTCTAAGCTGAATACACTCGGCAGTGGTTACGTGGATACGCGGTGCTGATCAACTTGCATCGTTGTGAACTGTTGCAAACATGAAACTAATGAGTTTTCACAAGTTATTATGGCTGGTTAGTTACGTCACTAGACCAATCATGCGGTGCTACTACGTAAAACTACAGGTTTTTTTTTTTGAATCGATGTTTATTTGACTATTAACACTCTTGATTGTTAGCAATGTACTTCACGATAAAGCCTATAGTGTATTCTTTGAATTTGGGAAAATTAATAAGATAGAAGTCAAAGGTTGTACTCATCGAGCTGAAAAGCCCTAACATTAGAGATGCCAGAAAAAACATACTTAATAGTTCAAATATTCATCATCTTAATTTTCCTCAAACCTCCAAATAGTCGGCGCTTTAAATTTCAAATTCACTTACACTTCGATTGTTGTTGCAGCTGTGATCAACGAGCTGTAAAAATTTGCGGAATTCGCCCTCCTTTTATAGTAGCGAGCCAGGGAAAGGCTACACAAAACTGTGGTTAGGGCTCGACGGATATCACGTGACGCGGTGGTTAAGCTTAACATCAGGCAGGCTGGGGTGGGCCATGAAGATCCGGAGTAAGCTTACTATGTGCACGTTAAAGTTGTATGATTGAGTCACTATAAAGTTAGAAGCACTAAATACTTAGAAAGCTTTGTTCAATGGGGATAAAACTGGTTTACCCTTGTAGAATTGAACAGTCTTGGTAGCTCTTTCAGCAACACCCTCTGGGGTGAATTCAAAGAACTTGTAAATTTCTGGACCCTTACCGGAAGCACCGAATCTGTTTAATCCAAATTGTTCGTGGGAGTATTTGCTCCAACCGAAAGTGGACATAACTTCAACAGATAAGATTGGGACACCATCTGGTAAGACTGATAATCTATAAGCTTCAGATTGTCTATCAAAAGTTAAAAAGTCTGGTAAAGAAACAACACCAGCCTTGAGACCGTCGGCAGCCAATTTCTTGGATGCATCGACAGCAAGAGAAACTTCAGAACCGGAAGCGACAATGATGACGTCTGGTTGGTCCTTCTTGATTAACGTGTAACCACCCTTGGAGGCACTTTCAATGGAAGAACCTTCTAATTGAGGCAAGTTTTGTCTAGTTAAAGCAATGATAGATGGGGTAGAGTCGGTTTCAATGGCCTTTAAGTAAGCAGCAGAAGTCTCATTACCATCGGCTGGTCTCCAGACTGATAAGTTTGGAACGGCTCTAAAGTGAGCCAAGGTTTCAATAGGTTGATGGGTTGGACCATCTTCACCCAAACCAATGGAATCATGGGTGGCGACCCAGATGATAGGATGGTGGGATAAAGCAGCCAATCTGACAGCACCGGCGGCGTAAGAAACGAAGTTCAAGAAGGTACCACCGTAGTTTTTGTAGTTGGCACCAAAGGCGGCAATACCATTCATGATAGCACCCATGGCGTGTTCTCTGACACCGTATCTGATGTATCTTCCGGCATAGTTACCCAAACCAGTAGCTGGGTTTTGGAAGTCAACGGCGTTGGTAGTTCTGGTCAAGTTAGAAGGAGTTAAATCAGCGGAACCACCAATGAATTCTGGAACAACATCAGAAATCTTTTGGATAACGGTTTCAGACAACTTTCTGGTGGCCACAGCGGAGTCTTGTGGAGTGTATGTTGGCAAGGCATCCTTCCAGTTTTCTGGCAACTTACCGTCCAAACGACGTTGTACTTCGGCACCTTCCTTAGGGTACTTTTGCTTGTATTCTTCCAAAGTTTTGTTCCATTTGTTGTAGACGTCCTTGTTGGAGTCAACAATCTTCTTGTAGTAGTCAACGACTTCAGATGGAATGGCAAAGTTTTCTTCTGGGTTGAAGCCCCACTTTTCCTTCAATTGTTTGATGTCGTCAGCCTTCAATGGAGCACCATGAACACCGTGGGTACCTTGAGCAAGAGAACCGAAACCAATGGTGGTGGTTAATCTGATCAAGGTTGGTTTGTCGGTGACCTTCTTGGCTTCAGTGATGGCATTGGCAATTCCTACCAAGTCACTGTCACCCTCAGCCACTTCAAGAACGTGCCATCCGTAGGCCTTGTATCTGTCGACAACGTTTTCAGTGAAGGCAACATTGGTGTCACCATCAATGGAGATTCTGTTGTCGTCCCATAAGGCAATCAAGTTACCCAATTGCAAGTGACCGGCCAAGGAAGAAGCTTCACTGGAAACACCTTCCATCAAACAACCATCACCCAAAAAGGCGTAAGTGTAGGAGTCGGAAATGGTGATGTCTGGCTTGTTGTAGGTGGCACCGAATTGGGTTTGGGCCAATGCCAAACCAACGGCATTGGCAATACCTTGACCCAAAGGACCAGTGGTGACTTCGACACCAGGAACATCACGGGCTTCTGGGTGACCTGGAGTCTTGGAGTTCAACAGTCTGAATTGCTTCAAGTCTTCGACGGTCAAGTCGTAGCCAAATAACACCAACAATGAGTATAAAAGGGCACAAGCGTGACCGTTGGATAAGATAAAACGATCACGGTTGATCCAATTGGTGTCTTGAGGGTTAAATTTCATTCCCTTCCATATGGCGTGGGCAGCTGGGGCCAAACCAAGAGGTGCACCAGGGTGACCACTGTTGGCAGCGGCGACGGAATCTACCGACAATAAACGGATAGTACTGATGGCTAATTGATCAAGATCTTGAGACATAATAAAACTTTAGAATACTTGAATCCAATTGTCAGAAAATGCTGTGGGAGGAAAGTTTCACCATTTATAACAGCTGGGGTGTTTGCTGTTTAGGTAATGGAAGTAAGCGAGGGGGCAACAGCAGACATCCGAGGGTGCGAAATTTTTCCTTTTCTTTTGTTGAGACGAAAATTAGTAAGGAGGTTAGTCAGAAACAGAGGCTAGATCGCGCGGGGGCCTTTGGGCCGGGGTTTACAGCGACATCCGAGGGCGCGCCGGAACTTGTCCTCGTGTGCCCATTTCCGGCCCACAACCGTCAGGAACGTTCGTCGATCAGGCTGATCACTGAAATTGCAACACAATTGGGTAGCGTAAGTATCTGGTTGCTACTATTTGGGTTTGGCGTAGTACCCCTGAAACCATATTTTGCATTTCGACAACGTTCTACAGTTTTTCTCTTTGCCGATAATTGTGCCGCTGTCGGAGTATAGTTCGGGGTATCGGCACATTTGTTGGCTCGCAAAGACCTGGTCCTGCACGTGCTCCGTGCCGGGGTTGTACCTTCCTCTGCACACCAAATACCAAATACCACCATATACTATCGTTGCAACTTCTCTGTAACAATCAGTTTAGTATGTAGATAGTGCTCAGTACAACAGAAAACTCAGTTTAGAACTCGCCCAGTATCACATCTTAAAGTGTCAAATCTTAATTTGAATTGGCCCTGTTCCCATAGGATTGTCTTATCGTCCTTACGATAAGACCCCAGGTATGGCTGAATCGGGTTGACTGAAGAATTTGTAAAATAGTGGCTTCCATTCGAAGCTGGATTTAGGTACTAATTTGCAGCGGAAAGTTTCTCCACTACTTCTAGAGATATCCTCTGGAACTGATCATATGCATAATTGATCCTATGAAATATATCATATGTACATAAAATCATGGTATGTCATTTAAACATGGATCCCAGCGTAGCATGAGGCTTTGGTCAGATGTCACCTACTTTACCTCAAACCCTTATTAGATCTTGCAAATACCTCGTCATAGTCAGGACTGTAGCAATGATCTACGCACGGAAGTGCCCGAGGCTATTTAGCCATGTGTTGTGACAAGATAATTTTTGGGGTGAGCTGATTAATTGACGTTCACTTGCATGAGTCAATTCCCGAGATTTCCAAACACTTGGCTTTTGAATTTGCCACCCTCGCTTATGCTTGCATTACCGAAGCTTTCTCTCTGTCGAAACGAAATCTAACTTCCACCAGTATTCACAACTGTGTCACAATTTGACTCGCATTCCGGGGTTTTGTTCATTTGAAGAAGATTCATTTTGGTACTTTATCATCAAGAAGCAAAATCTTGATAAATTTCTTTGGGCTTGAGATAATCCTCTATACACCCTATATCTTTCTATCTCAATTGCTGTTAATTATCAATTTTTCAATAAGGATGAGATTGGAATTGCTCTAATAATGGATATTTTTGTTCGTTGTTCCGCAAATTTTGGTGGATATGCCATTTAGATCACCCATCATTTCACTCAAATTGTTGGATGTAGTTGAGCTCGATTTCAAATTATCAGGAATTGTTCAATTATGTATTTTGATATTACTAACCGACACTCTATTGTGTGTTAAATTTCAAGTCGGTTCTGAAGAAACTGTACAAACAACATCATGCTTGGATCATTGGCAATCTGTTTAACTACCGTACCTGAGAATCAGATTTTAACAACCTAAAAGTAGTCGTATTACACTTCCGATAGGAACGCATAATTAAAGTTTTTTTTGCAGCATTGTCCCGATAATATGTAACCATGTTCTGCTAAATGATAGGAACGCAGGCATAGTGCGTCGCCAAATTACATTTCGCAGCCAGCATCATATCACCTTCGAGAGCCGTAATTCAACCAACTAATTCAATTGTGTAAGTGTACACATACCATGGCAAAGCTTGCTCGGTATCTCATACATTAATGCTTGAACTTTACGGACATCAGATCAAAATGTATGAGTGCCAGAACACCATAGCTAGATTCAAACATGTTAATCCCTACTTCTTCAAAGGGAACACCAACTATGCTTAGAATAATTACTCCTTTATTCTTTCAAAGTCTCATCAACTTGCCATACGCACATCTAAAAAGACTTCGTGACTTCAGAATATTTTCACTTGGAATGCCTTAATTGCTGCTGCGAGTAAAAGCATCCAACTCTGACGGAGTTAACGAACTTTATTAGAGATCTAGGAATTGCCCTGCCCCGCGGTCGTCCCCAAATTATACAGAAATTACACCAATATTGTATCCATCAACGTCTCAATCGAAAATTAAACTCAAAATTGCTCCGCTATCAATATATAGACTTTGAAAGAGACTCGACGATAAAGAAATCTCATTCTATTAATATTTCTGTACTACATCCTAAATTTTGAGCCGTACTAACTGCGACTGCGAGCTCTATTAATAAGCACCTTACGGAGATACTGGTAGCATAACTCGTCCGGAGATGTTGTAATTAAATCCTATGTCAACCATGTCTCGATAGCATTCAAAATTACTAAGCGCACTTCCATTTGCACCCGCGCGGCTAAGCTTGCAGCTTCAACTGGTATCATGCAGGTAGAAAAGCACTACCCTCGCTGACTCAGCACCCTGGAATAAGTCCCGTGTTTGGTTATTTCCAATGTAATGGTTGGAAGTGTGGAGTTCGTAGTTTTCTTGTTTGCGCTAGGGAGTATCGTATTGCGAATCAAAGTCCGGCGTACAAAATTCGAAAAGCCTACAAAGCTGGACTATAAAACGATGGGAATTCCTCTACAAATACTAATTAAGCTAATTATTTTTACTTTCTAGTAGCCACCAGCTGAATAAAACTCAGAATAAAACACAATGTCTAACACAATTTTCGTCTCAGGAGCAACCGGCTTTATTGCCAAGCACCTTATCAAACAAGCAATTGAGAAGGGCCATCAAGTAATTGGGTCTGTGAGATCAGAATCCAAAGGTGAATACTTGAAAACGCAATTCAAATCTGGATTTGAATACACAATTGTCCCTGATATTGTGAAGAAAGGTGCATTTGACGAATCATTACAAAAGCATCCTGAAATTCAAGTCTTTTATCATACCGCTTCCCCATTTCATTATGGTAATGATGACATTGAGAACAATTTGTTGATACCCGCAATTGAAGGCACGAAGAATGCGTTGAGCGCGGTCAAATCTTATGGAAAGAACGTCAAGAAGTTTGTCTTGACTTCGTCTTTTGCGGCTATTGGCTACACCCTTGGAGCTGATCCTAAAAGAATTGTGAATGAAGAAACCTTCTCTGGAATTACATGGGAACAGTCTCTCGAAAACGGTATCAATGGTTATATAGGATCCAAAACCCATGGTGAAAAAGCGGCTTGGAAGTTTATCGAGGATGAAAAGCCACAATTTCACTTTACTGTGGTTAATCCTACTTTCGTGTTTGGACCCCAAGCCTTTAATGAGGACGTCAATAGTGATTTGAACACTGCGGCTGCTATTGTGGATACCGTTCTCTACCTTAAGCCTAATGACCCCTTACCTCCTTACAAGGGAACTTTCGTAGATGTCAGAGACGTTGCTAGAGCTCATTTGTTTGCTGGGGAAAATGAATCTGCCAATGGCAAAAGATTACTTGTGGCGACCGAGAAGTTTACTTCTCAAAGTATTGCCAATTCTATTCACGCCAGTTTCCCTGAGCTCAAGGATAAGGTTGTCAAGGGAGACCCATCTACTACTGAAGAAGGATTGAAGAATGCTGTTGCTTCGGTGATTGATAATTCCAAGACCCGTGCGCTCGTTGGATTCAAATTTATTGATTTCAATAAAAGCATTGCTGATTCAGTAGATCAACTCTTGAAGTTCAAAAAGAACTTGACTTAGATGTTTAATGAATATCCGTTTTTTTGACAGATCGTGTAGGTATTAACGTACAGCGCATGCTGTTAGCCAGGAGGTGTTTAAACCGTTTGCAAATTAATTATGAGTGTTAATTGCAAGCTTATCGGACGTGGGGGCGACGGCGAGGGAGTTCGGTGGATCAGTGCAAGTATTAATAATAGAGTTGAATTAACTTAAATTTTGTATGGGGAAAGTATATTCCCAGTCCTATATTATCTAATGTACATTATTCCGGATCTTCAAACGGACTTCTCTCACCGCTGGTGTCAGAATGAGGCCTGACACTAGCACTATTGTGACTTTGATCATCGTCTATCTCTACGTCTAAAATAAACGACCCTGAGTTGGATCCAGTAGGGCTCGAGTTTGAACCGTGTCCATTCAATGGATGCTGGGGTGCTTCTAGCTGGATTATTTCAAGTGGAAGTTCGTCTTGAGACGTCATGGTATGCTCTTGGGGAATATCCAACAAGATCTCACGGTCTTGTCTTACGTCCTGTTTAGGTTTCCTCACACTGGTGGCTCTAGTTATTTCACCTATATCGGAATCGACATCGGAATCTTCACTCTCTTCTTCTTCTATCACGGTGGTCGTCACGTTGGCCAAAGACGGGTTCACACCCTTGCGGATGTCGGAGTCAGGACTTTGGACTCCTAGCGTAAACGTGTAATTGTCGGCCGACTTCTCATGCTGCTTGTTCATCTGATCATGTTCTTCTTCTTCGTCAGTCACATCTTCCTCCTCTTCTTCAATCTTATCTACATTAACAAGCCTTGGTTGGGCCTTGATGGCAGTCATGGTGCCGTTTTTGTGTTCTGCCCCTGGTGCTACTACTTGTCCGACACCCGTGGACATAAACGTAGCACTGTGGTTGTTGTTGGCTCTCATCACATCTCCCACAATGGAAGCGTTTTCAATGGTGTTCAAGTCAGAAAATATCGAATCCGTCTCGTAAGAATATATCGAACGAGTATTGTTTTTAGTGGGACGAACTGTAACCCCGGGAATATAGGCAATTGGTAATATGTTGGATGCGTTGGTGGTGGATATGGACGTGGCGACCGAATTTCTGTTATTTCTTTCAAGGTAGTCACTCATACCACTGTTGTTGCTACCGTTTGCTTGTTCGATAATCTTCTTTTGTCTGGCTCTTCTTTGAGATGCTTCGGAATTCTTGGATCCGGCCTTGTTGTATTTTGTTTTAGGTCTGGTGAATGATTCATAAGAACTTAATCTTCTTCTATTATTGGCCCCATTACCAGATGCTTGTCTTCTTTGAGGAGGTGCCAACTCGTTATAGTTATTGGAACCTCCACCGGAACCACTCAAGTTACTACCATTCCCACTATAAGCATCGGTCATAGTAGACGAGTCTCCTCCGTCTGTTTGATTGTACACTTCTCCGTCCTCGTTTTTGATTTCGTCCATCATAACATCATCATCGCCCAACATCACCGGGTTTCTCTTTCGATAAATATAATAATAGACTAGACCTGCTATTAATCCTAAAAATACCAATCCCCCAATAACCCCTCCTACTATTCCTCCCACGGGAGTTGACTTGCTGCTATCGGGATCTTTAGGAGAACAATAGTTCAATGCACATACCTGACATGATTGGATCCTAAGTTGACACTGTTCATTGCTCGCACATTTAGGACAAGGGGCCTGGGTGGTTGGACAAATCACACAGCCTTTGGAATCGGTTGGGTACGACGTGGTGGAATCTCGTTCGAATATTGGCACAGCCACGTCATACTCAACATATGGCACGCTGGGTGTAGGTTTGGGTGCTAGTCTAACCATTTCGCGTGCTGGATACGATGACTTGGTAGAATATGAATTCAGACAATTATACCGATGAATCAAAACTTATGAACCCTGCTCGATATATAAGGCGGAGGCCGGTGGGTAAATCGTTTGTGAGTGAGCTTACGTAACAGCAAAAAAACAAATCCAGCCAAGAGAATCGTCCTGTTGATTGAATTGTCGATATAGCGCGGCTAACGGTGCTGTAGGGGCTCGTCTAGCAGATGGCAGTCACCGTGGTTTCAATAGTCAACTGTCACGTGTGTACCTATTCACGTCCAAGCTGGATGATAAAATATTACAGGTATTTTGGGATCGAGGGGAGAATTATAATTTATAAACGAAGTGGGTCCGAATGGCTTCCTGCCAAGTGCCTCTATCAATTATCCCAATAGAGAACAATAGGATTGTTGCGCAGTAAGCGAGTCCGTGCCAGATCATGCCGCACCATTTAATTGAACCCGCACGCCGATAACATCCCTGGCCACTGCTTTTAACGGGTGCATTACTAGTAAGAATGAACCGTGTTTTGTTCAATTACACACAGCATCTTGGACCCCGGTGTAGTGGATGAAGTTTAATGTCAGTCCATCTTTTTCGTCCAAATTCGGCTGCTCATCCCTTCATCTCAGCGCATGTTCGAGGCGTTAAACTTTTTTACCTGCATTGGTGCGACAGTTCCATATGGAGACGCGTGCTCCACACCAAACAAGACGACCAATCAATCTCGGGCTCACCAAAATAAAAAATAGAGCCGTTTCGAAATATATGGCCAGACTAAATTACCTGTATAATATAGCTGTATGCTAAGTTTACGAGCCATGATACGTGCATCAATTCTCCTATCAAACATGTAGCACCAGGGTATGTCGCACCTCCACCTGAAACATCGGCTCACGTGCAGGACGGTTGCATGGTTTTGTCGATCCAGTTAGACGAAGCCTCCGACGGCAGTAACGGCTACACCTAGTTACAAAACCTGCAAAATTCATGTAGCCAAGTCACGTCAACATTTAAACTATCGGTGCTTACGGCATTAGATGCAAAAATACTATAATATATCAAACACCCCTGATGGAGTTAAAAATACAATTTTCCGACTATCTTCTACACTACTTAGAAACGTACTAGAATGACTCTCTCAAGTCATGGCTAAATTTATAATTCTCTCTTCTCCTGGTTAGCCAAGTCTTTTCATAGTCAAAGTACTTGTAATTCTGTTCTTTTTCTTCATCATTGGTGTCCTCGTCCTCCTCATTGTTGCTGAGCTCTTCTTCACGTTGAATCACCGACATCGACCGGTTCTTGCTCTTGTTATCCTTCAAGAACCACTGCTTGAACTCCTTGTGGAAAATCCATCCTCTTCTGGTCAATTCTTTCACAGAATTCCATTTGGCATAAGTGTCGTCGCTGTAATAGAAGCAAAAGAACAACGTATCATTGTCAAATTTGCGCATAACATGACTTGTATCAAGCTCATACATTGGCTCTTGAGGATAATCAATACCAGATGGATGAATATTCACCGGGTTGTATTGCCTTGGTTTTTCAGCGTCAAACGAATCTGGACAGTTCAAAAGTGACGTCTCCAATAAATGGCTTATTGATTGGAATGGCAATGGATTTTGTAATCTAGACTGTGAAATGGTGGATAATCTTCCAATTGTATCGGTGAATCCATTGTACTCTACGAATCCTACTGGCAGTTGAGTATTCGACTCAGCTTCTGCCACCACCGGCACCGTAACTGCATCCGCGGCAGGGCTTGGTTCTTTCTCTTCGCTGGCTTCTTTCTCTGGTGTTGACTCCGGCGTGACTGAATTCAATCCTGGAGGCGACTGGGTCTTCGCCGGTGCCACGACAGGAGTTTGTTGCTGCTGTTGTGCGGCCTTAATGGCATTCGAATACGATGTAGCAGTATTCAATACTGGTGGGGTTGGTACGGCAGCAGCAGCAGCAGCAGCAACAGCAGTAACAGGCCCGGTTTTTTTCACAGGAGTTCCATTGGAAGGCGTGGTCGATACTTCCTTGGCAATAGGAGGAATGGGCGGGGCAATTGGCACCGACGGCACCGTGCTGGCCACACTGGATGCAGATGGTGGTGCAGTACTGACTCCAGCTCCAGTAGCAGCAGCGACACCCTGTGCAGCAGCAGCTCCAGCTGCAGCGACGGCATTGGCAACTGCCTCGGGTCCTTCTACCGCCATTCTGGCTAAAGATCCTGCCTCCAATACATCTTCAGCAACTTCCAATTGGTCATAAAAATCGTCATATTCAACATAGTCTTCTTCCTGGTTATTTTCCACGTAATAATCCAAATCGTCTTTGATATCATCAATCTTTTCCGGATCCAATTTTTCACTCTCCAAATTATCCAAAATGACTTCAAGTCTATTCAAATGTTGATTATTCCTTTCAATTTTATACTTCAATTCTTCTAATCCTGATTGTACCGCGTACGAGGACTTTGTCTTTTTGATCTGAGCCCCAAACTGAGCAATTTCTACCTCCAAATCTTGGTTTTGGTCTTCCAATTGCGACATGATATCAGTTATATAATCACACGACTCTTGGCCTTTGGAGTTATCAGCGAACCGGTTCTTCTTGGTCTTTAAACTTTGCAATTCCAAACCTTCGTTGGAGAATTGTTTGATCTTGGACGATTTTTCGAGATCCTTAAACTGATCCATGGCATGTTCAATCTTGGTTCTGTTCTCTTGTAGCAAATTCTTATCTAATTTTATAGATGTATCGTTTAACCAGGACTTTAATTGGTCTCTCAGTCTCTGCAACTTTTTGATTTCTTTCTTCAAATCACTCTCCAACTTTTCCTTCTGGGAATTTATCTCGGTAGTCACAAGCTTGTCATGTATATCATCAAACACTGACAAGCCTTCAGCAATCTTTTTGTTGATTTTGTCAAACTCCTGTTGGAGCTTTCTGGCACTCATATTCTAAATCTTTATCTATGACTATGTTACAATTGACCTGAAAATCGGTTCTTTGCTTATGACTTTGACTTGTTAAACCCGTACTTGTGTGACTCTCTCCGCTGAATCAAGAGGAATGAATTTGAGATTGTAAAGTGAAAACAAACTAAATTAACGAGATGGAGGTCAGTATTCAAAGGATGGACTGAAGCTATCTTTACCAACTCTGTTGACTCCACTTCCTTGCTACTGTATGTACCCTTCGTTGGTCCTGGTTCCTACCCTAGAAAAAAATGGTTGGAGATCGAGTGCTGATAGTTACCGCGGTTTGAAAATTACACACCTACATCTAGTCTGGATCCACACCCACTATCCCAGTCCAATATTAATACTAACGGAGAAGCTGCTCTAACGATTCTACGTGCCAGCCATTTATGTATTCTAATTTCTAGTATTTGCTGTAAAGGTTGTATTTTAGTCCCGTTCAGCACCACCTTTTTCCCTCTAAATCTTGCAACTGGCTTAGTCCAATGTTCCTATTTCTTGCTTCAAGAATTCTTCACTGAAGTGGCTGAGTTGCTGGAAATTGGTTTCAAATCCATCGTTGCCCCCGTAATAAGGATCGGACACTATACTCTCAAATCTGGAGTCAGTTCTCCATTTGCCAAAGAGGTCGACCTTGGCCATGGAATCTTTAGGTTTAGTATAAAGCAAATCGGACTTATTGGAATTGTCCATTCCAATGACATAATCAAACCTTTTAAAGTCGGAACTGGCAATTTGTTGTGCCGCATGGTTCACTGGAACTCCATGTTTACGACATGTCTTCGATGATCTGTGATCGGGAGACTCGCCTATGTGCCAGCCACTTGTTCCAAACGAGTCAATTAAGCCAAAATACTGTGAATATCCCAACTCTTTGACCTTGTGCTTGAATACTGCCTCTGCCATTGGAGAACGGCAACTTTTGGTTTCAGTTAGTATCAGCCACGGTATCTCTTCTTAGTATCCAACTTACATGTTTCCCAAGCATACAAATGCAACTGAAATCTTTCTATCTTCTGGATTGAACAATGGGGCCATTTTGAAACTGCTATGCATAAAGTAAACCAGTTACTTTGTTAGAAAGAGCAATGATATTTTCAAATAGTAATGTTGTAATTTTTGCACAATTGAATTTTTCCATCAAAAATTGGAATAATTTTACACTTTAATTAAAGGGGTATTAATATTAAATAGAACAGAGTGTAATTCACGGTATGTAAACTATATCACACGAACAACGCAGGAGTAAAAAATAAATACAAATTGCAAAATACAGTAAGAAGGAATGACTTTTGTTTGTGCACAGGCACACTTACAAATGAATGTTCTAGGAAATTGTGATTTCCTTGGGTAAATGAGTTCATCATTGGATACTCGAAACAACAAATTGTTTCCACTCTTCAAAGCCTATCGGCTCATATATAAATCGATAATCATCTTCTTCTAATTTGGGTTTCTTTTCGGTAAATAAATTGTCGATTTCATCTGCATCATCAACAGAATCAATGCCTCTCTTGGCCGAATTAGATTCGAATCCAGGGCCATCCTTGGCTGCGGTGGCCTCTTGGATTGCCAAGTCCGTGCAATTGGATATAACGTCGTTTGAAACTAATTCTTTGATCGTATCCACTTGCCTAAAAGCCGAAGTGATGGCAGCAGAACGTATTTCACAATTCCATTCTCCAGCACTAACCACTGGTGACAATGGAGATTTGGCAATTGGCTTTCCATTGGCAATGACCGGAGTAGATTCAGAAGATGAAACGGTCAAGTTTTGAATATCAATGACCGATTCATCCAATTCTAATAAGTTTGCAAGCGATGCATAGAAGAACTTCTCTGGATCAGTATTACTGAGTTCTCTTCTCCTGGCAGCTTTGGAATCAGCCTTGCTATGGGTGAATATATCAGCATCAGTAGTTTGAATTGGTGCAGAACTGGCATTTTTAACCGTATAGTTGGGTGATTGGCCAGAAGGAGTATTCTTATTACTTTGACCTTGAGTGACTTGAGGAGTGGCGATGCTATTAGGAGTCTTGATCGCATTGGATAAAGAACCAGGTGTTGGTGCAGTTCCTGCTGGTGTTGGAATGCTACCAACATTAATAGGTCCTTTATTTGATCCCTTGCGTCTATTTGCTGGAACAGGGGCCTTTTTAGCCTGAGGTGCCTGAGGTGCCTGGGGAGTAGGTTTAGCATGTTTCTGAACCGCAGCAGCAGCAGCAGCCGCAGCTGTCGATGGGTTTCCACCTGGTATTTGATTGGCGTTGACCATAAGTGGAGAAACGTTATTATTTGGAAACATTGGGCTACTGTTAACGTTGGGTCCCTTTTGTTGAAAATTATTCGGTTGACCCTGGTTTGCAGCGACATTAGGCCAGGCGTTGGCTGGGCCAAGATTGACTTGCCCTTGCTGTTGGTTTGGCGCCGACATGGCCTGTTGCGGTGGCACAAGGTTGCCTCCTGGTACGGAACCTGGCAAATTGAGAAACTGTTGCGTTCCTTTAATTTGTTGACCCTGGGACGTTTGTCCTGGACCCGGAACTTGATTTCCTTGGCCCTGGCCCTGTTGGCTCTGTAATTGTAGTCTTCTTATATTAAACTGCTCCTTCACATAATCAAAATACTTTTGATATTGAGAGCTTAACTTCTCCAATAAGTCAGGGCCTGCCAAATACACCCCGCGTTGAAGGTTGTCCATAATGTTCTTGGTCATATACTTCATTTGAATCAATCTCTTCGTTCCTTCGACAATTTTTGTCAAAATGAAGAAATAACTAATTATATTATCAACATTGGAATACTGTTGAACAATCTTAACCATTGTTTCACGTACGGAATTCTTCTCTTGAGATGACAACAAATTGGTTACGTCCTTCAACAGAACATTATTCCTAGAAACTTCATCAAGCAACTGTCTTAATTTCATTTTCATCTCATCAGTCAATGGAGGCAACATAGCAGCAATCGAATTTCTAGCATTCAATCTATTTCCGGGTGGTTGGCCAGCATTATTATTGGCATTATTGATCGCCGTACCTGGCACTTGTGCCTGGATTGATTGTGTCGGTCCAACGTTTGGCTGCGCGTTAGATTGGACTGGATTAGCAAAGTTAGCATTATTGTTCATACCTTTGGCATTGTTCATTTGCATTTGATTCATAGGCCCTCCCCTCTGAGCCATCAAGGGCGAAGATAATGTATTCATTTGAACCTGGGACTTCACTACGGGATTTTGATTCATCGGCAAGTTACCCATCATTGGCAGCTGCTGTACTGGTACTTGTGGTTGGGGCTGTTGAGATGGTTGGTTTTGTTGAAGTTGCTTGGACTGCTGAGTACCTTGGCCTGGATTGGGTTGATGCTGTTGAAGTCTCTTCTGGTTTAATGCTTGGTTGTTAAGAACAGGACTACCGCTGTTATTATTGTTATTGTTTGTAGCAAGACCATTTTGTTCCTTCCACAATTGAGTCTTTTGATGAATGATATACTTTCTAATGAAACTCTCTTTTTGGCTTTGATCCAAGTTGGCCTGTATCGATCTATTTCCTTGCACCCTATACAACAAAGCCATGGCATCTGAGCTATACTTCATAATATCCTGCTGAGTGATCTGAAAGTTGGGTGGTTTTGGTTGATTGTCCGCATTGTGACCTCCCACTTGCTGAGCAGGCCGGCCCGGCTGTGACTGGATCTGTTGCTGGGGCATTTGTTGTTGCTGTTGCGGCTGTTGCGGAATAGGCTGGGACTGTTGCATCAATGGTTGAGAATTCAGGCCGGCCATACTATTTCTCTGCTGCATTTGTCTCTGCAAAAACTGTTGCTTCTGTTGAGGAGTAAGATTGTTAATGTTAAAACCCATGTTGTTCATAACAGGAGTATTGTTCTGGGAGTTGTTGACGGGATTATTCATGTTCATGTGATGCTGTTGCTGAGGAGGTTGTTGCTGAGGAGGTTGTGGTTGTTGAGGCGGTTGTGGTTGGGACTGAGGTGGTGGTTGCCCACTTCCAGGTACCTGGTTTTGCTGTCCTACACGTTGCTGAGCTTGCAAATGATTGAGTTTTTGTTGCTGCTGCTGGCGTATAGCTAATTGAAGATGTGTGTTGTGGATATCTTTAATTAATGGCATGGCAGATGCGGGAATGATCTTCTTTTGGTAACATTCAAAAACCTGGGTCCAGGTGTTGACACCAGCAGGAATGTTAGGGATTTTCGATAATAAGGCTGGAGGAATAGGTGAGTTCCGGATCAGGTTACTAATTTGTTGGATCTGTTGATGTGTGGATTGTAAATTGTTCTGACCATTCTCGGGCAATCCTTGGTTTTGCAGTTGTGGAGGTATTGGCTGTTGCTGCTGAGGAACTTGCTGTGCTTGGTTTTGATTAGGAAGGTTGTTTTTCCTCATTTGTGCTTGGATCTGGGCAGCGGATTGTTGTCTTGCCTGAGCCTGTTGTTGAAGGAAATTCATGTTCTGGGGTTTCATTTTATTTTGCTGATTCTGAGGGGCACCAGGTCCATTTGGAACCCCAGAAACAGAACCTCCACGAGTAGCTGTGATATTCTGCTGCTGCGCTTGTTGTGGCTGTGGGATTTGTTGTTGTTGTTGTTGCTGCTGCTGTTGTTGCTGTTGTTGCTGTTGTTGCTGCTGCTGTTGTTGTGGTTGTTGTTGTTGCTGTTGCAGAGGGATCGGACCACCAGTTCGGTTATTCATGTTGGTCCGGAGCTGTTGGATCTTCTGTTTGATAAGCCTCAAGTATTCATCTCTGCTTTGCGACTTCATAAACGTATACTTTTCGAATTCTTGAGCAATAGTAGCTCCTCTCTGAGCATCGTAGTTGGCACCTTGCATGTCACGTAGAGTGTTGGAAAGAATTTGAACCACTCTTTGACGGTCGGACACCGCATACATGGAATGCCACGAGTTCATTCCTTGAGGTTGATGCATTCCATTCATTATTAATGGTTATAAAAGTTGAGTTTGGCTGGCGGGATAATCGGATTTGAACAATTCTTGTCAGAATTTGATTTTGCAAACTACTTCTTGAGCGAAGGATCGATACTATTGATATCTAAGCTTTGGAATCAACTAGAATATCAAACTTTGCAAATTTTTGTTATTGAGTAGTTGCTGTGGAATTTTCGTTCTATGAGCAATCGATTAACAGCAAAACGAGTTATCAACCGACAAAGAATCAATTCTTATAACTTGGAAGCAATGGAACAGTACAATTCTATCAAATCAATAAAAAAATTTATTGACGTTTCTCGTCTGTTCGAGGATCCAGAAAAATATTTCGGAGTGTAACAATAATATATTATTGGACCAAGACTCTGTGATACTAGAGAATCTAGCTGAGATTCTTGCAACTTGATAGCTGAAAATCCCGATGAATCAATTCAATATCAAAATAAAAAAAGATGATAGAGTCCACAGTTCAGGTGTCGTCAGATTCAAAAGTTGAGTTTCACCCTCAGATTGTGGAAAGGATAAAAATTCACTAATTGAGTGATAAACGACAAATTGTCAGCAGATACTAATTTGGTAAAAGGTGTATTTGAAAAGATACCAATGAACCAGACTAGTGCTATGCCAATGTATAGAAAGGATACAAGCGATCAACAGTGCTGGAACAAACCTACTGTAGTTGTAAGTCTAATTCGAAATTGACTACGTAAATGACCGACAGAAAACTCAGGATCATTTTAAACAGGGAAAAACTAAAAATACACAAAAAAATTGATTAGCAACGGTGGGGATAATTTATTGTAATTATGAAAACATTAATCTAAATGCTCAAGAAGCTAAGGGGACGTCATATATAAAAGCTACAGATACTGACACCATCTCACCGGTCTTGGGGCTATCCCAGCATCCTGATGGATGGTGCAAGGTCCCCGTAAACCAGATATTACTGGGAAGACCTGTCACGTGACACGGGTAGAACGGCGTCGGGCCTTAGTTGCAGACGCAAGATTTGGAATGAAGATCCATAACCTGACAAGCTTTCTGTTTATCCTGCAGCTTCTGGTATTAGCTTTGGATGGGCATTTCGAATTACTTAAACTAGTCGGATTATGCTGTCCCTGCTTCTGTCTCCCCCTTGGAGCGATGTGTGGCAAGATAAGTAGGCTTATGGGCCGCGCATTTCTTTTTTTCAACCACAATGTCTTGACAACTTTGGCTTTAAAGCGTGTAGTGTGATTACATGTTTGAGTTACGATCAGTTGTCAATCGAGGAAAAACACTAGATAGCTATGCAATTTAGTCATCAAACACTTATATCTTTGAATATCATAGCCACGTGATGTACATCACAATTTCCGCCAGGGGAAAGTGAGGGGTTCGGAGCTCGGATAGGTAATGCTGCATCAGCCGTTCGGATCAAGGTTCGAGCTCCGTAACGCCGTGCGTTAATTGTGAGCATTAAGCGCGAAAAAATTTAATGGTTGCAAAGTCTAAAAATACGACAGTGTCGGTCGGGTGCAAAATGAATAATCATAAGGAGTAATATACAAATTTACAAGTATGTATTTTTTTTTCTATCTATACAGTAGTGAAGGATCTCTTAACCGCATGCTTGTCCTCGTATTCGTTTTGTTCAGCCTCATCAATAAATTCTGTTTGATGAGTCAATTTCCATTGCTGCTTTACAAATCTTAAACCTTGAGTGTTCAAACCCAATTGATTAGCAGTCAGACTTAACGATTTTCTTAGTTGCTCCTTGACGTTAATGATTTGATTCTTAATTGCAGGATCCTTTTGACTTATCAATTCACGGGCATTGGATTTGACAACAAAGTACAATATCTTGCAAATTAACGACATATTAACCACGTTCGAGGTGACATTATCACTATTGGTCCAAATTTGAATGAATTTGAGTAACTTTAAGGAGTATGAGAATGGCAATACCAACAAAGCGTCATCTAATTGAGCAGCTCTGATCTTAGTAATCACACTTAAGACATGTTCTTGACCAGAAATATTAAACGCCATAAGTATTGGGTGAGGAGAAGGTTTAACTGGCTGCACTGTGGTTTTCTTTTCTTGGAAACTTTTAAGATGAAGGGAGTAGTCTTCGTGAGCTTCGACGTCTTCAATACCAATATCAATTGCTTCCATTAGTTTTTCACCAGCTTTCAATGATTCAAGCGTTTGTTTAGTTACTTTAGAAGCTTCATCATTATCTTGATCTTCATCATCGTTAGCCTTTTCAATTCTTGGATCATCTTCTAAAGATTCAAGTAAAGTATCTTCGTATAGTTGATCCATTTCCTTTTCTCTTTCTTCTTCAAGGAATACCTGATCATCACTAGCCACCCAAATTCTGATAGAATGATCGTGTGAGGTGGAGATCATAAATTGACCATCTGAGCTTACAGCTATACACCATACCTCTCCTTGGTGGGCAGGTAATTTTTGTACACATTCAAATTTATCACCATCCCAATATTTAATTAATCCATCTTTACCAGAACTGAAGAAATTATGACTTTGAGGAATAAATCTAACATTCATAATCGAATCCTGATGACCAAAAATTGATTTGTGACAGTCACCAAAGTCCAAACCCCAGATTTTAATATTCTTATCTGCCGAGGATGTGATAATCAACTTACTATCATCAGAAATATCAATTGATAAGACTGGTAATCTGTGTCCATATAATGTAAGATATAATTTTAATGAATCAAGGAAAACAACTTGAACGTTATTGTTAAGCAACGAGATGGCCAAGTATTTCGAATCAGGCGAAATTCGAACACATAAAACATCCTCATCCAATTGCAATGTTTGGTTGTGAATTAATTTTAACTTTGAAATTTGAGTGTTACTTCCAGGAATTAATTCTTGTTCAACTTCAAAATTCCAAAACTTAACAGACTTATCATTTCCTCCGGTAACTAAAGTCTTTCCATCAGGAGTTAAATCCAACGACCAGATCGCTGACCCATTATCATCTTTGGATGTGCTTAATGAAGCACCTGAATCGTGAGCCTTTTCAATTCTATCTACTAATGATGAAGTTGCTAAATCGTAAAGTTCTAAATCACCATTTTTGAAACCTACTACAACCAATGTTCCTCCCGGTAAAAATTTACAACATAATGCATAACCACCTTCTAATTTAAATGTTCTAATGACATTGGTAGTTTTAATGTTCCAGATTTTTAATTCACCATTTGATGCAGTTGCCAATAATTTATTATCAGACGAAAGATCCAAGGATCTAATATCTGATCTGTGTCCAAGTAAATCAATCGAGTGCTGAGTGACTGAATATAAGTCGGTCGGACTTGCTTTCTTAATCAGTTCAGGTACTGGAATATTGTGGTATTCGATAGTATTATTAGTTAATGAAATCAACAAATCTAATTTCTTCTTAGATTCGACCCATGTGCACGATTTGATTTTGGCTATGGTTCTTAAAGTTGTCAACGGTGTTATTAACATATTAACTTCCGACTCCTTAATTGATTGCAAAATTTCGTCATCTTCGTATCCCTTTTCTTTCAATCTTTTAGTTCTTTTGGTTATACCCTTTTTAATTTCATCTTCAGATCTGATTCTAAAGAGTTCAATCGTTCTATCAACATTTTGGATATAAAATAATTCGTTTTGGCCCAAAAGTTTAAATTGAATGTCATTACACCTTGATTTACTTTGTTTTTCAAACGATCCTACCTCTTGAATTTTGTTGGTATCTGATTGCTCAAAATTGACTTTCCATAATTTAACTTGGTCTTTATTACCACATGTAACCAACAAATCTTTAGTAGAATTAGTTCCCATACTCCAACAATCATTAGAATGGGCAGCATGTGTTTCAATGCATTGCTGTGATTTCAACTCCCACAACTTTATCAATCCATCTTTGGAAGTACTCAAGATATAATCGTCCAACTCATCATTCATCTCGGCACTTTCATGCTGACTAAAGAATAATAATTGAGTAATTGGTCCTTTATGGCCCTTCAATTTAAAGAGTCCTTCTTCTCCAACCAAGTCCCACATGATTATTGAAGAATCCAGAGACCCAGATACTAATCTCGTACCAGTTCTATCAAACTTAAGAATACTGATAGCTGATTTATGACCTTGAAAATTTATAATGACTGAACTCGAAGTTATATCCCATACTTTAATACTACCATCAGCATGACCAGCTGCCACAAGATTAGTTTGTTCATGGTGACATAAATATGTAATTGGGGAAGGTGCTTGTGAGGTAGATGCATTTGATGCGCCAGGAGTTAATCCATCTCTGATCCTTGATGCAATTTCACCAGTTTTAATATCCCATACTAAAATCTCTTCTATACCCGATGAGATGGCCCTTCCTGCTGACTTGGAATTTTGGGTATCACTAGGAGGTAACCACACAATATTGGACTGAGATGCAATCACTCCGAAGCATTTATCTTGCTCATAACGATCATAAGACTTGACCATTCTCGCTGAATTATAGTTTGACTGGAGTGATAGATGGATTTTTCAGTAGTTTATATTGCAAAAAACAAAAATTTCCGATGGGGTCGTGTGATCGATTACACGTGACCACACGCATAAAGGTTACTACTACACTAGTTGATCCGGTATATAATATATAGATTGATTATACTTAAGTCCATATTAACACGGTGCCAACTGCCATAAAGGCCGAAGATAACACCAATAAGATAGAAGTTCTGACTTCTGGAGCAGAACCCTTCTTTGGTTTTCCAGTAGATGTGGACGAAGATTTCGAGGTTGAGGTTGATGACGATTTAGAGGATGAAGAAGATACCAATGTAGAGGCTGGGGCTTCCTTGACACCACCCCTCCAACAGTATTGATCGAAACATTTCTTACATTCGTCAGATTGGGTTTCACCTAATCTTTCCTGTGATCTCCTGATAATAGCACATCCCACACATGTAGCCCAGTTAGAGTCATCAGTAAGATTGGCTCTTGTGGCTGCTTCGAAGCCACTTTGGAC
This sequence comes from Suhomyces vadensis, assembly GCA_030575035.1. Taxonomy (NCBI): domain Eukaryota; kingdom Fungi; phylum Ascomycota; class Pichiomycetes; order Serinales; family Debaryomycetaceae; genus Suhomyces; species Suhomyces vadensis. The sequence goes on along the minus strand of JAJMGK010000002.1, from coordinate 24,419 downwards.
TAACCCAAACTTTTCATCTTCATCATAGGACATTTTGAAAGTTGATGTGTTCGAATTGTAGGAATTTTTAGTGTTAGCTATATGAACAATCAAAGGTATGTCAGTTTCATTTACATTATCATTGTCATGAAATTTCACCAAATCAGATAAATTCTTAGAATCACATCCAAAGAAAACCGGTCTCTCATGTAATTTGTCCTTGATAAATTCGTCTACAGTTGGGACATATGGGAAAGGTGTACCTTTACCTTGGTCAACAAATTGTCTCTGGTATGTTTTCAGGATGGATGTTCCGTTAGGCCAGTTATCGGAAGTATCAGCAGAGTTGTCGAAACCAAAAATGATATCAAGCTTTCTCGAAGTTTGAATTAATGGGTAGAATGGAACGTTTTGTTGATCTTCACCACCATCCACTAAATATAAAGTGTTATTGCTCACAATACTCTCAACTTGGGCATGATCAACGTTTTTGAAAGGATTTGGATTATACGATGCAATATCAACTTCTTCAACACTCAATTTTCTAAGAATAGAATTAAGCAATGCCTTCAATGCTGAATTCAAGTCAGTGTTTTCTAATCTTAAAATAACTTGATTAAATAACGAGGAGGATGTACCCATAATGAAACCAGCATTGTCAAAATTAGAAGTACAAGCTTTTGTATTATTTGAGTTGCCACCGGATAAGTAGGTACCTATATATTTGACATCACTGAATGATTGTAAGGAAGGATCCCAAGAACCCAATTCGTAAGGGGAGACCTCAAAAACAGTAGAGTTTTCATTAATAACTTCAATGCCTGGGGTTCTTCCATTGGCCACTACTATTGGATATGGCATCTCATGATCCTTGAACGCAGATAAATCTCTAATGCTTGACCATGTACGGTTTTCCCCTCCGTTAGAGTCGTTGAAGAACTGATATGACAAAGCTCTGCCCCACAAGTCGGTCACGGAAAGTTCAAACCCAGCATCGGATTTTGCCAGCAAAGCCGACGAAATTCCATTATAGTATTTCATGGTTTTAACCAAATTAAGCCCATTAGGATTGAAAATGGAATCCTCTAAGTTCCAGATGTTTGAATCATTCTTTAAAATATCGGCCACAGAGGGCCAATTGTTCAAGACAACAGTACCAACTAACCAATTACCACCCGACAACCCGGCCAAATATGTGGAAGATTGGAGTAAGCCTCCCAACCCATCTGATTTGGATTTGTCAAATCTATCGTCAAGAGCCAACATTTGTCCAGCACCGGTTAACATAGCACGATATCCACCCCCACTAAATGCCAAACCAATTGAAATATTGTGGGATTTTGAATAATTTTCAATGAACTCTTTAGCATTAAAATCGGATAAGTTGGCTCTATTGCTCAAGAAATCTATTAAGTTGTCATTGGTTTGTTCGTGTCTAGCCATGATATAATCCGATTCCAGTCGGGAAATATTTATTCCTTCTCTAACTATGGGGCTAGACGGACATGTTACATCGAATGGTTCATATCCATTTTTCTCGTCGTCAAATACGGAATTTGAGCTTGAAGATGAGCTTGAGCTAGGACTAGAACTGGTACTTGAACTAGAACTGGTACTTGAACTAGAGCTCGAACTGGAACTGGAACTGGAACTCGTAGCACTTGCACTACTAGAACTGCTTGAGCTGCTGTCTTCCCACGGCCATGTAAAGCCTACTACTGGTTGAAGGTAGATGGCTAATAATAAGAGCCAGTTTGGATTCATAAGGTTGGGTATATGCAAATGAAAAAAAAAACAAGCCGATGATTTTACAGGCTTTAGTTAAGTATTAATAAGATTTCATATCAATTTTAAACTTTTGGATTTAGGTCACCAGCAATTTAGGAAAGATCATAAAAAAATATATCGAAGACAATTTATATTATTAATTTTAGACGTAGGAAGTGCCACTGCCAAGTGTGAACTCTTGCCTAAAACAGATAGAAGGAAAGTCGCATTTATGAACTGTCACGATTGACTGGCTACTATTGGTGCGAAGACAACAACAGCTAAGATGAACAGAAGTTGGGCAAGCTAGTCAAATAAGCGCCAAGTACAAGTGCATCGTAGATACGATTATCCTCGATGGACCTTTGTCTGCTATACTATAAGCGTTGGTGTGGTGCCAGCCATTTTAAATAATAGACCATCATTAATCTTACATTTGTTAGCCTTCTATTGTTTTAGGTTGCTTGCGGAGATCTCAGATTATTGCTACACTAGGCAGTCTGGCGCGCGAAACTAAGAACATGCACGGCTTTAGGAAATTAAAGTACCTTAAAGAATGTGAGCAAGCTTTCCTTGAGAAACCAGGCAATCTGTACCGAAAAGCAATACAGTTAGGAGCATTCTTAGGATTTTCTTAAATCCTGGGCCTCGGGCCTGTATATTATTCGGCAAATAAGTAGCAACTGTTCGGCAATTAGTTTTTTTTTTTGGAAGGTGGGGTTGTATATGGAGCAGTCTGGGCCTAGAGATGAGCCCCAACGCAATTTAGTCTATATTCTATATCTAAGTATAACCAAGACTATCTATTTATTCTCTTTTTGTTCCCTTTATAACAATTGGGATCATACCCCCGGTACAAATGGTAAAATGTCTATGACCTAATCCCAATATAAAGGCTCTGATAACTCCCGCATGCGACGTAGTAGAAATTAATTTACTACCTTGGGCCCTTGATTTGTCTACCTTACCGTCCTGGACATCTTGTTCGAATAAGTAATCGAGAAATTTCATAACTCTGAAACTTTGCTCGTGCAACTTTTCTCTGTAATCATCTTGATAGAGTTCGTCTTGTTCCAGAATTCCCTCCAAGTCGAAATGAGGAAATCTCTGTTTTATCACATCAAGAGGGGATCTTTTGTCACAAAGATTATATCCTAGTCTTTCTCGAAGGGTTTCTAAAACCTTGATTTTTTGATCGGTGGGCTTAATACCATCCCATGTATAGACTAACGTTTGACTTGATCTTTGCATCGGTGACACATAAAATCTGTCCGGCATTGGACATCCCAGCTCGATTTCTGTTTTCCATGCTTGGTTGTTTTCCTTGGCTTGATTCACTCCCAATTCGGTCAATTCGGGATCAGGTCCAAACACAATTTCTCCATCGGTGGTTAACGCATGCCATTTCGCATTCCATGCCTCAACCCCATACTTAGTAACACAAACATTATGGTACCCTTGACCATGACGGGCAAAAAATACCAATTTGTATGACTCATTTGGTCCTGCAGTCTTATTCAATTCTTCAATTTCACCAACAGTTTCTTGCCATGACTTGATTCTACCAAAATTTTCCAATCTATGGTTAAAGGTCCGATCGTTGGTTGAATCATCCGATTGTTTGAAAAAACCTTGAACTACTTCATACTTCCACGGGATCAAATACTTGCCATCTTCATCTTTGGCATCTACAACTTCATTGTATTTTTGTTTGTAAATTTGCTCTTCTTGTAAGTCTCCATGAGCATCATCGTAGTCGTCTACCGTTGGAATTAAGAGGGACATTATCTCTGAAGAACCTGTTGTAATATGCGCAATGCTATTTGTTCTGGCTTTATACCACTACGAAAAACGTGCGGGTCGACCTACCCCGTTACATTTTTTTTAACGTCTATTCTACGAATCAAATCAAAATGGTACAATAGTAAATTGGTGGAAAATTTAAATAGAAATTACTAAAAATTCAAACATAACACGTCAACAACATAATTTAATAAAAATAATAGAAGTATTCTGAAGGAAAAATCCCTTTTCTCCCGTGAAACTTCAGAATTGAGTAAAGTAGTATACATGACATTAGGTTCAATAATAATGATTGGGAAAAAAATGATCTGGGATATGATTGAAACGTGAGGGTCACTAAGTTTTTCTCGAAGGTCCTGACTTAAAGTCTGGCTTGAAGTCTGGCTTTTTAGCAGCACCCTTCTTGATTTGGAACTTAGTAACGAGAGGAATATGATCAGATGGAAAGTGAGCACTTGGAATACCAATGCAGTGACTAGCATAATCTTCGTCAACTTTTCCTAACAAACCTTTAACTTGAAATGTAGAAGTCGAATACCATATGTAATCAATGACATCAGTGAATCCAGGGCAAAAGTTGGTAAATGGTAATTCGCCAACATGATCGTAAACCGATCTTAATTTGAATGGTTGACGGAATCCTTCATCGGTAAATTTACCATAATCTCTGCCATCCAAGTCTTCATGCTTGGACAGAGATCCAGTAGAAAACAATTGATGGACTGCACTGTCGATTTGTGAATTAAAATCACCACAAACAATAAGTGATGAGTTCTTAATCTCTTCAATAGAATTGGTATGATGATACCTTTTCAAAATCCCTTGTAATTCTTCCAATAAGATACCCACCTGCAACGCTTTGACATCATTATAAGCAGGGTCCCAATGTAAATGGGTGTTTGCAATAGCGATTTTTTCGCCTGTTTCAATATGTTGTAAAAATGTGATTAATGCAATATTATCTTTGTTCATAAATCTGTTGAACAAATCCTTTGTCTTTTTATATTTTTCTGATCCCATACAGACACTGTTATATTCAAAGTTTTGTTTCTGGAGTAAATTGAATTTGCTCGTACGATAGAAGGTCGCACATCCATCCACCTTTTTGGAGTCTACTTCACTCATAGTCTTGGAACGAGTTTTGCTAAAGAATACACCTTTATATCCTTTATCAGCCAATAACGGGACCCAAAATTCTAAAAAGGTTCTAGTTTCAACTTCTTGCATACATATGATATCAGTATTAAAATTCAAAATTTCTGCTTGTAATGCATCTCTTCTATATTCCCAATTTAATGCCCAAGATGGAGTATATTTATACATTTTTGGAGTGGCATAATGTTGACACAAAGTATTATATGATAACATTGTGAATGATTCGGGAGAATGAGTTTCGTTACTGTAAGCTTCAGGTTCAGTCCTTGGGTCGATTAATTCGCCATCGTCCTCCAACAACAACCAAGGTCTTGGAATTGGTTCTGCCAAGGTTGTACTTGAATCTCTTAAATATGAAATCAAATCTTTTGTACCTTTTTCAGATAATAAATTTGCGATTTTTAAATCAATTGGATTTCCTTCGACACCCAAAAATAATAGTTCAATAAGGTTACCAAATTCATTTGGTAAAGTTTTAATATTATTGTCAAACAAATAAAGGTACCTCAAGTTAAAACACAAACCCAATTCGACAGGAACTTCACTAATCCTATTATAAGACAAGTCCAAGGTTCTTAAGCCTCTTAACTTACTTATGATAGGTGGTACTGCAGTTAATCTATTATTGTTTAAGTATAATGATTCAAGGAAATCATATTGGAACAACTTGGGCGACAAATTCATCAAACCTTGTCCACATAAGTCCAACTGACACCACAATTGTTTACCCTGAGTTTTCTCTCTCATCCTTTGTTCTTCTTGAATATGATCGTCATCCAAATCTTGAGCCAACTTTTTGTTATGCAATAATGCCGAAGTTGAAGTTGGTGTAGTTGCGGTTGCTGCAGCTGCAATTGCCTTTTTGGACTTTTCTTGTTCATCCAATGCTGAGATAATTGACTTAGTTGCGTCGATTAAACTAACAGATTTGATTTCGTTATACGGATTCTTATTCTTTCTTGAGTTAGAGGCATATTGTCTGGCATAATAGTGAGGAATGGTTGCATTTCTTGACAATTGACATAACTGCTGCTGATGTTGCCAATACACTGTATTGGGGTTTTCAACATTGGTGGTGTTCAATTTTTGGGCCGGGCCTTGTTGCACTACTTGCTGGGCTTGGGCTTGTTGAGCTTGCTGCTGAGCTTGAAGTGCTGCTGCCTGCTGGTTGAAGAATTGCTGCTGGTGGGCTTGCTGAAGATGTGGAGGCTGACGAGGAACTTGTGCTTGCAGTGGCTGATATTGCAGTTGCAATTGAGTTTGTTGCAGCTGGGGTTGTTGCTGGTATGGTTGTTGCAATTGCAGAGAGGTTCCCAGGTTTTGTTGCTGTTGATTCTGTTGAAACTGAGGGAAAAACTGTTGTTGAAGCTGGGGAGGTTGGTGTTGTGCCCTTTGATAGTTGTTTTGATACAAACCTTGCTGTTGGTTCAAAGAATCCCCGTATGTATCACTCTGTTGATTGAACTGACCTGCAGCGACAGCAGCTGCTGCAAGAGAATTGGTTGAGGGTTGCAGTTGAGATCCCTGCTGCAACTGTTGTAACAAAATTTGTTGCGCCTGAAGATTCGCTTGTTGAGGCTGACTTGGAACTTGTGCTTGTTGGTATTTACTATTAACATTCATCTTTTATAATTTTTTTGTTGGAGCACCCAGTTTTTAAAAGTACTCTGGTTTCAAAACTATTCTTCATGCAACTTAATAATATTATACAAATTCTATTCCTAATGCTTGTCCAATTGAAACTCGAAATACTGTTTGCCTTCGTGTCAATTTACAAGCCGTTATAGTTCAGTTTTATGTGTTTATTGCAGATGCTTAATTGTTAAATTTTGAACCTTATAGGATTCAATTCTCCAATTCCGTGTAATTTTCTTTGACTTCTATTTGATTGCGTGACCCTGAGTTGTCGTTACCAAGTATGATCCCTCTGTTCGCTAGCCATTACTGGAAGTTTTTTTACAATCAACATTGTTGGTATACGCACGCTTCGGATTCCAGTTGCTTTTGAGCTGGAATATATGGTCAACATGGAATAGATGGGTATAGCAGGTTGGGGTTTTGGTGTTTCCAATAGTATGATGGTAGTGATAGGGAAAGGCAATGTAGAATTGTTTTAAGAATTTTGAATAGTTTTTCTAGAACTAACTTTGAAAGTCCAATGAAAGATTAAGGGATTGAAGAGGATAGCAAAAAACAGCAGTCGGTCTAGATATAAAAAAAAGGGTTCTTGGCTTAGGCTATTGTATAATCAATTCGATGAACTTTCTTACATCATCTATAGAAATTTACTCAAAGTTATGAGTTTGCTGCAAACGAATTTAGACACATTTATTCTTAGCGCACTGGAAAGATTATATACGTCTTAGCTGACAGCTTGGCGGAGAACATGGATCACTAGCCGAAATGATGGGCCAGTATAGACTCTAAATAGTAAAGAATAATCAAATCGTGTCTAATTAAATAAATATTCATAGATATATGCTAATAAATAGTAATTTTAGAATGTTAATTCATCTACAAGCTGAGTTAGATCGGCCCTTTGACGGCGCAATTGTACCAATCTCTTTTCGGAAACTGGCTGCTTCAAAAGCTTCTTGTTTGCAGACAGGCAGAGACCTTTCGTTGCCAAAGAACAAATATCACAGTTACTTGATCTAGGAACACATATAGCCTGACCAAAGCCAACCAACAAGGGATTAATATCGGACCAGTACTCTCGAGGTAACCAGGATTCAAGTTGTAAGCGAGTTTGTTCGGGATTCTTGGCGTTTTTAGTCCACTTCCACATTTCTGCCAACCTGTGAAGATGCACATCTACTCCGATCCCGCTATTTATATTCCATGCATTCTGTAACAATAGATATCCCATTTTTGGCCCCACTCCCGGCAATGTTACGATGTCTTCGATGGTGTTCGGAATATCACCCTCGTACTTGTCACGTAGTATCTCACAAGCAGCCTTAATATAGACTGATTTCCGATTGTGAAACCCCACTTTACATATGTAGCTATCTATTTCTCTTTCAGAGAGATCCAACATGGATTCTAGTGCCAAACCGTCTTCATAGCCTCGCGACTTCATACCTCGGTGAAGTGCTGTCATTGCATCAAAATTCACTTCGTCCTTGGTTTGAGACGACAACATTAGAGATATGAGTAGCTGGAACCTGAATATCCTCGGGTTCTTTTGCTTTACCCCAGGGTTTATTGTTTCGGGCATTCTTTCACACCCCTGCGAATCTACTGGTGCCATAAATTTACTTCGCATGATAACAATCTCATTGTAGATATCTCTCCAGCTATTAGGTTCGGCAGGCAAGGCCAAGCCTGGCTTGGCGAAAGCAAACAAATTTGGTGGTGTTGTTTGTGACCCTTCATATTTGACTGCAATGTCGGCCAGATTATTCGCATCTTCCATCATTGGTTCGGGATCAATTTTCACTTCCTCAGACCCGAACACTGTTTCGTTTTCCATCTCCACCTTGATATGGGGCACAGTCGGGTTGTTTTCTTCAACTTTGACTCGCTTGGTCAGGTCCTGTCCCTGGATCTGTCCTCTCTGCGATCTTGTTACTCGTTTCATCGATTCATATAGTAGATATTGTTGTCAGATCTCCGAAATCCTGAGCCTAAATTTCCCCATTTTTCGGGCAAGGCTGAACCACTCGCGTGCACATGAATGAGCAGCGGAATGTGATTTTCTCTATGACTCAGTGAATCATCGGCAGTCCAATACTTAATTTAAATATAACCACCATCTTGTGGTATTCATTAAGTTCGATACTTCGCTTATTCCAAATTTCAATAAGGCTGAACATAAAATGTCGATCAAGCTAGAGCAGATCCATGGTCTGGATCAGGTTTCCAGCCGAGGTTTATCTATTGGCAAGGGTAAAAGTGATCCTTCTTCAAAGGTAATAAAAACGCCGGGAAGTGCTATAGTACGAGTGGCACAGGCTTGTGATAGATGTAGAGCAAAGAAAACAAAATGTGATGGACAGAATCCATGTTCCAGTTGCGTCTCCATCGGCATTGAATGTCTCGTATCAGATAAGCTTTCTCGCAGGGCTTTTCCCAAAGGTTACACTGAAACTTTGGAAGAGAGAGTACGACAATTGGAGGCTGAAAACAAAAAGCTTTCGTCGTTGCTTGATATCAGAGATGAACAGTTGGAACTTTTCAACTCTAGCAGAAACGAGGATATTCTGGGCGATGGCCTCGAATCACAGAGAATTACATCCTCCAACCTCAATACTCTAAACCAGGAACAAATAGGCATTAATGCAAATCCTCATCTTCACTATGACCACGACCATGGCGAGGGTTGCGGCTGTCTGGATCCCCATGCTATGCATGAAAGACCAGTGTCGATTGCAGGTTCCATATACCAAGATCATACCAAGACAATGTCCATAGCTGAATCGGTGAACTTGAGTGATGATGAAAGTGATAGTTTGCTTAGTGCAGAAGAATATTCTCCCCAGAGACTACCGTTTAATAGATCTAAAAATTACAATTTTAGCAAAGTTAACCCGGCACCTCATGCTTTTGCAGCTGCCACGGCAATTGCTCAAATGCAAAGAAACAAAGGCATGCAGCAGGAAGTAGAAGATGAAAACAGTAAGCAACAGAAATTGACATCTCTAGTCGCTATATCCATACCGAGAAGTACCGAAGAAACTCTATTCATTCCCACGTTGTTGGCCAGGATTTGCCAAGTACATGGCTACAATTCGAAGCCAGCCATATTGACAGCACATGCAATTGCTTCACTCAAGGAAGACGCTACTGAAGGAAGTAATTATCAAAGTTCTGCCGCCAAAAACATTTCTTTAATCATGAATAGGGATGTGGCCAACTTGACTGAGTCGGAAGCAACGATATTTCTTAAGGACTTAATTAAGTTGCCTGAATCCAGAATGGAATTGGACCACTTAATCACGGTTTTCTTTCAAGACTGGGGAAATTCGTTACCTATATTGGATAAGCATGCATTTTTGAACAATTATGTCCGATTGACTAAGATTTTAGAAGAAAGCAAGAGCATATCGCAACTCGAATCTCCTGAAGAGTACGAGCCTATGGAGAAGTTTGGTGCTATGGTAGTTCTAGTTGTTGCGTTGAGTTTGTTATCAAACAAGCATAAATACATGGAATCAGCCGAACGCAGCAGTGCATTCAATGAAAAGTATATTGATAACCTTCAACACTATGACTACCTAATCCATGAATTCATCAAGCCAAATTGTATTATAACCAAACATTGTTCAATTCAATCACTTAAAATATTGTCATTATCACTACAATATTGTCTTGTCACCGGTGACATCGCCACCTGTTATGACTTAAGAGGTAGAGTTATTACGATGGCACAACAATTGCGTTTACATAGATGTCCTGCCGCTGTTTTAGGAGGAATTGGTGGCGACGTTAAATTGCAAAACTTCATGCAGGGAGAACGGAGAATCTTATTCTGGTGTGTTTATTGTTTAGATGTTTATTCATCATTAAACCTAGGCATTCCAAGATTATTGAAAGACTTTGAAATTGAATGTGCTCTTCCATTTTCAGGTAAAAATGATGATGATGTAGAAGAAAATGAAAACATTTTAATTATAAATAACAAAAAGCTTTCAATTATTGGGAAGGTTAGCAAATATGCCTTGAGCATGATGCTATATTGTAAAGTTTTGGGTAACAACTTGGATTCGATTTTCTCAAGATTTGAGAATGCAGATGCTCAAAATAAAGCAATCAACCGTGACAGAATGTTAGAACGCTGGAGAAGAGAATTGCCCAATGAGTTAAAGTTTGAGGTTGATGTCAATGGATTTTCGTTGAAAGACAGTGAAAACAGTTCGGCGGGAGGAGTGGATGGAAATTTATGGACAACTTATACCAAACAGCAGCTTACATTGATATTTCTTTACTACCATGCAAAGATATTAATTTATTTGCCAATAATGTCAAAGTATGGAAACCATCACAATGTTGGCCTATCTCAAAAGGAACAACTTTTCAAAGAGCAAGGTGTTGATTTGAACAGTATTGTTCCTAGCGTTAACATGATCCAGCAATCACTGCTTCAAATACTTGAGGTACTCAAGAGCCTCTCAAAGTCAGGTTCATCTTATTTATTACCCATTCCAATCAACATTGAGAGAGAACAGGCAAGGTTTACATTATTAGTGGCCAAGGGGAGTTTGGATTATATGAAAGGTGGCCCATTGTTTCAATCTTCAAAACAATTATTGTTGGATAGTATCGCATCACTAAGTCTTGAAAGCAGCTTCAATATTCCTGGAAGTTTAACTAAAAACTCAGTCAAATTATTGGAATATTCAATACTTAGTATATTGGGGATTAATATTTCGAAGAATTTATTGGGCTCCAATAGTATAAAAAAGAAAACTTCGCCTCCTTCTTCGATGCAACCAATAACCAAGACAGCAGTGACGCGTACTCCTATTTTGGATGGTTCTAACAAATATAAAAGCAACACTCCATCAAAACTAATGGTCGAGGTTAACGAATCGGCTCATTCGATGCCAGATACATCCCGATTCTTCAACTCCGAGGATGACGGATTGGAAAGCATCCTTAACTTTGACCCATTCAATGTAAACATTAATCGACAAATGCTTATGAACGAGTTTGCTGCAGATGGTTCGTTGGGTTTGGTACCTTTTTTGGAACTAACAAATGACGATGATCTTCTGTACAATCAAATGCTGGCGATTACCCCACAAATAAACCATAATGATCCATCTCAAAAAACGGATTTTTTTGAATGGATGACTTAGTCCATGTTTAGCGTTTTATAATAAAATGTAATGTAAATACCCTTATGTTAGTCTTGAAGTTTTTCAGATCGAACTTCATTACTTTGTTCAGTACAATAATAGTGCCCGGAGTTATTGACCGCGAATCTTTAGTAATATAAAGGCTGATCCGCAATTGTGGGGAGGAAATGAAAAAACTACAATAAAGTTCTGGTACAGTTATCAGCACAAACGGCAAACATGAGTACATTTTCAAAAGTTAGCTTCAAGTCACTAAATTACAATTCGTTCCGTCCACACTATCCGCCAAGTTTCTACAAAATCTTGACTAAATATACTGAGCAAGGAGGAGTGAAGTTTCCTGTAGAAGCATCGGTTGATCTCGGGTGTGGTACGGGAGTTGCTACGTATCCGTTGTTGAACATCTCCAAGAAAGTCATTGGAATTGATCTTTCGCAAGGAATGGTTGAGACAGCCAATTCATTAAAATCCAGTAGATTGAAGGAATTGGAGATCGACGACACATCAAGAATCGTATTTAAGGCTGGTGCTGTAGAAGACTTGATTTACCAAGAACCCAAAGAAATCGAAGACGGTTCGATTGATCTTATTACTGCAGCCCAGTGTATTCATTGGTTCCAAGACTATGCTACATTTTTTAAGTCTAGTGCAAAATTATTGAAAAAAGGTGGAGTCTTGGCGTACTTTTACTACGTAGATCCAATCATTGTGAACTATGATGGCCCATCTAAGCTCGATAAGATACCAGCTCTAGAAAAAGCCAAACAGATTTACTTCAAGTATGTGTATAACGATCCAAACATTATTGGTCCCCACTGGGAGCAGCCAGGCAGAGGTATCATCAAGGATTATTGCGTAGAGACCAACAAGTATATCCCCAGCGAGCTTTACCATGATATCACAATTAATACATTTGAACCGAATTTTGATACAGGCAAGATTACTGCTTCGGAAATTGATCTCGATTTGAAAAAAGAGAACCTTCCTATCGAAGGGTTTGTTCAATATCTTAGAACCTACAGTGGTTACCACAACTACAGGGAAGCGACTGGGGACAAGGAAGATGTTTTCGAGAAATTCGTGGCGGAATTGGAAAATGAGCTCGGGTGGGATCGTAACCAAACACGGATTGATCTCGTCTGGAATACCGGTTACACTTTTATTAGAAAATTATAGCCCTACTCTTCTAATGCACAATCATAGGCCCTTTCTCGTTGGGCCAGCCCAACAGACATCCACCGATAATGCGGAAAAATGTTGACATGGTCTCTCTATGCAAACCCCCGCTGCCACGTGATAGTTTCATGTGAATGTCAACGGTGGCTTGTGGAGATGTGAACAAGTGGAAGTGAATGAAATTCGAATTGTCGATTATTCGGATCAGTGCAAATGATATTGAAGTTACCATTAGTGATATTTAAGTTGTTAATAACATCTTTTGTGGTGTGGATATTGTTATCCACGGCAGTTCCGCAGATATCGCTTAAGTTTACCGAGCCGCAAATACAGACCAACCAGTTTACTAAGCTGGTCTACCCATATAACTCTCTAACTTCACCGTCACCACTTCCTATTCAAAATTCGTCCGTCTACTACTTGGTAGGACATCCAGACGATGAGGTGATGTTCTTTTCACCTTCATTGATTGAATTAACCAAGTCCAAACATAACAACGACGTGCACATAATATGTTTCTCGAACGGTGATTCGGTGGATGCATCTTTCGGGTCGATTAGATCGAAAGAGTTGGTCAGTTCTGCCAGAATATTGGGAGTCAACGAAGACCATGTTACTGTGTTGGAATCATACAAGGATGGGAACGAAACGTGGGATTCGAACCTCATCAAGGAAACCTTGAATGATCTCATACTCCAGGAGAACGGACCGGTTGTTATAGTCACGTTTGATGAAAATGGGGTGTCTAACCATCCTAACCACATTTCATTGTACTATGGAGCTATAAACTACTTGAAAAGTAAAACTAAGTTAAACACCAGTGTTTCTGTCAAGTCTCCAGCCAATAAAAACGTCAAGTTGTTTGTGTTAAAGAGCTTGAATTTCTGGGAAAAGTACAGTTTTACATTACTTAGCAACATTGAATTGTTTGTAGATCATTTATCAAAATTGATCATAAGTAACATTTTAAAGATCGACATCAATATTAGTTTTTTCAATCAAAAAGTCAACTCGTCTTCAATAAAGTTCTATTCTGACTTGAATATGTTAAGTGTCAGTTATGCGGCCATGTCGTACGGACACTTTAGTCAAATGGTGTGGTTCAGATATGGTTGGTTGATATTGAGTAGATACTTGACGTTCAACCATTTGATAGAAATCGAGTAAAAAATGTTTATAGATAACTCAAATATATTCATAATTAGCTGTTTTTAAAGCCAAATTGTTTTTGACACCAATTGGAACCATGCTCAAAGTATTCCTTTTTCGATATGCTTATATCATCAATAATTTCTTCATTGGTTAAATTTATTCCTCCCATCCAACTCAACTCATCTTGTTTACATGACTGAGGATTCTGGCGTATTCTTACGAACCAATCAGATGGTAGCTCTTTGGTGAGTTCCAGTAGCAATCTGGACTCGAAATTCGGCAAATTGGTAGACCCTCCAACCAAACTAACATTAGCCAGTAATAAAGGTCTAGACGTTTCGGGACATGCCATGATTGATTCTACAACCAAGTCCGTGATGTTTTTCATGGGTGAGTTTTGGACAATGGTGCTGGTGGCGGTGGTGGAGTTGTTGTCAAATATTATTTCAGGATGGTAGTATGATTCTGGGATGGAAAACCGTTCGTCCAAAAGCTTTAATGTTTGAGTATCGGATGAAATCACACTTGACGGCGTCTTTAAATAACCTGTCATGGTGGTTTTAAAATCAGGCAAGATAAACTCACACATCAAGTTTTCTTTCTTCTTCAAACTTTGATTAAAGTCCTGTGCCACGAAGCACGTTTGTTCCTTGATCGTATTGATTAAGATGGGTTCTTCGGAAACATCGTAATGTCGAAACGAAATAAGTTCCCTGAGTAGTCCATTCAATAGTTTCCCTCCCACCGGGAGTTTTCTTACTCCTGGCCAGTATATGTTTTGGTATATCATGGGAATTATCCAAGTGGCATTGAACCCACTGTCAATCACCAACATGAAATCATTCTTTATCTCGGCACTGTTATCTTGAAACTCTAGCCATGGAATAAGTGAAGCTGGTGTGCACCGATAATATTCGTTGAAACCATATTCTTCAAATACAATCTGGTCGGTATTTATCGATAATTGGGGGAGCTGGAATGGCGACTCGGTCAACGTGAGATGGGTTTCCGAAGGGTCCATGGCTTTATTAGGGGTAAGTTGGTCTATAGTGTAATCCCAGATGGATTTCTCTGTTTCCCATGATGTCAAATGTCCTTGCTCGTACGGTCTTTTGAAAATGATTCCTGAATAGTTGTTGGTTTGTGAGAGATAATCGTTCCCAACATAGACAATTCCATCTCTTGTTTTGGTTAGAGCGTTCTGGACCTTGAGCACTTCTCCACCATTGAATCCTGCTTTGATGTTAAACGATCCGTTATCGATTACTAGGTACTTTTCAGACATGGTGTGATTACCTTCCTAGCGATGAGATTCAGTCCATTATGGAGTGCTAGGATGTTCCGGCACGTGCCAGTAACGTGATACGCCGTTTGGCTTGCACCATAACCTGTGGTTGCAGTCGTACGACCATGAAGAGATTTGCAGTTTCAAACAGTGTCCTGGTTATTTTCAATTATCCAGATGACGAGCAGGAGCCGATGTGCTGCTCGATGGGAGGTTGGGTGGAGACACCAGAGCAACTTCGGAGTTCTCCGACGTGTGGTGGTTCGTCAGACGGGAACCGCACCCGGAACTGGGGTCACGTGCTCTCACCGTTGACCGGTGCCCCATTTACGAGCGTGATGCCAAAGCCCGGGCGGTTACAAACTGTGGTGTAGCGAGATCGACTTCAAAGGAGATGGAACCATAAATTACAAGCAAAGCCATCAATTTCTAGCACTTCCAGTCAGTGAATTTTTAGGCTATTAGAGACATACGAACCGTCTGACACACATCTCCACACGTGTTTACTTGTGGACAATATCTATTGTCGACAACCATATTAAATCATCTAGTCATCGCGACTCTCATCGGATAGTCTTCACACAGTACTCGTATACTATGGCTCTACTTTCTCGTGTATTGAACCATGGCTCGGACAAAGAGAGACCATCGTTGTCAAGAACGCACAGTGCATTTTCCAATGTCTTGAGTCCCAGCGTTAGTGCCGGATCCAACCAGTCCAGCCATGCATCACCCAGCTTTGGCTTGGAGATCAACTTGGAATCTCCTCCGGTTATCTTGTATGGACAGCCAAACGAATCTACCGGATCCATAATATCAGGAATATTGACGTTGGATATCAAGTCTGCATCGTTGACGTTATCTCCCAAGGTATCTCGAAGCTCGGCTGCTGACCATACCCCAAGCACACCGTCTTCATCAAGCTTGGATGATCTTGAATTGGAATCAGTCACCATTTCTTTAATCCAGACCATGAGTTATAGCAAAACGTTTGCCATTCCTTCCAACTCTTTGAGTAGCTGCAAGGATTGCAATACCAGAACCACGACGTTGGCAAGATGGGACGTCCTTTCTTCTTCAACCACCTTTCCGGTCGGAAGCCACGCTTACCCATTTTCACACCTTCTACCAGGCTCATTGCCTCCTACGTCAAAACTAGGCTCGACACACTCCAACTGCTATATCAAATACGAACTTATTGCGGTGGGAAAGAAGACGGGCTCCAACAAGGAAACCAAAGTCAAAATGCCCATCAACATTGTACGACTGATACTTCGAGGACCAGATAGAAATTCTCTTCGGGTGTTCCCACCTACAGACGTCACAGCCAGTGCTGTTTTGCCCAACGTAGTGTACCCCAAGTCCAGTTTCCCGGTTGAATTGAAGCTTGATAATATTGTGAGTAAAAACAACGAAAGAAGATGGCGGATGAGGAAATTGACATGGAGAATAGAAGAAAACACCAAGGTACGGGCACACTCGTGTGCAAAGCACACTCCAAAGCTAAAGGCCGTGGAAGAATCTCAAAAGAAGAGTGCCTTGCTCAAGGAATTGGTATCTTCAGGAGGTCTGCATCGGTCCAGCAACTTGCACCATAGCACGATCCAATCGTCCATGTCGTACTTGTCCAACCCCAGCAACTTGGCACTGCAAACACAACCTTCCATGCCAGGAACACCGACCAACGAAGACGAGACAGAACCTCTGGCACCAGAGCCATTGGACACCACAACCAATGCACACCGTAGTTTCTTGGAGGACTTTGAACCATCCATCGACTTGGAACCGGCAACGTCGCAGAACACAGCCAGCCAGTTAAACGCCCCTCAAAAACCCAAGGAGGGCCACTTGTACTTGGAGGAAACTAGAACTGTTTGTCATGGCGAAATCAAGTCAGGCTGGAAATCAGACTTCAGTGGCCGGGGAAGAATCGAATTGGTGGCAGATATCAGTGCTGCCAACTTTGCTACCGGGTTCCACACCCATATAAGTAAGAGAAGTAGCGAAGTGCCCAACAACGACGAGAAACATTTGGAAAATCTCCGAAGCTCTGCCAACGTTGCCTGTGATATCGACGATCCAACTTTGGGCATCTACGTTAGCCACAACTTGATAATGGAGATTGTGGTGGCAGAAGAGGTGGTCCAGTCTATGGAAAAGAGCACCAAGTCCAGTAAGAAAGGCGTGGACAATCATTTGACTCCAGTCAACTCCACCAACTCCATCGGATCTTATTCACCTGCGCCAGCTTCACAAGCAGTAGGTGTCCCCACTGGAGCAGCCAGAGTGTTGCGAATGCAATTCAAAGTACACTTGACAGAGAGATCAGGTCTCGGAATTGCCTGGGACGACGAGGTACCTCCCACCTACGAAGACGTCCGGACACTCAGTCCACCAACGTACCAGGAAACATCACGGGCCAACACCCCGCTGTCGACGCCCCAGCAGTCTGCTTCTCGCATCACACCTCCGCCCCAAGCAGCCCACCGAGGCACTCCTGGTGTGTTGTACGGAGTGGGCAACACTCCAGCCAGCTATGGGTTGGCACCCGGCACTTCTAATTCTGCATTTAGTATAGATCAGTTGATTGATTTAGACGATAGAATCCAAGATCTTATAATTTAGTTACCTTTGGTATATTAGCTATATAGATTATGAAATAATGAATTAAAATTACAGATATGGTACATTATTGTACAGAAGCAAGCACGGGCTCAGCTGTTCATCTTGTTTTCCACTACGCTGGCCAAAGCACTGACAGCCTGGCTTTCGGAGTCGGCGGTGGGGTCCACCGAGGTGCCGTCAGAGTACCGACTCACCTCGAGCAACGAGCTGTAGAGGCTGGTCAATTCCAACAAATCAGCCACGGAATCGGACCGGAGATCGTAGATCAACTGTTGGAACGAATGGGACTTTATCACGTTGATGGGAAGCTTGTTGTCGGTCAAGAACTTCATCAAGTGCTTGTGGAACTTCATCGAAGTGTATGGCGTATTGTCAAAGTCGGCGGATAAAAACCGTCTGCTGTCCTGAACATTGAAGGCCTGGTTGGGATCTGGCCCAGTCTTGGTCTTGGTCTTTTGTTTCTTGGTGTTTTCAATGGTATGGAGTTGGCTGGCATCGATATCAGCACTGGACTCGGCTGCGGTGGCAGCAGCTGCCACTGCGTGGGGTTCTTGATAGTTGGAAGGATAACTTATAGGATCGCCGTTGTTGGTGTAGGTGACTCCGTAGCCGTCCAAGGGAATGGATCTGGAGTAGTTGATGGTTTCTCGTGTTAGCTTATGGGTCTTCAAGTGTTCGCTCAATTTCTTGGGCGATCCCTTGTCGGACGCCAATCTTATGAGGATCTTACCACAGTAGTCACAGGCGGCTATGTTGGGGTTGTTGGAGTCCTGGACAAACCAGCTCCACACCCAGGACTTTTTCTTTGCTCCAAACTTCTGGCCTGGTCGATTTTTACGTTCCTTTTTGATTTGGGCCTTGTCATTATTTTGGGACTTTTCGTCATTTAGGCCCTGCGTGGGCAGGTTTATTTGTGGCTGTCCCGATCCTTGTGTGGTTTGGTTGTGTTGTTGTTGCAGCTGTTGGTTGGCAGCAGAATTTGCATCATGAGGTGGACCCTGGTTCACAATCCCAGGGATCTGTGGTTGTTGCAAATGACCAATGTCATTTCTTTGAGGATTATATGTACCATAGGGTAAAGCGGTGGTGCTGGTTGAGAAATAACTCATGGGAGATGTTAACTTAGTATCCAGGAGGCTTATGGTTGATAGGCCACCAGTTGATGCTAGCGATGTTTGTTTTGAATCAACCGGTTGATAGATTAAACCGGAAATGAGCTGGTTTATACAGAATGTCTCACCGACGGGGAGGACCGCCTGCCGGAACTGTTGTTCGGGGCGCGGTGGCCGCACGCCCGACACCCGAAACTAGCAGATCACGCGATCTGCGTCGGGGCGTGGGCGGAAAGTGGTGTGCTCTGGTGCCACCGGGTCGAGTGTTGGACCGTGTGTGGGATGCTCATTTGACCGGAACCCGATAAGAACCAAATGATTAACACGCGTATAAGATTCGATTGAATGCAGGGAATGACATTATAGGTAAGGAGAGTTCGCGTGATCGCGTGCAATGCATAGGACAGTCCACAGTTGGCAGTAGATCCCAGGAGAGTCACTATAGAATGCTAGGATTCCAAAGCATTCAGTAGGGCCGTTGGCTTGTGTAGGTGTTTTTTGTACAAGGTTTGGAAATATGTGCGCGGTTTATCTTTTGGGCCAACACAGTCACTGACGCAGTACTAGGTTTAGGGGATTGTGCAACGTGGCTGCTCCTCAAGTCGAAACCTGAAACCGACACCAACATCCCCGTCTGCTCACCCTCACGACTACGTGCATTCATTGTCGCGTTCCTACATCGTTTCCTTTTGCCAGTTGTTTCCCATCTACTCGTTTTAGTAACATGCCAGCATTGCGACCTAAAAAATGTGCGCACACAAAATCGTTTGGGATTTCGCAGCCAGCCTCGGTGACGTACTCTTGGCTCTATTCAAGACTGTACTAGCCTTCAAACCTGAATTGGGTAGGAAACCAGTGTTTTATGTAGCTAGCTCCAGGAACCGACTGCCGGAACCCAAGGTTCGAATTGTAATTGTCGGGGTTACGCCTTTAACCTATTGTAATTACCGGTGCCAACAAAGTCGATGAGATGGACCATCTGTAATTATTCCCAAACAGGCTGTTCCCTTCAAGAAATTGGGCAATAGAACCAGCGTTTCCATCTCGCAAAAGCAAATTCAAGATGCATTTACGTCCCAATGGAGGCTCCTCTTCTCTTGTCAGGTCAGGCTTAACTTGGCTTGCCCCGAATATAAATATACTCAGAATCCCAGCTCTCTAATGTCTTTCTTCCCCTATATCACTATCAACCACACCAACTACTAATAAGAATCGATAAGTATCCCTAGTGCTACCCTCCTACCTTATTTCTCTCACCTATCTCTAACTCCAACTACAGTCCTTCACTTGCTATTAACTCCAGTCACTCCTTTAACTGCCGAATTTTGCAACCACACTCGTTTACTAACTTACTTTACTCCCTTATACTTACTTAACATAGGAATCCCAAGTTCAATCAACAATGCAATTCTCCAAATTATTTATATCGTTAGCCACTGCTTCAATCATCACCAACGCTCTTGCTTCACCAATTGCCAAATACAGACACCACCTAAAGAGAGACGACGATGACGACGAAGGTCCAGTTATTGTTCATTTGACCACAACGAAACATCAGGCTCACACCAATTACCACACGGTTCAAGGCCAGGTATCTACAAAGACTGATGTTTCGGTCAACACCAATACCGAAACAGTTACCAAATACACCGCCACTGTTACTTCAACGGTTTTCGGTACCGAACATGTTTACACCACTGTTGCTACCACTCCGGTTGGAAAGTTGGACGTTTCGGCCAACAGCGACAATCTCGTGTCTTCGTCCACTACTTTTACTGAGGCCAAACTGCCGACAACCACTCAAGCAGAGTCTTCTCCTGCCTCTACCACTTCAACCCCGTCATCTTCACAACAGGCTCCTCCTACGACACAACAAGCAGCAGTGGCTACTTCTACTGAAACAACTTCTCCATCTGCTTCAACAGACGGTCCTACCATCACGAACGCCAACAATATTCCCTCATCTACTGGCTCATGGTTCATCGACAACGTGACCACCGCAGTTACAAGTGGAGTATGTTACGTTGACTATGACTACTATAACAGTGATGACTCGGCCGATGAAACCATCACTTCGACTTCCACCATCTACGCTACCGTGACTCAATCATGAATTCCTTGGCAACACTTTTAACTTGCATGAGCTTGGCAACTGCGAGGCCCCCTCTCCGACAGTTCCAGCTCCCTATTTCATACCCAACCCCTTGACGCACTTTTTAGTTCCAAGGATGCGTATTTGTCATATCATGGTCGTTTATCGCGGCAAACTTTTATGATTGGTGGTCCGACCGTTTGTTTCACATAGTTTCCTTGATTGCAAATGCTTGTTAGTTTGAACTAAGCATCCTTCATGTTAATTTTCGTTCTCTAAGACATCTCTTATTTTACGGAATATCTCTAATTCTCCTCATTATTCCTGCAAAATCATTCTTTTCTAATCTTATTCACTAGGGTACCGCTATCAAAACTTGAACTACTGGGTCTAACGACCTCCTTTATTCTCTATAGCTTAGTTTATATGTTTTGTTATGTTGTACAACTAATCTAAATTAGGCTGCGAAATTATCGCAGCTATTTAACAATTATTCGAAAAATTATGTAAGCTTTCTTGGTAAATAGTCACAATCAACCGTTGTTGAAGAACTCACTGTGCAAGCGATGCAATCCGTTCAATACATGCTATTACTAGCTCAAAGCACAACTTACTCTTTTACAGATGTTAATCAATTGTCTATTTTACAACCCCTACTATTACTGACTCTACTGTCTACTCACTGTCTAACATCAGCCTCTTCGGTAACCTTTGGAGGTAGTCGTGGAAACCAAGCCTGCCGCAAATTAGTCTTTCCATATACCATTAATATTCGCTTAACTAGTCCACGTAGTTGAGCCAAATCTCGCTTTCCCTCCAGCCAACTGTATCCTTCTACCTCCTATCCCACCATCGTACTGGGCACAATCGCATTAAAAGATGATAGGGCACAAGCCCTATGAAACGTGATTCCAGCATCGCACCAGAATGAACAACCAAACCTACGCACTACTGTACTGCACACAGCCGCGCTCTATTGGGAAAGGCTACGGTACCCTGGTAGCACCTGCTCCTCACGCTTTTCCCTGGTACTACCGCTCCCGACCCAAGCACCACACTCAGTAGGGAAAATTTTTTTTCATCAAAATTGAAAAGTCTACGATTGTGAAGTTTCTTTCTATACAACTAGTCAATAAGTCATAATGGGTATGTAGACATCAAACATAGATATGTGAGAGTAGTTAGAAACCTGAGAGAATACCATGAAACATCAAAACAACCACCAACTAAATAACCACAGTTAAGCCATGACATCTGATAGCTTCTGAAGCAAAGATCTAAAATGAATGTAAAATGAAAAGTTGTTACTTTAAGTAACGCATAACTCAACCAACTGTTCAACTGTTCAAGATCAAATCTCAATAGCATACTCCTATCATTCAATTTAGAGAAATTACTAACATTTTAGTTAACGTCCCAAAAACTAGAAAGACCTACTGTAAGGGTAAGGAATGTCGTAAACACACCCAACACAAAGTCACCCAATATAAGGCTGGTAAGGCTTCTTTATTCGCTCAAGGTAAGAGAAGATATGACCGTAAACAAAAGGGTTACGGTGGTCAAACCAAGCCAGTTTTCCACAAGAAAGCCAAGACTACCAAGAAGGTTGTCTTGAGATTAGAATGTGTTGTCTGTAAGACCAAGGCTCAACTCTCCTTAAAGAGATGTAAGCACTTCGAATTGGGTGGTGACAAGAAACAAAAGGGTCAAGCTTTACAATTTTAAGATTGTACTGATCACCCACCATTGTATATCTCAAGGTATGTGTGTCATGAATTCTTTTGTAACATACGTCAATACATTTCACATCGTATTCGTTTGTATTGTATAATGCACGTTTAATCTAAACATTTCGTAACATCCCTGTAACTATATATAGCTTTAGTACTTACTGATGTAATTAATCAATGTACTATACGAAAAAAGGTACCCATGAAGTAATGTGCGATTCACTGCCCTAGGCATCGAAGCTCGCCGGTATGGCCAATTTTCTGTTACCGAGAAATAAGCCATTTTTTTTACCGTCTAGGGAGGGGACGTTGCGAGGGGGGATTCGAGCTATCTCTGATTTGGGGCGGCGCACCCGCGTTAACCTCCTGATCACCAGCCAGATCAGAAAAAAACAATCTTCAAACCAAAGAATTACACGAGTCGACACTTAAACACGTCTTTTCGAAGGCATAATTGGTATCTATTGAAGGCTTGACGATTCTCAATAAACGGCTTTGAGAGAATATTAAATTTATTAATTTATATAAAACTATTGGGCCTAGTTTCTTATCTATCAATCTACCATCACGTTTCAGTGCCCGACATCCGTTCTACGCCTGGCATTTTTTGAAGTTTCCAACTCGTTCAAGACGGAATCTTTTATATTGGTGATTTATCTTCAATTCTAAGGTAATCTACTAGTTGTGAAGATTGGTATTGCTGTCTATTCGTTGTCCCATATTTCCACAGTTAACACGAGCGTATCTGTCAAGAAGGTCTTGAATTAAGTTGATTTGGTATATTTGTTGAGTAATCTCGAACTATTTTGACGTTTAGGGTATACCAAAGCTAAATTGATTGGAAAAGTCGTGAGAAATTGGTCACAATGAATTACGATTACTTGACTGATGAACAAAAG
Source organism: Suhomyces vadensis (assembly GCA_030575035.1). Classification (NCBI taxonomy): domain Eukaryota; kingdom Fungi; phylum Ascomycota; class Pichiomycetes; order Serinales; family Debaryomycetaceae; genus Suhomyces; species Suhomyces vadensis. Next base: position 841 of record JAJMGK010000002.1, on the reverse strand, counting down.
CAGCAGCTTTATTACCAGCATATACAAGCTCAACAACAACAGCAGCAACAGCAACAACAGCAACAGCGGCAGCAACATCATCAGGCTAATTTCAATAATTTTCAGAATAACTTGAATTCTCCAGGCAGCTTTCAAAATCAAAACCAACAAAGCTATGAGCCCAACCAAAATGACGATAGTTTCATGGATGAAGATACCACAATGAATCATCCTCCTCTTTCAGCCAATCATGATTTTGATAACTCACCGGTTAGAAAGCATGGTGAGACACATGGTAGTTCATTAGAGCCGCAGCACCAGTCTATTCTTATGGCTGCTTCTCCAAAATTTTCCACCGGCGGACATTTTGGTGATGATAATGTTGTCGATGAATTTGAAGGAAATGGTTACAATAACCACATTGACTCACAATTAAATTCGAATGGCGCAGTTAATAATGCCAACAACAATTATGCTGGTAAATTCACGTCAATTGACTCATTAAATTTCAAGCCTCCAACAAACTTTACTCAATTAAACAATCATAGTAGTACAAATGTTTCAGAAATCAGCAATTCAAACCATTCATTAGCTAATTCCTTACTTTCAAATCATAGTAATAATGCGTTAGGAAACTATGGTGGACAATCACCTGTTTCACATAACTATCAAAATGGCATTAACGATTCAGAGGAATTGGAAGCACAGGCACAGGCACAAGCCCAAGCACAAGCCCAAGCCCAAGCACAAGCACAGGCACAAGCACAGGCACAAGCACAGGCAGCACAGGCACAGGCACATAACTTTGGAGGTTCTAAATTCAACTTGGCTAATTGATCAATAATCGAATCAGTAGCAATGT